>CAWUFW010004606.1:0-1200000 GCA_963921515.1 Calotriton arnoldi | reverse complement strand
TCCTATGCAGAGAAACGCAGACAGCAATGTTACAGGAGACACACCTCACGCTTGAGGAGGGCATAAGACTATGACATAAGTGGCGGGGTCAACTATATGCGACCAAATATTAAGCGTTCTCGAGGGGGGCACTCGTGTGGGTTAGAGCGGGCACTCCCTTTGAGGTCGATCGCTCCATCATAGACCCAGAGGGCTGATATGTCCTGGTGCAGGGGACACTATTCAGCAGAGTGGTTACACTTGGAAGGATCTATGGCCCGAACCAAGACCAGCTTCACTACTTGCATAGATTATCCACAGTCCTCGCTCAACTAGACACAACAAGCATCTTACTCGGGGGAGACTTTAACTGTGTGGCGGATATTGATTTAGATAGATCAACCCCACCGCTAAATGGTACACTAGTAGCTAAAGTGATGAAGGGCTTTAGAGACTGGTTGGAAAAATGGGACATGGATATTTGCAGGATACACCATGGGAACACACAAGACTACTCATGTTACTTTCATCTGTATACCCTACACACCAGACTAGACATGTACACCTGCTTGACCCGGCTGGGTCCCAGCGTCACGAACTCTGAATATCTAGGGCACACAGTATCAGATCATAGCCCATTATTACTCCATGTATGCTCCCTACCTGAGCCCGCACTGATCCCTAGTTGGCGACTTGACCCGACTGCCCTGGAGGATGTACCTTTTCGCACTTCATTACAAACAAGGGTCACAGAAAACTTTCAGATTACCCGGGGTACTGCCAGTTCTAGGGCGATCGAATGGGAGGCCTTAAAAACTGTAGTGAGAGGGCACTGCATGAGTCAAATGGTAGGAATGAGGAAGGACATAATAAAGAAACTAACCAGCCTACAGACAAAATTATACGAAAGAGGAGCTCAGCTGATGGCAGATGTTGACACACAGGATAAATTGAGAGAAGCGAAGAAAGAATATGATAAGGCATTGGAGAGAATGAGATGCCAAGACGCGCGTGAATACCAAACTCGGGCTCACGCTGAAGGGGGCAGGGCTAGTGCGCCCTGAAATTGGAGGATCCATTATCACTAGGATTAGCTCCATAGAAGAAACTGTAGTGTACAACCCTAAAGAAGTGAATGAGTCATTCAGGAACTACTACGAGGACTTATACAATAAACAGAGTCCACAGCGGCGAGAGAACTTAGTCGCTTTTCTAACACCCTTAGAATTGGAGACTTTAGACCCCACACAGAGTGAGAGCCTCGGGGGGCCAGTGACAACTGCGGAGATCAGTGCAGCACTCAAGGAGATGGCTAGAGGGAAAACCCCAGGACCAGATGGCATACCAGTGGAGTTTTACTCCACCTATGCACAGACACTGGCCCAGAAATTGGAGGCAATATATGGAGAGGCTTGGGATAGAGGGAAATTGGCATTCTCTACTAGAGATGCCCTGGTCATTCCCCTCCCGAAGACCAATAACTCTGAACCGACAACATCAGAACTCCGCCCCCTCTCCATGCTAAATGTTGACTTCAAAATCTTGAACAAAGTACTGGGCTCGCGACTCCTACCTTATATGACCTTTTAATACATGGAGATCAGAATGGATTTTTACCAACCAGATCCACTTCCAGAAATCTTCGATGGTTTTACCTCGTTATGTATCATCCTGAACGAAAACAGTACCCAGCAGCTTTAATTCGGTCAATAGACCTAGAAAAGGCATTTGACACCGTCAGATGGGACTTTCTATACGCCACAATGGAACACATGGGGCTGGGGGGAAAATTGATTAAATGGGTGAAACTACTGCACACTCACCCAACAGTAAACGTTAGAACCAATGGAGTGATATCGGAAGCATACAATATTTATAGAGGAACTCGACAGGGTTGCCCTCTGTCCCCCTTACTCTTTAATTTGGCAATTGATCCACTAGCGGCAGCTTTCTGACAACAAGGGCATCTCTACGGCCTACAGCTGGGAGGGGAGACACATGTAAATTCCCTGTATGCTGATGATTTGCTATTATATTTGAGGGATGGAGGTCGAGTGGTGGAACAGGCATTGTCCCTGTTAAACAACTATACTATGCTAGCCGGGCTTGGGCTTAATAAAACCAAGATGTATGCCTTCCTATTAGTGGAAGATAACCTGCACCCGAGGATCTCCAAGAGGGACTACTATTATCCCCCTGCTCCTTCAAGTATTTGGGAATACAAATATTTCATGGCCTGGAAGACCTCAGAGATGGCAACCCTAAATCCGGTCATAAGGTCATTAAAAACATGCTGATGGCCGGAGTTGCTTTATCAAAAATTATAATGCTACCCAGACTCCTATACTTTTTCGTAAACTTACCAGTGGCAATTCCACCCTCATGATTTGCAGACCTAAATCAGATACTGCGGGAACTATTATGGGATGGAGGGAGGAATAAAACAGCCTTAGAGGTGATACAAAGGGCACCTGAAGAGGGGAGACTGGGCGTCCCTGACTTTGAACTTTACTACCTAGCAGCCCAGCTCCAATGGATAGTCCAATGGGTGAACGGCACGAACATTGAAATGTTGGGAATTGGAGGCAGGCGGAATAGCCAAGATTGGTTACAGGCTAGACTCCTGCACACAGCAGTGAGAATACCGAAGCCAGGAGTATTATTACAGGTGGCACTATACTGCTGGAGACGATGCCTCCGATGAACACAAGGAAGTACTGGGGATGGTATATGAATGTCTGTATAAGATGTTTTGAGAGATTGTAAAAATGAAAAACCAATAAAGATATATATTTTTTAAAACAGTGGTGGTAGTCACTCTGTAGTTATAGTTAGAATTCCCAGAGATAGGAATTTCTCTGGATTTTTGCATGCTGATAATTTTGCTACCATTTGATGAATCTCCAGGAATATCTACAGACCTATTCTTTTTTATACATTGGCTGTTGATGCAAAGTTTTGTGGTATTAAGTTAATTGGATGTAAAGAAAAAAGGGGGGGTCCAGACACATTTTTTAACCAATGCATTTTCCATAGACTGTTTAAACAGATGTAGCGACAAATGGCTGTCGGATTTACAGGTAATTTTGCAGGAATATAGATTATGGTGTGGAAAGGGCCCTTTTTACTATTTGATCTGAATATGTTCAGTTGTTTTTAAGTTATAAGGGACAAAAACATAGTGATATATTGGGTGATGACGAGACACAATATTATTGGTTAATAAAAGCCGTTGCAAAATAAAAAGTCAGCCATATTGTTCAGATCAAACTTTGTTTTTGTTCCATGTTTTAACATGAAATATAGCTTATTATTCTTTTTGTTATGCATAGGAAGAAATAAAGCAGTTTTGCAAAGTCTGTGAAGTTAGGGGAAAGCATTTTAATTGATTTATATATATATTTTAAAACGTTTATGGAGTACCGCTGTGCTTCCTAGAAACTATCCAGAAAATACAGAGAAACTTACTGAAATTAAAAAAAAAAAATTTGGGACAAAATAGATGATTGGCCATTAGGTAACCACATTATAACAACAACTTAATTTTGAAAGGAGGACAATTATTGGCTTAAACACAATTCTCTGGTTTAAATATAATTTAAAACTCTTACGCAGGTACCAGTGTACTATCGAGGGACCGCTGTTGAAAGCAAAATAATCTCCAGACGATGTTGATGTTTATGATGAACTTTGACCTATTGCGAAAGCACTGTAGTACCAAAAAATACTTTTAAAGATTTATTACCATAATAAATAACATTATATGCTTAGAAACTATTTTTTTTAAAACATACAAATTGAAAGAAAAAGACAAACGTTTATGATTAGTTATACCTAGGAAAACTTCATTTATTATTTCTATACAAAACCAAATTAAAATACACAAACTTTAGAAATTGAAAAGTTATAACTTAAAGTATAATTTGCATCCCGAGCAAAATGTACTATACCTTGCACACCTCCCCACACAGTGTTGTCAACCTGCTAACCAGACTAAATTAACTATAACTCTGCCCTCTACCATGCACAGTGTTCTCATAAAAGATGTAATCTGAAATATCATCAGTGTTGTATGAATCCTATGATTTAACATGCTATAAGCAACGAAATATGAAAGGGTATAAGCATCGCTTAGGGAAGGCGTGAGTTATAGTTCATTTAGTTTGACTTGTCTAAATTGGTTTGGGATTTTTCTTGTGTGGTGCTTTGACTTTATTACTGTTTGAGTACTGCCTAAATTCTTTACACTTTGCCTTTAAATTATGCCTGTCTGCTCTGTGCCATAGCTAAGAGGGCGCTGAGCTCAGGTTAATTTAGTGACTTTAGACTTTCACCCTGACAGGGACTGTGATTATTATTTGAGGTGGGCACTCACCACACTTAACTGATACCACACAGTGATTTAAGTTAAAATCAAAAATCCCTTTTGTGATCTTTAATCTGACATCAAATTAACTTTTATTTTTCAATTGACTTTTGATTGATGATTTTTTTCCTTTTTCCTAAATTTCATTCTTAACCTCCTATTTTGCACCGGTAATTTTTGAAAGGATTGAAATGGATATGAGTAGCATTCAGAGCCTCAGCATGGCAGCTTGGAGGAAGTTGTGTAAGGAGAAAGGGTTGAAGCTGGCATAGAGGTCCATGATAGCCCTCAGAGCATTGGGACAAGTCCGCCTGCTATACCACACAGGAGCAAGAGGAGAATGGGCAGAAGATGAGTAAGACATGGAGGAGGAAAAGGAGAATGGTCTTGTAGTGGACCCAGTGCCAGTGGAAGAGGAGGTATCCTAGGATCCAGATTACCTACCTTGTCCAGAGCAGAGAGCAGTGTGTTCTTTCATAGCTTGACCCTGTTAGCGTAAGAGGACAAGCAAGCAGAGAGAAACCTCAAATTACAACTGGCCACCCTTGCCCTGGAGGAAAAGAAAACAGCACTGAGGTGAAAAAATAGCACTGGCAGAAAAAAGGCTCTGCTGGCTCATGAAGTCGGGCAGAAAGAATTGGACCTTAAGGCTAGATGAAAAGAGAGTCTCCAAGTCCAGTGATGATAGTGGCAGGGACAGTAAAGTGTATAGGAGAGGTAAAAGTACCCACATCCCCAAAGACCTGGTGCCTAGCTTTGTGGAGGGGGACAACAATGATAAATGGTTTGCAGCATATCAAGCGGCCCTGCATATGCATAGAATCCCAGACGAGAACTGGGGGTACTAGTCTATAGAAGCACATGCCAATTGCTGGGAGGGATACCCTGTTGGCCCTATAGGTAGCTGACCAGAGGAGTTCTGCTATGAAGGAAGCCCTAATTACAAAGTTTTGTCTGATCCCTGAGAATCATCGCCTGAAGATCAGGGATAGTCAGAAGCAGTCATACCAGTCTATGGTTAGTTTTGTGGCTCATCAAGTAAAGCACTAAATGGCTGAGTGAAGGGCAGCAAGGTATGTGATTATAATGGGCTATATAATCAGATTATCAAGTAGCTCATTTTGTGCAATTGCTTTCAGAGTTGCTCCGGCACCTAATTGATTTCAACCTAACTGTACCCAGAGAGCTTGAGAAAGAGGCTGACCTCTGGATCAGTACCGGAGTGTCTAGAAAAGAACCTGGGGGTACTATAAGAAATATGGGTAAGAACCCCCTCAACAGAAGGATGGGGGGGACAGTGAAAACCAAAAGGTGTTCTCTAAAAGTTCCAAAAGAGTTTTCAAGGAAAGTGGTCCCAGTCTTCTTCTGGCCACAAGAAGGGTGGTTTCTTTAGAAAGAACCCCCGGGGTGTTAACAGCTTTAATTCTCTGAATGTTACCACTCAGGGCACACGCAAGAAGAATCATCTTTCCTAGGAAGAACCGGATCCCCACTGGTGGGCCTACCACTGGTATTGCCCCAGTTAGCTTGGGGGTAGTACAGAGACTATCCTAGTGTCCTGGGTGACAGACAGATGGTGCCTACAGCTCACATGCATGGCAACACTAAGCTGTACAGGCAGTGGCTCAATAAATGGGCAGAGAGTGGAGGCTCTGAGAGTCACAGGAGCCAACATTACTACTGTTAGGTGTCACCTGGTGTCTTCAGTGCAGGTTAGCCCTAATGTAGTCCACCAGGTTTTGACAGCTGATAAATAGGTAAGCCACTACTCTGTGGATTTGGTTCCGCTAGAGTGGGGTGGGGTCTCGGGTTCTATGAGAGTAAGTGTGAGCCCGTCATGCCTGTAGACTGTCTGCTGGGAAATGACCTAGAGTACACTATCTGGAAAAAGGTGGGGCTCAGGTCTCACCTGGAGTTGCTGGAATTGCCTCATTGGTTGCTCATGACCACATGGTCCATGGCAGCCCATCAGGGAAGTCTGAAGGAGCTGGTCCTGAAACAGTGGCCAAGGTACCTTCCAGGAAAAAGAGGGAGAGGGCTCATTAGAAACCTGCCCCAGAAGTTCCCACAGTCTAGCAGGTGGCTGAGTCTGAACGTGAGCCCATGGAACCTACAGGGGAAGACATTGCTGCCCTGGGAGATCTGCCTGAGCTAGCTTTGTGGCAAACTGCAGGATGGCCGTCACAGGCAGAGTTATGCAAGGTGCAGAAGGAGAGCCCCACACTTTAAGGCCTACGGCGATAGGCCCAGGCCAATGTTGACACCTCTGGCGATCACCACATTTATTGAGAGAATGGTCTCTTGTATAGAGAGCTTGAGGGCCTTGAGTCTGGGTCAACCACAGTGTTGGCATTCCCCCAGTTCCACAGGGCCACCCTACTGGAGCTGGAGCATGAGATAACCTTGGTAGGATATTTGGGGCAGGCCAAAACCTTTGACTACCTGGTCACCCACATTTATTGGCCCCAGACGAGGACTCAGTGAGATGTATCCTGTAGAACCTGTTTTACCTGCCAGGAAAGTGGCACATCAGGAATAAAGAGTAAATCTCCACTGCAACCTTTCCCCATGTTAGGTACATCATTTGAGAGGTTGGTTGTGGATATTATTGGGCCTCTAGACTGCAAGCAGGCTCTTGACAACAGGTTTATCCTGGACTTGGTTGGCCATGCCACTAAGTACCCCGAGGCCATACCTCTCACAACACCGATTGCACCTGTGGTGGCCAGGGCACTGATACGGGATCTTTATCCTTGTGTGTTTTCCCAAGGTGGTTGTCTCTGACAGAAGCACCAATATCAGTATGCCTACATGAATCCCATGTGGGATGAGTGTGGGGTAACCTTCAAGCTCTACACACCATACCACCCCAAAACAAATGGGCGTGTTGAAAGATTCAGCAAGACCCCGAAGGGCATCATTATGGGCCTGTGCGAGCCCCTGAGTTGTAAATGGAACATCCTGTTGCCATGCCTACTCTGACTACAGAGACGTGCCCAAGAATGGAATGGGCTTTATGCCCTTTGAGCTTCTGTTTGGCCACCCTGATAGTGGACCTCTCAATACTGTCAAGGAGGGGAGGGAGAAAGCTCCCAAGAAACATTCACAAGATGTATTGAACTACATGTTAGATCTCAGAATTCAGATGAAATGTTTCAGAAAGGAATCCACTGAGAATCTTGAGGCAAGTCAGGAGATGAAGAAGCAGTGGTATGACCAGGAGGCCACTCTGGTTGTATACCAAACTGGTCAGAAAGTATGGGTCATTGAGCCAGTAGAGCCTAAAGCCTTATAGGACTGGTGGACATGGTCGTATTAGGGCAAGCAGAAAAAGAGTGAAGTAAGCTACCTGGTAGACCTCCCGACATCTAGGAACTCCTTAAGGGCACCTCATATGACTTGTCTCGGCCACACTTTGAGAGGTCTGACTTAACAATGTTATGGTGATGGTGGTGAGGAGGAGGAGTATGAACCCCTCCTAGACCTACTGCCTTCCAAGGAGCAGGATGGGTCAATGGAGGGTGTCATCCTCTACTCCACCCTGACAAAAGAGCAGCAGATAGACTGTTGCCAATTATGGGGATAGTTCTCTCTTTTCTCACTTACACCAACTGTCATCAATTGATGCACCCATGATATTGATAACTGGGACATCATGCCTGTCAAACATAACATTTACAGGTTGTCTGATAAAGGGGGGCAAGCATCAAGGATGAGGTTTCAAAGACGATGGAGCTGGGGGTGATTGAGCCCTCCTGTAGTCCCTGGTCTAGCTCAGTGGTTTTAATTAACAAAGGCTGCCCCCACAGGTACCAACCCAGAACTTAAGCCCTGTGTAGACTACAAGGGCCTCAATTCAGTCACCAAGACTAAATCTCCCTCACTCCTAGAGCTGACAGGCTCATTGATAGTTTAGGGCCTACCAAGGTCCTCAGCAATTTGTATTTGACATTAGGGTATTGACAGATTGCCCTGAGGTTGGTAAGAAGAGGTCAGCATTTTCCACCCCAGAAGGGCATTTTCAATTCAAAGCTATGCCCATTGGAATAAAGGATGTCCCTGCCACCTTCTAGAGGTTGGTCAACCAGGTCTTAGCTGGGCTGGAAAACTTAATTGCAGCTTACTTGGATAGCATTGCTGTCTTCAGTTCTACCACCTCAAAAAAGTACTCCAGACCCTGCAACAGGTAGGCCTGACTATCAAGGCCAGTAAGTGCCAGATAAGGCAGGGTTTGGTGATGTACTTGGGCCACCAAGCAGCTGGAGGCCATGTAAAACTTCTCCAGCCCAAGATACTGGCCATTATGGCTTGGAAGCCTCCCAAGACCCAGACCCACTGAGAGCCTTCTTAGGCTTGATAATACAGGAGATTTGACAAGGGGTATGGAACCCATGTTGCCCCCTTATATAACAAGGCTAAAGCCGAGGTGGATAATCTGACAAAGCACATTGAAGATTCCAACTGGGGCGATTTAATAACCAAAAACTACGAAATACTCAACAGGGTTATCGACGAATTTGAAGAAGACATAATTAAGCGAAAGAATCGCAAGTTTCGCCGAGATCAACTTGATTATCAGTTTGGCAGAGTGTATACATTCGCCAAAAGATACAACGCCAAACCTATCACCAATACAAATGAGGACCAAGCCAGTCATCAATCGGGAGCATCCACGAGCTCAGACATAGACTCACCAGCACCTAATCTGGAAAGTGATCAATCCAGATGCAAGGTGAATTTTTTCGAGGAGGTTTTGCGCTACAGACTACGTATAAGAACAACAAATGCCCAAAATACTACAACACCAGCAGGTTCCCCGCAATACAGACGACCACCCGCATCAACAACAGGAGTAACGACCAGGTCCAGAAAGAAGGAACAAGCCAAAGGAACCTAGATAAAGGTAATCTGGTTAAAAGCCTTTCCAACATCACACTTTCCGAAAATGAAATTAACATTCTGAACAAAGGATTGTCATTCTGTCCCACGGCACCGTGGAACTTAGTGCAAACACAAATAGATCTTTTCAAGTTTACAAGAAAACTTAAATTGAAAGTCTTCTTTGCAGACAAAATCAACCAACATCAAGAAACAACACGAACTATGATTACTGATATATCTATCCAAGACTTAACCAATATAGACCTACTCACTAACCTCAGTGAATCTGAACCAGATCCTAACTCACTTACTAGAACCGCAATGGAACTAGGGATTGACAAAGACCTGACAATGAATACTGAACTAACTAAAAAATCTACCTTTAATCCACAACTACCTGCAGGAAACAGCATAGATGCCTTTTACCTTGCGGTAACTCACGATCTAGAGAAGGAACATTCAAAATATCAGAAGAAAGCCAAATAATTCTTACCTCAAAATATCACCAAGGACGAAAGGAAGGCAATTAAAACTCTACAAGGGAGGGAGGAATTGATCCTCAAAGAAGCGGACAAAGGGGGCAACCCAGTGGCCCTCCATATAGATGACTACATTTCAGAAGCAAACCGTCAACTATGACAGGACATGTTATCAACCCCTATCACAGGATCCCACCACAGAGATCTCACAAAGGATCAGGGAGAAAGTAGAAAGATGAAGAAAAATTGTTCCTCTACATCGAACATCCCACGATGCCCGCGTTCTACCTATTGCCTAAAATTCACAAAGGAACCTACCCGCCCCCCGGAAGACCAATCATCGCAGGGATAAATTCATCATGCTCTAGAATGGGAGAATTCATCGACAAAAAACTACAGGTACTGATGAAGGAAATACCCTCATTCATAAGGGATACTAAAGATATTCTACTAAGACTGCAGGACATTACATGGGAACTTGATTTTGCATTGGTCTGCATTGACATCGTGAGTCTATATACTTCGATTGAACACCAACATGGTCTACAAGCCACAAAACAATCACTGTGGACACAACCAACAAATTTCCTAGAGACAAATAAAATGATCTTAGAGATGCTAGAGTTCTGCCTACAAAACAACATCTTCAGCTTCAATGGCAAAATCTACAGACAAACACGCGGTACTGCGATGGGGGCCAAATTTGCGCCCCCATACGCCTGTATCTTCATGAGTCAGGTAGAAAAATTCTGGTTATGGGATCAAGACTTCGCTGAGTTTACCACACATATTGTTCTCTGGTGCAGGTACATCGATGATGTCCTTTGTATCTGGCAGGGGGACACATCCCTTCTGCAAAGATTTCTACAGAAACTGGATGACAACCCCTGGGGCATTAAAACTACCTCCAACTTTTCCAAAAAAGAGATCAACTTCCTGGACCTCACACTATATGTGAAAGACAACACCCTACAGAGTAAAGTACACAGAAAAGAAACTGCGGCCAATTCCATCCTAAGGGCTGACAGCTGCCACCCAAAACATAACATTAGGAATATACCGAAAGGGGAACTCCTACGAATCCGGAGGAATTGCAGCGAGGAGCAGGTATTCCATGAGAAAGGGAAAGAAACAATATTACGACTTGAACAGCGAGAATACGACCACCAAAAGTTACAAAACACACTAACCACAATCTCTGAAATAGAACGTACCAACACCCTGAGTCCCAAAAAGAGAACCATGAGAGATGAAAGGATCCGGTTCATCACAGATTATCACAATGGACATCAAAACATAAGACAAATCCTTAAATGACATTGGCACCTTCTTCAAAACATGCCGAGCCTAAATGACCACCTAATGACACACCCAGAAATGAGCTTTCGTAGAGTGCCAAACCTTAAAAAAATACTGTGCAAATCCGAATTCGAAGACAAGAGGAAATGTACCACCACATTCTTAGATAGGCCGGCCGGCTTCCACACATGCTGCAACTGCAGCATATGCAAATTGAGTGTGAACAAAACCACATACGTACCAATGCCACGTGGGGAACACTTCAAAATCACAGAATGGATAGACTGTAACAGTAAATTCACCATTTATGTAATTTTTTGTCCATGTAATCAACCGTACATTGGCAGCACGATTTGTCCACTGCGAATTTGCATCCAAGAACACTACAGAAACATCCATAAACATAATACTGGTCATTCACTTACAGAACATTTCCACCTTACACATCCACATAAAAAAGATTTCACCTTCTTTGGTCTAGAAGTGGTACACCGAGGAACAAGAGGAGGAGATCGCGAAAAGAAACTGAGAAGAAGGGAAAGCGAACTTATCCTCAAATTCAATACTGTAAAACTGGGTCTGAACAAAGATGCAGAAATGCATGTCTGGCTAGGCGAATAACACACACTGTTCCTATACCAACCGCTACATGTATTCATGACTGTCTCTGAACTAACACCTCAAAGTCCTCTGTATAGTAACACCTGACATCATAACCACTTCGTAATCACACATTTCACAAAACCCAACCCGACTAATACCTACCCGCTGCTATGAAATGTTACACCAAACTCTGATGCACACAGCGCTATATCTGCCCAACCAGTATAATGCCCTAAGCCTCATGTAACCTGGAGTGCTGGATTATTGCGCCCAGTCTGATAATTTTTAAACTAGATTATAGGTACATAGCCTCCCCCTTTTCTTCAATTTAATATAATTTATTCCATTAATATGATAACTATTAGTACATCTGATGCACTTATACAATAACAATAGGCTCCCCCCTTGCATGCCAAACGAACCCAATATATGCCTCGTACTAATGGCTAGGATGTCCTGATCACGAAGATTTTCCTTTGCACTGAGTCCTAGCTTTTCATAATGGACTGTTGTGTTAATTTAGTTATTTAACATACCGGCCTCCAGCCGTCCTCGCATTCAACTAGGAACCACTTTCGGCTCCTAGTGCTTTTACCCATCTTAAAGATGGCGCCCAAGTTGGGACCTTACCGGAAATTGCCCCGCCTCCCTTAGTGACCCGGATACACTCGGGATTTGCACACTATTTAAAACATCAGCCGCGGATATCGGGTGCTGATGCAGATAGAACTGAGGACTCAAAGCTATTAAGACGCCACTTTAATTAGCTAACCGTATGTGCGCCACCCCGTCCCCCTTTGCTCCCGTTACCATTATTGCAAGACATGTCGACATGAGATATTGACCTCATGTTCCTTTCTTCTAGCACGGACTGACAAGTGCCGTACGGGGTTACTCCCGGCCCTAAATCTTACTTATTACTGTAAGCGCGAGCACCTTAATATGCTACCACCCCTCACCTTTTAGTCCAAATTATTATATTTTATCTGTTGTTTTCCCTCACAACACGGACCAATAGACTCCCACACCCATGAGGTACACCCTCACCGCCTCCCCTTCAACCCCACACCTCCGCCCCCTTTCCAGTTGCCCCTGCCACGCTGAGGCCAGTTTGAAGCTCCCATAGATACGTCACATGGACCGGGACCACTCTCAAACTTGGTAGACTTAAAGCTACCATAGACATATAGGACAGACGGGCTAGGTCTATCCTGATACATGCTATTGCCTATGTCCTAAGGCTATTTTAATTGTCACTTTATTATCCTCACCATGTTTCCAAACCTTACTTTAACCTTTTGTACCCTGCAACATGAACAATGACCACGTGACCGGACTAATTGTAAATATAATTCTTTCTTTATGTACATATTCCTATAATGCCTTCAAATGAATTTCTTTATTTAAATATGACGCACCATTTTGGGACCCTTGGATTCACCTCTGGTTATATCTTTGTCACTTTACTTTGATTGACTTGTTTTCTCTCTGTTTACTGTATATGTATTATTTATCCCTGCATAACTGATGACTACTAAATTTCCCCATTTCTTGGCTACTCTCCTAATATATGTCACCTCCAATTCATGTCTCTAATGCTATGCTTCTCTTATCACTGTCGGAACAACTGTCAATGAATGTCTCCCTTCCCATTTCCGCTCTACCTCTTCTTTCCTTTTCTTCTTTTTCTTCCCGTTTTACTTCACCTTATCTATGACTTTAATTGTACATGATTCTCTCATGCGTTCTCAACTCACTTCACAATCGATTTCCCACTCACTTCCCTAATGTTTTCCTCGCTACTTCCCTTTCTTCCTTCGCTCCTTCACTTCACCTTCTCCTTTCTTTCATATTTCTCTATGCCTTTGACTGTACATGATTCTGTTGTGTGCTCGCAACTCGCTTCACAATCGATTTCTTACTCACTACTCTAATGTCTCTGGTATACCCCTTATAATCACGGTACTTGGAGCACGGACCCGTTTACTAAATAATGAATATTTTGTATTTGAAATATCACTTTGCACTGTAAATTGTATATACCCAATGTCCTATGCACTATACAGCCCTGAGGAAGCCCCAGGCCGGATGGCCATGTAGAGGCGAAACACGTGTTGGCTGTCACCTTTCTTGATCTTAACACTGAAAACTCGACTAGGAGTTATATCAAATGAAAACCTTTTCCAAACAATCGTTTAAATTGGATTTCTGCAAAGAATCAAGACAATACCCTTCTTGTCCTGACTTTCTCCTAAAAACTATTGTTTCCAATGGGAAGGGGGTCTCCCATTGTCAAGGACAAGCACCTAACCCAGACTCTACTCAATTAAATACGGTTAGTACGGGATTGGGACCTATAACCCCCTCTTACCCTACAATAAGTTGATCTCATCAGAGGTGTGCTAGAAGTAGTTGACACCTTGAACAAAGCCATGCGTTCAGCACCATTAATTAACGCACATGGCTTCAGTAAGGAAATCCTTGTGCAGACAGATGCTTTAGTGTAAGGTATTGGGGCTGTTCTCTTAAAGCTAAATGAGACGGTCCTGGACCAACCTGCAGCCTTCATCAGAAGGTAGCTACTACCCAGGGAACAAAAGTGGATTACAATTGAGAGGGAAGCATTTGCAGTTGTTTGGAAACTGATGAAACTGAGACCATTCCTGATCGGGACTCATTACCAGTTTCAGACATACCCCTCATATAGCTGATGCAAATGCAGGGTGAGAATACAGCTGAGGTGTCCATCTTTCTGTAAGGTATGGACTTTATGGTGGACAATCACCCTGGGACAGACCATGTCATGCTGATCGTCTTTCTAGGTTTTTCCACCTTAGCAATGAGAACTCCCATGGGGATAGGTAGTTCTACCTGTCTCTGCAGGGGTGGGGGCTGTATTGGAAATTGCCATCCTTCGTGTAGTGTACTGCCAGATGTTTGCCTATTTTTGATAACTATAGAAACCTGTGCACTTTACTCCTGCTATCCAATGTAAAAGTGCCTGTGCTTCCCCTCTCGACATGATGAAATTGGTATACCTCGAATTGGCATATTTAACTTACATGTAAGTCCCTAGTATATGGTACAAAAATGTACCCAAGGGCTGCAAGTCAAATTTCACATGTGGACAGTGACAGTTTAAACCTGACTTCAGGCCTGCCAGCTGTAGCCTGGCTGTGCAGGTTAAACTGCACACTCGGCAGAGTGCATGGTATTTAAAAATAGGACATGTAAAGGTTTAGTGTTAAACATGCCATTACAGTGAAACAAACTATTTTCACTGTAGCAGGGTTGGCTGTTCCATATGAAAGCACAGGGAGACAAGATTACATTTAATATTTCTATCTCCAACTAGGAAGCACCTACAAAGTTCATTTTGGACTGCTTAAAACATTATTACAAATCAAAACCATTGGTAAAGTACATTTATAACAAATATTTTACAAAAGGTACTTTTGAAAAAGTTACCTTTTTCTTGCCTAAAGCTTCTGGAAGCCCATTTGCCTGAGCTTTCAACTATTATCCAGGAGCTGAATTGCACCTTGATTAGGTGTGAACTTCCTCCCAGAGCGAAGACAAAGGCCTAGGGTGTGGAGAGATGTTCTGTTCCTCTGGCAGGAGTATCATCTGGGCTGTGCCCAGAAACTTAATTTAATTCAAAGAGCTCTAACTTTTTACAGGCAGATGAAGCTAACACCTGAGCCTGCCCCCTCCTTTGTCCCTCTAGTCAGCAAGGCACCAACCACAGTAGGAGACAAGCTGTCTCAGAACTAGTTTTGAGTGACCACAGAGCTCATTGCTCATTTCCCCAGTCAGACATCTAGAGCTCTGCACAGGGGAGGAAATGTTCTGCCATCTTGGACTTGGGTAGAGAGGCACACAGTGCGATTGTTAGCAGTAGGGCACAAAGGAAATGCTGCAAAAAATGGACAGGGTCACTCCTGGGAACTTTTACCCTATTGGTTAGGATGTGGCCAGAGGGTTCCCCCACCCACAGGATGGTGCCAGGCATAAATGTGGCACCCACAGCACCCTCCTCTGAACACTCTCTGGACCTGTGGAATAACAGAAGAAGACTGGACCTGCTGCCTGTGACCCGAGAAAAGCCTAAAAGACTGGACATTCTCTACCTCCTGCTCCCAGGACAAAGAAGTGGACTCCAAGGATTATAAAAATGACCTCCTGATAAGCTGCAAGTATCCTTTTTGCAACTACTCATCTGACCAGATCCAAATGGACCTGCCTCGGACCCTGCTGCTGGTCTCTGCTGGAATGAGTCTTAACCCCCAAATTCTGTCCCAAAGGTCCTTGGCTTGTGTCACAGTGTACTCCTCTTAACAAATACTGAAATCTGGGACTTAGATACGTTTTGACTACAAAGACCTCCAGAGAATCAGGACCAACCTACCAAGCTAATCTGATGAAGGTACATTGCTGCTAGGCCAAAGATTCCGGTTGCTCCCGCTCTGAGCTGTTCCACAGTAGCAAATCTGATTTTGTTGGACCTTGCGTAGAAGGTATCCAGCCTTATGCAGCCCTCTTCAGCTGGTGGGTGCCACCAGCACTTAATTTTCCACATTTCCCAAGAGCAAGAGAGCGAAAAACAAATGGGAAAGAAGGAGAAAGTTAAAGATGGAAAAACTGCCACAAAGGAAGAAAGCAGGAACCTGCAGGAGTGAGCTAACGGTGCAGGAAGTGTTTGGTAGTCAATTAAAGAGGCATGAGGTGGACTCAAAATAAAAGAGCCTTGGTATTCAGAGTTCAGGCGTGGCCGGGACATAAGAGCAGAGCTTAGGGCATCGGCCCTTATTCCTCTACACATTATGCACTGCTTGGCCTGCTGGTAGAATCCGAGCTCCAAAAACATGACTAAGTCCAAAGGTAGAAATGTTCAGTGTGCAAAGGTGTGAAAAGTCTCTGGCTGGTGAGGGAGCTTCTCTGAGCATGAAATTCAAATTCCTCTGACTTTGAGCTTTTCAGCAAAAAAAAAAAAGTAAACGGCTCAACTGAGACCATGTCCAGAGGCTATCTCGAAAATGTGGAGCCTTCTTTGGCCACAGTCTGCTGCCTTGGTAGACTGAGGATTTTTGATTTCTAATTTCAGAGATTAAGATAAAACTTCTGACCGAGTCAATCCTGGTTTCTGTGTCCGACTCACTCTCAAACACAGTCAGCCTTAACTTGCTCCTAGGTACCGGTCAAGTGCAACCAGATGACCATGGTTGAAGCTTTTACACTTGAAATTTTAAAATACATAACTCCAGTTTTCTTTCATTTGGTTTTTTGTTGTTTTGGTGTCCTTTAATTCATTCATTTTTACTCTATTTTTTATATTGCTTTGGGATTTTTCTTGTGCTGTGTTTTGGCTTTAATACTGTTTGAGTACTGCATAGATACTTTACACACTGCCTTTAAGTTAAGCCTGTCTGCTCTGTGAAATAGCTACTGTATTATCTAATAATCCAAATTTCTTACACAGTACATTTGTTGACTGAGCCTAAGCAAGCCACACTTTTCATAAACCAAACTGGGTAAACCTTTGGTCAGAATTGATGAACAACTGGGACATTCCTCCTCCCCTATTAAAGCTGAACCAATTTGTATAACTCAAACAGAATCAAGGTTAATATTAACAGAGAAAGTATCTAAGCTGACAAGATTTTATACAGGAGTGTGCTGCCACAAGGATGTGTTCTCATCCCAATACCATTTAATATTTATATCTCTGGCTTACCTGAAATATGCAGTAAAAGTTTAGAACAAAAGTCTAACTTAGTCCAAAAGTCTAACTTTACTACTACTAAAGTTAGACTTTTGGTCTAAGTTAGACTTTTGGTCTAAACTTAAACTTTTGGTCTAAGTTTACATTTGTGAATCAGGACCCTAGTGTTTGACAATAAATAATCTTCAAAAATTACAGCTTTGACATTACTTAGATGAAATCTTATTTACATGTCAAATATAAGCCCCAACATGAGCACCGAGCTCCAAGAATAAGGAACCAACTTCCAGAGAACCGAAAAGTCATCCCCAGCCTATAAGCATTTTGCAAAGACCTAAAAATCCACCTATTCAGAACACACATGCCAGTGTAAGGCACTATTTTGTAGCATTTTCGTCTTGTCTTTAAACTACATCTTGTATTCTTTTCTGTACTTATTATATATACCTTGTTTATATATATCATTTGTACAGTAGCTTCATATCATTGACAAATGTCACTGTACTTTTCATGATTCTGTAAAGTACTTTGATGCCCTTGTGGCTAGGTCTGTGCCATACAAAGAGCTCAAAAAATAAATTAATATAAAGAAATTGAGTATTCTTCCAGAGAGCTTATAATGCCAAGATTTTGCAGACCCTGGTACATGCTGCAAAAGCTTGACATTTGGAAACAGATACAACTGAGAAAGAGGAGATCAAGTTTGGAAAAGAGAATCATCATTAAGAATGTCAAGTCCCTTTCAATTCAAGGCACTAGAATTAGATTTAAAATCTGCCTAAGACATTAATCGGAATCACAATATTTTTATAAGTCTACACATAATGTTTTCTGAATGTAAAATGACACAAAGATCATTTTAAAGGACTGTGCATTCATGGCTAAACCACACTGTGGCGCATGTGCACATGTGCAAATTTGAGTAAATCAGGGCCTTCGTTTTTTGCACCTCAGTTGGCAAGATAAAAAGGTGGACTGAAAGATGAGAGAATTAATGGTGATGCTAGATGTCATGGACATGTTGATAGAGGCTACAGTATCTAGAACAATATTTAGGCTGGCAGGCAAACAATACCATGCTAGACATGGCAATGACATGAAGACATAAGATCTCTTACAAGAATATTTGCTTGTTTAAATTATTTTAGGTTTTGCTATTTGTGTTGTTGCCCCTCCTGCCATAAATTATTGAAAAATAACGAGGATAGGGAAAAATGTATGAGAATCGGAACAGGTTGCCTCTCAGTTATTACTGCTTGTTCTTCCTTCAATTTGAATATAGATGCACTATGAGCAGATGGATTATTGGTGAGAAAGATTAATTAGTTCACGAATCTCAAACAGCCAAACAATGGGATCATTACTTGGAGAACAGCCAGTACCGCCACAGCAGTGCTTGAGAAGGGGACATGGCCCCAGATTGGGAACGCATTTATAATGTGCGTTTAGGTCAATGCCCAGGATCAGGGGGTATCACCTCCATAGCATGCTGAAACAGAAAACACATTTGAATACTGAACATACGCGAACACACAAGTGCTTCAGGAATCACTATTTACTTTGATCAATCCTGGGATGACACATCATCATTCAACGCCTGTCCCAAACCTCCTTCGCAGTATCTTAGGACATTCCAAAATGGCAACCTGAAGTGGTCAATTGAAAGACCTCTCAGAGAGCCTGAAACCACACTCCTATCTGCCACAGCTGGCTAGTCCCTTCCTTCAAAAACTTTAAAGGTGAGCCACTCCTGTGATGGCTCCAGAGAACTAGACTTTCCCCCTTGTTCTCCTAGGGATGAGCCTTCCTAGGCCTGATGCAGTGTGAAAAGTAATTATCAAATGCAGATGCAGACCCCACTATTTCCTTACCTAGAAACAGGTCCAAGCACTGGCAAATTGCTGTATTGTGTGGGGAGGCCTTTCATGCCCCTGCTGGCCAGTACACTAATTAATTTGATCTAGCAGGGGCAACAAAAGCTAGGTATCTAATTAGAAGCTGAGTCAGAGAAATGTAACAAATCTTCAAGTGCCAGAAGGTGTGCGTATATGAAAAATAAATGACATTGGGGGCCATTTCTACCATATGATCAGTGTGTCACACTAGTCTCTATGCCTCACTATGTCAAAATTGCAGTCTGGTGCAGATTTCACCCATAGTGTATAATGCAGTTGATGGAGCAAGGACTCACAAATGAGACTTGCTCGGAGGCAATCTCCTCACAGTATTAATTTATTAAACTTTGTACTGTTCATACTAACTCTTGCATACACGAACATAAATAGAGAGGAAGCTTGCTTATGTGTTTAAACTAACAAATAACGCTTGTCTATCCTAAAATGGCCGCTAAAACGCGGGAACTTTACTGCGCATGTCTCAACCATATCACGTGGTGTGACGTCTTTCTTTGCTTGGTGGGAAAATCTTGCTTCTGCGCAGTGTGTATTAAAATGGCTGCTTAATCTTTTCACGTGCTACAGCTTGCTCTCATGTTGCAATTAAACTGTGGTATTCTAACGCTATTAATGCGGGATAGAATTTATAAGTAAATGGGAATAGAATAGAAAGAGTGGGTATACAGTGAAACAATTTATTTGTGATTTTAATATTTTCTTCTTTGACTTTTATTAGTTCGTAAAATGGGCCTGGGGTTGGTGAACTGAAACCCGAGAGACAAAGATTCTGTGCATGCGTCCTACACGGCTGCCCAGAGAAAGGGATGAAGTCAACCTGGACGACGTCCAAGGCCGTGACCTGATGGCCTACACTGCTGTACCCATGATGTCCCCACTGAATAGCAACAATTTATATGAACAATGTATAAACTTTGTCGTGAGATGGGTGGGAAATAAAGCAAATGTATTAAATGTAATGGGCGGTATTTTAAAGCAATGGGCTTTAGGAAATTGAACTAAATCAATATGGTGTGAGGATCAACCCCCTGTCCCTGTCCAATCAGAAGTAGTGGGCCCATATTTTTGCAACATTAATGGGAGGTACATGGGCGTAGAAGGGTATAATAGATATAGAATTAGCTAATTAGTCAGAACAGGAGTTCACACAGAAGGGCATAGCCATTAGCTCCAGACCGACAAGCTGATCGATTGCAGGCTGAATCGCTGTCCAGAGAGGTCCTGAGGAGGGGGCGGCGGAGTCTATTAGAAGGAAGGCACGGGAGAATCGAGGAGAAGCGAAGTATCAGAGAGGGGAACGACGCAGGTGTCGTTGGTAGAGAGGTCACCGGTCCTGTCCTGAACCTGGAGGAGGTCTTTGCTCTTCATCCTTCCTGGGTCCTATCTTTTCCAACTCCTTGGCCAAGGGGTTTGGTTCTCGCACTTTAGGTAAATATACATGCAACCTTTAGTTGCGCTGCTGTCTCTATCGTCTCCTTTCTGAGGGACCGTCATTGATCAATAATTGATTTGCTATTCTTCATCCTTGATATACGATTAAATATCATGTGACTCTGTACTTTACTCTGCAACATTTTTAGATAAACATTTTAAAACTTCTTGACTCAGTGATTATTTCAAGATTATGAACTGTAATGAATGTCACTCATTTTAAACTTCCCAATTAGCTAAGGATCCATTGGTAAGTCATGACTCTTCAATCAGAAAAGTAATTGGTAGCAGGGATTTTGATAAAGAGTACAACTGACCCACCAGCGGAAACTGCTAGCGTAGTATGAATGTATGGGCCCAAGTGAGTATCTGGTGTATGAATGCTCGTTGCTAGTAACCCGCTGGATCAGTTTTCTGGTTATCAGAGGATGGTTGTACTTTGTTAATTGGGTAATGAGAATTGTACTTTTATGAACTAACATCCGTTATTGTTTAAAAGTTTGTTTTATGTTGTCCAGAATTCCCGGGAAAATTGAATAGCAGGTGGTAAGTGGAAGCCATCCTGCAGTGAGGTTATCTGTCAGGCAGAAATAGTACTGAAAAGTTAAGTAGGGCTATCAGTACTGGTTAGGGACTCTATGCGTGTGAGTAATAGCAAAAGGAATATGCTGGTGAAAATTTGATGTTATATCACCTAGAAAGGGTAACATTGAAGAAGTAACAGGTATTTTTTATGCTTGCGTAAAGAGTAAACGGAAGGGTTTTACTCGCAGTGTATGTTTAGTAAACGGAAAGGTTTTACTAAGTGTGAAACGAAACTATCTTTTTCAATTTAGAGAAACTGGCATGATAGCGAATGTTTTATGTTGTTACTGAATTTTAATTAAAAGCGTAGAGAAAATAAAGTTTTGCGTATGATTTTGTAAAGGGAGGGTCAGCTGCCGGAGAGGGAGCTGACGTCACAAAACGCCGCACTGGGATTGGTTGAAACCGCGGGCGTGGAACGACTCTTGTAAAGGAGGGGTAAGGAGTAGCACTGACGTCACAGGTGCCGCGCTGGGATTGGTCGAAACAGCGAGGGACAGAAAAGCGCAGATTGTAAAGGAGGGGTTGGCAGAACAAACGTCACAAAAAGGCCGCGCTAGGATTGGTTCGGAGAGAAAAGTTAGCTGGAATTTGATTGGTTGTTACCATAGAAGCTGAAATCCTAGTGGATAGTGGAGATTTATGTTAAAACGTGATCCAACTTTAATAGGAATTCGTCCAGATAGGAGATTCCTAGGCTTTGCAGAATATGACTTTATACACCGAGATTTACCCAAAATGTACGGAGAGAAGAGAAAAATGTCATTTCTACAAAAGATTAAGAATTATTTTAAAAAGGATAAACCAATCAAAACTAGGGAAGGAATTATCATTCCACCAGCTAAAACGCCCACATCATTCATGATGATGGAGAGAGGTTATCATACTTGCGTATGGTTAGAAAATTGGATAGAATATACCAAAAATGATGGAATATTAGCATTCCCCGAGAATGGTACTTTTAATGGGAGAATTCTTCAAAATTTGAGATTAAGGATGAATGATTTAGAACCCAGACCTAGATTAACTCAATACGAAGCCTTAGAGGAGTGGGAAACCGAGGCATTCGAACGTGA
Source organism: Calotriton arnoldi (assembly GCA_963921515.1). Taxonomy (NCBI): domain Eukaryota; kingdom Metazoa; phylum Chordata; class Amphibia; order Caudata; family Salamandridae; genus Calotriton; species Calotriton arnoldi. The sequence goes on along the minus strand of CAWUFW010004606.1, from coordinate 1,177,666 downwards.
CCGATCCAGAAGTAATAGGGGTTATCGGGGATTTTTCCCTAGGTACCAAAATGAGTCACGGGACGGTCAGATGAAACAGTGGAGAAGAGCAATGCTTACAGAGGGTCTATATCCAATATTAATGGTAGAAGAACCGTTAGGGAGCAAATGCACAGAAAAGACAAAACACTTGACTAGATTTGGAGATTCCGAAGATGAATTTATGGAAGAGATATTAACCCCTTTGGTGCTTGCGTCGGCCAATGGCCGACGCAAGCACTACCTCCCTGGTGCGGCGCACGTCCATTGGCCGTCACCAGGGAGGGCCCCTTTAAACCTCCGGTGCATTGCACCGAGAGATTATTTTTTAATTCCCCCTGGGGAGACGTGGAAGGCTTTCCGCGTCTCCCCCGCCCCTCCCGCCCATCTGTGACGTCAGCACGCCGCGAGGCGCTCTGATGTCACTGATTTCCCACCGGAGCCGAGGACAGCAGCAGGTAAGGCCGCGCTCGGCTCCGATGGGGAAATCCGGACAACGGCCTCCCCAGCTTTCAGGGAGGCCTCGTTTGAAAGGGAGAGTCTCCTTTCAAACGAGGCCTTCCTGAAAGGATTTCCTGGCCGTGGATCGCGGCAGCGCTGCGATCCACGGCCAGAAACCCCACTAGACACCAGGGATGTCTTTGGGGAGTCGGCCCTCGTGGTAATGGGTCGGGCCCCCGAGGGCATATTTTTAAATTGTTGAAAGTTGGCTTTGTTTGGGGTGCGCGATCGCACCCAAAATGAAAAAAAATGGAAAAAATAAAAAAATGGCGGCGATATTGGCAGGGGGTCGGTCCTCCTGCTCAGTGGCCGACCCCTGTGGGGACATATTTTTATGTAGACATGTTGGCTTTCCTTGGGGGCACGATCGCCCCCAAAAATGCTAAAAATATTTTTTTAAAGTACAATGGTGGCAATATTGGCAGGGGTCGGTCCTCCTGCTCAGTGGCCGACCCCCTGTGGGGGCAATTTTTTTATAGCTATGTGCTTTCCGTGGGGGCCACAATCGGCCCTCAGGAAGCCATAGCTATAAAAAAAATTAGAGAAAGAGAGAGATCTTTCTTTATATATATATATATATATATATATATATATATATTCACATATATATATATATATATATATATATATATAGAGAGAGAGAGAGAGTCTCTTTCTCTCTGTAGATGATATATGTATATATATGTATCTATATACATATGTATGTGTATATAGATACATATATATACATAAGTCTAAAGAGTGAATGATATATATATGTATCTATATACATATATATGTATAGATATATGTATATAGATACATATATATAAATATATGTAGAGATAAAATCTATGTATATATATATATGTGTCCTTGTCCGTGTGTGTGTGTGTGTGTGTGTGTGTGTGTGTGTATATGTATATATATATATATATATATATATATGCTCCTTGATGCACAGTGAACGGCGCACCTGCGGACGGAGTGCTTCACAAACGCGGGGTGCGCCCGCGATATTTATCCAGGCTCTGTTTCCTTGTTTCCCAAAAGAAAAACAGCACTCGCGGGGGCAGTTGCTAGAGTTTATTGGCCCCGCGAGTGCTGTTTTTCGTTTTGGAAACAAGGAACGGAGCTTGGATATATATATATATATCCACAACAACAGATACCTGCAAAAGGAGGGGCCCCAATTTATTGAAGGTTGCCGTATGTAGAACAAGGCTGCTGACACAGAGATCACCCTTTCAGCCCGACGCGTTTCATGCACCTCGGCATTTCATCAGGGGCAGGGCTTCACAACTACGGGCTGGCATAACAGTTTTTAACCCCTTGACCGCGATCGGAATTCCGCTCGTGTGCTGGACATTCCGATCGCGGGTGTGGTCGTGACGAGCTCAGCTCGTCATGCGCACAGCGCGACCGCGCAGCATGACGAGCTGAGCTCGTCACGAGCATCGAAGGGGTTAAAGCACCTGGATGATGTTACAGTCCCCGCCTCAGTGGGCGTGGCCACTCCCGCGCCTCTCGGTACTCGTGGTGCTTTATGTCTTACCCCAGTGGGTCGAGTGCCAGCTGCAGTCATTGCCGGTGTTGGAATCAAGCTGTTTGCCGCAACCCACTTGGTAATACTCAATTAATGACTGCAGCTGGCACTCGACCCACTGGGGTAAGACATAAAGCACCACGAGTACCGAGAGGCCACGGAGTGGCCACGCCCACTGAGGCGGGGACTGTAACATCATCCAGGTGCTTTAAAAACTGTTATGCCAGCCCGTAGTTGTGAAGCCCTTTCCCTGATGAAATGCCGAGGTGCATGAAACGCGTGGGGCTGAAAGGGTGATCTCTGTGTCAGCAGCCTTGTTCTACATACGGCAACCTTCAATAAATTAATGAGAATATACCTACCTGTTGTGGGCCCCTCCTTTTGCAGGCATCTGTTGATATATATATATATATATATATTCAGAAACACAAAGGATGCCGCACTCCAGATATTGGTTTCAGAGTTGCTTTATTTTCACCACGACTGGTGGTAGTGGTGGTGAAAATAAAGCAACTCTGAAACCGATCTTGGAGTGCGGCATCCTTTGTGTTTCTGAATTTAAATATCGGGTAAGGATTCTACCCGTTGCTGCCTGCACCAGGTATTGAGCGCTCTGACATTGGGAATTAATTGTGAATTAATATATATATATATATATATATATATATATATATATATATATATATATATATATATATATATATATAAATATTTATTTACAGAGATATTTCTCAGTGCTGAAATTATGAGACTGTGAAAGAACTGTAATGAGTCTCTTTGAAGTTACCTGAAAGGCAGTAAAGTGTGGTACTGCTGCAGAGTACAAAAAAAATTCTGCTAGATAGAGATATCTGACTTTTGTGTAGTGGCAGTTTTGACGCCATAAAGGGTATGCTGAAACGAACAGATCGGTATTATGTAGACAGCTAAGTGGATTAGTAAAGCCACAAAGTAGAAACACTTTGTAACAGACTAAATGTATGTGAGAGAGGGGCTATGGAGAGATGAGGGGCACGTTTGCAAGGATGGTAGTGGGCGCATCAAAGGAGGTCATAGTGTGCAATTGTAAAGCACATGTTCACCCGTAGGCATCTTGGCGCCAAAATGATGGTCGCACTGGCTCCCACCAGCGCTAAAAGGCTGCGATGATGGGTATGTGGCAAGGTAAAGTAATACTGTGTCTTTTTTCTCTCTTTCTTAGTCTTTTTGGAGAGCGTACAGAGTTCGCAAAGGTAAGGTGACTTCGTCATTATTGACTTAAACACTTCACTCACGCACACACCCACCTACACTTTAAAACCAACAACCTATCTGCCTTCTACGTAGGATTGTGTTTTAAAAGGATAGTTTAGGCACTAGCAGAGATGGCATATCGTTGGATGAATGCTGCCCAGGCCCTTAATCTGGTTCTGGAGTACAGCTCTGAGGCAGGATCAGAGACTGAGACAGCAGATACTGAGACAGCATCTGAGGGAGAGGACAATGGAGCCGAATCTGGGAGTGACTTTTCAGTCGGCGCAGTTCCATCCGATGACTCATCGTCCAGCGATTCTGAAGGAGACGATGTCAGTCGTGCTGTGCCTTTGCCAGCACAGTCTGTGCAGCAGGACACCCGTAACAGGTTAGAGCAACCCAGAGTGCAGGCACATGCGGCCGCAAGCACAGACGGAGTGCTGTCTTGGCAGCCTCCCAATTTAGTTCAGCACCAAATTCCGCCTTTCACTGGTGACGCTGGATGTAATGTAGATACGGCAAATTTTTTGCCAATTGACTACTTCCATCTCTTTTTTGGTGTTGACTTCCTAGACGAAATTGTGCAGCAAACAAATTTGCGTGCCGAACAATTTCTGAGGGAGCAAGGAGGCACTCTTGGGCCTCATTCTAGGGCGCGGAAGTGGACTCCCACTTCTCTAGGGGAGTTGAAGATATTTTTGGGCCTCACGCTTAAAATGGGGGTAGTGCATAAACCAACCTTGCTATCCTACTGGTCTACTCGCACGGTTTGGTTAACCCCCATCTTTGCACCATACATGAGCAGAGATCGTTTTTTGCTATTGCAGCGCATGCTGCATTTCAATGACAACTCTGCTGCATTGCCCCGGGACCATCCAGACTATGACAGGTTGTTCAAAATTCGGCCTGTCGTGGAACATTTGTCTGCCAGGGTTCCAGAGGTTTATACTCCTGGAAAGAATATAGCCATTGATGAGTCCTTGATCTTGTATAAAGGGCGGCTGCTGTTTAGGCAGTACATTCCGAGCAAACGTGCTCGCTATGGCATCAAGCTGTACATGTTGTGTGAGAGCTCGACTGGCTATGTGTACAGCTTGAGAGTGTATACAGGGAAGGACACAACTCTTAACCCTGTAGGTTGCCCTCCCATGCTAGGGGTCACAGGAAAGATTGTATGGGAGCTTGTCCAGCCACTTCTTCACAAAGGTTATAACCTTTATGTGGACAATTTCTATACAGGAGTAGAGCTGTTCAGTGAGCTCTATAAATCTGGCACCGTGGCTTGCGGTACAAATCTGTTGTCGCCGCAAAGGATTCCCGCAGGAGCTTGTTTGCAAGAAGCTCCAGAAATCCCAGAGCACTGCGTTGCGTTCCAACGAACTGCTCGCAGTTAAGTTCTCAGATAGGCGTGATGTGTACATGCTCACTACAATTCATGCTGAGAGCACTTCCCCTGTCACGGTTTGGGGTCAGATGGCCGAAGTCCACAAGCCCACCTGTATACTTGATTACAACAAGTACATGGGTGGAGTGGACAAGAACGACCAGGTTCTTCAGCCATACAATGCGAGTCGTAAAACTCGCACTTGGTATAAGAAACTGTTTACGCACCTGATCCAGATGGCAACATACAATGCGTATGTTGTTTATCGTGAGACCACCACAGGAAGACTCATGTCTTTCCTTGACTTTCAGTTGTCTGTGATTGAAAGTCTTACTGCTACAGAAGCAGAAGCCTCCACTTCATGTGTTCTGGAGGATGTGGCAAGGCTGCAGGAGCGACACTTTGGAGATAAAATTCCTGCAACACCCAAAAAGGAGCGACCATGTCGTTGTTGTAAAGTGTGCTCGATGCAGGGAAAGAGGCAGGAGACTCGTGTTTACTGTCCCCAGTGCCCAAGTAAGCCTGCCTTCTGTTTTCCTACTTGCTTTATGTTGTATCACACTAAAGCAAAATACTGGGAAATTGACTGAGGTGGAGCTGCCAATAGGATAACCTTTCAATTGGTGTGAATGGATACCTACTGTCTGTCGGCCACTCCTTCACTACGCAAGCAGCTGCAGGATATTTCTTCCTCTACTTCATGAAATCATGGACTTCTCAACACCTTTATCTGCTTTCAGAACGTGGTAGTTGTTCTGTTCGCCAATTGACAAGTGCATTATAGTCCCCACGCTGCACATACTGGTGGACAGAACATATGCCACGTTGTCATGGAGTACCAGTGTTTCACATTCAACCGTTCTTCGTAGTTTATGATGTTCTCTTTAGGAAGTTTTTGAAAATTTCCAGCATGTTTGCCTTAGTTTCAAAGGTAGATGTGCTTGCTCAGCTCGAGAAATGTTTTTGCGGCATACTCGGGCACCCCCCAACTTGCATCCACAAACTGGAAGGAGTTGGATAGAGCATTGTGAGAGCATTGATAGCTCGTGACAGAAATGTTCACTCAAGCTTCAAGTAGCTAGAGATGAAAGGCATTAGTATAGGGTCTCTTAACAATTGGACAGGGTTAGTCAGGACTCTGAGGACAGACACACGAACGGGTTAGAACAGCTTACGGTAGGTACGCTTTCCGAGGAATATTGCAAAGGTAGAAGGCAGATAGTAAAGGTAGTATAGATACACGCCCTGACTTCTTCTTCACCCATGGATTCAAATCCATTGCTGCCACACTCACACTGAATTTACTGTAGTACTTATGGGTCAATGCTGCTTGCCATGTTCATCCTCTGTTAGAACTTAGTAGATGGTCAGTTTGCTGTATGATAAGTGCATTACAGTCACTGCACATAACGGTGGATTGGAGATATGCTACGTTGTCACGGACTACCCTTGTTTCACATTCATCCGTTCATAGTTTATGATGTTATCTTTTGAAAATTTCCAGCATGTTTGCCTTAGTTTCAAAGGTAGATATGCTTGCTCAGCTCGAGAAATGTTTTTGCGGCATACTCGAGCACCCCCAACTTGCATCCACAAACTGGAAGGAGTTGAATTTAGCATAGTGAGTGCACTAAAGGTGCATGAAAGACATGTCTTCCTGAGCCTCATGTGGCTGTCATGGAAGTCATTAGTATAGGTTCACTGGGCATGAGTTCGGTAACGTTCTGGAAGAAGGAGGTGGAGACTTGACAGGTGGTAGAATATAGTCAAAGTCATTATGTCTTGTGGCATATGAATGTGATGGGCCCTTGCATGGCGGCAGAATGTTTGTGTGAGTGCAAGTGATATGGTTGTTTGGGCCCGTGGCTGGCGGTACGGAAGTCTTGTGTGTGGTGTGTGAATGGCGTGTGAATGGACCATAAAGTGGTTGGTGCCGTGATGTGGCTTTATGGCTCCCCTTCAGAAGGCTTGGCTTCAATATTTATATACTTTGATAAGTATTTGTGCTTTGAAGCCAGTGTTTCTGGAGGTGCTAAAACCAACCTGTGTAAGTGGTGGATTAGCTTTATCAAATGAGTGTTAGATTTATATTTGTGTCGGTTTAATGGCCTTTTGTAAGATATTTTTTTTTTCACAATGGGTAGCAGGGGACTTTCTGCCCTAGCTCAGTCGTCACCTAGGCAAACCTTTACATTTTTGAGTAGTAGACAAAGGGGAAGTACAAGGGTGAATGACTTGCGTGGTTCTCACTGTTTTTTTACCCAACATGCCCTGCTAGCCTCATATTTTGTTGAAAAAAATCACTATTTCCACACATTTTTGTGTGGGAAAGTTGTGGCATCGCCGGGCAGACATGCATTTCCTACCACCCAGTGTTCCCCAAGGTCTCCCGATAAAAATGGTACCTCACTCGTGTGGGAGGCCCAAGTACCCGCGACAGGCTAGGGCCCAAAACATATTGAGGTGACATTAAAATTGCCTATCACAAAACAACCTGGTTTTGCAAGGGGGTCACCTCGGTTTTGGCCCTGTGCTCGGTGGCCAGCTAGGAAATCTATCAAACCCACACATTTCTGAAAACTAGACACCCGGGGGTTCCAGGGAGGTATGGCTTGCATGGATCCCCCAACGTTTTCTTACCCAGAATCCCCTGCAAACCTCGAATTTAGCTGAAAAAATCACTTTTTCCACACATTTTTGTGTGGGAAAGTTGTGGCATCGCCGGGCAGACATGCATTTCCTACCACCCAGCGGTCCCCAAGGTCTCCCGATAAAAATGGTGCCTCACTCGTGTGGGAGGCCCAAGTACCCGCGACAGGCTAGGGCCCAAAAGGTATTGAGGCGACATTAAAATTGCCTATCACAAAACAACCTGGTTTTGCAAGGGGGGGTCACCTCGGTTTTTGGCCCCGTGCTCGGCGGCCAGCTAGGGAAACCTATCAAACCCACACATTTCTAAAAACTAGACACCCGGGGGGTTCCAGGGAGGTATGGCTTGCGTGGATCCCCCAACGTTTTCCTACCCAAAATCCCCTGCAAACCTCGAATTTAGCTGAAAAAATCACTTTTTCCACACATTTTTGTGTGGGAAAGTTGTGGCATCGCTGGGCAGACACGCATTTCCTACCACCCAGCGTTCCCCAAGGTCTCCCGATAAAAATGGTGCCTCACTCGTGTGGGAGGCCCAAGTACCCACGACAGGCTAGGGCCCAAAAGGTATTGAGGCGACATTAAAATTGCCTATCACAAAACAACCTGGTTTTGTGAGAGGGGTCACCTTGGTTTTTGGCCCCGTGCTCGGCGGCCAGCTAGGGAAGCCTACCAAACACACACATTTCTGAAAACTAGACACCCGGGGGGTTCCAGGGAGGTATGGCTTGCATGGATCCCCCAACGTTTTCCTACCCAGAATCCCCTGCAAACCTCGAATTTAGCTGAAAAAATCACTTTTTCCACACATTTTTGTGTGGGAAAGTTGTGGCATCGCCGGGCAGACACGCATTTCCCACCACCCAGTGTTCCCCAAGGTCTCCCGATAAAAATGGTACCTCACTCGTGTGGGAGGCCCAAGTACCCGCGACAGGCTAGGGCCCAAAACGTATTGAGGTGACATTAAAATTGCCTATCACAAAACAACCTGGTTTTGCAAGGGGTCACCTCGGTTTTGGCCCCGTGCTCGGCGGCCAGCTAGGAAACCTATCAAACCCACACATTTCTGAAAACTAGACACCCGGGGGGTTCCAGGGAGGTATGGCTTGCGTGGATCCCCCAACGTTTTCCTACCCAGAATCCCCTGCAAACCTCGAATTTAGCTGGAAAAAATCACTTTTTCCACACATTTTTGTGTGGGAAAGTTGTGGCATCGCCGGGCAGACACGCATTTCCTACCACCCAGCATTCCCCAAGGTCTCCCGATAAAAATGGTACCTCACTCGTGTGGGAGGCCCAAGTACCCGCGACAGGCTAGGGCCCAAAACGTATTGAGGTGACATTAAAATTGCCTATCACAAAACAACCTGGTTTTGCAAGGGGTCACCTCGGTTTTGGCCCCGTGCTCGGCGGCCAGCTAGGAAACCTATCAAACCCACACATTTCTGAAAACTAGACACCCGGGGGTTTCAGGGAGGTATGGCTTGCGTGGATCCCCAACGTTTTCCTACCCAGAATCCCCTGCAAACCTCGAATTTAGCTGAAAAGATCACTTTTTCCACACATTTTGTGTGGGAAAGTTTGGCATCGCCGGGCAGACACGCATTTCCTACCACCCAGTGTTCCCCAAGGTCTCCCGATAGAAATGGTACCTCACTCGTGTGGGAGGCCCAAGTACCAGCGACAGGCTAGGGCCCAAAACATTTTGTGATAGGCAATTTTGATGTTGCCTCAATACGTTTTTGGCCCTTGCCTGTCGCGGGTACTTGGGCCTCCCACACGAGTGAGGCACCATTTTTATCGGGAGACCTTGGGGAACACTGGGTGGTAGGAAATGCATGTCTGCCCGGCGATGCCACAACTTTCCCACACAAAATGTGTGGAAAAAATGATTTTTTCAGCTAAATTTGAGGTTTGCAGGGGATTCTGGGTAAGAAAACGTTGGGGGATCCACGCAAGCCATGCCTCCCTGAAACCCCGGGTGTCTAGTTTTCAGAAATGTGCGGGTTTGATAGGTTTCCCTAGCTGGCCGCCGAGCACGGGGCCAAAACCGAGGTGACTCCTTGCAAAACCAGGTTGTTTTGAGATAGGCAATTTTAATGTCACCTCAATAAGTTTTGGGCCCTAGCCTGTCGTGGTACTTGGGCCTCCCACACGAGTGAGGTACCATTTTTATTGGGAGACCTTGGAGAACACTGGGTGGTAGGAAATGCGTGTCTGCCCGGCGATGCCACAACTTTCCCACACAAAAAGTGTGGAAAAAGTGATTTTTTTCAGCTAAATTTGAGGTTTGCAGGGGATTCTGGGTAAGAAAACGTTGGGGATCCACGCAAGCCATACCTCCCTGAAACCCCGGGTGTCTAGTTTTCAGAAATGTGTGGGTTTGATAGGTTTCCTAGCTGGCCGCCGAGCACGGGGCCAAAACCGAGGTGACCTCCTGCAAAACCAGGTTGTTTTGTGATAGGCAATTTTAATGTCACCTCAATACGTTTGGGCCCTAGCCTGTCGCGGGACTTGGGCCTCCCACACGAGTGAGGTACCATTTTATCGGGAGACCTTGAGGAACGCTGGGTGGTAGGAAATGCGTGTCTGCCCGGCGATGCCACAACTTTCCCACACAAAAATGTGTGGAAGAAGTGATTTTTTCAGCTAAATTTGAGGTTTGCAGGGATTCTGGGTAAGAAAACGTTGGGGGATCCACGCAAGCCATACCTCCCTGAAACCCCGGGTGTCTAGTTTTCAGAAATGTGTGGGTTTGATAGGTTTCCCTAGCTGGCCGCCGGCACGGGGCCAAACCGAGGTGACCCCCTTGCAAAACCAGGTTGTTTTGTGATAGGCAATTTTAATGTCACCTCAATACGTTTTGGGCCCAAGCCTGTCGCGGGTACTTGGGCCTCCCACACAGTGAGGTACCATTTTTATCGGGAGACCTTGAGGAACGCTGGGTGGTAGGAAATGCGTGTCTGCCCGGCGATGCCACAACTTTCCCACACAAAAATGTGTGGAAAAGGGATTTTTTCAGCTAAATTTGAGGTTTGCAGGGGATTCTGGGTAAGAGAACGTTGGGGGATCCACGCAAGCCATACCTCCTGAAACCCCCGGGTGTCTAGTTTTCAGAAATGTGTGGGTTTGATAGGTTTCCTAGCTGGCCGCCGAGCACGGGCCAAAACCGAGGTGACCCCTTGCAAAACCAGGTTGTTTTGTGATAGGCAATTTTAATGTCACCTCAGTACGTTTTGGGCCCTAGCCTGTCGCGGGTACTTGGGCCTCCCACACGAGTGAGGTACCATTTTATCGGGAGACCTTGGGGAACACTGGGTGGTAGGAAATGCATGTCTGCCCGGCGATGTCACAACTTTCCCACACAAAATGTGTGGAAAAAGTGATTTTTTTCAGCAAAATTTGAGGTTTGCAAGGGATTCTGGGTAAGAAAACGTTGGGAGATCCACGCAAGCCATACCTCCCTGGAACCACCTGGGTGTCTAGTTTTCAGAAATGTGTGGGTTTGATAGGTTTCCCTAGCTGGCCGTCGAGCACGGGGCCAAAGACCGAGGTGACCCCCTTGCAAAACCAGGTTGTTTTGTGATAGGTAATTTAATGTCACCTCAATATGTTTTGGGCCCTAGCCTGTCGCGGGTACTTAGGCCTCCCACACAAGTGAGGTACCATTTTATCGGAAGACTTTGGGGAACACGGGGTGGGTGGAATTTTGTGGATCCACGCAGATTCCAGAACTTTCCACCACAGAAATGTGAGGAAAATGTGTTTTTTTTAACAATATTTTAGGTTTGCAAGGGATTCTGGGTAGCACAACCTGGTGAGAGCCAGCCAAGTCACCCCATCCTGGAGTCCCCTGGGTGTCTAGTTTTCAAAAATGTATAGGTTTCCTAGGTTTCCCTAGGTGCCGGCAGAGCTATGGTTCAAAATCTACAGCTAGGCACTTTGTTGAAAAAGGGTCCGTTGTCACTGTGAAAATGTGGTGTGTCCACGTTGCGTTTTGGGCCATTTCCTGTCGCGGGTACTTGGGCCTCCCACACAAGTGAGGTACCATTTTTATCGGAAGACTTTGGGGAACGCGGGGTGGGTGGAAATTTGTGGATCCATGCAGATTCCAGAACTTTCCACCACAGAAATGTGAGGAAAATGTGGGTTTTTTTGACAATTTTTTAAGTTTGCAAGGGATTCTGGGTAACAGAACCTGGTGAGAGCCAGTCAAGTCACCCCATCCTGGATTCCCCTGGGTGTCTACTTTTAAAAAATGTATAGGTTTGAAAGGTTTCCCTAGGTGCCGGCAGAGCTAGGGTTCAAAATCTACAGGTAGCCACTTTGTTGAAAAAGGGTCCGTTTTCACTGCGAAAATGTGGTGTGTCCACGTTGCGTTTTGGGCCGTTTCCTGTCGCGGGTACTTGGGCCTCCCACACAAGTGAGGTACCATTTTTATCGGAAGACTTTGGGGAACGCGGGGTGGGTGGAATTTTGTGGATCCACGCCGATTCCAGAACCTTCCACCACAGAAATGTGAGGAAAATTTGTTTTTTGGGACAATTTTTTAGGTTTGCAAGGGATTCTGGGTAACAGAACCTGGTGAGAGGCAGTAAAGTCACCCCATTCTGGATTCCCCTGGGTGTCTAGTTTTCAAAAATGTATAGGTTTGCTAGGTTTCCCTAGGTGCTGGCAGAGCTAGGGTTCAAAAACTACAGCTAGGCACTTTGCCAAATAAGGGTCATTTTTCACAGTGAAATTGAGGTGTGTCCACGTTGCGTTTTGCGCCGTTTCCTGACGCGGACACTAGGCCTACCCACACAAGTGAGGTACCATTTTTCTCGGAAGACTTTGGGGAATGCGGGGTGGGTAGAAATTTGTGGATCCACGCAGATTTCAGGACTTTCCACCACAGAAATGTGAGGAAAATATGTTTTTTTTGACAATATTTTAGGTTTGCAAGGGATTCTGGGTAACAGAACCTGGTGAGAGGCAGTAAAGTCACCCCATCCTGGATTCCCCTGGGTGTCTAGTTTTCAAAAATATATAGGTTTGCTAGGTTTCCCTAGATGCAGGCAGAGCTAGGGTTCAAAAACTACAGCTAGGCACTTTGCCAAATAAGGGTAATTTTTCACAGTGAAATTGAGGTGTGTCCACGTTGCGTTCTGCGCCGTTTCCTGACGCGGACACTAGGCCTACCCACACAAGTGAGGTACCATTTTTCTTGGAACACTTTGGGGAACGCGGGGTGGGTAGAAATTTGTGGATCCACGCAGATTCCAGGACTTTCCACCACAGAAATGTGAGGAAAATGTGTTTTTTTTGACAATTGTTTAGGTTTGCAAGGGATTCTGGGTAACAGAACCTGGTGAGAGGCAGTAAAGTCACCCCATCCTGGATTCCCCTGGGTGTCTAGTTTTCAAAAATATATAGGTTTGCTAGGTTTCCCTAGATGCAGGCAGAGCTAGGATTCAAAAACTACAGCTAGGCACTTTGCCAAAAAAGGGTCATTTTTCACTGTGAAATTGGGGTGTGTCCACGTTGCGTTTTGCGCCATTTCCTGTCGCGGGCTCTAGGCCTACCCACACAAGTGAGGTACCATTTTTCTCGGAAGACTTTGGGGAACGCGGCGTGGGTAGAAATTTGTGGATCCACGCAGATTCCAGGACTTTCCACCACAGAAATGTGAGGAAAATGTGGTTTTTTTGACAATTGTTTAGGTTTGCAAGGGATTCTGGGTAACAGAACCTGGTGAGAGGCAGTAAAGTCACCCCATCCTGGATTCCCCTGGGTGTCTAGTTTTCAAAAATGTATATGTTTGCTAGGTTTCCCTAGATGCAGGCAGAGCTAGGATTCAAAAACTACAGCTAGGCACTTTGCCAAAAAGGGTCATTTTCACTGTGAAATTGGGGTGTGTCCACGTTGCGTTTTGCGCCATTTCCTGTTGCAGGCTCTAGGCCTACCCACACAAGTGAGGTACCATTTTTCTCGGAAGGCTTTGGGGAACGCAGGGTGGGTTGAAATTTGTGTATCCACGCAGATTCCAGAACTTTCCACCACAGAAATGTAGGGAAAATGTGGTTTTTTTTACCATTTTTTAGGTTTGTAAGGGATTCTGGGTAACAGAACCTGGTGAGAAGCAGTCAAGTCACCCCATCCTGGATTCCCTGGGTGTCTAGTTTTCAAAAATGTATAGGTTTGCTAGGTTTCCCTAGGTGCCGGCAGAGCTAGGGTTCAAAAACTACAGCTAGGCACTTTGCCAAAAAGGGTCGTTTTCACTGTGAAATTGTGGTGTGTCCACGTTGCGTTTTGCACCGTTTCCTGTCGCGGGCACTAGGCCTACCCACACAAGTGAGGTACCATTTTTCTCGGAAGACTTTGGGGAACGTGGGGTGGGTAGAAATTTGTGGATCCGCGCAGATTACAGACCTTTCCACCACAGAAATGTGAGGAAAATGTGTTTTTTTGACAATTGTTTAGGTTTGCAAGGGATTCTGGGTAACAGAACCTGGTGAGAGGCAGTAAAGTCACCCCATCCTGGATTCCCCTGGGTGTCTAGTTCTCAAAAATATATAGGTTTGCTAGGTTTCCCTAGATGCAGGCAGAGCTAGGATTCAAAAACTACAGCTAGGCACTTTGCCAAAAAAGGGTCATTTTTCACTGTGAAATTGGGGTGTGCCACGTTGCGTTTTGCGCAATTTCCTGTCGCGGGCTCTAGGCCTACCCACACAAGTGAGGTACCATTTTTCTCGGAAGACTTTGGGGAACGCGGGGTGGGTAGAAATTTGTGGATCCACGCAGATTCCAGGACTTTCCACCACAGAAATGTGAGGAAAATGTGGTTTTTTGACAATTATTTAGGTTTGCAAGGGATTCTGGGTAACAGAACCTGGTGAGAGGCAGTAAAGTCACCCCATCCTGGATTCCCCTGGGTGTCTAGTTTTCAAAAATGTATATGTTTGCTAGGTTTCCCTAAATGCAGGCAGAGCTAGGATTCAAAAACTACAGCTAGGCACTTTGCCAAAAAAGGGTCATTTTTCACTGTGAAATTGGGGTGTGTCCACGTTGCGTTTTGCGCCATTTCCTGTCGCAGGCTCTAGGCCTACCCACACAAGTGAGGTACCATTTTTCTCGGAAGGCTTTGGGGAACGCAGGGTGCGTTGAAATTTGTGTATCCACGCAGATTCCAGAACTTTCCACCACAGAAATGTGAGGAAAATGTGTTTTTTTTACCATTTTTAGGTTTGCAAGGGATTCTGGGTAACAGAACCTGGTGAGAAGCAGTCAAGTCACCCCATCCTGGATTCCCCTGGGTGTCTAGTTTTCAAAAATGTATAGGTTTGCTAGGTTTCCCTAGGTGCCGGCAGAGCTAGGGTTCAAAAACTACAGCTAGGCACTTTGCCAAAAAAGGGTCGTTTTTCACTGTGAAATTGTGGTGTGTCCACGTTGCGTTTTGCACCGTTTCCTGTCGCGGGCACTAGGCCTACCCACACAAGTGAGGTACCATTTTTCTCGGAAGACTTTGGGGAACGTGGGGTGGGTAGAAATTTGTGGATCCGCGCAGATTACAGACCTTTCCACCACAGAAATGTGAGGAAAATGTGTTTTTTAACCATTTTTAGGTTTGCAAGGGATTCTGGGTAACAGAACCTGGTGAGAGGCAGTAAAGTCACCCCATCCTGGATTCCCCTGGGTGTCTAGTTTTCAAAAATGTATAGGTTTGCTAGGTTTCCCTAGATGCAGGCAGAGCTAGGATTCAAAAACTACAGCTAGGCACTTTGCCAAAAAAGGGTCATTTTTCACTGTGAAATTGGGGTGTGTCCACGTTGCATTTTGCGCCATTTCCTGTCGCAGGCTCTAGGCCTACCCACACAAGTGAGGTACCATTTTTCTCGGAAGACTTTGGGGAAAGCAGGGTGGGTTGAAATTTGTGTATCCACGCAGATTCCAGAACTTTCCACCACAGAAATGTAGGAAAAATGTGGTTTTGTTTTACCATTTTTTAGGTTTGCAAGGGATTCTGGGTAACAGAACCTGGTGAGAAGCAGTCAAGTCACCCCATCCTGGATTCCCCTGGGTGTCTAGTTTTAAAAAATGTATAGGTTTGCTAGGTTTCCCTAGGTGCCGGCAGAGCTAGGATTCAAAAACTACAGCTAGGCACTTTGCCAAAAAAGGGTCGTTTTTCACTGTGAAATTGGGGTGTGTCCACGTTGCGTTTTGCGCGATTTCCTGTCGCGAGCTCTAGGCCTACCCACACAAGTGTGGTACCATTTTTCTCGGAAGACTTTGGGAAACGCGGGGTGGGTAGAAATTTGTGGATCCACGCAGATTTCAGGACTTTCCACCACAGAAATGTGAGGAAAATGTGTTTTTTTTTACAATTGTTTAGGTTTGCAAGGGATTCTGGGTAACAGAACCTGGTGAGAGGCAGTAAAGTCACCCCATCCTGGATTCCCCTGGGTGTCTAGTTTTCAAAAATATATAGGTTTGCTATGTTTCCCTAGATGCAGGCAGAGCTAGGATTCAAAAACTACAGCTAGGCACTTTGCCAAAAAAGGGTCATTTTCACTGTGAAATTGGGGTGTGTCCACGTTGCGTTTTGCACCGATTTCCTGTCGCGGGCTCTAGGCCTACCCACACAAGTGAGGTACCATTTTTCTCGGAAGACTTTGGGGAACGCAGGGTGGGTTGAAATTTGTGTATCCAAGCAGATTCCAGAACTTTCCACCACAGAAATGTGAGGAAAATGTGGTTTTTTACCATTTTTAGGTTTGCAAGGGATTCTGGGTAACAGAACCTGGTGAGAAGCAGTCAAGTCACCCCATCCTGGATTCCCCTGGGTGTCTAGTTTTCAAAAATGTATAGGTTTGCTAGGTTTCCCTAGGTGCCGGCAGAGCTAGGGTTAAAAAACTACAGCTAGGCACTTTGCCAAAAAAGGGTCGTTTTTCACTGTGAAATTGTGGTGTGTCCACGTTGCGTTTTTGCACCGTTTCCTGTCGCGGGCACTAGGCCTACCCACACAAGTGAGGTACTATTTTTCTCGGAAGACTTTGGGGAACGTGGGGTGGGTAGAAATTTGTGGATCCGCGCAGATTACAGACCTTTCCACCACAGAAATGTAGGGAAAATGTGGGTTTTTTTACCATTTTTTAGGTTTGCAAGGGATTCTGGGTAACAGAACCTGGCGAGAGGCAGTAAAGTCACCCCATCCTGGATTCCCCTGGGTGTCTAGTTTTCAAAAATATATAGGTTTGCTAGGTTTCCCTAGGTGCCGGCAGAGCTAGGATTAAAAAACTACAGCTAGGCACTTTGCCAAAAAAGGGTCGTATTTCACTGTGAAATTGGGGTGTGTCCACGTTGCGTTTTGTGCCATTTCCTGTCGCAGGCTCTAGGCCTACCCACACAAGTGAGGTACCATTTTTCTCGGAAGACTTTTGGAAACGCGGGGTGGGTAGAAATTTGTGGATCCACGCAGATTTCAGGACTTTCCACCACAGAAATGTGAGGAAAATGTGTTTTTTTTTACAATTGTTTAGGTTTGCAAGGGATTCTGGGTAACAGAACCTGGTGAGAGGCAGTAAAGTCACCCCATCCTGGATTCCCCTGGTTGTCTAGTTTTCAAAAATATATAGGTTTGCTAGGTTTCCCTAGATGCAGGCAGAGCTAGGATTCAAAAACTACAGCTAGGCACTTTGCCAAAAAGGGTCATTTTTCACTGTGAAATTGGGGTGTGTCCACGTTGCGTTTTGCGCGATTTCCTGTCGCGGGCTCTAGGCCTACCCACACAAGTGAGGTACCATTTTCTCGGAAGACTTTGGGGAACGCGGGGTGGGTAGAAATTTGTGGATCCACGCAGATTCCAGGACTTTCCACCACAGAAATGTGAGGAAAATGTGGTTTTTTTGACAATTTTTTAGGTTTGCAAGGGATTCTGGGTAACAGAACCTGGTGAGAGGCAGTAAAGTCACCCCATCCTGGATTCCCCTGGGTGTCTAGTTTTCAAAAATGTATATGTTTGCTAGGTTTCCCTAGAAGCAGGCAGAGCTAGGATTCAAAAACTACAGCTAGGCACTTTGCCAAAAAAGGGTCATTTTTCACTGTGAAATTGGGGTGTGTCCACGTTGCGTTTTGCGCCATTTCCTGTCGCAGGCTCTAGGCCTACCCACACAAGTGAGGTACCATTTTTCTCAGAAGGCTTTGGGGAACGCAGGGTGGGTTAAAATTTGTGTATCCACGCAGATTCCAGAACTTTCCACCACAGAAATGTAGGGAAAATGTGTGTTTTTTTACCATTTGTTAGGTTTGCAAGGGATTCTGGGTAACAGAACCTGGTGAGAAGCAGTCAAGTCACCCCATCCTGGATTCCCCTGGGTGTCTAGCTTTCAAAAATGTATAGGTTTGCTAGGTTTCCCTAGGTGCCGGCAGAACTAGGGTTCAAAAACTACAGCTAGGCACTTTGCCAAAAAAGGGTCGTTTTTCACTGTGAAATTGTGGTGTGTCCACGTTGCGTTTTGCACCGTTTCCTGTCGCGGGCACTAGGCCTACCCACACAAGTGAGGTACCATTTTTCTCGGAAGACTTTGGGGAACGTGGGGTGGGTAGAAATTTGTGGATCCGCGCAGATTACAGACCTTTCCACCACAGAAATGTGAGGAAAATGTGTTTTTTTTACCATTTTTAGGTTTGCAAGGGATTCTGGGTAACAGAACCTGGTGAGAGGCAGTAAAGTCACCCCATCCTGGATTCCCTGGGTGTCTAGTTTTCAAAAATGTATAGGTTTGCTAGGTTTCCCTAGATGCAGGCAGAGCTAGGATTCAAAAACTACAGCTAGGCACTTTGCCAAAAAGGGTCATTTTTCACTGTGAAATTGGGGTGTGTCCACGTTGCGTTTTGCGCCATTTCCTGTCGCAGGCTCTAGGCCTACCCACACAAGTGAGGTACCATTTTTCTCGGAAGACTTTGGGGAACGCAGGGTGGGTTGAAATTTGTGTATCCACGCAGATTCCAGAACTTTCCACCACAGAAATGTAGGGAAAATGTGTTTTTTTAACCATTTTTTAGGTTTGCAAGGGATTCTGGGTAACAGAACCTGGTGAGAAGCAGTCAAGTCACCCCATCCTGGATTCCCCTGGGTGTCTAGTTTTCAAAAATGTATAGGTTTGCTAGGTTTCCCTAGGTGCCGGCAGAGCTAGGATTCAAAAACTACAGCTAGGCACTTTGCCAAAAAGGGTCATTTTCACTGTGAAATTGGGGTGTGTCCACGTTGCGTTTTGCGCGATTTCCTGTCGCGGGCTCTAGGCCTACCCACACAAGTGAGGTACCATTTTTCTCGGAAGACTTTGGGGAACGCGGGGTGGGTAGAAATTTGTGGATCCACGCAGATTCCAGGACTTTCCACCACAGAAATGTGAGGAAAATGTGGTTTTTTGACAATTTTTAGGTTTGCAAGGGATTCTGGGTAACAGAACCTGGTGAGAGGCAGTAAAGTCACCCCATCCTGGATTCTCCTGGGTGTCTAGTTTTCAAAAATGTATAGGTTTGCTAGGTTTCCCTAGATGCAGGCAGAGCTAGGATTCAAAAACTACAGCTAGGCACTTTGCCAAAAAGGGTCATTTTTCACTGTGAAATTGGGGTGTGTCCACGTTGCGTTTTGCGCCATTTCCTGTCGCAGGCTCTAGGCCTACCCACACAAGTGAGGTACCATTTTTCTCGGAAGACTTTGGGGAACGCAGGGTGGGTTGAAATTTGTGTATCCACGCAGATTCCAGAACTTTCCACCACAGAAATGTAGGGAAAATGTGGTTTTTTTACCATTTTTAGGTTTGCAAGGGATTCTGGGTAACAGAACCTGGTGAGAAGCAGTCAAGTCACCCCATCCTGGATTCCCCTGGGTGTCTAGTTTTCAAAAATGTATAGGTTTGCTAGGTTTCCCTAGGTGCCGGCAGAGCTAGGGTTCAAAAACTACAGCTAGGCACTTTGCCAAAAAAGGGTCGTTTTTCACTGTGAAATTGTGGTGTGTCCACGTTGCGTTTTGCACCGTTTCCTGTCGCGGGCACTAGGCCTACCCACACAAGTGAGGTACTATTTTTCTCGGAAGACTTTGGGGAACGTGGGGTGGGTAGAAATTTGTGGATCCGCGCAGATTACAGACCTTTCCACCACAGAAATGTAGGGAAAATGTGGGTTTTTTTACAATTTTTTAGGTTTGCAAGGGATTCTGGGTAACAGAAACTGGTGAGAGGCAGTAAAGTCACCCCATCCTGGATTCCCCTGGGTGTCTAGTTTTCAAAAATATATAGGTTTGCTAGGTTTCCCTAGATGCAGGCAGAGCTAGGATTCAAAAACTACAGCTAGGCACTTTGCCAAAAAGGGTCATTTTTCACTGTGAAATTGGGGTGTGTCCACGTTGCGTTTTGCGCGATTTCCTGTCGCGGGCTCTAGGCCTACCCACACAAGTGAGGTACCATTTTTCTAGGAAGACTTTGGGGAACGCGGGGTGGGTAGAAATTTGTGGATCCACGCAGATTCCAGGACTTTCCACCACAGAAATGTGAGGAAAATGTGTTTTTTGGACAATTTTTAGGTTTGCAAGGGATTCTGGGTAACAGAACCTGGTGAGAGGCAGTAAAGTCACCCCATCCTGGATTCCCCTGGGTGTCTAGTTTTCAAAAATATATAGGTTTGCTAGGTTTCCCTAGATGCAGGCAGAGCTAGGATTCAAAAACTACAGCTAGGCACTTTGCCAAAAAAGGGTCATTTTTCACTGTGAAATTGGGGTGTGTCCACGTTGCGTTTTGCACGATTTCCTGTCGCGGGCTCTAGGCCTACCCACACAAGTGAGGTACCATTTTTCTCGGAAGACTTTGGGGAACGCGGGGTGGGTAGAAATTTGTGGATCCACGCAGATTCCAGGACTTTCCACCACAGAAATGTGAGGAAAATGTGTTTTTTGACAATTTGTTAGGTTTGCAAGGGATTCTGGGTAACAGAACCTGGTGAGAGGCAGTAAAGTCACCCCATCCTGGATTCTCCTGGGTGTCTAGTTTTCAAAAATGTATAGGTTTGCTAGGTTTCCCTAGATGCAGGCAGAGCTAGGATTCAAAAACTACAGCTAGGCACTTTGCCAAAAAGGGTCATTTTTCACTGTGAAATTGGGGTGTGTCCACGTTGCGTTTTGCGCCATTTCCTGTCGCAGGCTCTAGGCCTACCCACACAAGTGAGGTACCATTTTTCTCGGAAGACTTTGGGGAACGCAGGGTGCGTTGAAATTTGTGTATCCAAGCAGATTCCAGAACTTTCCACCACAGAAATGTAGGGAAAATGTGTTTTTTTAACCATTTTTTAGGTTTGCAAGGGATTCTGGGTAACAGAACCTGGTGAGAAGCAGTCAAGTCACCCCATCCTGGATTCCCCTGGGTGTCTAGTTTTCAAAAATGTATAGGTTTGCTAGGTTTCCCTAGGTGCCGGCAGAGCTAGGGTTCAAAAACTACAGCTAGGCACTTTGCCAAAAAGGGTCGTTTTTCACTGTGAAATTGTGGTGTGTCCACGTTGCGTTTTGCACCGTTTCCTGTCGCGGGCACTAGGCCTACCCACACAAGTGAGGTACCATTTTTCTCGGAAGACTTTGGGGAACGTGGGGTGGGTAGAAATTTGTGGATCCGCGCAGATTACAGACCTTTCCACCACAGAAATGTGAGGAAAATGTGTTTTTTTACAATTGTTTAGGTTTGCCAGGGATTCTGGGTAACAGAACCTGGTGAGATGCAGTAAAGTCACCCCATCCTGGATTCCCCTGGGTGTCTAGTTTTCAAAAATGTATAGGTTTGCTAGGTTTCCCTAGATGCAGGCAGTGCTAGGATTCAAAAACTATAGCTAGACACTTTGCCAAAAAGGGTCATTTTTCACTGTGAAATTGGGGTGTGTCCACGTTGCGTTTTGCGCCATTTCCTGTCGCAGGCTCTAGGCCTACCCACACAAGTGAGGTACCATTTTTCTCGGAAGACTTTGGGGAACGCGGGGTGGGTAGAAATTTGTGGATCCACGCAGATTACAGACCTTTCCACCACAGAAATGTAGGGAAAATGTGGGTTTTTTTACAATTTTTTAGGTTTGCAAGGGATTCTGGGTAACAGAAACTGGTGAGAGGCAGTAAAGTCACCCCATCCTGGATTCCCCTGGGTGTCTAGTTTTCAAAAATATATAGGTTTGCTAGGTTTCCCTAGATGCAGGCAGAGCTAGGATTCAAAAACTACAGCTAGGCACTTTGCCAAAAAGGGTCATTTTTCACTGTGAAATTGGGGTGTGTCCACGTTGCGTTTTGCGCGATTTCCTGTCGCGGGCTCTAGGCCTACCCACACAAGTGAGGTACCATTTTTCTAGGAAGACTTTGGGGAACGCGGGGTGGGTAGAAATTTGTGGATCCACGCAGATTCCAGGACTTTCCACCACAGAAATGTGAGGAAAATGTGTTTTTTTGGACAATTTTTAGGTTTGCAAGGGATTCTGGGTAACAGAACCTGGTGAGAGGCAGTAAAGTCACCCCATCCTGGATTCCCCTGGGTGTCTAGTTTTCAAAAATATATAGGTTTGCTATGTTTCCCTAGATGCAGGCAGAGCTAGGATTCAAAAACTACAGCTAGGCACTTTGCCAAAAAAGGGTCATTTTCACTGTGAAATTGGGGTGTGTCCACGTTGCGTTTTGCACGATTTCCTGTCGCGGGCTCTAGGCCTACCCACACAAGTGAGGTACCATTTTTCTCGGAAGACTTTGGGGAACGCGGGGTGGGTAGAAATTTGTGGATCCACGCAGATTCCAGGACTTTCCACCACAGAAATGTGAGGAAAATGTGTTTTTTGACAATTTGTTAGGTTTGCAAGGGATTCTGGGTAACAGAACCTGGTGAGAGGCAGTAAAGTCACCCCATCCTGGATTCTCCTGGGTGTCTAGTTTTCAAAAATGTATAGGTTTGCTAGGTTTCCCTAGATGCAGGCAGAGCTAGGATTCAAAAACTACAGCTAGGCACTTTGCCAAAAAGGGTCATTTTTCACTGTGAAATTGGGGTGTGTCCACGTTGCGTTTTGCGCCATTTCCTGTCGCAGGCTCTAGGCCTACCCACACAAGTGAGGTACCATTTTTCTCGGAAGACTTTGGGGAACGCAGGGTGCGTTGAAATTTGTGTATCCAAGCAGATTCCAGAACTTTCCACCACAGAAATGTAGGGAAAATGTGTTTTTTTAACCATTTTTAGGTTTGCAAGGGATTCTGGGTAACAGAACCTGGTGAGAAGCAGTCAAGTCACCCCATCCTGGATTCCCCTGGGTGTCTAGTTTTCAAAAATGTATAGGTTTGCTAGGTTTCCCTAGGTGCCGGCAGAGCTAGGGTTAAAAAACTACAGCTAGGCACTTTGCCAAAAAAGGGTCGTTTTTCACTGTGAAATTGTGGTGTGTCCACGTTGCGTTTTGCACCGTTTCCTGTCGCGGGCACTAGGCCTACCCACACAAGTGAGGTACTATTTTTCTCGGAAGACTTTGGGGAACGTGGGGTGGGTAGAAATTTGTGGATCCGCGCAGATTACAGACCTTTCCACCTCAGAATTGTGAGGAAAATGTGTTTTTTTTACAATTGTTTAGGTTTGCCAGGGATTCTGGGTAACAGAACCTGGTGAGATGCAGTAAAGTCACCCCATCCTGGATTCCCCTGGGTGTCTAGTTTTCAAAAATGTATAGGTTTGCTAGGTTTCCCTAGATGCAAGCAGTGCTAGGATTCAAAAACTATAGCTAGACACTTTGCCAAAAAAGGGTCATTTTTCACTGTGAAATTGGGGTGTGTCCACGTTGCGTTTTGCGCCATTTCCTGTCGCAGGCTCCAGGCCTACCCACACAAGTGAGGTACCATTTTTCTCGGAAGACTTTGGGGAACGCGGGGTGGGTAGAAATTTGTGGATCCACGCAGATTCCAGGACTTTCCACCACAGAAATGTGAGGAAAATGTTTTTTTTTTGACAATTTGTTAAGTTTGCAAGGGATTCTGGGTAACAGAACCTGGTGAGAGGCAGTAAAGTCACCCCATCCTGGATTCTCCTGGGTGTCTAGTTTTCAAAAATGTATAGGTTTGCTAGGTTTCCCTAGATGCAGGCAGAGCTAGGATTCAAAAACTACAGCTAGGCACTTTGCCAAAAAAGGGTCATTTTTCACTGTGAAATTGGGGTGTGTCCACGTAGCGTTTTGTGCCATTTCCTGTCGCAGGCTCTAGGCCTACCCACACAAGTGAGGTACCATTTTTCTCGGAAGACTTTGGAGAACGCAGGGTGGGTTGAAATTTGTGTATCCACGCAGATTCCAGAACTTTCCACCACAGAAATGTAGGGAAAATGTGGTTTTTTTTACCATTTTTTAGGTTTGCAAGGGATTCTGGGTAACAGAACCTGGTGAGAAGCAGTCAAGTCACCCCATCCTGGATTCCCCTGGGTGCCTAGTTTTAAAAATGTATAGGTTTGCTAGGTTTCCCTAGGTGCCGGCAGAGCTAAGGTTCAAAAACTACAGCTAGGCACTTTGCCAAAAAAGGGTCATTTTTCACTGTGAAATTGGGGTGTGTCCACGTTGCGTTTTGTGCCATTTCCTGTCGTGGGCACTAGGCCTACCCACACAAGTGAGGTACCATTTTACTCGGAAGACTTTGGGGAACGCGGGGTGGGTGGAAATTTGTGGATCCATGCAGATTCCAGAACTTTCCACCACAGAAATGTGAGGAAAATGTGTTTTTTTGGACAATTTTTTAGGTTTGCAAGGGATTCTGGGTAACAGAACCTGGTGAAAGCCAGTCAAGTCACCCCATCCTGGATTCCCCTGTGTGTCTAGTTTTCAAAAATGTATAGGTTTGCTAGGATTCCCTGGGTGCCGGCAGAGCAAGGGTTCAAAAACTACAGCTAGGCACTTTGCAAAAAAAGGGTAATTTTTCATTGTGAAAATGTGGTGTGTTCACGTTGCGTTTTGAGCCGTTTCCTGTCGTGGGCACTATGCCTACCCACACAAGTGAGGTACCATTTTTATCAGGACACTTACGGTAATTCATATTTGTAAAGCAACTGTTATTACCTATTGACTTTCGATGCATTTCTGCCTTCCAAATGAAAGACAATGTGTAAAAAGAAGTTATTTTGAAAAATGACCTATAATTCTCATGCTAGTATGAGTATTACCAATTTCAGAAATGTGCAAATATCTACTGTTTCTAAACTCTATATTGTGTTCCCATTTCAGAAATACATAGGAGTCTTTCATACCGAATATTCCATGTATACATTTTCCCAGAATAATTGCTATATACCCGGTACATAATAAAAAAACCATTGCAAGACGCTGCTCAGTTTTTGGCTCTGGGTTCGTCGGGTTCTTGGTGAACCTACAAGTCCTATATTTCCCCACAACCAGTAAGGTCCAGTGGATGTAACGGTATATTGCTTTTACAGAGCAGTCATAATTAGAAGAAGTTACAGGTGAAAACATTGACACAAAAGGCTGTTTTTTTCAACTAATTTTCCATTTTTCCTATATTTAACTGTTAGTTTCTATAAAGAAACCTTGATGGATTTACACAAATGAAAGCATTTTGTCTACTTTTCTAAAATGTATAGATTTCCAGGATCCATTATTGCTTTCATACCCATTTCTACCATTAACTGGAAGGAGGTTGAAAGCACAAAACATAGCAAAAATAGGCTATGTCCCAGAAAAATGCCAAAACTGTGTAAACTTTTTGGGTTTTCTGACAAAAGTCTGTCATTCCCTAAAAGCTAGGAAAATGGAGATTTCAGCCCCACAAACCCTTTTTGATACCATTTGCAGGGAAAACCCAGACGCTTTCATATGCGGGACTTTTTCCCATTTTTCCCCAAAAACCAAAATTTTGCTGTATTTTGGCTAAAATCTGGGACCCCTCCAGGGGAATCCACAAGCCCTGGGTACGTTTAGAATCCCCATGATGTTGGAAGAAAAGGACGCAAATTTGGCGTGGATACCTTATGTGGTCAAAAGGTTACAAAGGCCTAATCGCGAACTACTACAAATAGCCAAAAAAGGGCTCAGCACTGGGGGGGAAAAGGCCCAGCAGTTAAGGGGTTAAAGAACCCACCACCATATCAGGAAGGGACAAGTGGATGCACCCCAAGTGCACCACTGTTAAGGACCCCATTGGTACCGCAAGTATTGCATGATTCCCCAGTTAATAAGGTACTTCAAGATAAAGAAAAGGAAGCAATAGATAAAAACAGAGCAGAATTAATACAGAAAATAACCCAGTTAAAAGTACATCCTGATTCCTTGACCATACCTGCAACAATTGGTCCAGTAGTTCCTTTATATGGTGACAAGGTAAATTATCCCAAACCCCTAGTTACGCCTACACCTGTGAATGTTCCTAAACCTGAAGCAGTAGTAATGGTTGAGGATCACTTTAGTGATTGTGAATCTATGATTTCATTAATGGACTTGCCCATTCGAGAATCTGTAAATAGTACTCCCAGAAGAGCTACACCTGGTTGCTCGAAAGATGTAAACATAATAACCTCATCAGGAGCCAAAAGTGCCACAGTAGTTACTCTAGAAGACTTAGAAAGGTGGGCACAAGGATCAGACAGACAGAGTTTACCCCCAAAGATCATGGACATTTATAAACTAAAGGTCGAATTAGAAGAAATAATAGCAGGAAATGTAGGGGTAGATCGCCTAAATACCTACGATGAAGAAGAACTATTGTTCGTGTGCAGAAGTATCACAAGAAATGTAAAGATATTCCATGAAAAATTATCAGATTTAGCTCTGCAGATGGGAATTGAAATAGGGAAGTCAAAAGTGCTACAGAAACCCTATAGAGCAGATTTTTCAGACAAAGATTTAGAAAACATGAATGCCTCTGGAAGAAAATTACAAATAAAGGAATTAATGACAGTCATGCAGAAATGGGGAGACCTAGATAAATGGAAAGTAAGATGGACAAAGAAAAAGGAAGAGGCACGATACAGTAGAACAACTTCTGAATATCTAATGAAGGAAACAGGAAAGCAGATCAATTGTACCCGATGCGAGAAGTTCCAGGAGGGGGATATGTACATATCCCATGGAGTAGACAGGATATTTTGTCATTTACGAATGATTTCCCAAAGTTGAGAGAAAAGCCAATTGAATGGTACAAGCAGGTTGAGAGGTTTGTGAAAGTGCCCAAGGTATTATTGAAAGATTTGGATGGTCTGTTTGACATAGTGGTACCTGCCGATTTATGGACGGACTGTAAAATCACAGTCGATTGGCCAAGTGAAGAGTATCCAAGAGATCCAAAGACAGGTGCCCCGTCAAGTGATGTAATGAAAAAGTATCAGCAGGTAATAACTTACCTGAAAGGGAAAATACCACCAAAGGAAACAGATTGGGTGAAAATAGACAGAACTACCCAAGAAGCCAGTGAATCGGTACACGCCTACTATGAACGTTTATTGCAGGTATTCAAACAGTATAGTGGATTTGAGGATATTGGAGATAAAAACATGACTCAGTTTGTCTACCGATTTGTTTACGGTCTGAAGCCAGAGATTTGTCAGATGATTAAGCAGCACATGTTGTGCTGGCAAGGGAAACCAATCGATGAAATCCTGAAATATGCAAAATATTGTGGAGATGACATTGAGGACAGGCACACGAAATTGCAAGAGAAAGTGATGTGGGCCAGGTAAAAATGGCCGAGAAACAGGGAATTAACTTGGATAATCCAAGTGATAATCAGGGAAAGGATTCTGGAACGAATGGTGACACTGGGAATGGTGGAAAAATGAGTGGACGAATGAGCAGAGAAGAGGCTAAAAAGAAATTTACTTGTCATGGATGCGGAAAGTTGGGGCATTGGAAGGATGAATGTAAAAAGATTTGGAATAATAATGGCCCAAATCTAAATTTAAATCCACAGACGCAGAATGACTCACAGCAGGGTGTAAATCCTCAGAGTCAGTTGACACCAGCACCTATACAGGGTAATGTAAGCAGAGCAAAGCACGGTACAGACGTCGGATATCAAGGAGGAAGTGGTAAGAATGATTATGTAACCTCACAATTTCTTTTACAGGACGACTTCTGTCCGTACAGTCAATGACGGTGCCTAAGAGAGGGGGAGAAGGAGTGCGTACTTGGCGCATCCTTACCGGTAGATCAGTCAGGTCCATACGTTGAAGGGAATGTGAAGGGTAATGATATTACTTTTCTTTTGGACACTGGTGCTACCCGGTCTACTGTGAGAACAGCAAACATCCCAGACCTTCCTCTGATTCCAGTCCAGTAAATTTATTGGGCCGAGATTTGTTGTGTAAAATGAACTGCACAATTTTCTGCATGCCGGATGGTGTGGCAATTCAGACCCCAGATGAAGACCATGTATATAAATTTATGATTGCAAAGCAGGGTACAGAGGTAGATGAGATGTTTTCTTTAATAACAAAGACGAGTTACCAGAAGAACTGAAAACTAGAGTGAATCCCATGGTATGGGACTTCACTGGAAAGGAAGTAGGACTTATGGCCAAAATAGACCCAGTTAAAATTACTGTAAAGGAAGGTGCAATTTTCCCAAATACCAGGCAGTACAAAATGAGTGCAGAAGTAAAAGCAGGAGTCATTGAAGAAATCAACCAAATGGTAAATCAAGACATACTAAAAGAAGTAATGAGTAGTCCTTGTAACTCACCAATAATGGGTTTGAAGAAACCTTGTGGAAAGTATAGGATTGTTCAAGACCTGCGAAAAATAAATAAGATTGTGGAACCCTGTTGTCCTATAGTGCCAAATCCTGCAGTAATTCTATACCAGATTCCTTGGAGTGCAGGATGGTTTACTGTGATTGACTTATGCCAAGCGTTCTTTTCAATACCCTTGCACCCAGATAGCCAGTATCTTTTTTTCATTTAAATTTGAGAACAAAGTCTATGTATGGAATCGTGTTCCTCAGGGGTACACGGAAAGTCCTTCCATCTTCAATCAGATATTGAAAGGGTGCTTAGAGAAACTAGTGATGCCAGGAAGCTCAGTCTTAGTACAGTATATAGACGACTTACTGGTGGCATCTAACACCAGAGAGGACTGTATTGTTGACTCTATTGCATTATTAAATCATTTAGCTGAAGAAGGACATAAGGTTTCACCTGAAAAGTTTCAGTTTTGTACAACAGCAGTCAAATATCTAGGACACCAGATTGAGAGGGGAAGAAGAAGAATAACCTCTGAAAGAGTAAAACTAATCAAGAAAATGCAAATGCACGTCACCCAAAGAGAGGTGAGAATGTTCCTTGGAATAGTAGGTTATTGTCGACAATGGATACTAGGATTCTCTCTGTTAGCAAAGCCCTTAATTCAAATGACGAAAAAGAAGGCAAAAGACCCAGTTGAATGGGATGATGAAAGTGTAGGAGCTTTTGTAAAATTAAGAAATGCTCTGTGTGCAGCACCTGCTTTAGGTATCCCCGATTATAAAAGAAAAATTGCATTATTCTGTCATGAGAGAGAAAATTGTGCACTTTCAGTCCTAACTCAGAGACATGGTTTGGACAGATGTCCTATAGCATATTTTTCTGCTACATTGGACCCAGTGGCAGCCGCGTTGCCAGGCTGCTTAAAAGCAGTGGCGGCTACCTGTTTAAGCATTGAACAAAGTGAGTCAATTGTAATGGGACACCCTATAGAAGTGTTTGTTCCACATTCGGTTGTGATTCTGTTGACAAGAACCCGAACTCAACATCTTACTCCTAGTCGGCTGACTAACTATGAAAGAATAATATTGGGTGCTGAAAATGTGACCATTGTAAGGTGCACAATAGTAAATCCCGCTACCTTACTACCAGACCCATATCATGAAAAAGTTAAAGATGACGAAGAGGATCATGATTGTTTACAAGTCACAGAGTTATGCACGAAACCACGACCTGATATTCAGGAACTGCCTCTCAGGAAGCCGTTTGTTGATGGTTCATGCCTAAGGCATGAAGATGGTAAACTAACTGCAGCATATGCAGTGTGTGAATTGACTGGAATAGTCGAAGCATCCTATTTACCAGGAGTAAAATCTGCACAAGTAGCTGAATTGATTGCGTTAATAAAAGCTTGCAAAATTGGGAGGAATCAAAATGTAACTATATTTACAGATAGCCAATATGGTTACGGGGTTGTGCATGATTTTGGCCAACTATGGATGCAGAGGGATTTCATGACTTCTTCAGGATCCCCCATTAAAAATGGACAGTTCGTAAAAGAACTATTGGAAGCAATACAATCACCAAAACAATTGGCTGTAGTGAAATGTGCCGCACACCAGTCAGGAGATGACTTGGTGGTAATCGGCAACAGATACGCAGATCTTGTGGCTCAACATTGCGCCAAAAATAGATTGTCAGTAAATAAAAGGGTGGAAAGAATGGGAATCAGCTGCCAACTTATGCTGTATGCACCTCCTGAAACATGGAATGATGTAAAACGATTGCAAGATGATGCTGATGAGAGTGAAAAGAGTACATGGATTAAAATGGGATGTTCCCAAAGGGCAGACGACGATGTATGGATTTATGCCGATGGCAGACCAATCATGCCTGACTGTCTGCTTTCACAAATGGCCAGGATGTATCATGGAGACACACACGTAGGGAGAGATGCAATGATTAGGCTCTTCAGACAAAATTGGTACAATATAAGGTTTAGGGCCGTAGCAGAGAGTCTTTGCCAGAGATGTTCAACCTACCAAATGCATAATCCAGGAAGAAAAACAATAATTGGGTTTGGAAAAATTGGAAAGGCGGAGGGTCCATTTATAAGATTGCAATTTGATTTCATTCAGTTACCACCATGTAGAGGGCTGAAATATGTACTTGTCATAGTGTGTCTGTTTTCAAAGTGGGTGGAGGCTTATCCTACCAGAAGGAATGACAGTATTACAGTCGCAAAGTTGTTGCTACGAGAACTCATTCCTAGATTTGGTTTCCCAGTAACTTTGGAATCAGATAGAGGAAAGCACTTTAACAGTGAAGTGATTAAGATAATCTGTGAAGCATTCCAAATTGAGCAAAAATTGCACTGTGCATATCGTCCAGAGGCTTCTGGAGTGGTTGAACAATTGAATGGCACAATAAAATCCAGGCTGGGAAAAATGTGTGCATCAACATCATTAGATTGGCCGGATGCATTGCCACTTGTTTTAATGGGACTCAGAAGCATTCCTGATAGAAATACCGGATTGAGTCCACACGAGATAATGATGGGAAAAGCAATGAGACAAGCACATGTTCCTAAAAATAAATTGCTGAATATATCTGATGATATGGTTCTGGATTATTGCAAAGGATTGGCTGACCTAGTGCGTTCTGTCTCTCACCAGGTTGGAGAAGACGCAGTTTCCAGGCAGCCTGAACAAGAACATGATCTGAATCCCGGTGACTGGGTGGTAGTGAAGAATCACACCAGAGAAACGTGTCTATCACCTAGGTGGGGCGAACCTTGTCAGGTCATACTGGTTACAAACACAGCAGTAAAGTGTGCAGGATTTCCTAATTGGATTCATGTAAGCCACACCAAAAGAGTACCAGACCCTGAAGAAGAAAATCCTCAGACAGCATCGATCACTGAGGAAGCTGAAGGTTGCCCAGCTGAAGAATCTCAGGAACAAGATTCGAGGGAAGCTGAAGAAGAACAACCGAGCACAAGTCAGGACTGGATACCAGTGGTGGAAATTCCTGAAGTTTACCACAGAACAAGAAGTCAAACAAATTTAGAAGAAAGTGAAGAAGATCAGATAGGTGAAGAAGAAGCAGCTCAGGAAGAAGAAGAAGACACAATAAGAGAACCTGAGCAGGACCAGATAGGGAGAGGAAACTGGGCTCAAAATAATGATGAATCAACAAATTTTGAGCAGGGACAGACAGGTCTAGAAGAACGCGGTCAGGCTGCAGAAGTACAAAGTGCAATAAGCCCTGATCAGAACCAGTTAGATCAAGGAAAATACATTCAAACAGAAGATCTCGAAAATCTTGAACATGAAGACGAAAATCCTGAACAAGGTCAGTTATTAGAAACTCACAGTGGAGTTGCTGAAGAGAAACCAATCAGACCTGAAAAAGAACAGATAAAAGAAACTGTAATTGTTGAAAACAAGATTGTGACACAACCTGAAAATAAAAGAATTTCTGAAGAAGAAAGTAAAGAGACAGTGCAAACAAAGAAAACGAGAAAAGGTGATCATTGGCCTAGTGTCATTAAAAGAGTAAAATACCACATAACAACCAGAAGTGAAGATCCAGAACAAGTAAACGAAGTGACAAGCCAAACGGGACAAGAAAGTGGAACTGAAAAACGAAGAAGCAAAAGACTGAAGCTTGTAAACAATAAATTTAAAGGTCCTGATTGGACTTATATTATCCTTGAAGATTACGAGAGCTCAGAATCAAGTGAAAGTGGTGACGAAGGAACCAGTGCGGAACTGACTTATGAAAAAGAAATAAAACCACCTTGATAATGCAAGAAGACTTGAAAATAGATAAGAAGAGAAATCTTCCTTGTCAAAATGTCTGACGATAGAGTTTCTGGGAGACCAAAGCGGAAATGTTGTAAAAGATGCTGTGCTATATGCAAATGCAGTCTAGTAATGGTGCTTGTAGTATGGTTAGTTCTGATTGTAGCAATTCCCTACCTTCTGATTATGGATAAAAAGATTAACAACGAAACGAAGGAAAGGATAGATAACTTGAAAAGTGATAGAGTAGAATTAGAGGCAGAAGATGAACCAGAATTTCATCATGAAGTAACAGATAACAACACTAGTTTGAATGTTTTCACAAAATTATTGTTTCAATATGTAGATACAATGGAAGTTAGTAAATGCTATGTCTGTATGAAGTTACCAGAATCAGTAGCAGAAGGATCACTTGCCATTAACCTATGGCATATCATGTAGTGTTTTGACTAGTTTATTTTATAGAACAGGCAGACTTCAGTATTATTATTCAAACAT
Source organism: Calotriton arnoldi (assembly GCA_963921515.1). Taxonomy (NCBI): domain Eukaryota; kingdom Metazoa; phylum Chordata; class Amphibia; order Caudata; family Salamandridae; genus Calotriton; species Calotriton arnoldi. The sequence continues at coordinate 1,145,348 of CAWUFW010004606.1, read as the reverse complement.
AGATGTGATATTTTCTGAAGTTCCGATTCGAAAGAATATGAACTCAGTGCTTAGTAGTCAAGATGCACAGTTTATGGGAGAATTTTTCTTAACAATGAAATCGATAGATATAACACATGCACATAGAAGCAATCTAACTTGTTCGTTACATGAAGAAGAAAAGATATTTTTGAATTTAGTAGAAAGTAGAAGACAAGATTTTCAGAAGAAGGCTTCTGAGCATAAGGCTCATCTGCCACCTTGGGCTGAGAAAGAGGGTAGTTACACACCTGGCAAGGCTCAAGCTGCTATGGCTCTGGATTTTGTAAAAACAGGGAAAATTTGTCTACATAGGTTAGAGACTGAGTATAACAATGTTTTCATCGGTACCAGTGAGTGTGAACACAATTTCTTAATTCTTGGATGTTGGGGACTAAAAGGAGGAACAGATTCAGTTTTTCCTGGAATCTATTATGTGTGTGGGAATAAGGCTTACTTTAGGCTTCCTGCACGGTGATATGGAAGTTGTTATTTTGGAATAGTATTTCCCAAAATATACCACGTAAAAAGAAACACTGGCAGCAATGAAAATAATGGCGAATTAACACGTAGTAAAAGAGCTAGTTTTTCTGAAATTGTAGGTGATCTATTTGGTGCATTGATACCTTCAGTGGGAGTAATTCTGAATTCAAGAAGAATATGTAAATTATCTACAGTGGTTGATCGTTTATTAACAGATACTGCTGGAGGCTTTCTAATGATTAATGCGGAAATGGTTGCGATTGGGTCTGTGGTTATGCAAAATCGACTTGCTCTTGATATTATATTGGCAAAAGAGGGCGGAGTCTGTAAATTATTGAAGACGAAACACTGTTGCACTTACATACCTGATAAAAGTGCAGAAATTGGAACATATATACAGAATATAACAAAACTTGAGAAGGAACTAAAACCACTGGAAGTTGATAGTGTATGGGAAAGATTGACAAATAGTATTTCGTCAATTGGTACTTGGTTTGCTAATATAGGGAAAGGACTTATAGGTCAAATATTAGTACCCTTAGCAGGGATAGCAATAATAGTACTGTCAATAATAATATGGTGCAAATGTTGTAGAAAGAATGAATCGTATAATGTGACAGGAAAAGGAAAGAAGCGAAAGTTTGACGAAATTGAACTTGAAGATTTGAGAAGTGAATTATACAAGAAACTGAAAGGGGATGTGAAAGATAGAAAGTGTAAAAATGAAAATGAAACTATTTTATGCTAAAAGTTGGCATCTGATTGTGGGTAGTATTTGATGGCTCAGAAACGCCATCAGAGAAGGGATTGATGGAGCAAGGACTCACAAATGAGACTTGCTCAGAGGCAATCTCCTCACAGTATTAATTTATTAAACTTTGTACTGTTCATACTAACTCTTGCATACACGAACATAGAGAGGAAGCTTGCTTATGTGTTTAAACTAACAAATAACGCTTGTCTATCCTAAAATGGCCGCTAAAACGCGGGAACTTTACTGCGCATGTCTCAATTATATCACGTGGTGTGACGTCTTTCTTTGCTTGGTGGGAAAATCTTGCTTCTGCGCAGTGTGTATTAAAATGGCTGCTTAATGTTTTCACGTTCTACAGCTTGCTCTCATGTTGCAATTAAACTGTGGTATTCTAACGCTATTAATGCGGGATAGAATTTATAAGTAAATGGGAATAGAATAGAAAGAGTGGGTATACAGTGAAACAATTTATTTGTGATTTTAATATTCTCTTCTTTGACTTTTATTAGTTCGTAAAATGGGCCTGGGGTTGGTGAACTGAAACTCGAGAGACAAAGATTCTGCGCATGCGTCGTACACGGCTGCCCAGAGAAAGGGATGAAGTCAACCTGGACGACGTCCAAGGCCGTGACCTGACGGCCAACACTGCTGTACCCATGATGTCCCCACTGAATAGCAACAATTTATATGAACAATGTATAAACTTTGTCGTGAGACGGGTGGGAAATAAAGCAAATGTATTAAATGTAATGGGCGGTATTTTAAAACAATGGGCTTTAGGAAATTGAACTAAATCAATATGGTGTGAGGATCAACCCCCTGTCCCTGTCCAATCAGAAGTAGTGGGCCCATATTTTTGCAACATTAATGGGAGGTACATGGGCGTAGAAGGGTATAATAGATATAGAATTAGCTAATTAGTCAGAACAGGAGTTCACACAGAGGGGCATAGCCATTAGCTCCAGACCGACAAGCTGATCGATTGCAGGCTGAATCGCTGTCCAGAGAGGTCCTGAGGAGGGGGCGGCGGAGTCCATTAGAAGGAAGGCACGGGAGAATCGAGGAGAAGCGAAGTATCAGAGAGGGGAACGACGCAGGCGTCGTTGGTAGAGAGGTCACCGGTCCTGTCCTGAACCTGGAGGAGGTCTTTGCTCTTCATCCTTCCTGGGTCCTATCTTTTCCAACTCCTTGGCCAAGGGGTTTGGTTCTCGCACTTTAGGTAAATATACATGCAACCTTTAGTTGCGCTGCTGTCTCTATCTTCTCCTTTCTGAGGGACCGTCATTGATCAATAATTGATTTGCTATTCTTCATCCTTGATATACGATTAAGTATCATGTGACTCTGTACTTTACTCTGCAAAATGTTTAGATAAACATTTTAAAACTTCTTGACTCAGTGATTATTTCAAGATTATGAACTGTAATGAATGTCACTCTTTTTAAACTTCCCAATTAGCTAAGGATCCATTGGTAAGTCATTACTCTTCAATCAGAAAAGTAATTGGTAGCAGGGATTTTGATAAAGAGTACAACTGACCCACCAGCGGAAATTGCTAGCGTAGTATGAATGTATGGGCCCAAGTGAGTATCTGATGTATGAATGCTCGTTGCTAGTAACCCGCTGGATCACAGTGAAGCACACAGACTTTTCAGTAATCACTATAGATTTAACTGCTCACATTATTACCTATGATAAGTAAGTACTAATCCATGAAGGATCCTTCCAGCAACAGGCTATCTGTGCACAGTTATTGGGTTGGGCTGGACGATCATACACTTAGCGAATAGATGTGTGCACATGCATCGACATAAATTTTCATGTGCAACCAACCCAGAGTCTCTACCCCTAGCTGCACAGCAGAGAACCTTGTTTAAAAGGGGAGTTGATGGTGGTTAGCACTCCCAATCCGTTATAACAGTGCTTACAATGGGTGAGACTCAGACATGGCAAAAGTCGATACACCAGGTAGACCAAAAAGCAAAAAATCAATGGGATTAAATGGGTCAGACCCCACTTTGCTAAAACCTCTATTACCTGTCTACATACCTTGATGGTATACATAGATGTGGTCAAGGTACATAGATGTGGAGTCAAAAATTGTAAATCTGTACTTTTCATGAGGCGTGGCCTGCATCAAGATGGCCGCTCGGAGCTGTAGCTCCGTAGTGAACTCTCATTACATCCTCCTGAGCAGCGCTCCGCCGCCTTATTCTGCCACCTAAACCATCGATTCTGCAACCGGAACACAGGCGGATCCCCTGGAGCTAACTTCTGTCCTTCTCCGATCTATCATCGCAGAGATATTAGTGCTGACAGCGTATCGACTTCGCCGGGGCTTGTTTTGTCCCGAGCTAACGGAGCAACTGGAGCGCAGCACCATCGCTCTCTATTGAACAGCGGCCCACCAAAGAGATACACGGTGGAGGCACAGTGAGAAGCCTGCCGGTAGGTTGGGGACGCTCACAACGCGGAGTGGTGACAACACCGACCCCCTGAGGGTCCCGCCCGCCATTTCTAACACTCACCGTGAGTTGGAAGACGGTGAGCGGGGACATTATTAACATCACCGGGAGCACTGGGAGTCCAGATGGTGAGCCCAGGAGGCGGGGGCTCCTGAACTTGTCCTCCTTAAGACCTTTTGGGCAAAGCATATTTAATCGAATGCCGCTTTCGTATCGCGACTGACGCCAAAATGGCGCCTGCAGTCGATCATCGGCAGGGGTCATAGCAACACCCAAGGGAGACCCCCCTTTCCTTCTTTAGCATAAAGGCCGCAAAATTGAACTGAAACTGGAACTACTGCTCTGACCTTTGGGGATGACCCTGATTTGCGCTATGAATAAGCGAGAAAGACAACGGAGGCACCCCGCCTGACCTGCTAATGGCGGATATTCTCGACATCACGCGCCCCCTCTGAAGACATGCGGACCCTGGCTGTCTCCTTGCCGATCCACTGCTTAGCTTACACCCACTTTCCTTCTGGGTTATAGAGAATAATGTGGACTGACTGAATTCAAACTTCAAGGACTCATCCCCCTTGCCTGACCTCAAGATGGCCGCCTCAGTGGGACCCTCCTCGATGCTCTATCTCTCCTGGTCTAAAATCACTGGTCATCGTCCTGATCTTGATCAGCCCTCACCCGACCCTGTTCCTGCTCACCCACCAGGACTTTTACTCTGAGAACTTTCCCTCGACAGCTGACACCTAGCCATTTTGACTGATGCCCGGTGGAGCTACCTCGCGAGCTAAAGGGGAGATGGGCTATGGATTCCCTCCTTGACCATCACCTACCCAGCCGGTCTTTGGGCAAACTCTCCTGCGTCTCTCCTGACCTTATCTCCCTCCTCCCCCTTCACCCTACCCCTCTCCGCTCTACTCTTCTCCTCTTTCCAGCTATTGACCTTTGCCCCCACCCATCCTTGCTCATAGTTCCCACCCTGTTTATCCACTGGACTTTCTTCTGTGAACTTTCCCTCGTCAGTTGAGACCTAGCTATTTGACTGATGCCCGATGGAGCTACCTTGTTTAGCTATAGGGGAGACGGGCTGTGGATTCCCTCCTCAGACGTCACCTACCCAGTCGGTCTTTGGGCAGACTTCCTTTCGTCTCTCCTGCTGTCTTTTCCCTCATCCTCCCCCTTCACACTTCCGCCTTCCCCCCCTCCACTCTATTTGTCTCACCTTTTTTTCCTCTCTCAATGTGTTGCTTATTTTTGATGTAATGTGTAATTGTTATTATCTTCTGTAACATTGTGTAACCTAATGTAAAGCGCTCCGATACCTACGGGTCTAGCCAGCGCTATATAAAACTCATTAAACAAATAAAAAATACCTTTACATGCTATCTTTGATAACATATGGTGGTTGATATTTTTGCAGAAATGTATTAAAAATTGATATTGTGGTACAGCACCCTTTCGGGTTGTGCCAAAATCAGTAAATACTCTGAAATACATTTTCATGCACCAAGTGCTAGGCACTTCCTTTCAGTTATCAGACAATATTATTCCAGTACGATAATTCTCAAATGGCAAATGCCATTCTTTATGAGGCTTTCATGGCTTTTGTCTTGTCAGTGGCTACAATGGCAATAGTACAAGACTGGATCCAAACAAAACTGCCTCTTGCCACAAGCTCCTTTCTTGAAACCTACCTCTTTTTTTTTTTAAATGCAAAAACAACAGTTGATGGACAGAATGCAGAACAATGTCATACATTCACCCCAGTACAGAAATCTGGGCCTAAATCCATCGTTTTTTTGCTCACCATGCCATTCCAGTTTGAACCCAGCCATATGCAAATCAGTCTTGACCCTGTGCCTCATGGGAACAGTCCAGCCCGAACTGCCAAGCCAGGTCCTCACTGGACTGGAAACAAGCATCCTAGGACCGGTTTCGGGTTTCACCCCTCTTCAGCCAGGATAGCTTGATTCCAGTGGCATGGAGAGCACGGGACCCACGTCTGGGCATACCCGTCCCACTCGGGGTGACAAATGCAAAAACAACAGTTGATGGACAGAATGCAGAACAATGTCATACATTCACCCCAGTACAGAGATCTGGGCCTAAATCCATCGTTTTTTTGCTCACCATGCCATTCCAGTTTGAACCCAGCCATATGCAAATCAGTCTTGACCCTGTGCCTCATGGGAACAGTCCAGCCCGAACTGCCAAGCCAGGTCCTCACTGGACTGGAAACAAGCATCCTAGGACCGGTTTCAGGATTTCACCCCTCTTCAGCCAGGATAGCTTGGTTCCAGTGGCATGGAGAGCACGGGACCCATGTCTGGGCATACCCGTCCCACTCGGGATGACAAATGCAAAAACATGTTGATGGACAGAATGCAGAACAATGTCATACATTCACCCCAGTACAGAGATCTGGGCCTAAATCCATCGTTTTTTTGCTCACCATGCCATTCCAGTTTGAACCCAGCCATATGCAAATCAGTCTTGACCCTGTGCCTCATGGGAACAGTCCAGCCCGAACTGCCAAGCCAGGTCCTCACTGGACTGGAAACAAGCATCCTAGGACCGGTTTCGGGGTTTCACCCCTCTTCAGCCAGGATAGCTTGATTCCAGTGGCATGGAGAGCACGGGACCCACGTCTGGGCATACCCGTCCCACTCGGGGTGACAAATGCAAAAACAACAGTTGATGGACAGAATGCAGAACAAGAGGCAAGATTTTTTCACCAGAGAAGAACTGGCTACTTTTGTAAGTTCTGGAGTTAGACGATTCTGTTGTGATGTTTGTCCTCGCTTCCATTTCCTTCTTCTTCATATATGTAACTTACTGAGAAATTAGCAAAACGTATTACTTATTTTTAGGGTAAAGCACTACACTCAGCCATTAACCCTCTTAAAGCTCATTGCATGGGAGATGGTATAATTAGAGGGAATGTAGCAGTCACATCAGCCATATGCAACTACTAATGATTCAATATCTACAAGTGGATTTCAGGTGTTGCAGAACCGGCTCATACCAGGGTATCTGGAAGAGGAAAATAGATAGTAAAGGTGTAAGAGGAAAATTGATAGTCAAGAAGTTCAAAGTGGACATCCTAAATGAGCTCTTAAGGAAGTCTTGTTCTAGTCCCCCATAAGGCCTGAGAAAGGAGCCCTAACTTCAAATATTTTAAATCTGACAGGATGCGGAGTTGTCCTCTGAGGCCTAACACAGATGTCTCAATAGTTGCTAAAGCCGAAAAACTTTACAGAGGTATACAGGAACATGGCCATAAAGAGTCTTGTGGGTGAGGAAGGGTGTCTTTACCTCTGTTCCTTGCTTTTTCTGTCACTACTCTTCAAATTCATCTGGTTGTTTTTTCCCCGAAGGACAAATGTGAAATAATATATCACGTAATAGTTATATAATCCCCAAACAGTATTTATATATTCCTCTCTTCTCTATATTCGAACTTAACGTCAAAGCGAACAAAGAAACTTTTGATTTTAAGAAAGACCATCGATTAACTGATGGATCCCATTCCAACATAGTGACTACCTCTTTCAGTAACTACCTGACCACCTTTTATCTTAGACGTTACTAATATCACACTTGGTGACTGAGCGGCATGTTAAAACAGAGAAAAAGCTTGTTTTGATCACGGAATAGTAACAGACTATTAAGGCCTAATCATTACCTAACACAATTATTGTGCCCTAAAAATATCACTTACAAAAATACTGCAACATTGGAGTAAATAATACACAATCGACACCCATCGAAGCCATATTTTTGTAAATATTTAGGTCATAACATTTATGTCAGACAATGTCTTTGTTATCGATTTTCTGACATACAACTTTGGATCAGACCATTCCAGAGAATTTCAATCACAGCCACTGAAAACACACATGGTCTAGGTGGTGCGAGGCAGCAAGGGAAAGGCTGCTCCCGACGATCTGCTGATTCACGAGCCATGGCGGGGGTCCCACGGTGGGATTTCTTCTTACCATCGGACCGCGAATCATGCTAGTGGTCCGTCACAGTCCGCAATTGCCCACGCTGCCAGTTACCGGTACCACCCGCATCTACGACCACTCGGCCACGTGGTAGGACTGACTCGGCGGCTTGGGGGTCAGAGAGACTGAGAGCCAGGGAGTGCAGCCGCCTTCAGCTACCAGTTCAGCTCACCCATCAGCAAGGAGGGCGGTAAGGAAGCAAGCAAGTAGGCAAGCGCGGCCGCCATTAGCGGGCAGCCGGTAAGCGAGTTGCCCTTGGCTGGAACCGCGGAGGCAGCCTGACTAGGTCAGGGCGGCTTGCGGTTCCGCCTTGTGAGCCCCGCTCGCCATTGTTTTAATCCCCATGCCCTGCCAGCTCACAATCTGCCTGCAGCTACAGCCATAGCCATAGCCACAGTCACAGTTTGCTTGTCTTCAAGTTACACGCCGAAGCAGACCGCAGACCACCACGGCAGAGACAGAGGAGCCAAACCACTGGTCACGGCACCTTAAGACCAAGACAGCCAGCCAGCCAGCGGGAGGGGGCCAGCGACGAGGGTGCCTGTCTTTGCTCCCCTCCCTTAGCACCTCCGTATCACAGCTCCCCAACTTCCTAGCTTGCACACTGGGCAGTTTGGCAGCCCGGTATTAAAATCTAAAGGGGAAAGACAAAGGTACCCCGGCAAGTTTGGTGGTCCTAGCAGGTCGGACTGAGAAGGGCTCCATAAGCAAACCGCCTGCTGTCTCTAGTTGCCGCCTGTCCACCTGTCAACTCTTTATTCAACCTAATTCAACCCAATGACACCAAATAACAGCAGGGAAAATAGGGAGAACATTATTGTTGAAGGAATTATTGAAGGAAGCTCAGCCAGTCACACAGCGTGCAATTTCTGGGCACAGAGCTGGAAACTGACCTACAAATTCAATTACACATTTCCCTACAAACTAGAGGTAATCACAAACCCAAGCACAAACCATCTTGCTCACAGCAAGGGAGGCAAACGACAAAGAGCAAACCCAACATCAAAATGGGCAAACCTACAGGCACCGGCAATAGAATAAAGCCGGCCACAAGGGTTCAAGTGCGGCTGGCGCAATCATCAAATTCAAATTCAAATTCAAACCCCAAATCAAACAGTAAGACAATCTGTAAATATTTTATGCCTATAACGCCTGGACAAAAAATATTGGGAAAGAGTGAGCACTACAGCAGCGTATTAACATTCCCAATGCCACAAGTTAAAAATGGCTTGAGTCAGAGCCAGTCCACGTGCCAGGAAACGAGAAGCCAGGGCATTGGGAAACTGGCTGACGAGACACAGCCGTCTCTCGGGAATATTGGTGCAGTTCCAAACCCACTCTGGGAAAAGGAGAAAGACGGTTTAGGGCAGGGAGACCCAGAAAAAATCCTAATATCGTCCGAGCACCCAGAGTGCCCAGAGCCCAAGGAGAGGAGGCATGATGCGTCAGGCCTGATACCGTCCCAGGAAATAGAGCAAGACGCTCCGGGGCAAGGAGATCCAGAAGTTCTCGAAATTTCATCAGCATTGGAGCATTCGGAGTATTCGGTATACCAGGGAAGGAGGCAAGATGCACCAGGTTTGAGAACTCTGGAAGTTCTAGAAATATCTTCAGCTCTGGAGCCATCCAACAAAGACAACCAACATATGCACGGGGAGAGCACCACGATCCCACAGGCAGAGGGCAGAAATAACCTGCACGATCTGTCCCCGTTCCCGTCCCAGTCACGGAGTCTATCAGTAATTAAAACTTTTACCTTCAACCAAAGCTCTCTCTTGATGGGAGAGGAACAGAGAGAGAACAGTCTCTCGGGAGGGCAGAATCTCCTCCATTCCACCGCTGAAACAAAGTGCACACCTCAGAACGGATGCCATAACCAAAATTCTCTGTTGTCTTCAATCAACTCCACATTAACAACGGCCATTAATGCGCTTACCTGGCAAACACAAAAATTGGAAATCAAAATGGACACAATGCAGGCAATTGCAATAGCCATGATTAACATTGAAGCTAAAAATGACATCTTAGCAGGAAACCTGGAATTGCTGAGGTCGCTGCCATCCGCTAGGTGCTCATGCCTCCCAATTGTGGAGAAGCTCAGCTCACTACCAGAAGTTTTAACATCCATTATCACAGAACTTAAGCAAAGATATCATGACACTTTAGCCCAGCCTCATGAAAGAACATCTGAAAGAACTTTAAAAGACGCAAAACAAAATGGAATTAATGATCTAGTGGGTGCCCCAAGCCCCCCAAACGTGCCATCGCAAACTGTAACGAGGAGTGCAAATTACATCGCGGATAACTCACGCCCAGTAGAAAGCACCTCTACGCAGACTAAACCTCAAGTCAGCAAACTGATCTTGTGTTTGGACACACCTCCATCATCCTCGCAGCTGGCATCAGTGATGCGTCAAAGCACATCTAAACATGAGGAAATTGTAATGGGTGAGACCCCGAACATCGGGGCGATTAATCTGGAACACACCATAGAACCCTGCAAAACACTCTCTATGAGAGCAAAGAAACGCTTGAAAAACGAGCTAAAAACATCAAACAACATAGCCGGGCAAAGGAATTACAGCTGGGCCAGAGAGAACTAGACAGCAATCGGAGCCAAAAAATAAACGCAAAGAAGGTCCTTATACAAAAGAATTTGGAGCCACAGAAACTCTACCCGATTTTTCAAAAGGAAAGTTTCAGCGCCAGACCGGGAAACGACCAAGAAAACCTTACACGGGGGGCGTGGCTTAGCGCCGACTGTAATGGCGGCGTAGCTCCGGAGCTCCGTCTGGGCCTGCGGCGCAACCTTCACATCCGCCAATAATCCGACAATTGGAGGGCAGTAATACACAGTACAGGGCTCCGGGAGCCGAGGCGCCTGTGAGTAATCGTCGTCCCGACTCCCGCTGACGACGGCAGCCGGGAATAGCGGAGCGGCATCGAGGCCGGGTGCGGCGGGCTGGCCCTGGAGGAGGTGGGCGGAGTCCCGTAACCCAGTGGCCCGCGGCGCTCAACAAAAGCCGGGACTGCGCTCACGAGAGAGCCGCGGCTGAGGGCCTCCCCTGGGATGGCGCGACGCGCACTGTCGGCCCCCCCCTCCCCTAAGAGCGGCGCCCGGCTGCAGGGATAGAGACCCTCCTTCGAGGTGACCCGGGAGGACTGTGGGGATACGGACGGGTACGTGGCTGCAATCCCTGAGAAAGGCCGGTGGCATCCACAAACTGGAGACATCTTCAGAGATGCCATAACGACAGGGAGCCAGTGCAGCGAACAATATTCTTTCTGGACACTGAGGAATTGCCATTGGAGATCTGAAGGTCAATGCCGAGCTGACTGCCAGTGAAAAAAGCGTTTGGGGGAACAGTGTGCAAGTGCGTCCGTCCCCCCCCCCCTATCCCCGGTGCTGCACGGATACGGCAGGGAGATCCAATACGTCAAGTCCGCAAAAAAAGGCATTGCACACGATCCCCACGTCGTGCAACTACGATCATACGACGCGGACGCCCCGTATACATGAAGAGTTGAACGCGAGGCGGAGGAGGGCAGCGAACGGACCTGAGCGTGACCCAGCGGGGGTCAAATAATATCGGGGGAGAGTCTGAATTGATCAGAAGCCACAACTACGGATAAGACCACCGTGCGACGCACATTGGAGTAAAGCGACACCCCCGGACCACGATAACCCACATAGTGCCACCAGTTAAGGATCTAAGATTTTGAAATTCTCCCTATCGACCCCAAACCACCGGAGGTGAGGCCTACGCGACATCATGACAAAACCTAAAGGCACGGCAACGTCCGTCCAACTCAACAAGATGGATAAGTATGCGGTCCCCCGCCAACTTCCGGCGGCGGATGGAACAAATGATGAAAACGCGTCCGCAGTGGAACCATCTCTAGGATCTATCATGGCGGCGATACAGGCAGTCGGCACAAATCTGGAGACAAAAATAGATAAGGTCACAATTGAGATGAACTTAATGAGAGCGGACATGCGGAAAACCTCCGACAGGGTTACGGCTACGGAGGGGAATGTTGTAGAGCTTCAGACTGCGACACGCAAATTGGAAGACAAGGTCCAACAATTAATCCAACGTCATAAAGAAATGGCACTCCACTTGGATGATCAGGAAGGAAGAGCCCGTCGCAATAACATACGGGTGGTGGGGGTGCCGGAGGGGACGGAGGGGCCCAGTGTGGACCTCTTCCTTGAAGACCTTATCCTGAGTCATTTAAAGCCCAAGAGACTCTCCCCATTATTCTCTATTGAAAGGGCACACAGAGCCCCAATCCCGAAGCCAAAACCTGGAGCACCACCTCGCACTATAATAGCGCGTATCCTGAATTTTCGTGATCGAGACGCGATCTTACAGGCAGCAAGAGTCACCGGGGATCTTCAGTATGACAATGCGACTATCAGATTTTTCCCTGACTTCACCTTGAAGGTGCAACGGGAACGACGCTCCTTCGAAGGCATCAAACGGGCTCTCCGAGACAAGGGACTGAGGTACATGATGTTCTTCCCAGCCAAGCTTAAAGTCCTCGACGGTGAGAAATCCTGGTTCTTTACGACGCCGGAGGAAGCACAACGCTGGCTGGAGGAGGGTCCACTCAAGCCACAGCGCCGGAGGGAGAAATCGGAACATCGAAACGCTGAACCTCACCCCAGGGACTACTCACACAGGCGCGGGGGAGGGCAACGCTCGCCATCAAGATCCAGAAGCTCTCGCTCTGCCAGTCCTGGTAGTGAAACTGCACGTGGGGGGAAATGATGGACTGCATGGCCGTGCTGGTCGGTAACCGTCTCTCTTATTGTTGTTATATGGGGTGAATAGAAATAGTGGTAAAAACTCCCGCGTGGGACCATATAAGAGCCTTCTCTGCCTATTTAAAGTGGCAGAGGTAGCAGGTCACTGAATAGAACAACTTATGGAATTACCACTGTCCCTCAATGTAACTGGTTGTGGCCGTGGGCCCGGGAGGAGAGAGCTACTGGGCGCTAACACCACGCAGCCGTACGTTTAATGGGTTTGTTTCTAGGGCTTGTAAGCACTCTGCTTTTGGGGTGGTGGGTAGTTTTAAACCTACTGGGCAGGGATGCAGGGAGGGGGGTAGAATTGTTGGGAGGTAGGGGGTGGGGGGTAGGGAGTTTACTTACATTGACAGAAAATAATCCCATGCTGAACCCCAATGTAGACGTAAAATGCAATAAGTTGGGTATAAAGATATTCGGACCGAGCCGGGGAGGCGGGATGCAGGTTCCAGTCGCAAGGAATGCGGATCTACAATGCGAGAAAGTTTGGTTTGTTGATGTTTCAATAGTTATTTATTTGCAGAAGTCAATATACGGTCACTGTAGTAATTGGTTCACAATGTCCTATGATATCCGATATGCCACATGGTGCTGTACACTCAATGGCTTCCTCTGACTCAACGCCACCCCACACCAAAACACCAATACTATCACTCATCTCCTGGAATGTCAATGGTCTAGGAGATAAGATCAAGCGAGGGCTAGTACTCCAATATTTAAAGCGCAACTCCCCAGCGGTTGTATTGCTCCAGGAGACACATTTGATGGGTCCCATATGTAAGACCCTTGACCGGTGGGGGTTCCAATTAGTGATTCATTCGGAGTTCACCACGGGATCCCGGGAGTGGGAATCTTAGTGAGAAAACAATTTCCCTTATTGTTCACCGCACCTTCAAAGATGACCAAGGACGATTCGCGGCCTTATCGATTCAATGGGAGGGTCGAATGTTTAATATAGTATCGGTTTACATTCCTCCGGCGCTGCACTCCCCGCTTTCCGGGATCTGGGCAAATTCCTCCTTAACCTACCAGACGGAGATCTACTACTAGGAGGGGACTTCAATATGACAGCAAATGACGTACTAGACCGCACACCTAGCCGACCGCAGCATCGTACCAGTTCCCCACTGACCGATTTTCTGGAGGCACACGGCTTACTAGACGTATGGCGGCTTCAGAACCCGACGATGAGACAATATACATTTCACTCGGGAGCGCATAATAGCCTCTCCCGTATAGACTATATACTAACGGCCATGAATGATATAGGGAGGATGGGGCGACCAAACACCTGCCCAGGGGAATATCTGATCACTCCCCGGTAAAGACGGAGATACGTACACACTCTGCTATTCAGAGACGCATTTATCCCATCTGTCCAGGGTTCCTCCTAAATACTAAGATCAAGAAATCCTTAACAAAGACGACCACACAATATTTTCTAGAAAATGAGGCATCGGTCTCCTCTTCTCTGACGCTGTGGGAAGCTTACAAATCAGTAATAAGAGGTCAAGCGATCTCCATTATTGAGGGACACAAACGGGAAAAACGAAAAGACATAGAGACCTTGGAGCGGGAAGTGCAGCGCCTGGAATCCCAACATGTAGCCGATCCCACTGACGAGACAACACATGCCCTACGCATTAAAACACAAGACTACAAAGAACAGCTTAGGGCTGCTGCCCAGTGCCGTTTGCAAGCGGTCCAGCATAGGGTGTATGAGTTCGGAGACAAAGCAGGTAAACTGATTGCCTGGCTGGGAAAAAAAGAACGGGCGCGTAGATGGATAGCACAGATCAGAACCAACGACGGTTCACTCACAATGGACCCGCAACACAGTCGACACGCTAGCACAACACTATGAACACATCTACACCTCCACAAATACTGCTACAGTACAAGACGCATTGGCTTTCATTCATGACATTCGGATGCCTCGGCTCACGCTGCAGGAAGCCGACAACTTAGAAGCAGACATCACAGTGGACGAACTTAAAATGGCCATTTCTAAAATACAATCGGGCAAGGCCACGGGTCCCAATGGGATCCCGATAGAGCTATACAAACAAACGTCGGAGACGATAGCCCCACATCTGCTAAAAATGTTCGAAACCAGTCGCGATGTAGGAAGGCTCCCTAAAGATCAACGGCTGGCCACTATAGTAGCCATCCATAAGCCTGGAAAACCAGCAGAGGAATGTATGTCATATCGCCCAATCTCCTTACTTAACGCAGAGGGGAAAATTTTAGCCAAGACACTAGCGCTCAGACTGACTCCGCATCTTCGTACATTAGTACACCCGGATCAATCGGGCTTTATGCCCGGCAGAAACACGGCCCTGAATCTTCGACGTCTCCATGGAGTATTAGGTCGTAAACATACTATCCAGGAGGACGCTGCGGTCCTTTCCCTAGACGCGCGAATGGCCTTTGACTCGGTGGAGTGGGCCTTTCTATTTGCGGTCCTTCAACACCTGGGTTTCGGACCGAAGTTCTGCTCTTGGGTACGTTTATTATATACTGATCCGGTGGCACATGTCGTGGCCAATGGTCACATCTCAAGGGAATTCACCCTGGGCAGGGGGACGAGGCAGGGCTGCCCATTGTCACCCTTGCTGGTTGCGCTCTTTCTTGAACCGCTGGCGGCGTGGATACGATGGGACCCCATGATTCGCGGGCTAAAATGGAGGGAGGACTGGGAAGATCGTATTTCCCTATATGCGGACGATGTATTATTATATATTTCCTCACCTACGAGATCACTACAAGTGATACTTAATATATGCGCAAAGTACGGCTCTGTCTCCGGATATGCCATCAACTGGGATAAGTCAGTGCTCTACATACTACATGGCCAGCCCCCACGTCTCCCAAGAGGATGTAAGGTTCAAATAATCACGGACAGTTTTCAATACCTCGGAATTTATATAACCTCTGACTGCGACACATTCTTGACACTTAATTTACAACCCCCCCTGCAACGACTTAAAAAAGATATACGGCATTGGAAGACGCTGCCACTCTCCCTTTTAGGAAGAGCGGCTCTATTTAAAATGATGGCCTTGCCCAGGTTTCTATATGCCCTACATAATACCCCCTACCCAGTCCCTGACTCATACTTCAGAGCGGTAGACTCAGAGGTGGCAGCCCTTCTATGGGACAGCAAACCAGCGAGAGTGGCGGGAAAAAATGGTGAGAAGTTGGTATGACGGCGGGATTGCCCTCCCGGATATCAAGACCTACTATTGGGCCGCACAGCTTACGGTTATTAATCAGTGGCTTCACATGCCAGACTCAGACCCAGCTTACCGCCTTGACAGAATGACTTTGGGAAAGGGAGGTTTCAATAGAGCGCTGTACAACACTCAGAAAGTCCGACACCTTATTGGCCCAGCGGCGCATACTGTCCGTGTCTGGCACACAGTGAACAGGCATTTGGGCTGGACCAGAAAACTCACGAAACACACACCCCTGTGGGACGCACATAGACTGGGGACACTGGGCAATAGCAAAGGATTCCATAAATGGGACCTAATTGGTATTTCCCAGCTTGGGGATCTCTGGCAGACTGGAAAAGTAGTCAGCTTCGCCCACTTACAAGAGCAGTACTCTATGGCTCCAGGCGAAAAATTCCGATACCTCCAAATCAAACATGCAATTGAGGCAGCCCTTCCGGAAGCCACGATGCTCCCGGAGGCCTCCCCTAGAGGACCGACTACTTACTGATTATCTTGATAAAAAGCGACTTCACTGACATATAAAAAATCGTTAATAATCGACCAGACCCACTGCTCAGACTCAGGGAACTCTGGCAGTCCGACGTTGGAGATATGGATGACCCGGACTGGCGTGAGGCACTAGCATCGCCTAAAGAGGCAGCAATCTCCTCCAGACTACGTCTGGTGCAGTTCAAAATATTACATAGAACATACTATACCCGGACGGTATTAAATAAGATGGGGAGAGCTCCTGACCCAAGCTGCCTTCGCCTCTGCGGGGATATAGGCACTTTTTCCCACACCTTGTGGGAATGCCCTAAATTGCTGTCTTACTGGGAGGCAGTAGTGGGTACACTTGCAGAAGTCACGGGGAAACAGGTTCCACTCGAACCCCAGTGCTGCCTTCTTAATGTCTGGGGCCCGACAAACCTCACCCATACAGAGCGCCTCTGGGCCACGACTGGCATGATGATAGCTAAACGAAACATAGCGCAGAAGTGGGGAGCAGGAATGAAACCAACAATAATACAGTGGGAGAGAGATATGGATACGACCATGGTAGCGGAGAAAGCCACGTTTATAAGTAGGAAATGCCCTCGCAAGTGGGCTAAGGTGTGGGGAAAGTGGAACACGCATAGAGGGGACATCTGTACCCCCCAGAAGATGAGACGGACTCGGAGGACGACACGTAAGGTGGTGAAATTATCTATGTAATAATGTACTATGGCAGACCTATGAGAATGTAAGGAGACTATATTGTGACTGTATAATATTATGACGCTTCTGCACTGTATCGGTATAAATTTTGATGAATAATAAAAATTGTTTTAAAAAAAAAAAAGAAAACCTTACACCAATACCTAAATCAACCATAATTCCGCTCATTGAGAAGAGACTGACTAAAAAGATGGAAGAGCAGCCCCAGCAAGCGCCCGAAGTACCATTACAAACAGATAGTATAGGCAGACTCTCCGCGGAGCAGCACCAAGAAACCCAGGAAGCTCGGTCCTACGTCTCAGACAGAGAAATGACAGTCCCCCCACCACCAGAAAACAACGAGCTCCAGGGGATCAAAGTTGCCCACAAAGATACTGGAGCATCCATAATAAATGTACAAAGTCTAGCCACATACTTCTCCGGCGCCAGTCAAAGGGCACAAGGACAACGGGAAGTGGAGAATAACATAACAATTTTCACACCTGAATATACATCACGGGGAAGCTCAGAAATATTAAACAGGTCTAACATTTTGCAAATTTTCCAACATATTTCAGAACTCTCCTCTATCGCGACTGAAGACCTCATCCAAGTACAATTCAAGTCATTGGATAACAACATAAGAAGAGAGTCATCAATATTAAAATGGAAAAATGACTCTGTTCCCCAAAAAAATTATGATAGGAAGAGATCGATTCGCGAATTGGGGGATTATGGTACACATTCCTAAAGAGGAGAGATACCCATTCATGTTAAAAATTGGACCTAATATCAAAAAGACACAGAGCTTAAGAAAGTCCATCTTAAGAGGGATAAATTATGTTGCTCGCACCACAGCATTTCCCAACTTAAGAATACATCTTTCGCCCAATTCCATTCAAACAAGGCGCACGTTCATAGAAAGAGGGAAAATGGACCAAGACAGAAACATCGAAGAGGCAACTGTATTAATCCGAACATCGCCAAGATCAAGTTGCTCCTAGCATACAAAGAAATGGCTGCTCCAGCAACGGATTAAGCAATACTGTGAAAGTAATTTCATGGAATGTTTACGGGCTAAAAACCACGTTACAAAACACGGAAGCATTTTAATTTTTACAGACTGGGGATCTGTTATGTCTACAAGAAATTTGGCTGCTTGCCTCAGCGGTTATCCCAGGCTTTACGGAATTTCAGCAGCCTGCAAAAAAGTACAACATATTTGGAAGACCGTTGGGGGGATTATCAATATACACACGAATCAGTAGCAATATAAAAGTCAAACCCCTACTAAATATGGACATGATCCAAGCCATTCTTCTGCAAGGCTTGAAATTGAATGGCTGCCCAATGAAGATCGTACTTCTGAACATCTATTTTAACAGTAATAAGTCACCCAGACACAGCGATATGAAGGCTCTAGTAGATACACTTGAAGAGTTGCTAAACTGTCAGCCAAATTGTGGGATTATAATGGCTGGGGATTTTAACACCCAAAACCTAGGGACTGTACTAAATGAAGCATTGCAAATGGATAGGGCTGGAATGCTAATGAATACATTTCTAAATACGTACAGATTAAAATCAATACAAATGCCTCATCCTTCGAAGGCAGCCTCCAATGTAGAACAACAGGGGAAACACAAATCCACGATCGATTATATTTTCACGTGTAATCGTCTGTATGGACAAGTTTTAGAATTTCAAAAACCTTCGCTCCAGACTAGCGACCATCTCCCACTGGTCACAGTCATTACCTTACAAACGGCCTGTCTTCCGCTCATTGCCACTGCGGGTCACACCAATGGGGAGGAAATTCATACCTTACTGAGGAGACTAAAATGGAATAAAATAGATACAACAGTTCTATGCAAGTGGAAAAGCAACTGGCCCAGATGTGCCCAAGATTTCACAGCAGGTAATGTCTCCGAGAATTGGATTAAACTGGCGACGGAGGTGTACCATCTCTTGACAGGCAAACAAACAAGACATCAACGAGTCTCTGGAGAAAGGGTTTGTTGCCAACTTCAGCCCCGGTGCGGAAAAATTGAGCAAAGCAAGCGGGCCCTGAGAACAGCAATCCGCATTCACAAGCGAGAGGGAAAAGACAAAACATACCAAGATCAACTCCTAGCAAGGAAAATTCATAGGAAAAATGTATGGGAGTGGAAAAGACAACAGCAAGACTCCCAATTGCTGCACATTTTCAGCCTGTTGACCCCAAGGAAACAGGCAGAATTTTGGTCATACATCAACAGGCTCTCAGGGCACGGCCACGATCGGCGCAATGTGGTCGCCAGTCATACATGGATCACCCATGTGACCACATTGTACTGTTGCGCTCCAAATTTGACTCCACTGCCCCATCAAAGACTCTCCATCACTACTGATCCGCCCAATACCTTTCCTTCATCCATTGAAGAAACATCTGAACCTCCGGCTGCAGGGAACCCCCTAATCATTGAAGAGAGAGTTGAACATCAGATTGTAGGGAACCGTGTGACGACAATTCTAAAAAACATCAGAAAGGATGGGGCACCGGGTCCCAACGGCTTACCAGGACACCTCTTTTAAGAAGATTGTGACTTTTGGGGAACCATACTCACGCAGCTCTATCAGCATTGTCTGGCCAATTCAATGATTCCGGAGACCTGGAAAGGTTCTCTGCTGCAAGCCATTCATAAAAAGGGGGACACCAGGGATCCATCGAATTACAGGTTGATTGCCCTCTTGGACATCGAGGCAAAAGGATATGCAAGCCTCCTCTTGCAAGATCTGCAGGACTGGGCTAATGACAATGAAATTCTCCCAGCCTACCAATCCGGTTTCAGGCCAGGAGTGTCAACAATGGACAACATTTTAGCCCTCGCTTACTTGGTAGAACAGTCCACTCAGAAGAAGCATCCACCTCTTTTCGCATGTTTTGTGGATTACTCCGCGGCATTTGACGGCGTCAACCGGAGCTTGCTGTGGTGGAAACTACAAAACTGGGGGATACCGGTGACGCTGTTGAAAGCAATAATCAGTCTCTACACTGGAACCTGGGTACGGGTGAAACTTGCGACGAACACAGCCACCAAAAAGATTCCAAAAGACCGAGGGCTAAAACAAGGCTGCGTATTGGCGCCTCTGATTTTTATCTTATACACGGCGTACCTTGGAAAAATAATATCTAATGCCAATCTTTTACCTCCGAAAATCGGTCCAACCAGATTATTTTTAATGCAGTATGCAGACGATATGGTGCTATTAGACCATACCAAAACAGGCATGCAAAGATCATTAGAAGCACTAAGTAGCTATAACAACAATAATGATTTAAGAGCAAATGCAGGAAAGACGAAGGAAGTTATATTTGGGAAGTATGCCAACAAATCGAAACAACATTGGAAACTGGGCAACTTGAAAATAGCAACAACGACCAAATATAACTACTTGGACGTCTGGCTTATGAGCAACGGGAAGCCTACAGCACACCTCGCTTTCGTCGAAACAAAAGCCAAGGCAGTGACATATGCCCTATGTAAATTGAATTCCAAATTAAGTAGTCCGTCGACCGTATCCATTAGAAAGGTCATAAGTGCCAAGCTTCTCCCTTCAATAACATACGGCCAATTAGCATTCCCCGTAGCTTTTATTAATACCATGGAACACGTCAACTGCCGAGCATTTAAGCAGATTTTTCAGATTCCATCGTACGCTCGGAATGCCCTGGTACGATTGGAATTCAGGCTAAATAAACAAAATCATGAGCATTGGGCCTCGATTGTGCGGTTTTATCGAGGAGTCTGTGCGGCCCCTCCGCACACAATGAAAGCAATTCTAAAAACAATTTTTATGAAAGAAAACAACTCGTGGACCAAAGGCCTGCACACTGCCTGTACCGAATTGGTGGTGGGTTAACTTTAGAAAGTTTAAAGCACCATAAGCTTATTCACACTGCTCAGTCAAGTTTTTGTCTAATTCACGGGACAGGTAGAGCAGTCAAACCGTGGGTATCATGATGTTTATGGATGGGCGGGTGGTTAAATGATAGGTTCTTCTGGACACTTTTTATAGAGGTAGAAAAACTATGCTCTGTTTTCTCAGGAATCTTTAGGGCTGTTTGGATTTTTTCACAGGGACAGGGGGTAAAAGTTTCAAATGGGTAGTTTCCACATCACTGCAAACCACGTTTGTCTGGAAAGAGACAAAAGAATAAAGTGTTTCGTCCATTTTATTTATTATTTCTTGGATTCCACTGCTGCAATTTATTTCTGAAACGGATCTTTTACCAATATTTTGCTCATGACATCCAACCAGTTAATTTGACCTCCTGGAGGATTAAATATGAAATATCTTGAGGAAAGAACGCTGAATCCAACTCAATGCTGAAAAGAGAAAGGAGATGGTGCGTCTATCATTCAGGAATTCAGCTGAAGGGATCTATATTTGCTCACCCTTCGACTCATCTGTAAATATAAAAATTCACAGAATGTTTAAGTATGGTTGATTGAATGTGGGTCGAATTTGAATTACAAAATGCTGGAGATGAGGTAATAAAATATTGCAACAACTCCTTCCTCTTGTTTATGTATGCTTTAGGACCACAATTGTTGGTGTTTCTTATACATGGGTGGGAAATACACACGAGAACTTGTTAGAGGTATCTTTGGATTTTAAGTTTATATTTAAATTGCATATGAATTACCAGGTGACTGAACAAGTTATGTTTCACACCACTAGAATTACAGGAATGGTGATATCGAATTGTTTACGGTGGAGAGAAAACATCTCATCCATAGCAGACGTTTGCTCGTATCCCTATATTTAGGTATACTGAACGATTTCTTCAGCGAAGCCAAAATAGATGCACATATATACAAACATATACTAGATAATGCTAATCACTTTTTAGGTCTAGCCTTAGCCAAGACTTTTTGGTTTTACAAACTATATATTCACATATATATATATATATATATATATATATATATATATATACACACACACACACACACACACACACACACACACACACAAACACACACACACATATATATATATATATATATATATAGCTTGATCTCAGTCATGACTAGACCTTCATCTTACTCTAGCAGTTGATTTTGTTCTTTCGAGTTGTCAACTTTATCCTAAAATGTCAGGCAGCAAGTTCCTCATCTCGGTTTTGTTTTCTTTGTTAAATCGATTCCAGCTCCACGAGAGCTTGTTGATTTATAAGTTTTAATGTTGTATTGTATATGTATATTTTACATTTCGGATTGTATTGCTTATGGACTTTAATTTCCTTTCCCACGTTAAGGTTGATGTCCTGCAGGCTGTAAGGCTGCAAAAAGAAAGGGAAAGTAGCATAGTTCAACATTACAACACTTCATAAAATCCATCTCCTGGCTTCCTGGTGAGAAGAGTATTGACTTACTACTGAATAATAATAATGCAATTGACTTACTACAGATAGATATCAATGCTACCGAGTTACTGTGGACGGAGTGCAATGCAACACATTTTGACCATACCTGTGTTGAGATAATGTACTCTTCAGAACAGTAACGTAAGACATATTCACTCTCCTAAAACTTTTTTCCTTGTTCGATGTACAATATGTGTATGACATCTGCTTCTATGTTATACATATGCTGAGATGGGGCATAAAGTGTGTATTCATACAAAAGGTTTCACAATTTGCCACAAAACCTACAAACAACAAAGTTGATTCTTATACTTTTTTTATCAACTCCGTGAAACAAATAGTAGTACTCATCTTCTACAAATGATAACTTTATTACATGGTAACAGGTGAGCTCAAAACATACTTAAAATGGCGTTTTATTAAAACATCTCAATAAACCATGTAGCGAACAGTGGACATATTTTTCTTTCTGCTGTTCCTTGACGAAAGGTACACTGGCAAACGTCTGCAATGAAACCAAGTGAAGAATGTAGCCCTGATTTAGTATTTTCTTACAGTTCCAAAAATTAAAACTCATGGGTGCTAAAGGTCGTGTTGTCCAAGTTGCTCTGCACTTGCCATTCAACTTTGAGAGGCCTGGGCCCTGCACTGTGAGAAAGGAACACACCGATACAAAACAAATCAAAGAAAGCAGCTGGCTAATATTTTAAAATAGAGTGCAATGTTACTACAGAATGCAATAAAATATCAGGGCGGCATAGTCAAACAGCACAACGTAAAATAATTTCTGAAATGTTTCCTCTGAAACATAGACAAAGCAATAAAAGGAAGATATATATGTATCACTGAAGCATAACAATGTGAGATAAGAGCTTAAAAATACAAAAGTACTTGGAATGAATAGTGCTACCCTTTCTCCTAAGTAGGCATAAAAATATGTTAATTTTCCTTCTTTGTTTTCCAAACCATTAGGTGAACGTAGTCAGTCATTTCCTGTTACTCTCTATAACTTTAATGCACACGAAAAAATATCTACTGCAATAGAAATAGTTGCTTCATTAACTTTTTTTGCTACATTTGCAAATGTAAACAGCGAGGCAGAGCCAGACATGACTCAAATGCATGATGGAATATCTTTGTTGCATACGTACACTGTAGAAAATAATTATTCAATATGTCAGGCACCATTATTTGAAATGTAATACATTAATATTTACTAGAAAAATAGTTTTTTTTCTATTTGTTCTCCCAACGTCTTTAAAGAAATAGGCTAATCTGACAGTGCCTCCAGTAGCTTGTAATGTCTTCTAGTTCCCGCTGCAAGGTTTGTCTTTTTTTGGAAGATAGGAGAAAATGCAACGTGGAAAAAGTTCTACTTCCGTTCTCTTAGAAAAGCACTGTTTACCAGATTTGCATGATGTAGCAGTGTAGTCCTATATCCCTGAGCAGATATGCCGAGGAGCTTTCCCTTCATTAATTGTACAAAGCTTACATTTTTAAATACAAAGAAGACATTTTCCTAAGCAGTAGGTTTCTAGGAATTTGGCTAGGATTACACGTGAAAGGAGTGCAAATGTCAATCGTCGGTCTACGGTAAAGAAATATTAATAGATACCTCTTCTTAACATTTATTAAAAAAATATGTACTAGAAGATATATTAGGACTCATGATTTAAGAGTATTCTGCCAAAGGCACAAATGTTTATTTTTCAGTCTGTATATTCATAAGAGGGATTGTTCAAGAAGATACTCTGGCACAATGTGAGGCCCTTACACATAAATTCCCTTGCTTGCCACTAGGTGGCCCACTTCTTCTGGCATTTAACTGAGGAACCAACCACACTGTCCTAAACTAATGCAATTATTCTACCTTAATAGAAAACTTTTATGACTTGCATCATATTTTTAGTGCTACATCCTTCATGAGTTTCTAAATTGCTTTAAAAACAAGCTACTTATTCAGCCATTTCAGAATCAACAAAATTGCATGATGCTAGAAGCGTTCATCCCATCATGCACTGCTTCCCTGTCCTTCATTAGGGAAGCATGCACACAATAGGTGAAATTCTGTCACTGCCATCTGCGGTTTGTTACTGCCAAATAGCAGATGGCAATTGTTACAACTTCCAAACTTTGAGGAAAGACTGGATTGGATAATGTTGACTGTACAGTCTGATGACCTAGTAAATTTAGCAATGCATCTGTTTGGTTGCATATCGTAAAACAATAATGATATGCTATATCACATGGTGATCATCGCAATATAAGCATTTTATTTCAATTGCCTATACCATTAAGGCAGCTGATACGGCAGTTTCTCTATAGAGAGAAAAGCTAAATCAGAACAAAGAAAAATAAATCTGAAAAAAAGAACCGAGTACAAGTCTAGAGATAAGCACCTTATAGTATAATTTAGTATACCTTAGAATTATACCCGCTTTGCCCCTCTAATTAAATCTAAAAAAAAATTTACAACCCAGAAAACAAATGTCTTTCCACTGTAACTCACATATATATCCTTAGGATATTCTCGCAATACTGTATTCCTTATTGGCAAAATATTATGCCTCCTTTAACGGTGTTCTTTCATTGTGTCCAATGTTCCTAGCCCAGTAGTGTTACATTGCCGTGCACAGCTGGAAGTGATAGAATTGCCTATTATCATTTCCGGGATACTTGCAAGTTTACAGTTGTGTATCATCTAGTGTAAAAGAGTACTTCTCTAACTACAATGAAGCCAGTAACCATTGCCTTTTCATGAGAAAACATGTTATATTACCAGAAACTCTCAATGTGGCAGGTGGTTTATGGATGTTTGTAGGTTTTGAGAGTAAGGGAGGGAAGCAGCAGCAAGTAGGGCCGGGGAGAGCGTAGGGGCGCTTCTGAGTGTTTCAGAATGCATGCCTTCTGAACACTTCCCAGAGAATGGCCTTTGTTGCACACTGCTCACTTTATTAGCGCTATGCACTGTGACGCACGGTATCCCACTTTCATTTTGATATTACTGCTTGGTCCCCAACACTCTAAAGGGGGCCTTGAAGATGCAACCCTACTCAAAGAAACAAACTGTGACAATCTGAAATATACCGGCTCCGTCCGCAGCCAATCGGGTATATAATATCATTTTTAAATGACATTAGGATACCTGACTTTCTTAATGCATGTTGGGCAGAGTGAAGTCCGATATGATAGAGTTGTATATTTTTCAATCCTTCGCTTTTGAAACATTCTTCATAAAAAGAGGAGGAGGAACAGACATCACATAATGGCTGAGCCGCGTTCTGCGAACTGCTCTGCAGGCCTTTATAAGACATTTCAAGCTACTGTGCTTCCATCATGAACATCTATTTCTATTTAATTGTGCTAAGTGCTAAAATATTACTCTTGCGTTTTTCCGTCTTTGTCAGCTTGTGCAATGTTCCTATGTAGACCTCTCTGGATGTGAGTTGTGAAGTCGTACTTGTCCGTGCAAAGATGCTGGCATATGCTGCACTGGAAAGGTCCACTGTCACCATGGCAACTCATATGCAAAGCATACATCACTTCATCCAGAAAGACAATGCCACAGTGCACACATTTTGTTGACAGTTCATCTTGAGTACTTTTATCAACTTTCTCCTCTTTAACTACATTCAGTAAACTGTCTTCCTTTGTATCTGGCGAAGCCTTTGACTTTTCCTTGGAGGCCCCGTTTGCAGTTGGCCCAGGTCTGGAATGCTTTATCGCCAAATCTAGAGGAATGTCATTGTCTGTGGTGACAGATGGATAATGAGGAGGCATATTGAAGGTGGGATAAGGCACATAGTTTTGGCAGGGATTTGGTAGGCCTGGCACATGACTCAAGTAGTGTGGATTGCCAGGAACTGACAGCTTATATTTGCTCCAGAACCTAAGCCAGTCCGCTTCGCTCTGGAACTCATTGTGTAGAAATGGAAGTCCGAAAAGTGGGTACTGGTACTTTTCAATAGGACTTCCTGGCGGTGAATAGTTAGAGTGCTTTGAAGGTCGCATGTATTTTTCTATTGGACTGCCCCTCTCCGAGCTTCCTTTGCCATCCGATACAGATGAACTATTTCCTGGGTCAGCATTATTTTCCTGAGGACTTTTTATCTGAATGTGCAAAGGCTGCTGCATCCTTTTGTGAATATCCAGAGTCTGGTTAACCAGAACTGATTGCGGTGCAGAATGGCTTTTAGTCAAAGACACCTGGGCCTCGTATTTACTCAGGCCAGGCTGCTGGATTTCTCGCTGATGAAGTTCAGGCGGAGGCTCCTCTGATCTCCTTTCCAATGGACTGCCATTCACTTGCTCTTCACCGCTCCCCCTGTGCTGCTTGCTTAGGTGCTCTGCGTGCAGGGTCTCCGGATTAAGGCGTTTCCTTGTTCTTCTCCTGATGATCTGCTCACCATTGTTCTGTTTAATGATATTCAAAGGCCTTGGAGTCTAAATGCAAGAGATAAATATCAAAATTAATGAACAGTCAAAAGAAGCCGGGAATACACAAAAGAAGGACATATTCATTTCATGCATGTGTAAGAGCTACTTATGATCATCATCAGATACAGTTAGAAAATATTGCTAATTGCAGAGAGACATAATGAAGAAACCTTTAATATTCATCTAAGTATTAAGAAAAATAATAAATGACAGTAAGTTTTCATGGGTTGTTAATTGGTGGGGAGAGTTTTGATGAAAACTAGAATTTTTTTCTAAAAGATTAAGGGATGTCCAGGACAATGCTGAGAGGATCTGGTGGGAAACACGCTGCGCATGTACACAATAAGCATTGATCTCCAGTGAAGACAACGGAAGGCTAAAAATATGGATCTCATAAAGGATCTGTGAATCGGGATCAGGCACGGGAATTAACACCCTTTTCTTCTTTTAATTTACTAAGATAATTTTTTATATTTCTGTGACAATTATATTATGAGTGTCTCCATTAGAAGATAAATTGAGAAAGATATAGTCCAGAAACGTTTAATCTAAAATATAACATAGGTTTACATTGTATATCATATGATCAAAGTAAACAATAATTGCCAACCTCAATTTCACATATTTTCTGAATTATCTTTTAGACATAAAATGAAGCTGTTTGAAAACTTGTTACTGTAGTTCCAGGGGCAAGCAACATTAGGGATATAAATAAAAATTCCAATAAAAAGAAACAAAGGAATATTAAATGAGTATGAAAGCAAAGTTAGACATATCAATGACGTTTGGCAACAGACACCCCATGTAGCAATGAAGACTAACTCGCAACATTTTACACATACACATAGGTTACAGTGACATCATACCACTGTAGTAGTAATACAGTGATATGATAGTGGTGCAATAGAAAAAAAAAAAAAGAACATTTCATCACTGATATCATTTGCCCTGCTTGACAAATCTGCATGAACTTTTCAGAAAAAAGTCCATGTCTGAGTACGTTTTGTCCTGGAAAAGTTAGTGCAGTTTGGTCAACTTCTCATAA
Organism: Calotriton arnoldi; assembly: GCA_963921515.1. Classification (NCBI taxonomy): domain Eukaryota; kingdom Metazoa; phylum Chordata; class Amphibia; order Caudata; family Salamandridae; genus Calotriton; species Calotriton arnoldi. The sequence continues at coordinate 1,117,498 of CAWUFW010004606.1, read as the reverse complement.
GAATATTTTCCCCATTGAACTGAATAACATCACATTTTGCAGGGATAAAGTGCTTATAAAACAGGGGTGCATTTGTTAGCTTTGCAGTTAATCTGCTCAGGTGGTTTTGTGAACTGGTTCCTACATCAGAATTTGAATGTGAGCTTGCATCTGAATCGTAGACAATTTCTGATCATTTTAGTTGTGTAAGCAATTTCCCACTTTGTGAATATAAGCTGGTTTGTGGAACCCAATTTATTTTATATATTTATTTATTTATCGTTGTGTAAAGCACACAGCTACCCCCTAAGAGTTTCCTGGTGCTTAGCATGATGAAACAGAAGAGCTATTTACTTAGAACAGACATGCCTTCAAATCTTTGCAGAACGCAAGAAGAGTGGTACGTCCCTGAGGGATTTGGGAATGAAATTCCACAATTTGGGACCAAACACTGCAAAAGAATGTCCTCCTATTCGGGCCAGATGGAATCTCGATACAGTGCAGAGAACAAAGTTGGAGGACCTCAGGGTCGAGATGGAATGTAAGATGTCACTAGCTCTTGGATGTAGTGTGGCCCTGTTCTAGATTTTGCCCTAACCATGTAGCAAAGAGACTTAAATTGGATCTGTTTAGAGATTGGCAGCCAATGCAGGTCACGAAGAAGGTGTAAAACAGGAATGTTTGGGAAGTCGGTACAGCAGCCTAGCTGCTAAATTCTGGACCATCTACAGACGCCTCATGGATGCCTGGTCTGCTCCCAAGCATAAGAAATTAACGTAATCCAGTCTGGATATAACTAAGGCCTGGATCACGGTCTTCTGAACGGACTGGGGGATCATCCAGATGATCTTCCTCACCCATTTCAACACAGCGAAACAGGTAGCGGTAACTTTAGACACCTGAGGTTTCATTGTTAATTTGTCATCAAGAACAAAACCAAGGTTCTTAACCTTGGAAGATGAGTCAGAATAGGTCCCAAGGAGTGGGGCTAGTGCTAAGGCCCCCAAAGCTGGGCATGTAAAGGATCATGACCTCTGTCTTATCACCATTCAGTCTTAGAGAGATAGCACTCATCCAGGTGGTCACTAGACTCAAGCCCAAATTAAGGTCAGAGGGTCCATGATCCTGGGTAGATGACAAAGAGAATATAATTTGTGTGTCATCTGCGTATGATAAAATAGTCAGAAGGCAACTCTCGACTATGTTTGCCAAAGGCCTGACAGATATTAAATAGCAGAGGGCTTAGCACGGAGCCTTGGGGGACACTAGAAGTTAAAGCTTGAATTTCAGATCTGGCACTGGCTGAACAGACTTGAAATGCACGGTCCTTGGAAAATGAAGTTAGCCAGGCAAGGGCCTTTACTTCTAGGCCCAAAGAAGATAGGCGTTCAAGCACAATGGAGTGAGACACAGTATCAAAAGGTGTGCTAAGGTCTAATAAGATAAGGGCAGCTGTACCGCCCTCAATCAGGTGTCATCTAAGATGTTCAGTGACTCAAGGAAGGCGGATTCCGTACGGTGTCTTGCCTTGAACCCTGAATGTGAAGGATAAAAGAATTCTTGGGCCTCTACGTAGGATGTGAGATGAGCATTAACATGCTTCTCCCAAATTTTGGAAAGTATGGGTAGACGAGAGATTGGTCTGAAGTTCGACCAGATCGAAGCATCAAGATTCGTTTTTTTAGGATTGGAAGCACCATAGTGTGCTTCCAACTCTTGAGAGACAAGGCCCTCATGTAATGAAGTGCTCAGGAGATCAACCATCATATGTAATAGTATCGGATCCAGTAGGCAAAGTTTGGATGGTGGTAGAAGATCCAATGGGGAGCCTGATTTGATAACTTGCAGAATAGTGAGAAAGGCGGAGAGGTCAAGAGTAGGCCAGAGTGACAAAGTGGGTGTTAAATGAAGACTATTCCAATGTCACAAAAATTCCAAAGCCATCTTGGTCAACTCCAGATCTAGTCTGAGTTATGTTAACTCTCGCAAGGACAGAATATGCACTATCAGCCACATTTATTTCAAAATGAGGTCGCAGGGTTTGTAAACTCAAGCTTATTTTCCATTCAAGAATCATAACATACATATTATTTCCTTCCTTGACAGAATTAGAGTGATGTGGCATAAACAATGTTACCACTTTTAGCCTTCACCATATACCAAACCCTAACCTTGACCTGAACTGTAACTATGCAGTGGGACCAGTATGAACTCAGTGAAAGGCCTAGCCAAGGGTCATTCCTGACTCAGGTACCAGTTGATATCAGTACTGTGGCAGCCATTGCAAAATCATTTTGCCCTCTGACGGTTATGAAAAAACACTTTTGAAAACAAATGTGCCCACCTCTGTTTGATCTTGTAAAATGTGAAGGTTTTTGGTTACGGGGCGGAGAAGTTATGATGAGGCTATAATATCTGTATGTTTCCATAGGAAATTCTCAGAATATCAGAACACCAAAAAGGAAGAATGTCCATGTCAGTTGCATATTGTGGGAAAGGCTACCTGGCCCAAATTGTGGCCAAAGGACAAGCTTAGGCCTAGAAAGCACTGTAAGAAGGTATTCTGGAAACACCATGTGTAGCCAAAGCTCTTGCCCTGTATGATGTTATTTCAGAGCAAGGCAGCAGGCCTGGCTCAGTCAGCAGCAAGGGCTTTGGATATTGAACATAGAGGGTGAGCGACAACCATGCTGGTTGGCTCTCTGTTGAGGAGAACTTGGGGCATAGGGTGTGGTTGTAGTACTCATCCTGTGTCTTAAATACTTTGGCTATTGATGCGCCGGGAGGAGTTTGCATTAACTGCTTGAAGTCTGATCGGAAACTAACTCTGAAGAATCAAATATACACAAGTGGGCTAGGATTCTGCCCTGCTATGACCATTTTGCAATTTTTACATTGGAGGATTAAAATATCGTTTCCCCCTACACTCCATGGATTATTAATTGGGTAACACGTGATTGACGGGTAGACTCTATTCCTTTTTTATGTCTCCCCTGAGCCAGAGCGCATGCGCTGCTCTGCGAGGCTTCTAGTAAGGACTTTTAACTCGGACCACACACTCGTGCGCCTTTTTTTTTTGCTCACACGCCATTGGCCTTTGCGTGCGTCTTTCTAAGAAAGACAGCACGCAATTGGCCAAAGGCGGGTGCATGTCCCGCCTTCTCTCTCCCCTGGCCTAGGGAGCTCGGGAGCGAGCAGCAGCACGGCCGGGTGCCAGCTGCATACCTCACATTCCTTGCAGTGCGCGCGCACCGCGCTTGTTGATGTGAGGCGTGAACTGCTGGGCGCTCTCAGCTGCAGGCTGATGATGGTTTCTCTCTGCCCGGGTGTCACAGGATCACAAGAGGCCCCATCACCAAGCGTCCTTCGCAGTCAGTCACACGCGGTCATACGATCGGCCTAAACGTCTCGCAGCTCCCTAGGACTCCGTCCACCCGGCCGGAAAATTAGATCTTGGGCTCCTTTTCAGGAACGTGCGGTGCTGTGGCTTCTTCTTTCCAGGGTCGTTAATAATGCACCCCGTGAGCCTCCAGGGGGCCTATCGCCACGGCCCATCAGATGTGGAGGTGTCATGGCAAGATTAGGTGCGTGGCCGACCGTGTGCGGAGGGCCTCATCGAGGCACATTTACTTGTCTTCCTCCATAGCACACATGCTAGATCCCTATTTGGAAGATGTCCCCCGGCCAGTCCAGTCCGACTTTTAAAGGTGTCTTGTTTGTTACACGGAGCTGTTTGGATCAAAGTTCATCACGCTGTGTGTCCCAAAGAAGCTGTACGCATAGAAAGGGTGGTAGTCTGTGGTGGAATCTGCAGGCTTAGACTCGCAGAGCTCAGTTTCATCTGCCATCGGCTTCGCGAGTCTCGTGGTTGTTGCAGTGTGATGACACAACCCTAGAGTGTTCGCGGGTCGTTTAGCATTGACTGCAAGTGTTGCTTTGAGGACAGGACTAAGAATGCTTAACAAAAAGCAACAGCGACGAGATCACGTGTTTTTTGACGCACCTCTGGTCAGGAGCGGCCCCCGTGAACCGTACCCGTGAATAGTAGCAGTGTGCCAGCGTGGGGAGTAACGGTGGTCCGCATTTATGCAAGCAGTATGCCAACACGGGCAGCAGTAGAGTGCCAGCAGGGACTGTACGCGTGTGCCAGCATGGATAGTAGGAAAGTGGTCGTATGAATATTAATAGGACTCCAGCATGGAGGACAAGAGTGGCAGCATAGATAGTTGCTGTCTGCCGGCATAGGCAGTGTCTTCGTGCCAGCATGGATAGCAACAGTGTCCTGAATATATAGTAACTTTGTGCTGGATTGTTAGAAGCAGTGTGGCAGCGTGGACAGCGTGAATAGTAACAGTTGATAAGATAGTAACATTGAGAAAGCATGTAGAGTAGCAGTGTGCCAGCATTTATAGTAAGTCTGCGCTAGCATGGAATGTCGCTCCTTTTTGTAACTGCCTTCTTTCTCCCACAAGGTTACACTAACCAACCTTTTTAGCAATTCTTTTTCCATTAAAAGTTTTTAAAAAAGGAGAAAAGGCAAAGCCATATCAGAAAGGAGTTATGTAACACAAAAGGTACTTTTGAGTTTAATTTAAAACAAAAGCCCACGCGAAACAAACTGTGTGTATTAATGAGAATGTATGCTCTATTTGCTTACCTATTTAATATACGAAACATCACCAAAAATGGCAAAAACTGCCCTCCCTGAAGTGAGGCCGACGACATTTACATATTCACTTGTTACAAATAGGCACACGTTTGTAATCCTTAAAACCCCAGGTCAGCCTTTCATCTATAGGGATTATTCATGGTATTTTGTATTCTTTAGAGAGTCACAGACACAAATAGTGACTGTGTGTTACTTTAGAGCAAAGTCTTTCTTTGCGTCACAGAGAAACTAAAATAGTGCCCTTCCTGCTAAATGCGAGGAAACGCACCGATTTACATATGAATGCTTGCTGCCCATGGTAACACTGTCTGGACAAAGTATTCTCATTATTAGCACTAATTTAAACCCCAAATACACCAATATGCAACTTAGAGCTGAAGAGTCTATATTTTACTCCTATTCAATGTGTCAATCGTTTTTCACAGGGGAGGCCACCAGGCACACTGGAAGGTGTGTTTAGGTCTTGGCTACTAGATCGTGGCTACAAGGTATTGACAACCCAAAAGCCAACAGCCTGTATATGCTCTGTGTTTTTTCTTTAAGTGCTGCATTTCCTCGTTCCTCTTTCGTCCACCTCCCCAGCTTCTATATGACCTGTGCACGCATGCGCAACATCGCACCTGCTGATGCTAAACAATATCGGCACAAAACAATGGCAAAACTAGTGGGTCTGCACTCACATCCAAAAGGCGAGACCTATTGGCTATGCCAATGCTTGTTTTTTTTGTGAAGTTATATATAGTGTGAACTAGACCCAAAGGTATCAGAGCGGTTTAGATGAGCACCAGTTACGTTACAGATGGACACATTCATTTTTGTTAGGCAAGGGGAGATTAAGTAATTGCCCAGAATCACAAAATGTTGAGCATCCCTGCCGAGACTCGAACCCGGTTCCCCAGCTCCGAGGTCGACTGCCCTAGCTGTTAGGCCACATTCTCTCCCCTTTTAGGAAGAGGACCCTTCAGCTGAACACTGCTTGGCTGTCCCCAAAACTCTCACCATTCCTGAGGAAGACCCGCAGATGTATACTCATTAACACATATATCGAGGGTCGAAACGTAGGCGATATTTTGAATAGTACATGTCCTTGGTCAAACCATCCTAAAATTGAAATTAATGCCCCTAAAGGGTGTATGCCGAACCATTTTGTTAAAGAAGAGGACGGACATTTGGATTTATTTTGTATTGTACTGTATAAAACACACTGTTGCACGTTATGCTACTTTTTTCACTAAGTCACATTTTATGTGTTTTACATCTTTGACAGCCTCATATGAAAGACTTTGTATCTATCAGGCAAAAAATATGATTTTGAATATACAAAACTGAGCAATATTAGTATGGTGTGTGTTTTACATTCATTGTTCATTCATATTAAAACAGGTGTGGTAAATATTGGTCTAACACGGACCTCACATGCCGTGTGTTTCATGTATTGGTTACTGAATGACTTAGTTCAAAGACTGCTCTGGTTCACATGCATATATATTTTTGGTAAATCACTATCAGATTTCGCAAAGCAATTGATTCACCAGACAGAACACTTTGTAGCTCATACCATATAGACCCAGCTTCTGAGGGACACAGGGTAACACCATTATTTTTTATGGTTTAAATACTTTGGCAGCACAAAGTCTGGCACGAAAGCCAAGCCCTGTAGCAAACTGGCTTTGGAAATGCAGTAACAGGGTACACTGCTTGCTGACAAGCCATTTCTTGTTCCTAGAGCATGCAAGGTGAAGCTGACTGAGGTGTCCAGTGGACACTGACATAATGGAAAGTGTCCACTTCTCCTGTTCATTGGCCCGGCCTTTGGCCAGTGGCACTAGAGCCAGAGGTACTGAGCACAGAATGCAATCAACGGAGATACCCTATGTCGTGGACATGGCAGCAAACAGTGCCAAGGCTGCACTAAAGGCAGTGGTACTTAATGGCAATACCTATTGCCGTGCTATTTATCATTGTTAAATATCCTGTTTTTAAACATCCTAGTACACGCAGAATCAAACTTTCTGGCCAAATACTGCTTTGTTTCCTCTACACTGTCTAGAATTCTACACATGGCGTATCGTTTTCCTACATCTCTTCTTTATATCCAACTCTCAGTTCATCAGTGTTTTTTTGCAAACCAATAATTCTTTCTGTCCATTATTCTTCTTGTCCCTGTCCCTTTTTTGTAATTTTTCTCTTCTTGATTTTAAGACTTTGTTCTCCCAAAAAAACAGACAATTATTTTTTGGTCAGTAATCTAAGTTCAGTATGGTAATTTTGCAAACACTACTTGAACAACTGAAATTAGGTGAACCAAAGTTAAGGATAATTGCATCAGGGGAAACGATGGCGACCGGATGACTATGGCTGTCGAATTGTGAATCCGCACTCCCACAGTCCTACGTAGCCTAGAGCCAGAGATGATTTGAAAAATCTTAAATGAAGCTCCAATCTGAAGGACTATCACCTACCGAACTGATGTTACACTGTCTGGACCCATAACCTTTGTCTTCTCAGCTCATTATTGCCATGCACTTCTTGGCTAGAGCACTGGGGCTACAATAAGTAATGGTTGCCACTGGTCTGGAGGGCGCTCTGCATGGGCAGCAGTCTGGTGGTGGCTGGAGTAAAGGAGCTAGAGGGAACATCGGAATCACGAAGAGTAAATAGCGAGTGGACATTGATAACTCTCAGCTTTCAGTGGCACAACCCTGCCTGACCGGCCTTCTCACTGCAGTCAGGGAAGGGTTCACCAAGAGGAGTGACAGATATTAAAAGAATCCTCATGAGGAGATACAGACAATGCACCTCCAAATGTGTTTGCGTGTGACGGAGAGTGCAGTGCGGGCAGAGGCAGCACTAGACAGATTTCTGGCAATAGCTGTCTGGAGGCAACCAGGAATTTGCTATAATGTTACACAAGAGATGTCTAATTATTCTGTGGATTTGACATACTGGAATGCAATTGGTCTTAATACCAGGAAAAGACAAAGGTGTATCCTAGAATTCTTGGGATCTAATGGCTTCCAATTAACTCTTCTACAAGACCAGCACATTATGAAGGGGGAATTAAAAAGTATTTTAAGGGGCCATTCTGTACTTAAGAGGTGATATCAACCAACCATACAGAGTGTAACAAGGGTGTGCCTTTGTTAATTAAAAGAATTTGAATATTCACATAATTTGCTCAGAAGCAGATATTAGTGGTAGGAGTATGTAAATATACATGTGTTGGTTACTATGGCCTAATCTAGATGATCCATCTACTTGAAAGCAGCTTTCCTTAAACCTTTGGATTACGATGTCCCAATATTATGTGAACCGCAGAAGAGCCTGTATAACCCTCTAGAGCCTAGTCTGCTCCACCATAAACCACAAACATAAACATGGCTCTAGCAGGATGGATCCAATGGCCAAGTGAGAGTAAGACATTATTTGTCGCTTCAATGGTGTATTAGACACCCTCAGAACACAATCTCTAATGTGTCTATGATCTGAGACAAAATGGTTGTGTTGCTGGGCTGCAGAGAAGGAAGGCACCAACCAATTAAATCATTCTCTTGTCAAAAACGTTTAATTATTCCTGGCATACTGGCTCAGTGTTTGTGCGTTAATTACATCTTGCACTAAATTTGTGATCACCAGCAAACTGAGCTTCTTTTTTTAATTACTTTTTTGATCTTTTTAGGGTGACACATTCATTGTGTCTTCATTAAATATGACAGAGAGCCCCGTGCATTCCTTTGACTCTACGCTACACCCAGGCATCCACTTCCCTCGTGGCCAAGCAGGTAACCACGAGGGGTGTGTTTCCATGTAAGTGAGAGATCCGCAGAAGACAAGCTGGCTATAACCTTTTTAACTCTTTTGTGGTTTAGTAATTGAAGTTCGTTTTTTGTATTCCCCCTCAGGGTGACGCATTCTTTCTATCTTCTCACTGTGCATAACCGGTTTTTCATTTGATAGTTTGCCCTAAAAGGGTAATTGGTAAACAGCCGTCCCACATTTGGATAAACCACACTGACTAGCGCTAGCCCAAAAAGGACTTCCCACTTCTTCTTTCCTTTAGCATAGAGACTAACTATTTTGTTAACTACTGGAGCAGTTCACGTTTTGTGAGGCTTATCGATTGACTGCTGATTTCATTTTCAGTCATGGGACCTTGAGTCTGATTTCTAATTCCAATACTATCACTATTCCGAATCCCATTCATGATCTTTTCTTGGTGACCACTGATGAAAAAAGGTTTTGGCATGCCTGTTACTGAGATGATTAATGCATGGGTTAATGGGCTGATCAAGAGCACCTAGCCTTTTTTCTTTTTCTGTTAACCTTGGGCCATATGTATCAAAGTTTGTGCTTGCGATTCTCAAATAGCGAATTTTTGAGAATCAGTATTTGAGAATCGCAAACGAGATGTATGTAGGATTCGCAAGAAAATTTGCGAATCCTACATATTCCTTAATTGCGATTCGCAAATTGCGAATCGCAGTTAAGGAAACCCTCCCCATTCATTCCTATGGGCCGATAGGAATGAATGGGAGGACATTCTCAATTTGCGATTAGCAATTAGAGAATCGCAAATTGAGAATGCAATTTCAAGGTTGCAAGGGTGTCCAAAGGACACCCTGTTGCACCCCTGAAATGAGCATGGGTGCACATGTGGCGCACATACATGCCCTAAGGGCATGTATGTGCGCCACATGCCACTTTGAAAAATGCAAAAAATGCTTTTCTCAAAGAAATCGCAAGTTACCACCAACCTGTAGTTGGTGGTAATTTGCGATTCCTTAAGCCATAATCGCACAACTTAGGTGCTTCATACATTTCATTTAAGGAATCGCAATTTGCGATTCCTTAAATGCATTCGCAAAATAGAGAATCTCAATTTGTGCGATTCTCTATTTTGCAAATGCCTTTTGGGATGATACATCCCAAAAGGCTTGTTCCCGTTCGCAAATGGGCCGATTCTGAGAATCGGCCCGTTTGCGAATGGGAAATGGGCTTGATACATATGGCCCTATGTTTTTTAGCCTTATTGCAGTAGATCTCGATCAATGATGGGTATATTATTTTTGTTTCAAGTTTGGGTAATGCCTGATCCGCAAAGTCCTGAGGAGGCCGTAAAGAAAAGGGGCGAAACACGTTGACTTACATCACCCAGGATCAATGCCCGTTGAAAAGAACAAGCATATAATATGTTGTGATAGACCTATGATAAAAATATGGATTGATGCAATTGAATTTTGTAAGGCATGAATAGGTCTTATAGTACGTGGTGTCTACCTGGTGACAGCTATTTTTGTAATATTACCATTATTGTCTTTTGTCTGTCATTGCGGTTACATTGTTTACCTTGATACACACATTCTAGCAGATCACTTTATGTTTTTATACATTTTCTAAATATGCATACCGTATTGGAATGGGTAAAGGTTTTTGACAAGAGAATAATTGTATTGGTTGGTGCCTTCCTTTCTTCTCTGCAGCCCAGCAATGCCACCATTTTGTCTCAGATCATAGAAACATTAGAGATTGAGTTCTGAGGGTGTCTAGGACACCATTGAGACGAGAAATAATAAGTCTTCTTCTTACTTGGTCATTGGATCCATCCTGCTAGGATAATGTTTATGGCCCCAATATTATGGGCAGGGTTAGAACACCCTTCTGAATTCCAAGATTGACCGTTCAATGGAAACACCGCATTGCAACTAGCCTAGGATGGCAATAACATATTGAAAGATCTAGACCTATTGGACATGTAGAGAGTGAAGAAACAACATCAAAGGGTATACTTATTCTATAGTAAAAGGTACGGGCATAGCTCTAGGTTAGACTTCTCGTTTGTAGATAAGAGGATACTAGATCAATTGTTGAAGATAGATTATCCCATCATATCTCTCTAACCACCCTATGGTAGCCTTGACACTATATCTAGGGAAGACCTTTCATTGTCGTAGATGGACCATGGACAGAAGGCTACTTGATAAATGCTCCTTGGCTCAGTATCTAGACTTAAATACGTCCACCTTTTCTTAGATCAATTTTGAAGTTGTTTGTTTAATGTAGTATGGGACACCTATAAAGCATTCCTAAGAGACATTATAAATAAGTGGGCCATAATTCACACAAAAGGTAAATGGGAGGAAGAGAATATTTATTATTAGTACGGATGCTTTAAGTAATATGCCAGTCGACCTCATTTATTTTCACAGAATATATATATATATATCTATATATATATATTTATATATATATATAGATATATATATATGTGTGTGTGTGTGTATATATATATATATATATATATATATATATATATATACATATTTGTGTGTATATAGTATATATACTGTGTGTATATAGTGTATATATATATACTATATGCACACAGTATATATTCTATATATACTATATACACACAAATATGTTAAGAACAGTGTGAATGAAACACTGCTCGCATTTTGTAATGACACAAGGAAGATAGAACTGCAGACATTACAAAAATAGGACTGAATTTAATGGATGGTTGCAGATATGTCAGTAGGAAAATATCCCTTGGTTCTTTTTTGCTTTGCAACCCTTGGCAGTATAGAACCTGAAAAACATGAAATGTGTTTAAGCAACTCTAGTGTGTTGATGTTTTCTGTAACATCTGGAACCAAAGCAAGGAACAAGTTCATGACAGTTAATTAAGAGGGCTAAAAGGAATTGTTGTTGCTCATAACAAATTCCATATATATATGCAAGAGGTTAAATAAGTTACTATCTCATTATGAGGGGCTTGTGACCATTAGGGTGACTTGTTTCAATTTGTAAAGGCAGTGTACTTCTTATGTAAATCTTGCTCTACTATGGCAAGAAACTATTCTGACCACTACATAGTAGTAATAAATGTGGGAATTATTAGTACGGATGCTTTAAGTAATATGCCAGTCGACCTCATTTATTTTCGCAGAATATATATATATATATATATATATATATGTATATATATATATATATATATATATACATTTGTACATATTTTTGTAATGTCTGCAGTTCTATCTTCCTTGTGTCATTACAAAATGCGAGCAGTGTTTCATTCACACTGTTCTTAATCATGCGTAGCACTGACAAAGACCTATCATACTCTAACAAGGGAAGGTACTAGCTACTCCGCCTACTCTCAGTACACCTGCCTTCTTGTCTTCGACCAATTATCTTGACACATGCTGTAGTGGTTAGGAATGGACGGTTTCTTTGAAGTACACAACCTATGAAAATAAACTTGACAGACAAGATCCACTAGTTTGAACCTTCCAGGCACTGAGAGCTCCCACCCACCCCTGAATGGTGAAAGTGAAATGGCTAGTCCAACAGTGAACATGTTTTCTTCTCCTTTTATTTAGTGGTATAAAGTTAGATGATGTTTTCATTTTGTACCAGCAAAGTAAAAAAACATGTAGTGCTCTAGTCCTCAAGGTTTGGTTTTCGTTCTTTCATAAACAATTGATCAATACTACAAGAACTCTAGTAGTGTAGCTTAGGTTGAAATTCCTATTCAGTGTCTGTTCAATTGACTCGAATTAGCAATCATATCGTTTGCTACTCTTTTGATAACACTGAATGATAACATCTGTATTCTGTTCCCTGTTAATGATTTTCAACTTTTCCAAAGCTCTGCAATCACTTTTTATCCAAGTACAACCCCTGGTGTACCAAGTACTGTGATGTCATTGTAATTCCTTTCTTATGATAATAGTCTCCACTTTATGCCAAACATCATCAACTTTGACTTTGCCTGCTGTGTTTCCACAGAGGTTAGTTGTCATAAGCATATATGTTCACCCGTTGCACGTAACTGTGATATTGTGTGAAAAGGTTTGGCATTGTGCGAGAATGCTTATTTTATAGCTGTTTTTATTTACTTTTTTTCTTCATTTTTACCATTATAGTGTCACCGTTTGGCAATTTGGGAGTGTTACTTTTGCACAACATCAATTGCCAAAGAAATACTTGTCATAAATCAAATGGATTTAGAGACCTCTGAAAAAGAGTAGAAAAGCCACTAGTGTAGAAGAAATGAAACAATTAAATACGCTAAATTTTTATGTTTTTATATTGGATTAATTGAAAATAGTACAGTACAATGTATTATGCATTCTACTGATGTCCCACAGACACCACAAAAGCTGTAGGAATGGAGTGCATTTCCCAGAATGCTGCAGGGGTGCAGATTTAGTTAGAAGTTTACAGAGGCATACTGAACACCAATTATTTCTGTCTTTTACTACCCAACCAATATTCCAGGTTTCCATTTTCCTGCATTAGGTCCATTGACATTCTTGTTGCACCAATAGTATGCTGCTTGCCCCAAGGAGGAAGAAACCCAAAATCCTTAATGACCTGGCTACTGATTTGGTTTAGGTTATCATTTTATGGGTCTTAACAATTGCCTGTCTTTGGCTTTCACATTCAAATATGTGATATCGTACAATAAGCTCATAAATAATGCATCAATCATCTAAAGAAAGTCTCACCTGCACACTGCAGTGACTTAGGAAAAGATGAAATAGTGTTGACAGGAGGGCTTCACATTACAGTAATGGAGAAAATTGCTCGGTCGCTAATATCTTTCTTTTCTTCAAGGGACTTACAATCTGCGTCTGATTAGACGGCAGCAAATTTGAACAAATGGAACTTGCAAGAGGAAAGAGGACTGGTCTTTTGGACAAGCACTCTTCACTGTTAGTGATTTGAAGACACAAGCAGGCCCATTGCATACTATATGCGATTTAAAAGTCTTTTTCAGATAATGTTTAAAAAGACATAGACCACAGAATGACAGGCAAACAAAACGCTGCAAGAAACACTGCTTGGAGAAATGTTGTTCCCCTTTCATATTTAGCAGCGGGCTTTAGCCACAGGTAAGAACCATGTGAAAAACCTTACTCTACTTCAAAATATTCATTCAAAAGACAGACAAAAACACCATTAACTCCAGAATGATTCGTTGCCTTTCACAACAGGCAGTAGAAAGCTGCATTGTGTGAAATATATTTTCTCACTGAATTTGGTTTATAAACTCAATTGAGTGGTATCACAGAGTCCACTACAGAAGAGTAGTGTGATTTTTAATAAACGGCAGAGAGTCAAAGTTCATCAATTAGCATCACTCTACATGTTAAGAGCATTGCCATAGAACCGAAATCACACCGAAGCCCTATTAAATATATTTATAAAATAGGAATGGTTCATTTGGTGTGGAGAAGATTACCTTCTTGAAATCCCCAAAAAGTTCGTGCATGTCACAGTTTCTTTATCACATTGATAGAATAACAGAGAAAAAAAAACCACATTTTAAAAAATGACTATTACAATGTGATGAGCATGTTATGAACGTGTAAAAATATGTCCTCACTAGAACTGTCAGTACATGCATTTCCCCATATAGATTATAGATTTGCATGAAACTTAGGCACACAAAGGCTGAGTTGGATCAGTAGTGTTAGTTGTGAGTCACGATATTTTCAGGCATATTCCTAGAAAAGTTATGATATCTATTAGAATAAAATTAAGGCTCCCTGTTTTCCGTTTTTACGGACTTTTACAGATAAATACAGAAAACAATGTGTTTTCTGTCTGCATTTATTTTTAAAAGTGGATAAATACAGAAAATTGAATTATAGCTCAACAGCTGAGCAGATGGACATCATGGGAAATAAACAAATGTCTTTGAATAACAGCATGCGTCAATACACATTTGTGGTAAAATGCTAGTATTTACCAGTGGATGTATTGCTATGTAATATTTGGCAACTTAAATAGCTAAAACACGGCAGACATCAAAGTATGAGTGGCCATCTATCAGTTACATAAATATGGAAATGTACAGTTTTACACCTTCATTTATATGCAAAACAAAAAATAAATATGGATAAATACAGATAAAATGGGCAAAAAATAAATATGGATAAAAACAGATGGAAATGTTAAAAAAATAAATACCATAAAACCGGGAGCCCTAAATAAAATACCCTGTATTTGTAAATCACACACTCACCATTAGGGCCATCTTGTCACTAAATAACAGTTGTTTATTGTTACCCAACTCAATGGTAATCATTTTATCAGCCTCACAAGGATAAAAGGTTGAATGAATACTTGGGGATTTGTACCTTTGACCATGAGTTCAGGAACTCCTTGGAGTGGATGCATTAGTCCTGTGAACCACTAGATCAGGCTCGCACATGCACCTTGCTTGCTTGTTTAATCTTAGCCGACTACTCTGCTTTGTACAAAATATAGATGCTAGTCTAGGGGGACACCCAACTGGTTTCACTGCAGATTTCCCACACACTTAAGGGTAATTCAAAACTCTAATTCCCATCTCTGATTCCATTATTCTGCAGTTCCTGTTTTTAAATCAATATACAGGCACCAGTCTCATATTTCCTAATTTTACTGTACATCCTCTGCATCCAAATTCAATATAAAAACATGACCTCTAGTTCTGATTGTATTACTCACCAGAAACAAAGATTTCTCTATTGTACAGTACTTATAAATTTTTGGGTGACATCCACACATCCAAAGGTAGAAAACTGAAAGTATTTCCACCAATGATATGCACAATATCTGAGATTAATAGATGTGGCATTATATTCAAAGTACAAAGAATTATACTATTTTCTAGCACTATCAAGTGCCATGCATACTAAATCATTATTCAACCAGTCCAAAATAGGCTTCTGTAGCAATACTCAAGGGGTTAACTGTATCAAGATACTGGTCGCAAAAAGTGGTCCCAATTTGCGACCAGTCTTTTCCTAACCAGTATCTCATTTTGTGGACCAACTGATGTACTAATAGGTCAGCTCCCAAAATCCCGATTCGGAGTGGGTCACAGCCCTACCTAATGAATATTGATTAGGATGGCCGCTAATTACTACTCACTCTGATTGGCCACAATGAGAGGGATGAAGCCCTGAAAGGTCAGCAGACCACCATCCCTGCAACTGTTTTTAAAAATTAAAGTTTCTTTAAATCAGCCCCGTTTCCTTAAAGTAAACAAAAATGCATTAAAAAAAAGAAAAAAAGGTTTTCATTTGCCTACTTTCCCGGAAATCTGTACTGAATTCACAAATCAGACAGGGATCCCTTCCCATTTTAAAACCTCGTTGGAGCCCTTTTGTTAATATATAGCCATCCCAACTTGGGAGCCAGCAACTTGCGGTGGTTTTTCAACAGGAATTAATACATCCGATACCCAATCACAATTTTTACATGTGACATAACTTTTTTACAGTTGCAAACTCTGAATCAGAGTGTTTGTGATCACAAAAAAAGTTTATTATGTTTGACCCTTGGTGACCAAATCCTTCTGAGCCAGGTTTAGTATGTTTAACGTAACATCTGACAGGGTTACCCTGTCCACTCCACAGTCATAATCCTCAACCAAGTTCAATCGCAACTACTTCATGGTATGATTTTTCTGAGCCCTCGACAAGTTTAACAGGTACAAATAAAACATGATCTAAAGACGCAACCTGTGATTCAGGTTATATTCACCAAGCTTCTATTCCATTGACTCCAATAAAGTGAATTAAACAACTAGTGTGAACATCATCAGGCTATGATGCACATCTAGTATTTAGATTTTATACATCAGGACCACATTTTGGCCCAAATCTTTAGATTGTAGCACTGATGTTATGCAATAAGATGGGCCTTTAATAGCAGCAGAGCAGGAAATCCTTTAGCGGTCAATCTTCCCTGATAGGCACAATTGTGGCTAAATGAGGCTAAATGTCACAATTACAATGTAGTCATGTCCCTGTCTGATCATTATACATAAGGGCACATTTTCCACTACTTTGCATCATTGCAAAGTCATGCAAAGTAACTATTTGTGCCCCTTTCTCAGCACAATTACGTTTTCATGCCCCTTTCCATCAACGGAGGGTTACATGGGTGTGACTTGGACAGATGAGCGCAAGCACCCATAACCTTTGACACCAAGCCTACTCTACTAAGATTGTCAGACCGGGCTTTAAGCAAAAAAATAATGCTTCCTTGAAAGAGGTGCTAATTCGGAGAAATGTTTTCATTTCTCCAAACTATCTACAGATTGTATATGGGCTTCACTGTACAACACACATCCAATATTGGAATGCTTGAGAATGTTTCTAGGCATAGGATTTTGTACTGACAGGGTATGCGTCCAGTAGAAATCCTAGGCCAGACATCATGCTAACACCTGTGCACCATACTGCAAAGGTTGGGTGTTACGTCAGGCAGCTTGTTTGTGCACCAAGACAGGGGATAAGAGCAGCAGCAGGCAATTTTTTATAAAAAAAATTGCTATTTTCTTATTTATATCCCTTGTACCCTTGTTGTACACTGGGCAGGTCCAGCCAGTGGGCTGCTTCCAGAAAGTGTCTGTCTAGGTAAAGGGGAGGATTAGGCGGATATGCTCACATTCTAGAACTCACCATCTCCACTTTTAAAACCCTACACAAGGCAAACATTCTGAGAGGAAATTGAACCACAGAAGAAGTCAAATGGACCCCTTGTGCATGAAGCCCAGACTGAAATGTCCTCCAGGCTTTCAATTACTGGGACTCTGTTGGACCTTATCTCCAGGGCCAGTGACATTGACCTTCCCACTCTCTCTGGGGCATAGTAGACTTGTGGGTATCCTGAAAGAGAGGGCTCCCCTGGAATTTCTGTGACTGAGTTCTGCCTTAGGAAGGAGTATCTGAGAATGCTGCAGGACACAGGTGCCCTGCAAGTGACCAGGAGGATAAGACACCTGGGGAGGGCAGCAGGTGCAGATTGGCCTGTAGGGCAAATTAGGCAGTGCCCGATGGGCTTGTCTGATCGGTCAGTTTGTGGGCTGTTTTTTTGGCTGTTTACTGACTGCATTTTTGGCTGTTGTGAGCTTGTTTTGTAGTCTGCTACGCCAGTTTTTATTAGTGTTTTCCCTGATATTAAATCAAACATTGCAGGCAGCATGCTCAGATTCATATAGTCTTCCATACATAGCAAAACACTTATACAGTGTGACTTTACAAGTTCAAATTTGCCCCAATTTTTAGACATGGCCCACTGTTTTAGCTTTTTGATTAATTATTGAGGGCTCCTTTTATTTTGGCACCTAAGCCTATTTTCCGTCCCACTCCTACCTTGAAGGGCAGCACGCAGTGTGGTGTGCCTTGATAGCCGCAGAGTGCTGCTGCTGGGAGACCCAGGGCCAAGGAGACTGTTGATTAGCTGAAGAGGCAGGTCCCTCGGCTCTCGCTCATCAGAGAGAGTGCAGTTTGAAACAAGCTCCAGAAAATTACCAAACCTTTAAATGCAAGGTGGCCTTCACCTGACTCACCTGGTGGCTGGAGTGCACCAACATGAGTAAAGCACTGAACACAACTTTCAAGAAAACCCATTGGAGCCCAAGATAGCTGCATTTGTTTAAGCCACTCATGTTTGGCATTTCTTAAGTCTGTGGAGCCCAAAACAATCAATTCTTCTTCCTGCAGCTTAGTAGGCATTCCCCCCAAGATGTCCAGTGTTCGAGGGAGACCAGCTGGCTAAGTGTGTGAGGGTGTGCAGAAAGTAATCTAAACCGTGGGTGTCAGTGCCCTGGGAGAAACGGAACATTGCTGAACAAATCATGCTCTGTGGAAAGTTGATCAAGGAAGGGGCTGAGCTGCCAATGATCCCTGATTCGGGAAGCAACTGGCATTTCCATTGGAAACGCCTGACTCACACCTTGCTCCCTGCCTAGGCAGGACCCATTCACGGAAAAACCAGAGAGGTGAAAGAAAGAGACAAAAGGAACCTCTGCCTACAAGTCAAGGTGTGCCTAGTGGGCCAGAGCTAGTGTGGTGCATGGAATTGGGCTCATGACCACGCCTGTGGCCTGAGTGTGCAGGTGTCCCACGGAGGAGTAGGGGCACACACAGGGCCAAGACACGTGCCAGTGAGTGCTTGGTTGTATAAAACAAAGAGATGGAAAAGAGAAATATTTACAGGCACTGCCGGTTTACTAAAAAATACATAGGCCTCGGCTAAAGAGGCCCTCCACAGTGCACTGTGGCACTCACCTGCATTTTCTCTGTGGTCCCATGAAGGAGGAGGGGCACCACTAAAGTGATACTCAGCTTGAGGGGCAGCTTACAGAGCAGTAGGCCCCCACAGTAGCCCTACTTCACTATTCAAATTTTCTCACTCTGTGTAAAAAAAAAAAAAAAGAGTGACCCCAGGAAAGTTTTACTCTAAGGCAGAAGGCCTCCTGGAGCTAGGACTTTATCTATAAGTTCTGAAGTGCATGGACCTTTGATGATGAGTTCTGTTGTTGCTTCTCAGCCTTATTAAGAAAGTCTCTAGCATTGTAAAGTTTGAATGTTGAGAATTGTATTGATGTGTGTATTTTGACAAATGAAGTGTACAATATTTCTTTACTTGGAAAAAGGTAGTATAGTGTCATCTCATAACTGTTTCAATATTGAATTGCATTAGGTTGATGAGTTTATATTTTGCATTTGGTTAGTATACTCACACCTTGAAGAAGCCAGTGGGACAGACGTTTTATTAATGCACCTTCGGGGCAAGAGGGTTATTGTGTTTCTACGGAATAAGGATTAGACCTTGCTTCTGTGCAAACCATTAGAAGTGACTCCAGCAATTGAGGTACAGAGTACATTTAGGGGGCTTCTAGATATGTGTAACCTTTCTTTAGTTCCCCATTTGTAGATTGTGAGCCCCTTAGAGGGTTTCAATATATGGAATTCCATCTGCCATTTTCTAGATAGTTGTTCATTTGTGTGTGCAGTGTTTATAGTTTGGGTAACAAAGTACTTTCCCTTTTCATAAAAAAAAGTGACTAGACAGTGATTTATTATATTGTTGTGTTGCTGAATTCTACTCCCTAGACCACAACACCTCCTCTGAGTAAGTCTTGGACTGCTCTGCCTTGCTACCCTGAGATTTCCAAAAAGGGGCACCCGGTTTCCTGTTTGAGCCTCAGGACACCAGTGGCAAAATACGGTAGTTGTTACATTTGGAGCCTAGTACCCTCTGACAGCCTGGGCATGAATTCCTGCATCTGGTGGGCAAGTGCTGGGCACCCTGAAACCCACCAACATTGCTTGACTGAGTTCACCTGCATTATTCCCACATCAATCTGCGTCTTGCATTAAACAATGACAGCAGCGGGACATTGAAGGATAAACATCAAAGCAATCCAATGATTCAACATAACCTGTACATCTCTATTGCTTAAAATGCGGACTCCATTTCCTTAAAGGCAACCCTCACAGAATAACCCATTCACGCTGCACCAAAGATCTGCACTGAGGGTTGGGCATTCTGCTACTCTAAGAGCTTTAGATTTAGGGATAAAACCATAGACTGTGTGTCAATAACCTCTCTAATACATTTAAATTAATTAATGTCCATTTGGTTACACGCAAAAGACAGAATGGATAGTTCATCGTTATGTTCATATAGCATGACTAGCATGTCAACTGAAAACAGTACAATGTATTCGTCTGGTAGAACCTTAGTTGCATAAATTGCTAAATTCCATAAGATTAATTATCATTGGAGTTGCCCATTAAAATAATTAAAATAAACGTTTTAATAGCATACATGCCTATCTTTGTGGCTACACAAAACCTAAAATGAATAGCATGTTATACCAGACTGACAATACTGAAAGCCTCATTAGGAAGGTAACTGCAGTCCAGGAAGTATTTCTAATCACTCCTTGAAAGCGAACTAGAGGTGCTCACTGCCAGCACTGCACGGAAAGCGTTTCACCCACAACTCAACAGTAAAACAGAACACCCTACCGAGTGAAGCTTCTGATACAGGCCACACGCGTTGCACACATATCCACCGTTTGCATTTTTCCTCCAGAGCGAGGTCTTTGTGGTCAGACAATTGGCACAAAATACACCGGAGCCTCTTCTTCTCTGAAACGGAAAAGACAGGTCAGGGGTGAGTCACGTGATCCATAAAGCTAGAACAAATCAACACAGGAGTTCTGGCAATATGATGGCACAAATGACAGGCTAAAACCACAGAGCCCATAATGAGGTCAGGTTCGACTGTGCTTCACAGGAACCAGCGAGCATCCCAGCAATAAACCCAGCAATGATGGATGAGGTGTATGAAACCATTTATTTTTCATTTAAGATCGAGATCCAATTACTACAGCTTCATGAAAAGAAATACTGAAGTACAGTTTGTTTCTGACTCCCCAAAAATATGGATGATGAACCACCAACAGTATTTTATACATATATATATATATATATATATATATACACACACACAGACAGAGAGAGAGAGAGAGAGAGAGAGAGAGAGAGCCTCCCTGAGTCACAGCCACTCCCCAAACTCAACATGCACTTTCTGAGGATGATTCATCAATGAAACTATCTTTGATTTCACCAAGTTGGAGTAAATGAATTACATTTTGTTATTTTGTTAAAGGTCTTCAATTTTGTGAGTCACACATCTGACAAATATGTTGTACATATCCAAAACGAGCAACAATATGCATCAAAATAACTGAATCCATTTTCTATTGCCAAAGTTTCCCATGGCAAGACCACCTCATTCCTACAGCCTATTTTTTAAATGCATCCACACCCCTGTGCCCCCCTGGTAAATAAATTCTGATCAGAAGATTACTAGGCCATTTACCAACTAAGTCAAAAGAACACTAGTGTGGTGCAGACCTCACTAAAGCAGCATGATGTCCGGTGTGACACAAGTTAATGTATACTCAGCTCTAATGTGCCCTATTATTGGCATAAGATTCAATGTTATTCAATTGTAAATATATACATATATAAAAAGGGTTTGCACGCATTGCATTTGCATGCATGCGAAAATCAATTTTGATCCCAACAAAGCACTTCTGAAGCTTAAGTGCTAGGAATTTTGAAGCAAGGGAACTGGAATAGTTTACGAAAGAACAGAGAGGCCCTACTATGACGAGTTAGGATTAACAAATCTGCTTTTTTTCTCTTTGTGTGTTAATATTGATATTGGTGGGGATGCGACCTCGGAGGCCAACATGGCAGACACAAGATTAACCAGGAACTCTGCCCAGAGCTCTCCAAATCCGAAAGTTCCCAGACAATCCAATCCTATCTGCTAAGTTTGTGTGGAGAGGCTGCTGGGGGGACTATGGATAGGTCAGTGAACCACAAGAGTAGAAACTCACACCTGGAGAGAAGAAATTCTCAAGTGTAGAGGCCTGATGTGGAGAGGACTGTACGGGGCCCATGTGGTGGAACGTTGCTGGAGGGACTTCCGCAAGTGAGCCGGGCCCTTTCAAAACTAGCTCAGTGCAACAGGACCAAGCTATACTTGCAGTGGGACTGGTGTGGGGGCACCCCAGAAGATGGGGGCAGCACAAGAGCAGCTCCTCACCAAGGATTAGATGCTGGAGGCCAGCTGCAGGGGTCACCGTGGGTACGCCCAGCCCTCAGTGGCCACCCATTGTGAAGTGGTTGGTGGGCCCTCCCTTGGTACGGTTGTGAACCTGGGGGTAGATTGGGCTCACCTCCCTAGAATCCCCCACTAGAATTTACCTGCCTCACAGGTCTAGAATGCAATTCAACTGCTCGGCCCTGGGCTGCTGATTATTGACCGTTGGTTCTCAGCAGGGTTGGGACTGAGAAGGCGCTCTGGCCTGTTGTTGACATGTGGGCAGACTTACCGTTATTGTCGCGATGCCAGCAGCCGCTCCATGGAGGCTGCAGTCCCAGTGGATGTCTTGGGTGAGGGACCCCCTCCAAACTGGATCTCTTCAAAGAGCTAATTGACAGACTGAGCCAAATGAGCAGCGGCCCCCACAGCTGATTGTCTCCTGGTTGCCCTGTTGGACTATGGACGCTCCAGACTTTCCAGCAGAGAAGAGTGCCCAAACTACAGACTATGGGCCAGATGTACAAAGATACGATTTGCTAAAAGTGGTCGCAATTTAAGCATCAACTTAATGAGAATCCTATGGTATTCTGCAAACAGACCTATATACTACTAGGTTGGTTCATAAAATACTGAATTGTAGTGGGTCGCAATTGATCTTCCCTCATAAATATTAATGAGATAGGTTGCAAATTGCAACCCACTATGATTCACTGACATCACATGGATGATGACCTACTGGGATCAGCAGACCAACATGTCAGTGATTGCTTTTAAATAAACAATGATTTTTTTTTTTAATGCAACCTGTTTTCCTTAGACTTAGTCATCAACATATACCATTCAGATTGGTGAGCTCCCTTGGGCCACTGTGGCATTTTTGAGGCCACTCTCAATTATGGGGCGTTACCCTATCTAAAATGGTGATGTTGCTATGACTATTATATTATTTTGCAAACATTCCAATCTTCCTCACCCAAAACTTTTTTCAAGACTTAGGTGCTCTTTTAGTGGATCTTATAGGGCACAATGGGCGCCGCAGAGTTGCCCTGGCTAAACTATACCTCCCGGTGGATCAAGGAGGGCTGGAAGCATTCAATTTATTTGTCATGCTGTTACTTAGCAGCCTAATTACCATGTTGTCCTGCTGGTTGTCAGGCCTTTCCCTAGAGAAAAATGGAACAGTTGGCCATCCTATACGCCTGGAAGAAATATACAGCTTAATACTCTTGGGAGCTATGCCCAACACTGAATGGTGTTTGCAGTGCAAAGATGCCAGGCCAATAGCCTGACAATCACTAAATATAGGGCTCCTTATGCCCCCAGTATACCCCAGCTGGCCCTCCCCAGGCGCCAGAGCTGTTTCAAGAGGAAGTATCTTGTAAATTGGGCAAGGACCGATATATAGACCTTAGTTGACTTGTTCCAAGATGGTCCATTGCTGCCCTTTCAATCAATAAAGGACCTGATTACACTGCCTAGGGGGCAAATCATTACACATGGCTTGTTGCTTTATATCCTCTGAAACATATGTTCGTTCTCTGACATAGAACTAGCAACATATTCCCTTATACAAGCTCTGTACAATCCGGTTTGGGAGAAGATGCGTTAGCAGGCTATATACTAGCCTTTCAGCATCAAATACCCACCTCACTGCAACATTAACTACCAGGGTTAAGAAAAGTGCCTAGAAGTAACCAATTAACTACCAGCCAATTGGACAGCCCTACCAAATGCTGTCCTCCATGCTGCAACTAGGTTTAATACTGATACCAATAAATTCAACATTTCACCTACCATCAAAAATCTTAAATGACCACCAATACAGGTTTGTTGTTCTTTCTAAACAGCATGTACAGTCCACAAGGCCCTGAATCACTAGCCTACCCACCCAAACATATATCGCCTCTACAGGGCGAAAACCTCTAATATGCAAATCGAAATTACAACTTGGTTTTACAAAGATTTAAAACTTCTTCCTCCAACAAGAAAGCTATGTCTCACTCCTTCACCAGTCACCAGGCTAGAATATAGAACAAGCTTCCTCTAAAAATTAATTCTGAACATCCTCCTATTTGGTACAGAGTGGACTGAAAGCTCTTCTACACCTATGATTTACTAGTCCTAACGATTCATACATCTTACCCTTTCTAGCTATGACTAATATTTTTTAAGTCAACCGTTGCACTGTGTACCTCATATTACTTTCTTTCTCCTAATTCAACCTCTGTATTGAATCAGTGTTATCACACTACTCAACGCTTACAGTGATCGTATTGTATAGATCGTTCTTTTGTAAGAACCCCCTTTCTATTATCATCTCAAGCTTTTAACCATGTAACTCATGTACCCATATATGGTTTTTCTTGTGTTCAGTGCTCGGACACCTTCAGGAACCAAAGCCAGTGCTATACAAAAAATAAAAAAATAAAAATAAAATAAAGACCATACACATTAGCTAAGTTAACGCGTGCAATGTTCAGTTGTATTTACATGTATGTCAAGTAGCAAGATGCCCTAACATACACGTATAACTAAACATAAACTGCCCTTTACCCAAGTCGCTCTATTTTTGCCCAGATCTTTGAGGAGCAGCTGCCTCTTCGTGACTTTTATAAGTTAGCTGTGCGAATTTGAATTTGAATTCGTGTAAGATTTTGCAATTATGCTGTGAAGTGAGTTTAAATGCTTTTATGGCTGAAACTGAAATATACTTTTAGTAAAAAATGGAAGTTATCAAAAGAGTATTTACTGTCCTGGTTTCGCGTAGGTAGACAACGGTTTGAGAAATATACACAAATTCACTTTAAAACTAATGATTCTTCAAGAGTACTTTGCTGAATGTTACCTCAGTCAAGAAAAATCAACTCAATAATGTGTTTTGCCTTTGCAAATGTATTTTTGTATGCACAAAGGGAAGGCATGGTATTGCCTCTAACTACTTTTTCATTTCAGAGGTATAAATCATGCATCCGTCATTTTAAACACAAATCGAAAAGGCAATGGGATGAGACATGTGTACATTATTTCCCCGCTACAGAAGGCAGGCAACTTCACATTTCCGCACTTCAGCCTCTTTTTTTATATTCTATACCTTACACTGTAAAGCGATCACCAATACTAACATGCAGAAAATTAGATTCCTATATTGGAATAGATTCTCAATTTAGATGCCTTTTCATAAAGAAATGAACTGAAAGACACCCAACGAGTGACAAATAAATATTTTCTCAAGTGAGAAAGATAAACCGAGTAAGTAATTTATTCCCTGACCAACATTGTGAGTCATAAACTTCAGGATTTGCTCCCTTTAAACAATTTATTTAACTTAGCCTGGTCCGTGCAGTAGCGGTTGTCATGCCAACAATGTACAATGGCTTTAATTGTGCTCTGATGCATATGAAATGGAAAGCTTTATGCAGACATAACTTTGGCTGTGGGGCTGGAGCACTTTCTTGGCATTGACAGGGCACTTGATTCATCGGGTGTTTCACAATGTATCACTAAAAAGGCCTGGTGAGACGTCAGTTCCCTATAGGGTAATTTTTCCATCCAGATGCAAGTGCTATCAGAGGCCCTCGTCAGCTAAACTAATTATGATCGTGCCATTTGCTGATGGCTGCTCCTTCGAACGTTCGACATCCCCCATTAATCACCGATAGGAGGAAAAGGAATGAAACGTAAAGAAATGAGGGGTAGGAGGCTGCGTTGCCAAAAAAGTCTGAAACGAGTATAATAATTTAACAAGACTGTAGGAATTTTTTAGTGCCACCAAAGTCAGCCTGACAATTGCCCTTCTGAACCAAGAACACGTTTTTTTGTGAGTGCAGTAGGATGTTCATCTTTAGGAAATATGCTGAAATATGGCACTATAAATATATATTTTATTTGCTCCCTATTTTCTTTAACTATCACAACAGTTTCCCCCTGTCCAAAGTTCACAACTTACATCATTCATACAACTCAATTATGTTATAATCTCTGAAGCACACCAAAGGAACATACTCCGGAAATAATACAGTCGACTGAAACAGGATTGGACAGGAATCAGAAGCACAGATCTGGACAAAGAAGCATTTTGTGCATGTACTAATTCACAAGCAAGTTTTTCACATGAGCATGTGTGCATTTTGCAAATTAAAACAAAAATAAAATGAAAAAAACCAAAATTGATCCTAAGAGAAATCTGAGATTTATGACAGAACTGTTAACCCAGGAGGAACGCCCTTACAGAGATACATCTGAAGCCACACAAGTAGGAATCTACACCATGCTGCAAGAAACATATTCACAGTAAAAAGAGAGCTATCACTGCACTGAATAAGGATGGATGCTGCCATGTGGCATGTTAAGCTGCATGTTTCAGCAGGGATACCACTGATGTGATAATGGTATATAATAATATAAGTATTATTATATAATATTATGAAAATGTGTGTGTGTGTATATATATATACATATATCATTGAAATTTGAACAACAGAGCACAGCACAAAAAGTTCCAACTGACTAACATAAGCCAGTAATGTATTTAATTCCAAACTCAGCAAAAGATGAAATAATCAATTTCGAGTAATCTTGATCATAAGTGCATCAGTTTCCAAAATGTTGACACGTAGGTGGAGCAAATACACAGCCGACACGTGTTTCGTCGTTAGACGACTTTCTCAAGGCTGTTGACAAAACAGTATGACAAGTTGTTTGATATCAATACAAGAGGGAATTTTTACTACAATCTTCCAAAGTCAAACACTCCATTACTGGAAAAGTGGAAAGCTGCACAATGGAAAAAGTGCCAGAAAATAGCAGGATCCAAACAAAAGTGTAGGAATCCATGTGTAAAAAAGAGAAACCGTCAGTGTTCAAAAAGTAAACCAACATAACAAGATCATAAAGTCACCAACGTGTAACTAATATGAAATAAGTGAACCATAGTCCAACCAAACACCCATGTGAGTTCTACCTTTTAAGAACCTACTTGCGTTTTGTCAACAGCCTTGAGAAAGTCGTCTAACGACGAAACACGTGTCGGCTGTGTATTTGCTACACCTACATGTCAACATTTGGGAAACTGATCCACTTATGATCAAGATTACTCGAAATTGATTATTTTATCTTTTGATGAGTTTGGAATTAAATACATTACTGGCTTATGTTAGTCAGTTGGAACTTTTTTTGTGCTGTGCTCTGTTGCTCAAATTTCAATGATTAATGTGTATGGAGGAATTGTTTATTTCTCTATGTACTGAGTGACACTGTGGATGGCACGGTGTTTTACATTGAGCACGCTTAGGGACATTTTGTGATATACATCTGCAAACTAAACAGAGGTGCTGGCTTTCTTTCTTTGAAACCACTGACATAATTTTTGTACATATATATAGATGTGTGTGTGTGTGTGTATATATATATATATATATATATATATATATATATATATATGTATATTACCTACTGGCGGTCGCCAGTAGGTAGTTATAGTTAGGACCTTGTTTCCATAGGAAAAGCGTTTTTTCTTTTGCCAATATCTTTGGCGCCGTTGAACGTATCTTTGCAAACTTATCGAAACTAATGGGGCGCTCCGGTCAGCTGCTGTATGGAAAGGTTCGGGGTGATTCGTCAAGCGGGGGCCGAGAAAAAAGGGGGGGTCCAAAAATGTGTTTTCTCCATGTTAATTACTATAGGAAACTTTTGTAGCGGCTACAGCCCGAACTAATTACACCAAATTTGGCAGAAAGGTAGTTCTTGGTCCAGAGTGCACTCTTTGCTTTAAATGGTGTAAATCTGTTCAGTAGTTTTTGAAATATTAAAGGAAAAATAAATATCGATATCTGGGTGGAGCCTAACCACACATCTTATCGTGAGATCTGATTGGCTGTCAGCACTTCATCCAAGAAATGTTGGCAGCCATCTTGGGACCAATATACATGATAGCACCCAATTAAAATGCATTGTAGTGAATGGAAAGGTTTTGAGGGTCACCAAAAGGAGAACGTATAAAGGGTGATAACAGACTTTAGTTACATTATAAATCATTTGTTGATGGTACCATACTAATTTAAGGAATTGTGGTGTGTTATAAGGTGATTTTACCCTGTGAAAAAACCTTCTACTGGGATATCATGAATCATGTTTGAGAGAAAAACCTTTTCTCATGCTTTTCCCATAGAGGTTTGGAAGGTGCTCCAGAAGCTGAAATGAGAGCATATTTTCTGTGAATTCACATTATCTTTCTCAGTCATGTGAGAATGAAGTCAACCATTATCAGTAAAACATGTACATCCAACAAGGGCAGAGACTGTCAGCTGATTCCTACTGCAGCTTCCTTGAGTGTTCTAAAGAACAACTAGAGCCAGTGGCATAGCAAGGTCAGGTGGTACCCGGTGCGGAAAATTTCTTGTCACCCCCGGCTTGACAAAATGGCAAACATATGTGTTTAAAACACATATTTTTGCCATTTTGTCACCCCCCTCAGTGATGACACCCGGGACGGCCCGCACCCACCGGACCCCCCTTCCTACGCCACTGACTAGAGCGCTAACAGTCTTACTTATGACAAAAGTATGGTACACCTGAAGCCATCTTGATTGGAATAAACTGGTAACACTTAAAACATTTTATTTAAAAAGGAACAAAATGAGGGGGTTCATTGTGCCACAGAAATTATGATTAGTGCTGCAGAAAGAAAAATTAGGGCACATTTTGAGTGACTTCTCAAATCCTCTTCTATTTCATTAAAAAATTCTGACATGCAGACTGAAACATGCACTTTCAATAACAGCGGTAGACTTCCAGTTAACTCCCTGGTGAGCAGTAGCTTTACTACAGTGATCTAATGAGCATGAACTAACATTCTGAATTTATGGCAAATGCGTGACACATCTGAATGCCTTCTTGATGGGATCAAAGTAAAAAACTGAAAGCATTTCCTACTGAGGAGACTGCAGTAAATGAGGAAATTAGGAAACTTCATAACAAATAAGTCTCCCAAGATGGCTACCAGAGAAAAAAGAGCCCAAATGTAGCACAAATATCACCCAGATTTAGCCCACGTATAACCCACTGACAGAATTGTGCAAAACACTTTTATTTTTTTTGCAGTTTTTTATAGTGCAGACTGGTCAGGTACTGGAGCGTTGCATCTTACTTGGACCCCTTATTGCGTATTTTGCACGAAGTACTTGAGATTGATCTTGTGAAACATTGAACTTTACTATTCTGTTAAACTAAAGTTGCTCTGAGCCGGGCTTTGTAACACCCGTTTTTACCTACTGGTTTTAATTAATTCTCATTGTATTGTATTAAGAAAGAGGATTTATGTTTTTATGTACACTTTTATGATCTATGTTTCTAAATCAGATCGAATAAAGTTACTGAATTGAAATAAAGTCTCCCAATATGGCCACCAGAGAAAATGAACCCAAATGTAGCACAAATATCACCCAGATGTAGCCCAAGTATAGCCCAATGACAGAAGTGTGGAAAACACTTTATTTTTTGTTTTTTTGCAGTTTTATATAGTGCAGACTGGTCAGGTATTGGAGTGCTTTACATGAGCATTGGTTACATCACACAAGGACAAATTCATTTTGGTTGTAGGCATGGGGAGATTAAGTGATTTGACCAGAATCACAGAATGTCGAGCTGAAGCAGAAACTCCAACCTGGTTCCCCAGTTGCAAAGTCTGCAGCTCTGGAAGTAACACCACATCCTCTCCCCTAAGTGCAACGTTTAATCAAGTGGTCAACTGGATAAAAAAACATAAAGATAACAAATAATTTCAAAGTGCTTTGTCGCTATTTGAGAACTCAGAAAATATGTTCTCATTTTAATTTTTTAGAGCACTAACCATAATTTCGATGCAAATAAGACCCTCTTATTTCTATAATTTCTAAAGGAAATGCTTTAGGTATTACAGTTTTGATTACATCAAGATGACATCAGGTGTGCCACACTTTTGTAATAAATATAGAACGTTAGCAATCTAGTTGTTCATTAGGATACTGTTGAGAGGCAGAGGTCAGGGGCACAGACTCGGAAAATTGAAGGCAGGTAGGAGGGTGCAGAGGCAACAATTTGACCACACTGGGCAGGCAGGAAGGGCAGTGGCAGCACAACAGACTATGGAGGGCAGTGGAAAGGGGGGCAGGAGCAACAAACCAACAATGCAGGACAGGCAAGAGAGGCTGTGGCAATATAATAGACCATTGTGGGCAGAAGGAAGAGGCAGTGGTAATACAACCATACATGCCAACAGACCCGAATCAGCCAGGAAACGCCCAATGTTTTTGAGCCCAAATGGGCTTTATTTTATCTGTCTCCTGTCTACAATCCTCTTTTTCAATGTAAGTCAATGGGGAAAATCAATTCCCCAGGTTTTTTTCAAAATCTCCCTCTTACCAAGTTCAAAATGTTAGCAAGTATGGTATATTGGACCATGGAAGGCAGGAGGAATTGGGGTAGGGGCTTGGACTCGGATAACAGAGGACAGGAGGGACATGGACAGGTGCACCAAACTGACCTTACAGGGCAGGCATCAGGGTTTGCAGCAGCACAATACACCACACAGGGCATGCAGGACGGCAGTGCAGCACAACAATCCATTGAAAGCAATAGGGAGGGGACAGGACCATGCACATGGAAAGCAGAGAACAGAGGGGAAAGAGGCAAAGGCAGCAAGCTGACCATAATGGACAGACAGGAGAGAAAGCTGCAGCATAACGGACCATAAAGGGCAGGAGGAAGGGATCAGGTGCATTATAATGGAACAGACAAGCCAGGAGGAGGGAATAGGGTTCTGCACATGGAAAACAGAGGGCAGGGGGCAAGGTGGCAGGGCAGGAGCAGCAAGCTGACCATGGAGGTCAGGCATGATGGGCACTAGAAGCACAACACACCACGGAGGGCAACAGTGAGACTATAATGGCATACATACAGACCATGGAGGGAAGGTGGGAGGGGGTCAGGGGCAGCTAGCTGACGACACAGGGAAGGTGGGAGGGGCCGTGGCAGCACAGAAGACCTTGCATGGCAAGCGGGAGGGTTTGTGGCAGCACAATGGCCATGATAGGCAAGAAGGAGGGGGAAGGGGCATGCACAAAGAACCATGGAGGATAGAAGGGAGGGGTAGGAGCTGGGCACAGACAAGAGAGTTCTGGGGAAGGGGCCTCACAACAGGCCAAGCGGGGCAGGCAGGAGGAGCAGTTGTATGGGTTCATGAGTGCATCTGCAAGGTGCTGTATGGGTGAGTGAGTGTTTATATGGCTGTGTTGGTGAGTGAATGGATGTCTCAGTGGTATATGTGTGAGTAACTGTATATGTGAATGGCAGTATATGTGAGTGTTGGAGTATATAAGTGACTGTATGTGAGAGTGAGTGATTGTGAGAGTGGATGTATGGATGAGTGTGTGCTTGGGTCAGTGATTGTATAAGAGAGTAAGTATGTGTTAGTATATGTATGAATAAGTGAGGTGGTGTGTGTGTATAACTATATAGGTGAGTAAATGGCATTGCGATTGACTCTTTGGGTGACTGACTAGGTGTGTGAGTAACTATGGGTGAGTGGTGGTGTGTGAGTGTCTGTATGGGTGTATCAGTGCATATAATAGTGGCTGTATTGATGAGTGACTGCATGTATGAGTGACTGTATGGGTGAGTGAGTGGATGAGTGTGTAGACCTAGGAATCAGTGAGTGGGTATGTACTAACTGGTAATGATGTGTCTATGGTTTCGAGAATGGTAGTCTGTATTTTAGAGTGGGTGTATGAAACGTTATATTAGGGTGTGAGTAGGTGCATCAGAGTTTAAGTGGATGATGTCATCAGTGATGTCATTTGAGATGTCATCAGTGATGTCATGAGTGATGTCACTGACCATTTCATGAGTGATGTAATATGTGACGTCATCAGCAGTGCATTGCGGGGGCGTGAGTTATAGTTAGCTGAGCTAACTATAAAGACTGAATTTCTCTGGTTTTGTACGAGTGAAATGTCAGACTAACTATAACGTCCCTGAAAACTGTGGTTTTTTCAGTGAATATATGTATATTAAGCACACCGGAGATGGGCAAGCTGTTGTGTACCCTCTGAAACGCTCTCGGGCACTTTGTGGTTGAATATATATATATATATATATGTATATATATATATATATATAAAAATTAATGGATGCTAAGTAAAAATAGTACATTAAATGGGTGGTGACACATGAATTATTATTCATATAAAAATGGATATGTCAGAATTTCTGTGAGTTATGTATATCAACCAATCGGAGGTACGGTCTCCGATGTATTTCCTTAATTCCAGCTAATTAGTCCCTAGGCATAACAGTGCATTTATATAGTGATGTCCCAAATCTCATTGATGAACTTCATATGGTACTTTTTTTTTATCAGCATCATCTTCGTGAAAGGTTAAAAAAAGCGCTCAACATTCTAACATCACTTATACCACATGGTCAGCTGCAACCTGTAGGCAGAGCTTCAAAAACCTAGGTCCTATAGAGAGACATACTTCTACCAGAGTAAGACATGACTTCTCTAAAACCAAACCTTCTGAACAAACTGTGAATAATTTCCGAGTTTTCTATTTGTACTGCAGCCAACCAAACAATAGAAAATCTTTTTTATGGAAACGTTATAAACAAACACGTAAAATAGGAGTTTAATAAAGGGTTGAGTCTTTGAACGATAGCTTCAAACTACTGGACATTCTGCCTTTTACTTTGTCACCAGAATCCGTCGATAGCATAACCAGACCAAAACACACAGTTACATTTTGTAATCCCTTAACAATTTGTTCCCTTGTCAAATGGCACTCTAAGTAGTTTCCAAGTCAGTTACCAGCTCGTTTACTTGGTCATCAATGACAATGAATACTTAACCTTACAGTGCAAGTCTCTGCCTTTGCTCTTCTCTTGGTACAGCTGGTAGCTGCTGCTCAAACTGAAGGTAATGTTTGGCCTTGTTTACCATCTGCATAGTTCTATTTCATACTTGCAACAAACACACAGTGAGAAGTCTACGCAAGTTATTCATTCGGGCCAAATCGCCACCTTCAGTGGTGCTGGAACAATTTTCAGATTGGGGGTTCTTGCAATCAATGTTACATCACTGAACTCATAGGGATTGTGAAAAATCCATGCGTCACTCAAAGAACAAGTGTAACAAATGAGCCACGCCCATTCATGATAAGGATGTAGTATGTAGCTGGTGTTGCAGTTTGGACCACACAGTTGCAAATATAGTACTAAAGAATGGTGTGGTAGGGCACTGTCATGTACAGACAGCACATTTTCCATTGAAATGGACACTAAATTTGCAAGAGCATACAGTTTTACTGATACTGAGCGCACAAACGATAAGATGTGGGAATCAGGTTTCAGCGAATATTTGCTATTTGCGTATCACCAAGTATAGTATCTCTATTTGTTTTGATCCTATTAAAGTCTTTGGGCCTGATTACAATCTAGGCGGAAGAGCTACTCCATCACAAACCTGACGGATATCCTGTCCGTCGTATTACAATTCTATTATATAATATGGAACTAGTGATATGGCAGACGGGATATCCGTCACATTTCAGACGGAGTATCCCATCTGCCAAGATTGTAATCAGGCCCTTTGTTTCCATCACACTTCAGAATTACATAAAAAGTGCTTCATTTAGGCTTTCCGAACTGCTGATGCATTTCGAAATACATGTACAGATCATTTATAGGCATTTAAGTTTTCTTGTGTATGAGAAAAAAAAGACATCTGGCAGCCTTTCTTTTCACACCAACAACATTATCACAAGGTTCATTTGACAACATCCTCTGACTTTGCAGTCAGCTAAAGAAAAATAACACAATTTTCCATGTTAAAAGAATAAGCAGAAATTTGTCAGAAGACAGCCTGATATTTGTCCTTTGTCTTTGAACACACAGCAAATATGACATAATGAAAACAAAAGTTAATGGCATCTTTATTGCTCGCTGACCTTCAGAAATCCAGCAGGGTTATTTTCGGGGTGCTGCTGCACCCCCTGTAGCCCTACTTCTACCACCTATGGCCAGTAAAAGAGCTGGGGCCCTTGCTGTTTCTGCGATCTGTGTGATGCTCTGTGCAGTATCTCACCACAAGAGAGCAGATATCTGGACTCTTTAGTAAGTTCAGTGGCAAAGCACTTTCATGGAGCTGGAGCAAGAGACGATTGGAGAGTCGGACATCAAACAAAAACACATTTGAAGCACAATAAAACGTATTGATAAAAAAATGAAAGCAAGGAATGTTACTACTATTAAAAACACATCCATAATTGTTTTTGTTCTTCTGCAAATACAGAAGATATCTGTATGTAGCTTTATGTAGCGTGAACCGTGCCCAGGAGCCTTGGTATGGTTGACGGCAGGACCAGAGCATGCTAGGCACATGCCTTTTAAGGCATGGGGAGGGCACGTGATTTGTACAGAAGAACCCTATGATGCTGAACCGAGGTCGGGGTGCCAACTTGATTCCCCATTTCCTAAGTCGGCAGTAGCCTGCCAGCCACATCTTCTCCCCCTTAAATCACGTGTTTTTTGCACATCAGCACACACCAGTCGTGTCTCTCTCCAGCCTCACTGGCTCGAGGGAAGCTGGTTTACTCCACTCCCTAACAAAAGAGAGTGGCTGAGAAGAAAGCAGCTCAAACATGCATAGATGGTATTACAGGGACTTCATCTAGAGATCGCTGTGCCCGACAAAGTAAATCGGACTACCAGAATTAATGTTAACATCATGCATTCTAGTATGCTGCCAGCATATCACAAGACACTTTGTTGCTCACCATGACTGATACATTCTGCTTAAGGTACATTTTCCAAACTGAGTGTCCAATAAAAAGTAATTCCCTCTTTGCTCGCTACTACAGGATACAGAGCCTTTACCCTGGTGTAAATATGAGGCAAGACAATTTTGTCCTAGTTTACACTGTGCCTATAAAGAAATGAACCAAGGACATTTTGCTAAAGTCTGTTTTTCAAAATGATTTTTATACCATGGGAAAATTGTGAAAAGGGATTGTGAAACCACTCAAACATTTATTACCTGTCTTTTACTAATAAATCATTTTGGTGCGTCAGAGATTTTTGCAAGAAAACGCTAGGCCGGTCTCAACTTAAAAAATCCATTCTTCCAATCACTCAACCCTTCATTGATTCACAGTATCAACATTTTCCTCAATACTGCGACCTGTTCAACGGGGCAGGCCAGTCGTTCGGTCACTCATTCCTTCAATCAATCATGCATCCATTCATTCATTTTCAATAGTAGTGCTTCTCAGTGGTGTCGTATACTTCCTTAGGGACATCGGGCAGGGTTGAGCTGTACAGCTATCGCCATCCATCCATTCATTCATTCAAAGTAGCAGTATTTGTCAGTAGTGTCTCTATATTCGCAGTGCAGTGCTCTTCAAGTCTCTTCCTTCAGCCATTCATTCATTCATACATCTATTCAAAGTAGCAGTAACTCGCATTAGTGCTTCTATACATGAAATGGGATAGTTTGCAGAGCTGCCCTCTACTGGTCTATTCATTCGATCATTCATTCAAAGTAACAGTGAGCTGTGATCTACAATGCCCTTCATTCATTCGTTCATTTATAGTAACAGTACTTCTCACCACTGCTTCTAGGGTCGCAGTGGGACATTTAGGAGAGCTGTGCTCTGCGGGTGTATTCATTCATTCATTCATGGTGCGGCGCTTCTCAAAAGGAAGCAGGCTGACTACGAATGTTCTTATCGTGCCATACACCGGTGTTTAGTCCAATGCCCCAAGCTGGGTGGGGTTCCTCTCTCGTGTCCTGGTTGCGTTGGCACAGGCAGGCCGCGAGGCGCATAGATCATTACATGAAGGCCTCTGTGCGCTGGCGGGCTCGAACATAGTATCCGAGGGCCCGCCCTCAGCTGCATGCCCCTCCGACACAGAGCTGGCATCTGTAATCGCTGCGTTTTCTGTCACCGACGCCCTTCCCTCTCGCTCACAATGGCCTCAGGCGACCCTTCACCCCATGCATCTATCACTGGTGACAAACCGCACACCTGAGGCATCGAACATACATCCGGGCGTCATGTACATGCATGTGTTTACATTAAATGTAGCATCGCTTCAGCTGACGTCGTTCTCCGCTTGGTTGAGATGCTGCGTCCTGGCTCATAGGCGGACTTCTCAAGCCGCCTGGTTCTGGGACGCGTCCCTTCCGAGCATCTCAGCCTGCCTGAGGAGCCGGCAGCTCATCGACGAAGGCATCCACTTCAGAAATGTATGTTTGAACCTGTCGCGTGTTGAAATCCGGTAAACTAAAAAGTTGGCTTAATTAACTGAATTGTCTTGACGTGCACTTTTTAACTAGTAGGCACCAGAGTAGGTAAGAGAGTCCCAGCCGATTATACCCAGGACTCCTGACGAGTTTTGAAATGGGAGTATTTTACTTCTTACTTTGGAAAGTAGTGCGCGATGCCTTACATCGTACGCATGCGCGCCAAAAAGTGTTCATGTGGCGCGCATGCGTACGATGTAAGGCGCGCCAAAAAGTGTTCATGTGGCGCGCATGCATACGATGTAAGGCATCGCGCACTACTTTAAAAACAAGCATTTGCAATGCAATAGAACTCGCATTTACGCGAGTTCTATTGCATTTCAAATGGGAGTGCAAGCGGGCAAAAAGTCACAAACGGGAGTGCGAGGGGGGTGGTGGTGGCCCAAGAAGTTACGTACTGCGAAAGTGGAGGGGGTGAGCCACGGGAACAAATTAGTTTTTAAAGTAAAGGGGCTGATAGCCTCGGAAGGAGCAAAATGACGACATAGGCATCAGGAGGAGGGACTTACAAGCTAAACACCAATCACAATGCAGCATTTATGATTAAAGTCAATCAAAAAGATGGGCGGAAAGTGGGTGGAGCTTCCCCCACTATAGTGTATACAGCATCTCTCGACGAGACAGCGCATGCGCTGCCTAGCCGAGACCTAAAAATATATATATATATATATATATATATAGGAAACTGACTTTGCACTACTTTTCTATATATGAAAAAAGGGTCAATTGAGTAAGTATAAGATGAAGACCAATCAGTCGATTTGAAAATGAACGAATGGGCAATTATAAAGCGCACTATTATCCAATTCTGCTGCAAGGAATACCTCAGTCCAGAAAAAGGATGAAAGAAGAAGGCAAATATTAAACAGAGACAAAGTAGATTTTCAGCAGTTTTCTGAAAGTACTATAGTACCCAGTAGTTTGAAGAGAGGGCAGGAGGTAATTTCAGAATATTGTGTTGAGCAATTGAAATTAGCGACCACCCTTTCTGGAATGCGGAATATGAGGGCTAACCAGAAGACCGGCAGTATCAGAACATAACGATATTGCAGGAGTATTTACTGAAGAGAATTGGCAGATAGGCTGGACCAGAAAAGTGTACTATTGTTATTATTATTATTTGCCATTTGTAAAGCGTGCAGCTACCCATCAGGCTTCCTGCTGCTAAACACTACAGAGGCAAAGCTAAACGACACTGCCTTTAAAAAAGCCATGTTTTTAGGAATTTGCAGAACTGCATTAGTGAGGAACACCTCCTCATGTGCTGAGGCAAGACATTCCACAGTTTTGGACCTAGATACGCGAAGGAGCGACCACCCGATCATACCCTCTGTATTCTTGGTACCCAGAATTGTCCCTGGCTAGCGGATCTCAAGTTTCGAGAAGGAATATACAAGGAGACCAGATCTTGTATATATTTAGGGCCAAGCCCTACCTTGGCTTTAAACATAAAGCATAGGGCTTTGAATTGTATTCTTTTTTCGATCA
Source organism: Calotriton arnoldi (assembly GCA_963921515.1). NCBI lineage: Eukaryota > Metazoa > Chordata > Amphibia > Caudata > Salamandridae > Calotriton > Calotriton arnoldi. Next base: position 1,079,603 of record CAWUFW010004606.1, on the reverse strand, counting down.
GTAGCCAATGTAGCTCCCGCAGAATGGGGGAAGCCGTGGTCCTTCTTGAGGAGCGAGTAAGGAACCTAGCCACAGCATTTTGTACCACTTGAAGGCGACGGAAGCTGCCTTATCCGCACCCAGGTACAAAACGTTACCATAGTCCAGTCTGGAAAGATTGAGCACCTAAATTAGCGCCCTCATTGCTAAATGAGGAATGATCCAACTAATTTTTTTCACCCACTTCATAACTGCAAAGCAGGATGAAGAAACTAAGGCTGCTTGGGGACACATAGACAAGTCTTTATCTAACCAGAAACCCAGGCTTTTTACTTTTGTAAAAGGGGCGGGGACAGAGCCTAAGGAGTGCGGCCAGTGCTCCAGTAGGACCTCCGTTTTGTCCCCGTTCAGTTTAACTACACTATGGCATAGGCCTTTATGCCTGCAACATTTTGCTATAGGAAGTCAGTGCAGAGTGGTGAGATGGAGGAGAGATGCCAGATTTCCTGATGTTATGAATGAGACTCAAGGCCACTTTCTGCACCAACTGAAGCCACTTAAGATGCCTTTTGGGAAGACTTATACAAAGAGAATTACAATAATCCAGACTAGAGATACAGTAGATTGGATTACAATTTTAGGTGTTGAAGAGAGAGAATCAGCAGGATCTTTTTAAGAGATATGAGTTAGAATAAGCAAGAGGACATGAGTTTGGAGATGTGAAGTTCAAAAGAGAGGGTTGGTGTTAGAAATGACACCAAGATGATTGGCTCATGATGCCAGAGCCAGGTGCTTCTAATTCCGAGGGTCCACAGTTGGAAATCTCGAAGAAAGGATGCCCAAAGATCAGAATTTCTGTCTTCAATGATTTAAGTTTGAGTTAGTTAGTATCCATTCAATTGAGGATGGCAATCGTGCAATATTTATTCATTCATGGGCAGAGCACAGAAAAAACAAATCACCTGATAAAGAGGCCAACGGGGTAACAGATATTTAAAAAAAAGAATTTGCAATGCAATGGGTCTCGCATTTGCGAGAGTTTAAGCTATTGGCATTGTAAATAACAATGCCTTTTATTTATCTGTTTTGAAAACCAACACATAATAAAAGGCATTGTCAGTTACAATGCCAATAGCTCAAACTCTTGTAAATGCGAGACCTCACTCCAAGCACACTGAAAGGGTGGGGGGGGAGTGAAATGCTGTGGTGGGGGAGGCCCGTGTGTTAAAGGGCAGTGCTCAGCTGTGTAAGCGGCGCAGAGAAAGTGAATACGACACCGCCTATAAAGAAAGGGGCACGGTCGCCATTAAAGCTAAAGCCTGGCATGGGGCACTTTCACAAAAAAAAAAAATTGTTTGTGAACTTCACAAACAAATTTTTGGGGGGGAAAAGTGCCCCATGCCGTGCTTTCATTTTAATGGCAGCCGCGCCCTTTCTTTAGACATGGCTTGCTGTATTGAGCTTTACAATAAGCTGAATACGGCCAGAAGCATCTAAAGAAAGGGGCGCGGCCACCATTAAAATGAAAGCGTGGCATGGTGCGCTGTAAAACAAAAAATATTAAATAAGCCAGCCCACATAAAGAAAGGTCCGAGGAAATAAAAGGCCTATGGCTGCTATAGTAAAAGAGTGCCACGCTGCCGGAAATAAATAAATAAATTAACGTAGATGAAAAGGAGCAATTTAGCCACCATTGGTAATATGAACGTAAAAGCGGACGCAGTGCTGAAAACTAAAGCGAGGCGCCCGGAGGCAAGGCAGGCACTCTTGCAGGAATGCATGTCGTGACTGCAATATGAGAAATGCAAAACCAAAGGGGATGATGGACGGAGTGTTGAACATTGCAAGCACTCACCCCCAGTCAACTGATCTGGGTTTAATCCATCATCATTCTTTAGCTCACTCTGCCACCCCAGTTCAGACATGGCCATATGCAAATCAGTATGACCCTGTGCCTCATGGGAACAGTCCAGCCCGAACTGCCAAGCCATGTCTTCCCTGGACCGGAAACAAGCCTCCTGGGACCGGTTTCGGGCTCACAGCCCTCATCAGCCAGGCTATCTTGAATCCAGTGGCAAAGTGAGCAAGGGACCCACGTCTGGGCATACCCTGCCAACTTAGGGCGAACAATGCAAAACCAAAGTTCTGGCTGGACTGTTCCCATGAGGCAAGGGTCAGACTGATTGGCAGGGTATGCCCAGACGTGGGTCCCTTGCTCACTTTGCCACTGGATTCAGGATAGCCTGGCTGATGACGCCTGTAAGCCAGAAACCGGTCCCAGGATGCTTGTTTCCGGTCCAGGGAAGACATGGCTTGGCAGTTCGGGCTGGACTGTTCCCATGAGGCACAGGGTCAGACTGATTTGCATATGGCCATGTCTGAACTGGGGTGGCGGAGTGAGCTAAAGAATGATGATGGATTAAACCCAGATCAGTTGACTGGGGGTGAGTGCTTGCAATGTTCAACACTCCGTCCATCATCCCCTTTGGTTTTGCTATGTTCGCCCTAAGTTGGCAGGGTATGCCCAGACGTGGGTCCCTTGCTCACTTTGCCACTGGATTCAAGATAGCCTGGCTGATGACGGCTGTAAGCCAGAAACCGGTCCCAGGATGCTTGTTTCCGGTCCAGGGAAGACATGGCTTGGCAGTTCGGGCTGGACTGTTCCCATGAGGCACAGGGTCAGACTGATTTGCATATGGCCATGTCTGAACTGGGGTGGCGGAGTGAGCTAAAGAATGATTATGGATTAAACCCAGATCAGTTGACTGGGGGTGAGTGCTTGCAATGTTCAACACTCCGTCCATCATCCCCTTTGGTTTTGCTATGTTCGCCCTAAGTTGGCAGGGTATGCCCAGACGTGGGTCCCTTGCTCACTTTGTCACTGGATTCAAGATAGCCTGGCTGATGACGGCTGTAAGCCAGAAACCGGTCCCAGGATGCTTGTTTCCGGTCCAGGGAAGACATGGCTTGGGAGTTCGGGCTGGACTGTTCCCATGAGGCACAGGGTCAGACTGATTTGCATATGGCCATGTCTGAACTGGGGTGGCGGAGTGAGCTAAAGAATGATGATGGATTAAACCCAGATCAGTTGACTGGGGGTGAGTGCTTGCAATGTTCAACACTCCGTCCATCATCCCCTTTGGTTTTGCTATGCAATATGAGAAAATCATTAAAGAAAATAGTGCTCACAGACTGTGAATAAAACATACCGTGTAACAACACAAGTAAAAAGGCCAGTCCTCATGGGAGGTTACAAATGTAGACAAGGCGGTACTAAGGAGGGATGACGAAGCCTATTCATGAATCAAAAGCAACCATTTAGAAAGGACAGAAACAGGAGCCAATTGAAAAGATGGGCGAAAAATGGGCAGAGCTTCAAGTCCATACGCAAATACAGCATGCCTCGCAGAGCAGCGCATGTGCTGCCGATGCTCAACCTAAAAAGGGTAGGGCTCAGTGAAGAGCCCTGAGGGACTCCACATGTAAGTGGCAGAATTTTGAATGAATAAAGGGCAGTGATTGAACAAAGAACCAGAGTGCAAAGAAATATTTTTTGAAAGCACATTAGTATGCTCCAGGGGAGAGAAATTGGTCAGCATGAGAAGAGATTGGTTGTGGGTGCTAGAATGACAAATGGATACAGAGACCATATATGGTCTATCAAAGGTAGAACGAATTGAGTGAAGGATATCAAATTTCGCATGAAAGAAATCTGAAAGACTGTTGAGTAGTTCTTGAAGAGGTAATATCTGATATTAGACCTCAGGAGAGGAGATGCTCTTAATGATTTAAATATTTCTTTAGATTTGATAGATGCTGTATGGATACAGCCGTGATAATACTGGCTGCGTGCAACAAGGATTTGCTGCTGATAGTCCCTCAAGATCTCTTGATACATGACGTTATCGGCAAATGAGTAGTGCAATTGCCATTTGTGCTCAATTTTATTTTAAACAAATGTTTGTATCCTTTAAAGATGGAGAAAAGCAGGGGCAACATTTGCCGGCAGGATCTATGAGTGGACTTAAGGGGGATTAGAAGCATCAAGACCATAAATAGCCAATCACATAAAGACTTAGTACAGTGGATAGAATGCATTTATCAATATGTAAACAGAGCAGAAAAAATGTAAAATCAGTTCACGTCACGTATGCTTTAGAGCAAATACATTTCCTACATTTTCTGTTCTACAATCAGCAAACAAAAGGTGCCAATGGCTTCACCCTGTGCCATTTTTGGCCCCGTGCTGTGTTTCTGTAATACAGCCCCGGATTTCTGATATATTCTTTAGTCTTCTTTTTCTATTTGTCTCGCTCCTTGGTTTTCTGTCACCTGTCGAAATAATCTTGCCATACAAGAGAAACAGGTTGGGGTAAAACAAATGTACAACCTGTAGGTCTGACATTTAATCAATAAGCTTACAGCATTCTCAGTGGGAAAGATTCTCTGCCAATATAACCCAGCAGCACTTTTGTTTTAAGAGCTGCAGAGAAGCCCACGGCTTCCACAATGCGATATCAAAGAGCGGCAGAGACGGTGCTACTTTTGCAGTTCCCATGCTTGCCAAGCAGGACGGAAGGCGAGGGACAGGTTGGGCACCCTGCCGACCTATTCATACTGAATATGGCAGAGCAAGTGCAGCCTGCTGATCCGTTTTACTATGGACACCCGCAGTTCAAAAAAGGCCTGATCAGAATTAATCTGTCCAAGGTGTCTGCTCCATGAGTAAAGCCAACAAGCATTTGAAATGCAATAGGTCTCGCAATTGCGAGATTTTGACCTATTGGCATTGTAAATGGCAATGCCTTTTATAATATTAAAAGCCATTGTCATTTACAATACCAAAAGGTCAAAGTTTGGCAAAAGCGAGACCTATTGTATTGCAGAGCGCGGTGTCCCTGAAGCGCGCGCTCACCACTAAAGTTAAACAAACAAAAAAAAGAAACAGAGCGCGGTGTCCCTGAAGCGAACGCAGCTCTCACCATTAAAGTAAAAAAAATTTTTTAACAGAGTGCGGTGTCCCTGAAGCGGACACCGCACTCAACATTAAAGTAAAAAAGAAAATGAAACAGAGAGCGGTGTCCCTGAAGCGGGTATCGCGCTCAACATTGAAGTAAAAATAAAATTAAACTGAGCGCGGTGGCCTTGAAGCGGGCGCCGCGCTCAGCATTTAAGTTTAATTAAAAAAATAAAAGCTGAAAGAAAGCACTGTGTCCCTGAAGCAGACGCCGTGTTCATCTTAAAACTAATTAAAGAAAAAAGTGTCTGCCATTGTACTGTTAGTGCTGTGGGGGTAGGGGGCAGCCACTTTTAAAGTAAGATCGGCATAGCGCTCCATACAAGAAGCGGCTGCTATTGTCCTGTGTGGGCGCGCTGCAAATACAAGAAGCAGCTGCCATTGTCCCCATTATTCAATAAACAAAATAGTGCTCACCGACTTATATAATGCAGACCGTGTAACAAACAAGGTAAAAGGTCCAGTCATTAAGGGAGGTAACAAATGCATACAAGGCGGTACCAAGGAGGGACTAACAACCATTTACGAAGGACAATGACACAAACCAATAACAAATATGGGCGGGGAGTGGGCGGGGCTTTAAGTGCATACTCCAATACAGAATGCCTCGCAGAGCAGCGCATACGCGCTGCCTCTAGGCTCGACCTAAAAAGCACACGTCCGCCTGTTGATATGAATCCCTACAGAATGAGTACAACACCTCTACAAAAACAGTCATAAAATGCACCATAAACACCACCTTTGCTGATAAATGTGTTTGTCAACTGCCAGTGTCCAGCCACCATGGAGTCCTCAGTAACCACCCCGCCAAAAATCATTTGCAGCTATCCAGCTCTTAGGAACCTTTTATGATGCACTTGGTTAAGAAAACAGGAAGATGACACAGTCTCAAAGCCATCAATCAAAGGAACTTCCCGCCCACCCATACATCATGCACTGCTTAGGTTTCTGTCCAAGTATTGGTGTTGGGGGGTATGTGGGGGTGTCAAAAACTTTTGTTCACAGGTCTACTCTGCATTGGCCCAAACCACATAAAAAATTAATGTTTAGGAGCTAGAGGGATATTTCAGGGTTAACAAAGTAAGAATGGCCTTTCACATAGATAATCCTGGCTAGGTTGTCTGAAGCACCAAAGAGCAAACAAGCACTTGTAAAGCATATAGGTTCAATGATCTATTGGCTTTGTCAATGCATTGTGCTAAAGCTGTGCAGCATCAGGAAAAAAAGAGAGAAATAAATAAATGTATGATGACATGGCTTCTGCTGATGGGCGCGTCATTCCCTAGGTGCAGGTTTGCATGATGATATATGTGTCCTTTTGCATAAACACACTTAGCGTGCCTAGAGAATGACATGGACACAATTTTGTTTTCTTTGCTGATCGAAGCTGGCGGAAGCCACTTCAATAAATTTAAAAAAGTAAAATTAGCTTGCACAGCGGCACTTTTTGGAATGTAGAGCAGCCCAAAGGTAAATGGCAAGTGCTGGGCCCGCCCAAAAAGTACAAAATGTTATTGAAAGGGTCGTGAAGAGTGGGGAAACAACAGAGAATGTGCGAGGGGTGAAGGAGCAAAGGAACGCTTGAGGCTGTGGGGCCGGGGCAGTAAAGAAATAAAATATTTTAAAAATTGCCAAGGAGTGGGGAATGCAATGGATGAGCCTGTGAGCATGAGGGAGCAGCAGCACAGCATGTGGGAGAGTGGGGTTGGGTGGATATTTGACAGCAGCACTTGAGGGACAGAGCTAGAACCTAAGTACACACTTATGGAATAAGAAAATAAGAAAACATGTAGTTATAGTAAGGAAGCTATGCTCCATACAAGAGACAAGCAGAAAAAGAGGAAGTAAAGTAATTGAATAAGAAGCAAGCAAATGAGAGTGACAAGCAAGCCAATTAAGGGTAAGCAGTGGGCAGGCTCTAAGCCCACTGTAAGTTTTTGGTATGGTCCACAAGAGGCCTTTAGGTGAGTCCTAAACATGACTCTTGAGACCAATCAGAGGTAGGCCTGTTCATTCATTTTTAGACAAGCAACTATGCTTATGTCTTTCTACTCAGTTTCACTTCACCCAAGTACTAGTGCCCTTGCATAACTTAGGCATGAACATTTTAAGTTATTTCACAACCATGATTATTTTCCCAATGTGTTCAACATTTCTTCTTTCCTTTTAATACTTGAACAGTTTCAGAAAATTAATGCAAATTGAGGTACAACACATTATCAAAGCATGATGCCAAATACAATTTAAAGTGTCATAAATACCACTGTAATAAAGCACAGGAAGCCAGACTCAAGACAGAAAGGAATAACTGACCTATTTTTCAAGGCATCAAACTATATTATGTTGATTATTTCGGGGTACGCTGGAATTCGATTTTAACTCTTCTATGGTAAGAGAGTTTGTTTTCATCTGAGCCCTGTAGCAAATAATTTACTTATTTTTAATAGATTACAATGTAATCAATGCTTATATTTATCAATGATTAGGCACTAGTTCTGTTTCATTGAAATACCATTTTCAGATATGCATTAACATATATTGCATGTTGTACTACATAATTCTCTCAGTTCCTGCGGATATGAATTGCCCATATTGATTCCATTCCTTAATGGGTTGAAGGGAAGACAGTGTGAGTGTCCAACTCTGGTTATGTGATGGAAGATCCAGTGGCAAGTCTTTACTCCCTTGGGGACGGGGGAGGTGGGCTACTGCAGGTAAGTGTGGGCTACACATGGCATCGGGCCATGTTGGATCTATTCATATCACCAGGGCTACAAGCTTCTACACAAAGCAGGGCTGAACAGCAACTCATTAACATACCCAGACTCTATAATATTTAACAAGTATTTGCAAATTGGTTGTGCTTCTTTAAAAAAAAATTTGCATTTACATCTCCATGTCCTTCAAAATCTGTACTCTGTGGCAACCATCACAGGGCAGTCTCTGTCTGTGCTGAGGCCACTTAGAAGAGCCTATTTCTGCGCAGTGACTGTTTCCATGCAGCAGTAGGTGACACAGTGCTTGGACCAGAAGAAGGTAAGGAAGGAGCATAAGTAAGTAGGAAGGTAAACAGATTGAAAAGAGGAGAGAAGAATGAAGAGGGTTGTGAAGGGGGAGAACAGATGAAAGAGAAAGAGGGGAACACAGAGAAGAAGGTAAGAGGACGTAGGTGGAGAGGATACAAGAATGAGAACAGGATAGTAAGAGTAGGGGAGAGACAGCAGGTTAAAGAAAAAGAAGAAGCAGAAAGAATTACTAGGTCAACACATCTGCAAATCCCCAGTGATAGGAGGAGTGAAGGGTGAGACAAGGAGGAGACTAAAAGACAGAACCACAGAGTAAGAAAGGGTAGGTGGCCAAAGAGATGGAAAGCAATAGTGGAAGGGTGGAGGATACGTGAAAAGCAGTTGAGAGGGTACTGGATGAGATGCTTATGGTACTGGAAGTGTTAGGTCATGTTATTGAGAGTTTCTGAAGTGTATAGCGGCCAAGGTTTCAGATTGCTATGTGTGACATTTTCATAACTTCAGTGTAATTATGAGTGACATTTCAACAACTATGAGTGACACTTTCTCGCAAGCAAAATCAAGTAATGAAGACGAGGGAAACATATAAATATCTGAAATTGCACCCATTTGAGCAACGATAATCTCTAAGAAGATCTCAAAACTGCTGCAAAGCAAGCACCAGAAATGAAAGGGCACTAACCTAGTGCCCTTGTAACCTGATCGTACTGCTAAACGAATGTGTAACCATTACAGCCCCACAGACAGATGCTATCACAGAGGTACCACACACCACTGGCAGTGACCAGGTGGCTCTGTTGACTTAACACAGCTGGCGCTGAAAGTAATTGGACCGGCACCGGTGTGCTGGTGTACTAGCACTATTAATAATTTAAAGCACATTTTGAAGCAGTGAGAGAGAGATACCTCACTGAGGGACTACTTACTTTGTGATGCAAATCTCGAGGAGTAGCAATTCCCATGGGCCATCTTGCCGCAACAACTTCTGCGGCAAACGCCGGCCCGGGCTTGATTCTGTAGCTCAGCAGCAGCTGTACAGGGAGGGGATGAGCTGCTGGGGAACCACACCAGCGTCCGCTGCAGTTTGTGGGTGGTTCCGCTGAGCTACCCATTGGGTCCTGTTGCATGACCATAATGTTTAAGTTAAAATCACAGCAGCACAACGCGGTGACGGTGCAAGCAGTGCTGCCATTGCCACTGCCTTCAGCCTGCCAAAAGTTTATTCGAACTGCACCCACGGTGCCCGCTTGTCACTCGTGTTCCCGCCGGCAGGCAGCAGGATGGCCGCTACTGCCTAATAAAGAATGTGTGTCATAAAACTCCATCCTGACCTCACTCAGGCTGATGTCACGGTAGTAGCCATTGGGCACTAACTCTCAGTCATGATGTATAATCATTAACCATGCTGTGGCACGTTGTCGGGTGATAGATCCTGTTACGTTGTAGCAGCTTAGAGCTTCGGACTCTGAGCCAGCACCCAAGCCTGCAGGGAGCAGCATGCACGGCGCACTGCCATTCCAGACCAGCTTTGGTTTCAATCAGTCAGTATTGGTGCATGATTACTAGTGCTCAGCTTGACAGATGAGGAGGCGTTTTTATGCTAGACTTTTCATTTCAGTGTGGTGATGCAGACCACCATGCTGAAATTAGTTAGTCTAATGCCTGATGCGTGTAACTTGGCAGGGCTGGAAGTGTGGATAGAGGCAACCACATCTTACTGGCCATGGGGTTAGGGCTGCAGGTCTTAGCCATGCAGTACTCCTCTGCTGCTGCTCTGCTGATTTTGTGAGTGGGATATATGGGAGTGGCAGCAGGTGAACTTTGAAAGTGGGGAATAAACCGTCTCCCCAAATTTCCTCAAATTTCACAGGTGAGTTAAGCAAGCAACTCCGACTTCCTGAGGTGACACTTTTATCCCTGAATAAATTAGACCAGCTAGTGCATTTTACAGTACAATTTTTTAATAAGGGTGCTGAAAAACATTGTTTGGTCAGGCAGTATCTAAAAGGACAAGAGTGTGCTAAGCAAAGTTCCCTCTAACATGTGCGGGTGCGCGCACGAGCACAACGCCTTCCTACAGCGCGCACATACACTTGCAAAGCGCGCACAACACCAAGAGTCAATTCCTCAACCTCATACGTAAACATATGCAGGTGAGCGGCATAAAAACTGTCACTTTCGGGGCAAAGTGCGAGGAGCAGCAGCGGCGCTTTTAAAAGGCCAGAAGGAAGAGCAGCTATTCTGCGAGAGGTACGCTGGGTATGCTGCAGGTTACAGATCTCAAAGCTTGTAAACTTGCTGCTTGCTCTGTTAATGTCAGGAGCCTGTAATGTATTGTAGAGGCGGGATGGTGTAATCGCAGGGCTGCCGACTTTGGAACGGAGGAGCCGGGTTCCAATCCAAGGAGGCAGAAATGTATATTTTTTTTGTTCGGCCCCCAGAAAAGCTTTTCAAATGGTGTCACAATATCCAGTGATTTGCAGCCTGCTATTCTGCATTTAACATAATGGCTCTGGGTGAGAGGCTGTGATCACGCTCTAATTTGAGGGCATTCAGAAGTGTAAGCCCAGGATTGGCTGATCATATTGAAAGAATTGTATTGTAGTATATCTAACCCAAACTGCGCTCTGCACGCACAACTTTCCCTGCTCTCTCATTGAGACTCAGGGGAAGAGAGGCAGTGTTAAACCCCAGGTAAAATGTTTCGAAGCTGTGCATTCTCAACATACTGGCTCCAGGGCAAATCACTTAATCTCCCCAAATCTTAAAAATAAATCTTAATAATGAGTCTGTGTGTAATGCAACAGGTGCACATGCAAAGTGCTCCAGTGCCCTTGGGCCAACTTCGCGCTATATAAAACTGAAAATACTAGCAACATTTGGGGGCACAATGCAGGAATGAAAGTTTTGTACATAGCATATATTTATTTATTGTAGTTGAACTGGCCTGCATTTCATACACAAAAGTGTAGCTGCCCCTGCTATGTGAGAGACTGTTTCTCTGTTCATGCTTAAAACCACTCACTTTTAATAAATACTTTCCAAATATTTAGAAGTATTAAAGAGAAACACACACATAGTAAAGAAATACACTTTTTTGAATATTGAATGCAACCTTATTATATTCTAACATGATGTTTGCTGAATGTTTTACATTTCAAATATTTTTAAGGGTCAGCTCCTACACATCAGAGTGCAGCCCTTTACATATGGTACTGTTAGAATCTGGGGAGTTAGGGGAATGAATGGCTCTGTTGGGCTTTTATTCAGTGGGTGCTGATCTTAGAATCACATGCACTTTTTTGCCAATTCACCATGAAACCACTACAGAGACCTCATTGAAGTGAAAACTCACAAATTGGTGACAACAAAAAGTGGGTGCAGTCACGGAGTCATGCAAACCAGAGTCTGGCTGTCAACTTATACTTTTTAAAAACTCTGCAGCAAAGAACTTGTCAACAAGGATAAATGTGACAGCAAATCTGTTCTGGCTTAATTGATTGCAATGGCTGCATTTTAAAATATGTTATGGGGTTAAGATACCCTCTGCAGAGATCTTTGTGTGTCCAGGAAATCTGAGGGGATAATAGTAACGGTCAGAAAACTCTAGTGGTTAATGCAGTTGCTGGAGAGGTCTGTGTTTTATCTAGTTTCAGTTTTGACTCATTATGCTACATAGAGGGTTAATGCATCTCCTGTAAAGCACATCGTGTAACATGCCAATCACATATTGTCATTGTTTTGTAGATAGGTCAGTGGGTTACTAATTTTGACACATATCCTTTATTACTATCAGTAGATAAATTGCAATCCTAATGTAGCACAGTGAGCTATGAACCAATATCAACAAGCCTCTTGCAAACTGCAAGGCATGGGTTTAGAACCTTATTGTTTTCTTTCTCAGTTTGTTGTATAATGCGGATTCCTATGCGTAGTAATACATTTTTATAAATACAGACAGCCCTAGCACCATTTCATTTTAAATCCATACTTTTTGTTTCTCCCAGATATGCGCTCTTAACATATCCTACCTCCTTAGAGTACATGTATGTAGCTTATGTAGGAAGGGTAAAAAGTCAAAAACCTGCCTCAAATATTTCTTTTAAGTACTTTACTTGTAAAGTGATACTTGTGTGCTTTTGTTTAGCCTCCATTATGTCGGAATCTAGGTATTAGGCTCCAGGTGACCCCCAGCCAGGATCATGCTTCAACAAAAGTAGGGCTATTGGCCCTTTAAATGAAGATTTTGGTTTGGGCTAACTTAAATTGTAAATAAGAAAGCCCCTTCACTGCCTGCAGATTCCTGCTCAGAACCCAAAGCAGACATTATGTGGTCCCTCCTCTATGTGTTCCAGTGTTGGCGAATTACACTGGGAATTTTTTTTTTGCATATTTCACTTGGTCCACCCCGGATCCCAGTTAAAGCTCAATAATAACTGCCGCTTTCTTCTGACTGCTTGCATCAACCCTGCTGTTCAGTAAATACTTGTAATGGTAGCACCTTCTGTGTCCTGTCCTTTTCTAAACCTGGACTGTAAGTGCTACAGGGGTAAGCAATTCATGTCACGAGGGTGTGTATCTACATTGCAAAACTGTCTCAAGATCATATAAAATAGCACTAAATGTGTGTGTAATGCACCTGTTTCGCACTCGTTGTAACCAAAGATTTGGAGTGGTGCTCGCCACAGATTTATATTTCTGAGCGAAGCACTCAAATGCATGATCAGTTGCTTGGTGCACATAGCCTTGGTTACAGTGCACAGAGATCTTGAACTTCCACACACAGGGGAAAACCATTAGAGGGAACATTGGTGCTAAGTAAATACGGGTAAACAAAGGGGCCATCAACAGAAAAACTGATATAGTGGTTTATTGCCACAAATTATTTGGGAGCAGAAGTCAGAAGGGGCATTTATTTTGTTTGTGGCCCTGGTAAACCAGCTGCAATCATCAAGGGCTCCCTCCCCCTCTCTTAGACTCTGCTCCTGCCAGCTAGAAATCCCAGACTATATAGTAAGGGAACCGGACTACTACAGAGAGGAGTAGTTCATTGTTAAATACCCGTTTCTCTAATCGTGCAATCAAGCCCCCTTTTCCTCTTTACTCACATGATAAAGCACCGAAATGTGAGAATAATTTCTACATTTTTTGCCTCGGTGTTCCCTTCATAACCTGACATTAAGAAAGACCTCTCAGTCTTTGTCACACTTTGGAAATGATCCTCGATTTGGACCTGCAGAAGGCTAGAATTGGTGGGGATGTCAGGAAGGAGTTTTACTAGAGGGAGTATTGCTTTTGCTGTGTAGGGGGAAAAAAAGGAAACAAACTGCACCAGCTCATTATTACGTGCATTTCTCAGAATGGAATTGTACTGTGCAGTACAGTTCCCTATTGGGAAACGCTAATGCCTGAAAAAGTCAAGTGACTTTTCCAGGAATATATCTAGAAAACTGCGACTAGCACAGATTTTCAGGTATACTCCTGGAAAGATTAGAGAATTGGAAAAAGTATTTTCGAGCAAAGTATTTTAGCTTCTTTTAGGAATTGGTCCCTGTATGTAGAGTCACTGAAAGATGCAGTTCACAATATACACCGACATGGCCAGAATAAAAGAGCACTGTCACAATACAAAATCATTTCATTACAACACCACCGCAGTGATAAAAGGTCACGAAAACAATGAAAATGTACAGATACAAAGCTTCAATAAACAAGCAATGGCAACAAAATGTCAAGCGTAGTCCCTTAGTGCAATATTTCAGCGACGAGAAAAATCAATAAAATTGTGTCAGTACAAGACTATGCCGACCACTTAACCCAAATAATGTGAACCATCTCACATCCAACATTACATTCTTGAGAAAGATATTTTCTCTGCGGATTGATTTATTGGTGTACATTTAAAGCAGTGCACTCTCCTATATTATCACTTTATGTGCTCTAGCGTCTACTGTACGATTGACTTTAGATGTGTGCAACAGTAATGCATTACTGGAAAAGCATGTCTGCGGCCACAAGCAAAGGAGCAGTTAAGGTTTGAATGGCAGTTCCATTACAGGCACTCTACCGCTCTGGGTTGTCTCGCGAGGAGGCCAATTTGTCCTATATTGTTTTGTCTAGCAAAAAATAAATGTTTTAAACTGGCCTACAGACAAGTTTTAGCAGTTATAAAAAAAGGCCTATTGGAGACCATGGCAAAAATATCCAGTGAGCTCTGTGAAAGACTATTGTTCAACTTTGGCTGGCTGTATTGTCACTCTCATTAGCTAGCTTCTTATTCAATGGCTTTCCTTCCACTTCTTGGGTTTGTCCCTCTCCTATAGCTTAGCTTTTCTACCATCCTTTTGATGTAATGACGAATCCTTCCACTGTTCAAATTCAGGGAACAATTTTTTAGGTCTCACCTGAGACAGTGCATGTGCTGTCACTTATGAGACATTTTGTTAACTAAAAGGGGCTTAGAGCCTGCCAATTGCTTAACATTTGTTGGCTTCATTGCCACTCTTATTTGCTGCCTCCTAATTGACCAGCATGTGCCCATTTCACTTCCTCTTCTTTCATTTCTCTTTTCCATGGAGCATGCACCAATTACTGATTGCTTCATTTTGATTAGCGTCCCTCCGCTGCTTGCGCTGTGATTGACTGGGAGAAATTGGGTTGTTGGTTGAAGGGGGAGTGGTGATCCCTGTTCAAGCAACAGTCACAATCCCTGTGAGGGTGAACCACAAAATTCACTAAATTAACTTGTGCATAACCCTTTGGTAGCTTGGCACAAAAGCAGTCAGGCGTAACATAGTCACAATGTGTAAAGTATTTATACAGAACACAAATAGTAATAAAGTGAAAACACAACACAGAAAAAAATCCCACACCAATTTAGGAAAATAGAGTAAATGGTAATAAATTATTAGGTACCAAAATGACAAAAATTCAATCAGCACAACCTGAGTTATGGATTTTTAAATTTTAAGGAAAAATCTGGTGCCTAAAAGATCAAAGAGCCAACTGCAGACATCTAGTCATGTGAGACTGGGTCAAAAAAAAGAAATATGGCCAACCGCGATGGAGCGTGAGTCGGATACAAAAAGTGGACTTGGCCTGATTAGCGCTTACCATCAGACTTTAAAAAGAAATTCAAAGAAAATGTTCTGAGAAGTTAAAGTTCAGGTAGGCAAGGCTCCAGGCAGTGTACGAGGAGGGAGCGTCGTCTTTGGGGCCCCGCTGGACAAAGTAGCAGTGACGATTTCTATATTCAGGCTTCGTTTTTTGGGGGGAAGTTGAAAATCTCCAGCAGCATGAAGCTGGTAGCTGTAGCCGATGAGAGTTTCAGGAGGTTGGAAATCCCTTTGCTGATGGACCACTGAGAAGGATTTGCTGCTGTGGAGAAGAACATAGTGGGAGCTGCTGTCAGGCCAACAGGTGATGCACGCTGGATGGACAGACGAGCACACTGGTCTCTGCATTCACTCGGTTCTCAGAGCAGTTTTTAGCCAAAGAATTTCTATGTTCCAAGTTTTGGACTTTGGCTATCTGGGCACCTTTAGCACCTCCACCAAGGGTCCAGACTGGAGGGGCACCACTTGATGGGTTAGGACTCACTCAGTCTGGGTTCAGATGCTGGCTCAAGATGGTTAGAGCTTTTTTTGTCCCTGAGGTCTGATCAGGAGGCCTGCCAACTAGCCCTTGATGTCACTCTGGTAGTCCTGGGTTCAAGTGTAGAAAAAGGGCTCAAGCAGCAGGCCAGGCCTCTGAGGGTTCAAGGCAGTCTCCAGGCAGCAACGCAGTCCTTCCAGGTGCAGCAATGCAGTCTTGAGGAGCATACAGCATGCCAAAGCAGCAGACAGTCCTCTGAGTCCTTCTGCAGGTTCAGCAAGCAAACTGAAGAGTGGGTCTGAGGGTCCTCTTTTTATAAATGGTGCCTTATTTGAAGTAGAAGTATCTAGAGAATTTCCTTTGAATTTCAGCTGCTTTCTGGTTTTATGGACAATGCACCTCTGCCTACACCCGACTTCTTTCACCAGGTTTGTATCTTTTGATGTACCAACTTTTCATTCACTGGATTTTGAAGTCACTCTATATTTAAAACAATTTTTAATTGTGACAGTAGGCCCACAAATACTGGTCAAACCATTTTGAACCCCCTCCATCATCCTTTATGGGGTTCTCCTCAGGACACAGAACTGATATCCACTCTCAGATGGCTTGAAGCATTGGCACGAATGTGCTGATTGAATTATTTAAATGCAAAGGGACAGACACTTCTACTTCAAAACACGGTCTCCAATTCACTTTAGACTCGGCGTTTAACCGAGTTGAGAAATTTTTGCAATATCATCATGGATTTCCACAGCAGTTTCGCCGTTTATTCGCTATCCGGGCATTAAGGATGATGTATGGGGTCCGAAATGCGTTGAACAGTATTTGTGAGCCTACTGTCACAATTAAAAATACTTTTAAATATAGAGTGACTTCAAAATCCAGGGAATGAAAAGTTGGTACATCAAAAGATACAAACCTGGTTAAAGAAGTCAGTTGTAGGCAGAGGTGCATTGTCCATAAAACCAGAGAGCAGCTGAACTTTTTGAATTGTTTTATAGGTGTGTACGAATGTATTTTCCTTTAGCTTTTGCTCCGGACATTGCAAACTAAGAACTGATCTATTGTTGTATTGTATTTATGTTATTTGTGTTGTGTATTATTTACATGTATGTATTTGTGTTAATTCATTTTTGTTTGTATCCACGGTTGTGCATTTAATGTTGCTGGTGGGAGGGAAGAATGTTCTTGATTGATTTTTTGTTTGGTTTTCTTTGTGTGACAAAAATAACACAAAAACTAAAGTGTTTGTAGGATGTTGTAAAAAAGATTAGGTGGCTCAGCCTAACTGACTATGAGAGCCCAACCCTGTGTTTGGTATAATTTTTTAAAGTGGCATTTTCAAAATTGTAACTTAAAATCCAACTTTACCATTAAAGAGGATTTTCCATTACAATTTCTCAGACACCAAACATGAAATGCTTGCCTGTTCCCAATCAAAGGTTAGCACATATTAAATGCAGTAAGGCAACACAATGTTATCCTGTGGGACAGTAGTGAAAAAAAGAACTACCAGAACATGTAAAACCTAAAAGTACATGTCCCACCTTGACATGTCCCACCTTTAAATTACAATGCATCCTGCCCTTTGGGCTATCTAGGGCCTAACTTAGGGGTGACATATGCAATAAAAAGAGAGTTTAAGGATTGGCAAGGTGGTTATATTGCCAACTGCATTAGTAAGTAAGTGACGTAGTAAGTGCTTCATGCCCAGTAGTAGCATTTAATTTACAGGCCCTGGGTATATAGTTCACCACACTAAGAGTGACTAATAGGTAAATTAAATATGCCAATCAGGTGTAAGCCAAATTTATCATGTTTAACGGAGAAAGCACAAGCACTTTAACACTGGTGAGCAGTGCTAAAGCAATAAAGCCAAATAAACACCAAAATAATGTAACAATGTTATATATATATATATATATATATATATATAACACAAGAAATTCACGCACCATCCGCAGCGCGAAAACAAGCCCTCCAGTCGGACATCAGGTAAGTCAGTTTATTCTTCAGCAGGTAAAGCATTACGCGTTTCAACCCCAGGTGGGTCTTAATCATATGCTAATGAGAGGGGCAGTTACAACAGGATTTAAATACACTTAGGTCTTGAACAGTGAAGAAGGACTGCGAGTGCCATACACGTATTTTGCAATAAAAATGATTTTTTCTTCAATATCAGGGACCAGATAACTGTTTACTTCATCAGTGCTCTTGAAATTAACTGGCTAATGCCCACTACTCACAAATGTTCGAGTTTAACAGTTCTGGTTCACAATCCTGTCATTAATTGGACTTCAGTGTCCATGATGCATTGCAAATGTTTTCTCAGGCCTCGTAATGTCCATCTTTAAACCTTGCAATCAAATGCCTTAGTAAGTCTAAATGAAATTCAAATGCCACATTCAAGCTTCAAAAGGATCAATTCCATGTCGTGCTCAGTGGCAATCAATAGTCATTTTACCTTCCAGGCACTGTCCCTCATGTGCTCATTGTCCAGATTTACAATGTGGCTGCCTGTGAAGTAATTACCTTCGTCTGACTGTGCAAGAGTACAGCGACTCCCGCAAACCCTGGCTGCCTCTCAGATGTCGAGAAATCTCCGGCCTGCAGGCCTCCTCGAAAATCAGTGGCGGAGCCTCCCTTATTTTGGAGTGGCACCATCACGGCAAAATCTTTCTTTTCAAAATTAACACAGCCGGCGGGCCTCCCGTTCCATGTAAATCCAATTGCAAATGTGACGATAGGGAGCCCAGCCTAGCGGGTCGGGGCTTGTAGGCTACGTCACCGCCTTAACACAACACAAGAAATTCACGCACCACCCGCAGATATATATATATCACCAACTGTCATCACCTTTTCTCCCAAAGGAACGAGTGCGGACCGCAAATAAGTGCAATTTTTCTTTTATTCCATCTGAAGAGTTATTGCTGCCATTACGCGTTTCAGCCGTTCACCGGCCTTGATCACATGACAACGATACAAAAGACACTTCACCATTTAAAGTGCTCCATGCTTGACATGTGACAAATGAATATAGAGAAAATACTAATTCTTAGAATGATTGTGTATCTTTACGTCATATATATATATATATATATATATATATATATATATATATATATATATATATATATATATATATATATATATATATATAACATTGTTACATATAAAACCTACTGGCAGTCGCCAGTAGGTAGTTATAGTTAGGACCTAGTTTCCATAGGAAAAGCATTTTTTGACTTGGCTATAACTTTAGCGTCGTTTGACCAATCTTCTTCAAATATTCCAGCAAAAGTGTCAAAGTAGGTTCTGTGTGTCATGGAAGGTTTGAGGGTGATCCGTGCAGTGGGGACCGAGAAATAGGGGTGTGAAAAAAGGGTGCGCTTGTAATGTTAATCCCTATAGAAACGCCTTGTCGAACCTACATCCTGAACCGCTGGACGGAATTACACCAAATTTGGCAGAATGGTAGATGTTGTTAAACAGATTGTGCTTTTTGTTATTTGGTGCAAATCCGTCCAGTAGTTTTTGAGAAATTTAAGCCAAAAAGTATAGATATATCTGGCCGTGGAAATTTCACGACGAATCACGAATGCGTGCACCAATGGGAATGCTCTGATTGGCTGGTCGCAACCTGAACAGAAAGTTGCGGCTGCCATTTTATCATCTGGGACTGGTTCCCAGGGCTGAAAGTTTGTGTGAAAGTTAACATAGGGAGTTAGGGTGGAGATACTTTGACCCCATGTTTGAGAAATGGGTGTGTTACTGACACAGGTTATGTGTTCAAAATTGATTTTTTTAATTACACGCGATATTCGCGATGATGACGCAACCACCAGCACGGCCTGCCATGTACTGTCGCTGGTACATCGGGAATATCGTGAAATCAAAGCGAGCATTAGTGGAAACATAAAAATATATATTTATTTGTACACACTCGCCGGTCACTGTCACAGACTTATGTATCTACTCACATATCCACTCATACACCCACTCACACACTTATACATCCAGTCACATACCCACTCAGATACTCATACAGCCACTCATATACCCATTAAGGTACTTATGCACCCACTTACAGACTCACTCGGAGAGTGACGCACCCATGTACAGACCCACTCAGAGACTTATGCACCTACTTAGAGACTCTGTCAGACTCATGCATATACCCACTTAGAGACTCTTACACCCACTCACAGACCCACCAGGGCACTCATGCACCCACTCACAGACCCACTCAGATACTCATGCGCCCAGTTACAGACTCACTTGGAGAGTCATGCACCCATGTACAGACCCACTCAGAGACTCATGCACCCACTTACAGACCCACTCACACACTCACATATGTGCTCACAGATCCACTGAGACACTCATACACCCACTCACAGATCCACCTAGACACTCACTCACTCATACAGTCACTCCTACACTCATTCACAGACCCTCTCGGAGACTTATGGACTCAGTCACTCAGACACTCAGAAATTCACACACCCACTTAAAAAATCACTCAGATATACATGCATCCACTCACTCATCTAGTCAAGGCTCATCCATCCACTCAGACCCACCCAAACACTCGCCCTCCCAGTCACAAACCCACTCAGACACTCATGCATGCACCATTCACTCACCCACTCAGAGACTTATGCTTTCATTCACAGACCCATTGAGACACTCATACACCCACTCACAGATCCACTCAGACACTCATACATCCAATCACAGACCCACTCAGACACTCACACACCCATACAGTCGCTCACAGCCACTCAGAGACCCACTCAGAGACTTATGCACCAGTCAGTTATACACTCAGAGGCTCAAGTATACACTCACAGTTGCACTCATAGATCCATGCACCCACTGACAGAACCACTCAGACACTCACACTGCCAGTCATAGACCCACTGAGAGACTCATGCACTCACTTACAGATCCACTCAGATACTCATGCACCCACTCACTCACGCACTCAGACACTAATGTATTCACTCACAGATCCAGTCAGACAGTCATATGCTTACTTACAAACGCACAAAGGCACTCATGCACCTACTCACTGATTGAGTGAGATTTACGCAACCAATCACAGACCCATTGTGATACTGATGCACCCACTCAAAGATGTACTGAAGCAATCATGCATTTCGTTACAGAAGTATTGATAGACTGATCCACTGTCATGCATATCCTCTCAAATACTTATACAGTGAATGAGACTTAATGATACAGTGACGCATGCAGTCATAGATTACACTGAAAAAGATATGCACTGTGTTATAGAGATATTAAGGGAGTTGTAAATGATATTATACAGTCATTTAGATAGTAATGTGTTTAATGTGTTGGTTATAATCCATTATGCAGTTATATGTTTTGAATGTGGTGGTGGCTATTAAATATCTGCATTTGTTTTGTCCTTTTGTGAAGCATTCGCGGTGATCATGTCTGTCGATACTATCCTGACGCCCGGCATCACCGCAAAGATGGAAAATCAGTTTAAATGGTTGTTTTTATACAAACTCCCTACAAAACTATGACTTTAAGCTGTGTAGTAATAAACCCATAGTGTCTAAAATACTGTAAAATGAGTGCATATATGTGTTTTGAATCCCCTAAAAAAGGCGCGATCCTCGTGGTTACCGGAGTCATCGCGACTTTCGGTGTAATCGCGAAAACAGGAAGTAGCGTTTAAACAGTTTCTTAAAAAACGTACTAGAAAAATGTGTACAAATATGCTTTTAAAGCAGTGATGTGGTTAGTAATGTGCTATTGTAATAGTTAGAATGAATTTTTTGCGTTAAAATATTTTAATGTGGTGGTGGTCATTGAATGTCTTCTTTTGTTTTGCGATTTCGCAACATGATCTCGATCATCGCGATGTTGTCGCGGTTTTCAAAGATTCAAAAAAATATATATTTGACAAGAAAATGAACAAAGTTTTGGCCTCTTGGGTGGCTCTGACAAGAGCCCTTGTGTTGAGAGTGTGTATAAGACAGCTACAGATAAAACTAGTGTCAAACATCAATTAAAATATCTGCATATATGTATTTTAGAGTTTCTGAAAAACACGCGATTTCTGCGACTACCGACATCATTGCGATGCCCAGCGTCACCGCGAAAACGGATAATAGTCTTTGTAGATGATGTTTTTCTGGAAACTCTCTACAAAAATATGAGTTTGAAAATAACATTACAAACCACCCGCTCTTCCCGACTACCGATGGCACAGCGATGAAGTCAGTAGTTGCGAATATAATTGTTTTTTGTAAAGGTGGCTCTCTCCTAAATTGATCATAGAAAGAAAAGTAAAAACAATATCTTACTAAATATCAAGACTTAAACTTTATTTGAAAAGTGTCTTTAAGTGTACTTTTCAGTATATGAAATACATTTGCTGATCACAGATTCTCCACAGTAAATGCGACAAAGTTGTGCCAACTCAAAAAATTCTTAAAAATAAAACCAGTTATTAATGTACTTTCTGATAAACACATAACAAATCAAAAACAAGTGGTATATAATATAAATATAATATACAATATCCAATTATAGAAAAACAATACGAACATATTTGAGGCTCACATTACAAATAATGGACGTTACAATTAAAAAATTGAATTTAAAAAACCTTGAAAATTCACTGAAAAAAACCAAAGGTTACAGGGACGTTATAGTTAGGCTGACATTTCACTCGTACAAAACCAGAAAAATTATGTAGTTATAGTTAGCTGAGCTAACTAAAACCCGCGCCTCCACAATGGACTGCTTATGACCTCACATATTACATCACTCATGACATGGTCAGTGACATCACTGATGACATCTCAAATGATATCACTGATGAAATCATCCAGTGACTGTGAGTGTTTTAAAATGTTTATGAGTGTTAAATATATATACACCAAGGTGTATTGATGAATCAGTGGGTGTATGGGGTCACACACTCATAAGTGCCTTTATGAATCTGCCACAGATGCCCATTAGTAAAAGTATATGCACATTAGTAAAAGTACAAAAAGGGCACAATCTTTTCTATGCGTGCTAACTGTATAGGAATATTGCCTGCAAATGTCTGTTTTATTCCCATGTTAGATGTTTGAGGCCAATTTGTAAAGGCATAAAAAGCAAATGGAGTACTACTACTTGTACTCCTAAATGCCTTTGTGAATTGGACCCTTGTTTATGACCAAAACTAAATAAAATGCAGTGCTTACACTTGGAAAAAACGTAAGAGCCAAAGCCTACATATTTTTCTACTGAATAACTGTGCTTCTCCACTGCAGTATCCATCCTGTCTCTTTATCTCACTCTTGCAAGCTCTTTTTTCGTCCTTGCTTTCTACCTTGTCACTGTTTCCCTATCTTTATCTCTCTTCTTCTTGGTCCTGTGTGTTCCTTTCCCTCTTTGAACGCAGATGCCCACCACCTGCAACCACCAGCACAAATTAAGCACTGAATAAAAAATACATTCAATTGCTGATTAAAACATTTGTTTGAAACGTGGAGTCAAGGAGTCCTATAGATCATGACAATTTCCCCAAGGTTTGGGATGATAAATCATAAAACAAACAGACAATCAGCATTAAAGATATACGGGTAGTAATCATGTATATTTTCCTCTCTTTCCATATCCTATTGTTTAGTCCGTGTTATAGGTGTTATTCATATTTCCCAATTTATGGCAACACTGAAAACTATACAAACTATTATTTAATCAGCTACAGACATATTACTCTCACCCCGCTGACAACTTGAATTAGAATATTTCTGCTTTGTGAGAAAAGACCTGTGATCTTAGAGCTGCAATGGCTTCTGCAAACATCTGCTAACAATCATTGCTACTTCCAACAATCAATTTCTGTATTCAGGCAGCCATTTCCTCCAGCTCTTGTTTAATTATCCTGCATCACAAACTTCAACCGACTTAAGCAGCCTGGATTACAAAGATTTTTTTAAACTGTGACAGCAGTGAAATGACTCCCAGGAGCACACCACAGTCCTGCTGTTTCACCCGGTCGAAACACACAGGCACAAACTATCACGCTCCAGCAAAGGAAAAAACACACACAGACATAAACGTGTTTTTTCAGGGACATATGCATTGCGAATGTCACGGTAAAGAGCTAAGTACAGTCATGCTTCTCATGAGACTTGTCAACGCATAGCACTATAAACTCACAAAGGTGAAGCTTTTGTATTGTATGCAATGAGAAGTGTACCACTAGCTGTGTGAAGTCACAAACTGAGACTAATCCAAGATCTAGGTAAAAATGCATAAACATATGCATATTTTCTACTGAGTGATATCCTCGACAAGAAGAGAAGTTGTCCACACAACCGGAGTGTTCCACTTTGACAAATCTGATAGGAGGGGAGAAGTGTCCCCAGGAAGCTATAAATAACATACATAACATACCTTAGTGATGTCATATTTAATGTCAACAATGAGTTTTTTGATAACGTAATTTGTGGTGTTGTGTGATCATAAGGTTGGCTTTGGGTACCTAGTACATTATGAATTTGTAGCAAACCAAACCTGCTGAATTTTAGGGGAATTTAATGTTTTAAATCATGTCTATAATTTACCATTCAATTAGTCATGATTAGGGCTTCAGGTTTTATGGTATTTATTTTTTTAACATTTCCATCTGTACTTATTCATATTTCTTTTTTGGCCATTTTTTCTGTATTTAGCCATATTTATTTTGTGTTTTGCGAATAAATGTAGTTGTAAAACTGTACATTTCCATACTTATTTAAATGATAGACTCGCACTCATACTTTGATGTCTGTCGTGTTTTAGCTATTGAAGTTACCAAATATTACATAACAGTACAACCACTGGCAAATATTAGCATTATACCACAAATGTATGTTGACACAGTTATTTAAAGAAATTTCATCCTGTTTTTCAATTTCCCATGCTGTACATCTGCTCAGCTGTTGGGCTATAATTTATGAAAGACAGCACAAATTGTCACTTAAAAGAAGCACATTTTCTGTATTTATCCACTTTTAAAAATAAATGCAGACAGAAAAAACATTGTTTTCTTTCTGTATATATCTGTAAAAATCCATAAAAACAGAGAGCCTTAGCCATGATGCACACACGTCCATTGCAGGACACTGCTGCAAGGCTCATACTCAACCTCCCATGCCACACCCACACCTCACCCCACCATAGAGAGCTCCACTAGCACACCACTCACAATGCAGCCAATTCAAACTGATCATTTACACATAGAAAGCCTTGCACAACTCTGGGCTAGAATACAAGAACAGCCGCACATACTTTCACCAGCCTGCCAGATACCTGCGCTCACTCTCACTCGCACACAACCCCAGTATTCATAATAGCAGAGCAGGAGGTCGCTCGTTCTCCTACATCGCAACCAAAACATGGAATGAACCTCCCACAACACATCAAAGCCTCCTCCTCATCTCTGGAGTTCCGCAAGAAGCTGAAGACCTGGCTCTTCAAAAAACGTTATGGGGACCACACACCTACACACCTGCTCAAGAGCCTGGATACCCTCAAAGGTAATTAGTGCACTATGCAAATCTACATAACATATAGTCGCTGTATGCTTTTTAATACCGGTTGTCTATAATACAATACACAGAGTGGGCTTTGGCTCAAGTCCCATACTTATGACTAGACGGTTTCTATCTATTTCACACTATTTTGCTCTCTTTGCCGTCTGCCCTCTTGCTGCTGCCACTCACCACCCCCACTTTTCAGATTTTTTACATTGCTTTTGTGAGGGCTCCGAAGATGCACTTTGCTCTGTAAGTCCATTACTCCCTCTCTCCTCCCCTTGCTGCCCCTGCGTTATTGGTTGTTTTACATTTTTAAATTATTTTTGTGAGGGCCTATGAGTTGCACACTTTGTATTTGTGCAAATCCCTGCTATACTTGATTTCTTCATTTTTTAAAAATTGCTCTTTATTGGGTTTTTGTTGCAGGTCTTTATCCCCATATACAAATCACTGGCAGTAAGAAACAAAATGAGTATGTAGATGTGTGCCAGTCATGCCCCGCACAGGGGGAACACATCACACAAACATCATGAAACAACTTCACAAGGTCATTAAAAGCAAGTAAAGAACATAGTGGAAGGTGGGGCCAATACTTCATCTGATAAAACCCATTCGGGATAACACTGCCTATCACCCCCACGAACAACTCAAACAAACAAAAAAACGGAGACACAGTTTTATCTAGTCTGTAGTCCTCCGTTCGCAGTGAAGGATCGTCAGTTATAAGTGGAAAACGAAAAGCAACTCTTATTTCCACATTGTTGTCAACCTATGGGGGCATCATGTCCGATCTAAGGACAAGTGCTGATAGGATTGTATCCCAGCTTGTGACAAGCATGGCTTAGCCAGTTCAGGGTCTTAAACTTCTGGTTGCATCATCGTTCATCTGAGTCCATTTCCTAAGTTCTTTTTCCAGGTCTGTACAGGTGGGGGTAACCATGATTTCCAATATACTTCATTTCTTAATTTACCATTCCAAACTGGCCTTCCACCATCTTCAAATGCAAATTATTAATGAAGTGTAAAACAAAACATAATTCCAGGATGGCTGCTGCCCATTGCCCTGCAGGAACGTACGCCAGCTGCCATCTGGAATGTTTTCTGTTATACTTTGAAACAAAAAGGATTCTAGATGTCCACCCAAGCATGCAGACATCTGGATAAACACATTGGTATGGTTTTCTTTCAAACTATAAAAAAGCCTTCCAAGATGGATGCAGCATGCATGCGCCATGTGTATGCAGGCCCAGTGGCCATCCTAAAATACTTTTTCTTAAACTTTATGAAAAGTATTCCAAGATGGCTGCTGTGAGTCTGAAGGCACAAAAGCCACCTTGGATAACATTTTGAATCCAGTTGATGCACATTACGTACACAGTGCATGTGTATGGACTACAAAGGAGGTCAGTCTCAATGTTTATAAAGCCAGAGGTGGACCTGATTTCCTTCGAGGGCCATCGGAACAGGAAAAGACCTGGCCATATAAGACATATTCATAGCTCAGATTCAACCTGGATACATGCCTGGCCATGATACACATTTTTGCTCCTCCTTCCACCACACACTGAGGGCTGGGACTAATCCTAGGCTGTCAAAAGAGACTGCTGCTGTGGGAAGATTTGAGCTGTACTACTCTTGTGAGAGCTGGCCCTCTGAACAAGAGCATGTCATGAAGAATTATCGGGGGAAGAAGTCTGACCTAGAGCCAGGAGAGCCTGCAGCCAAATGATCATACCTGACAAAAGACCTCTGATTAATATGTGAGCCAACAACATACTTGAAGTGTCAAATATCTGTATCTTTACAGTGCACCTGAATTGCTCTTTTTAACCCCTCACTTTGTAGGAATCTGTATCACCAGGTATCCAGATAGAGTGGAACAAGATTTTTTCTTTTTTGCTCTAGGTATATTGCCAGGTATGTCTTGATGCTGTAATTCCACCATTCCCATCACTTAAATCATCACTTTACAACTCATGGTTCCAGAACCAGCACAGTTTTAAAGGGTGGAGGACCAAGATTTTAAGTTCTAACATCTCAGTTGTGAGTAAGTACTATTAGATCCAGTGGATAATTAAAGTTCTGCAGGGCCCCCGCCGCCTAAAGTCTGTCACTGCAGCCAGCTGTTTAAGAGATACAGGTCCCTAGAATTCTGTGTCCCAAGGAACTACTCTGGGGCTTAGTGTAACTACAGCACCCCAGTCCTTTTGTCAGACAACCAAGTTTGCATACAGTTGGAGGCCTAAGTGGTAAACCTCGAAACTAGGGCTGGAGCCAGTATAAACAAGCATTGGCATAGCCAATAGGTCTCGCTTTTGGGACCTTATAAGTATTCAGTTATGCAGCACAATATCCTTGGTGCAACAACAACTGTTGCATGGCTAAACACTTATAAGGTCCCAAAGGCGAGACCTATTGGCTATGCCAATGCTTGTTCTTCATTTCCCACGTCTTCCCGAACGTATCGCAAAGGTTGTGGGAGGCCTTACAAAAAATCTGTCGGGGAGAGTGTGAGTAGAACTGTTGCTAGCACATAAA
This sequence comes from Calotriton arnoldi, assembly GCA_963921515.1. Lineage (NCBI taxonomy): Eukaryota > Metazoa > Chordata > Amphibia > Caudata > Salamandridae > Calotriton > Calotriton arnoldi. The sequence goes on along the minus strand of CAWUFW010004606.1, from coordinate 1,051,890 downwards.
AGAAACTCTACAGAGGAGGAAAGGACACCTAAAAAAGCATGCACAAATGATCAGTCATGGGCACAGGAAGACGGGCAGCCTCATTCACTAAGTTATCTGCATGTGTATGTTTGACTTGCATGCGCAAATAGCTTCCTTTATGAGTGCCGACCCTATTTTGCAATTCAGAGAAGTTGGCCTGGCACTCTTAAAATGATTTAATCGCCAGCCTGCACCGCCACTCCCCACCTCTGCTCGGCACAGATTGTAAGAATAAAAAGGTGGAATAAATGATTGTGGAAGCGGGGGCTGGCAAGGCTGGGGGGCAGTGCCCCGGGGGCGGATGCCAGTGAATTTAATTGAGATAATCAGAGCTGCCCTTAACGAGCTGGTGGCGGGAAGGGAGCGATTCCTTCTGTTTCAGCAGAACTTTCCCTCTCTGCCCTAAGTGCCCCCCCAACCCCCAACTATTCTGAACACAGAAACCTACCGCAGTGACTGGCTTCCGGTCACCAGAATGAGATGCCCTTCGGGTTCAGTTCTTCTTTGAAAATCACTCCATGGCAATTTCATTCTTTTTTTGCATGTGGTTTTCAACATTTTAGATTTTTGTGTCGTTGGCCGAACATTCCAGCTCGGGTATGTTGTCCCGCGGCGTTTAGCAGGGCACGGCAGCAACATGAAATGGGACGCATCGGGGTGAATTGTGTGACAGACATCAAAATGCACATGAAATGGGGCGCCCTTTATAGGGTGCTGGATAGGCCCTTAGGCATGTATCCAGCATCTCGGATCACCGTTTTCCCCGTCCAAAAGCCTCACATGCCGAAAGCACCGAAATAAAAGGTGACACTTTGGGAGGCCCTTGCTGAAGTCAACACAAACCGGGGCCATGTCTGGCTGCAAGGACAGGGGTCCCGGCCCTTTCCCTGCACCTGGCCCCCCTTTCACACCTTATACCGACTCGTGCTCATGTTCCGTGTGACCCCCGCCAGCGGGGCCAAGACTCTTGCAGGCAGTGATGTCTGAGGCGGACACATACCTACAACCTGGAAAACAACATTACACGCCTCTGGATGGAAAATCGTGGCTAAAAGCTATTCTTGCATGAAGAAGCGAGACATAACATTGGGCACTTTGGCAGCTACGAGTAGTGCTGCGCAGGTGTGCACCTGCCGGGCAGCACGGAGGAGAGAGTGATGCTGTACAGAGCCAGTGGAAAAACACTGAATGACGAAACATGCCTACGACGCCAGCAAAAAGACTCCACTGTTTGCAGTGGCTCACAAAAGCCTTGGAAGTCCGTTCAAGGAACTACACAGTCAGGACCCCTTAGATTTGCATACCTGGTGAGATTGCCTGAAAACTCCCATGCCCTCTACAACGTCATTACAAACGAAAACATTACAAACTTATCTCAAAAATACAGAACCTGGAACTGTACCTTGCGAGCAAGATGCCCTACAGTCAGGGCCACTGGAATTATGCGATTGTGCGGCCGCAGCGACGATTACAGATCAGCCCTTCTACTGTGACAAGATAACGATCAGGGAGGAATGCAGCTTAAATGCGCTGCCGAGAGTGGGAACTTGTTGAGCTGACCACACGCTCGTGCATCGCGCCTGCGTCTGGGCACGAAAATTGGAAACAGATGGCAGCCGTGCGGGTAACCGCACAGAAAAGGCCATTGTGCACGAGCGTGTGGTCAGCTTTTAAAACCACCTACATAAAGTCTCGCAGAGCAGCGCATGCGCGCTACTCTAGGCTCGACCTAAAAACCACTGGGTCCCAGTAGGCCACATTAACTTTACATTGTTGCTTTGAGTGTGAACACCAGTCCAATAGCACCTTAAAGCCAATATAATGTTTGAGTTGGTAATCAGTGTTCAATTTGGGTAGTAGGTTTTAAAGACTAGCAGATTCCATGTCCTTGTCATCTGGTCTCAAGCCAACTGAGTTGGCCTTGTCTTCCCTTTCACCCAGTGCTGTTGAAAAAATTGGGCATTGCGAAAATGTATTGTAGAAGGAAATGTATTGGTAGCATTGTGGCCTGCACCATTTTCCATTGAGAAGCAAAGATATGTAAAAGAAATGAGTCATATAAAAAAGAAATCTGAAAAATCAGGATCTTCTAACCCCAGGATAGTATTCTGCACATGCCACAATTATTTTTCAACTGTGTCACTGTACCTTAAGTATTTTATTTTTTATGAACCACTAAATTTGTTCTTTATGCAAATACAGACATGCTCTTTTTAAAGGGTGAAGCTCTGGCTAGATACCGAGTGTCATTTCTGCATCATTCTGTATCCGTTTTATATATCAAGTACTGCCCCCTAAAGTAGGTCTTGACTAGCTGACCACGAAACCCTTGGAGAGTAAGTTATACAAAGGGAATAACTGGACTATTTGTCGGGATGAAATAATTCATGAGACACTTTAACGCAACTGGCAAATGACAGTGCCTCAGAGTAGTGGTTAGTCTGTGCCAGTGCTTTAAATGGGCCGGTACTCACCGGTACTGAGTACCGGCACGTCTTACATTTACCGATCCGAGTACTGGCACTTCTTCAGTACCGGTACTCAGTGTCGGATTGATAAGGTGTGCACTAGACTGGTGCCCGAGGGCCAGCTGCATGCTGTTTTTTTGGCAGCATGTTGCCTGTTGCCGCCTGGCTGTATTATGCAGCTGTGGCAAGCTGCCCGATGGGGCCTGAATGTCCTATTGGAGGCCTGCGGCAGGGGAAAGAGGGCCTCTGCTCCCTTCCTACCCGGATGGAAGCTTGCTTTGTCCTCATCACCCCCCCTGCCAGGCGTCGATGCTTGGTCCGTGGAGGAACGCAGGTACAAAGGGCCATTTTCACCCCTTGGCCTCCCACTGGGGTCTGACTGTCTTTCTTCTGACTCACTTGCTTCTGCGTATTCACCCCCACCCCACCCGCCTGCTGGGACATTGAGTCCATGATGGTGGTGAAGATGGCCTAAGCAGTCTCCCTGGTGCCCAGGTGAGGTGGGAGGATGTCAACTGACCTTCCCATTGGAGGCCAGTATTGTTCCTCCCCTTACCTCTACCCTGCTGGACTCTGCACGTGCTCAGCACCCTGCAGTGCTGCCTGCCACTGCAAGCTCTCCGGGTGTGGGACCTTCTGCCGAGGGGAGAGGAGGGCAAATTGGGGTGAGTGAAGGTGAAGAGTGAGGGGGAAGGAGCAGTGAGTTTAAAGTAGGAAAAGCTAGAGAGGCAGAAGAGGTAAGCGCAGATAGAGATAAGGAAGAGATCCAGACAGCTTTGGAAAGAGGTAGAGAGGCGTGGAGACGGCAAATTAGAACTAGAAAGAGTGATGAGAGAGAGTGATAGGATACAATTGGGGTAACGAGAGTGGGACAGAATTAGCTACAAACAGGAGAGAAGTGAATGTGGGAGGGATCTCGAGGTTAGAGATGTGAAAACAGAGAGTGTATGTTTGAGAGGAACAGAATCAGGAGGCATTTGAAAAGAAATGCGTGTAATGCTTGTTTGTGTGTGTGCACTCTTGGATATTTGAGGATTGCGCCAAATGCAAGTAAGTAGGAACATTAGAATTATTATGATATCAAGAAGCTGCAAATATAAAAACAACAAGGAAACATGAACATTTAGTGTTTGGCCTTCATTTTGTGCAACGAGTTAACACGTTTTGTTTAGGTTGATACATTTCTCACATGTTTTGTTCTGTCCCGCAACCAGTGTAAGTGCCAGAGTCTCTCTCCTCCTGGAGCACATTGATTATTAGCCTGAAAGTTCTAAAAGTACTGTTGATGGCTTGGATCATTCAGGGTTTTAGCTGTTAAACTGCACATATGGAAAGTTTGAGACCACTATCCAGGGCAATGCAAGGCCAAATGAATACTCAATAGAAGTGTTTTTGTATCATCATGTCTCACTCCGCCTCTAACCCTGCCTACTAGCCACGCCTCTAGCTCAATTTAATGAGTACCTACACTTATTTTTTCCCATTTAAAGCACTGGTCTGTGCCGATGTTTGCAGGTTGTGTGCACCAGCACAGATTTTTGGGAACAGGGACTTGTTTTTCATCATTGGATTCTGAGCAAGAGAAATGGGAGAAAGATGAGAAAAGAGTGACAAGGGAGAAAGCATGAATGAAAACAAAAACTGCAAGACTGAGATAAAGACGAAGGAAGATGGTCGAAGAAACAGTCAGGCAGAGGATTCGAGATGAAGGAACCTTGGTATTTGATAACTCTTGTCATGTTTTTCTTGTTTTCAGAAATTAAGCACTGCCAAAATGAGATAATTCCCCATAGCCACTAATGGTCTTATGACACAGACATGCACACACACACACGTAATACAGTGGGTAAATGTGCATACATGCATTTGTTTTAATGTGTGCCTGCGGTGGTAATCATTAAGTTTTGTTTTAGTCTACATTTATGTTTGTTCATTAACAACAATAAATTTGATGTAATGTTTGCATGTATATGTTATTCTATAGCGGGAACGAGTCAAAAGTTGAAGTAGAAAGCTGAGTAGGCGAACCTGCTCTTCTTCTAGAGGTGGGCTGTTATATTTGTGATGGCACTAATTTTAAATGTCAGAATAATTGAACAAGTAGAAAAGACAGGTTGCATCTGTTCTAGAGCTCTACATTCTGTGTAAATCACCTTTATGCCACATGTTTAGGAAGGTGGACTTAATCATACTTTGAAGAAAAGCAACCAATTCAGCAGCCAAAGAATTCAATATAGGAATTGCCAAAGAGCTCATTGGCAGATCTAGGAATCTATAATGCCAAATGGCAAATGTCGAAACAGTCTATTACAAAGAATAACTTTTATGTATTCCTCATTGAGGCACACTTACAGCATAAATCTTCCCATACTGTGAAATATATTTTATTAACTAGCAAGTGCATAGGCTAGCCCCCCTGGACTTACCTACGACCAGTCCTCCGACCGGCCAAGACCCTCGTGGACCCCAGTAGCAGCCGCTACCGGACGGGAGTGGTGGGCGAGGATAGGTGGGGAAATGAAAAGGATAAAAAAAAAAAACTTACCTGAGTACGGCTGGCCAGCTGCCGCCTCTTCTCTGTCCTCTTCATCTTCTTCCTGGAGTCTGCAGCAAGAAGCACCCGGGCTCCCAGGCTCCCCACAGCCAACCACAAGGCTGCAATGCAGCGTTGTGTTTGGTATGAGCGCCTTGGTTCGGCAATCAGCCAGGGCCTGGGTGCCTGGCCATGTTCTGGAGAACATACCAAGTGTGCATGACAGTTTGGCTGGCCGAGACGGCCGACCAAATGTCATGCGCACTTGGAGAGTGCTACCACTCCTTTCCCCTGCAGAGCTCTGGCGTCACGGAGCCCAGCCCTGCCCTCAGGAAACAACTGAGCCACTGCAGTAGGAAAAATAAAATGATAATAACGTTACGTTATTATCATTTTTTTTTTTCACAGCTCGGAGAGTAGTGGGGCAACGCTCCTCCTCCTTAGCGGAGGAGCTGCCCCTGGTGGACCCGACTCCAGTGCCTCGCATCACCCACCTCACCTTTCTCCCTTTCACTCTCTCTCTCTGACCTTGTGTTTTCTCTCACTCTTTAGCTCTCTCTGTGACACTTGTTCCACTTCTCTCACTTTGTGCATTTTCTCTTGCTCTTTGCAACTTCTCTCACTCTTTGTGTGAATTTTGTGTCATCTCTCACACTTTTGCCTAAAGTTTCACTCCTTCTGTGACTTTTTAGCCTTTCCTCTCGCTCTTTCTGCATTTTCTTGCACTATTTCACTGACTTTTTGTGCTTTTTATCTCTCTGGTCCCTGGATGCCACCTTGATATAAAGTAATATAAAGCTCAGATTTGCATTTCGTTTAGGCAACTTTTGAGTGCAAAACATGTATTGCGAAGTAAAGAAAATTTTAAAAATCAGCATTTTGCACTGGTCTGCATCGCTTTTGTTGACTTTGCACAAGCTTAATTTTTTGTATATCTGCCCCATACGTTGGCATGATAGAGTTTTTACTTAGCGAGTGAGTTGCAGCTAAATCTCTCAAATACTTTTGATTACACTAAAGTTTGAGATGTGAATAAAATCTGGAAAACTCATTTACAACGTTTTTTTTACATGTGCCTTGCTTTTCTAATGTGTAATATTTCTAACCCTGGGCAAAGCACTACGCTACGCTCGCGTAGTTTGCGAAGTTTGCGCTACTTCGCACAACGCGAATTGCATGTAGTACAGTGCAAACACGCGTAGCGTAGCGTAGTGCAGCGGTCATTTTTTGCTTGCTTGCGGTCCTCAACGTCAAGTTGGCGAACGCGAGCAAGCAAAATGACATCCCGGCGAGACTTTTTCCTCGTTCGCGATCAGCAACATCAAGTTGCCGATCGCGAGCGTGGAAAATAAACCTCCCGGCGAGATTCTCAACGCGGGGAGGTCAGGTTTCTCATTGTGAGTGGTCGCATATGCTCGCGACCGCTCGCGATGAGAAACTACCAGTCCGCGTTGAGAAAGCTGCCGCTCGAGTAAAAATCTACTCGAGCGGCAGTAAAGACAGCTCGCACTGTGCAAGATGCCGTTTTCAATGATTGCACAGTGCGGACAAGCATCCGGCACTGTGCAATCATTGCGAACAGTGCACTACGCAGTTCGCGTAGTGCTACGCGTAGCTCGCGTAGTGCGAACTGCACTTTGCGTAGCTTCGCGTAGCGCTACTTCGCGAACTACGCCCAGGCTTAAATATTTCTCGATATCTTGCATGCAGATTTCTTTTTCTCATTGCAAATAGGTGGAATGCAGGCATGATACAGGAGGGTTGTTTAACTTTAAGGCAAAGAATGAAGTAATCTCTCCTCTTGTTGTGTAAACTAGGGTTCTGGCTTAGTTCTAAAAGGTTTGTCTTTCCCACACATTGGTACCTGAACTTAGTTCAGCGTACCAACGCTTCAGCCTGCAAAGCCCGGGTTGTTGTAGACCCATACAACCCCACTTGACATACTTGTTGGTGAGATGGTCCATGCTTTCTGGGTTCCTAACAGTCTTGTAGAGTTCAGGGACACAGTGGGGATTCAAACCCAATGTTGTTCTTTAGAGTATCACACGCAGGCACTGTACTAAGAAAAACACATTATATATTTAAAGGTGTGCATTTCAGCTGTCCCACCCTGTGCTTAGTACATGAGTAATAACCCAGAATATAATGGAAACAGCAATAATGCATCTCACTAACAGCGAGTATAATATGAACATTTCTAACATGGATAAAATGTCCTTGACAGCCTAACATCCAAAAGACTACTTCTATGTGCCACGCTATGAGAGCATGTAGTTGCTTGTAGAGTTTCTTGGGTTTCATCACAGTGCATACCTGTTTCGAGCAGAGAAGCTGTGATTATCAGATTTTGGCCTGGGGAGAGTGTTTCCTAAAAAGAAAAAACACATCAGCCGAGCTCAGCTCCTCTCCTCTTGATATTGGCTTGGTATCAGTTCTTAAGTTCTTGACATAGGAATGGATGCTGCAGCAGTAAGGCAGTCCGGAAGGACCTCTTGTGATAACATGAAGCAAAGGCTTCTCTGAATCAGTGGCCACTTCATGGGGTTTTTATAGAGTTAACCAATTACTTTTACCCTCCATTAGGGGATTTTCCGCTTAGTTGAAGATATAACCTGCATGAACCAGTCTGACAAAAAATACATCACTTTAGACTACATGTTTATTTTGTACATTAACAGTCCGACCTTGAAACGTAGACATCAGTTGAACTTGTAGAAGACTTATGTGGCCTTAGATTATCAAAGTCACTGTTTGGATGATTTGACACTTTCACGAGTTCTGTTAAAGATAATGACATGAGAGTTATGGGCCAAAGGCAGACAAGCTAACTTCTCATGCTCAAAATGGAGTCTCACAACCATTTCTTAATGACACTCTCTAGATTGATAGATTAAGTCCACCTCAGATCAGCAGCGATTTAAAAACTTATTAGTGTACTGTGTAAAAGTAATAATTATATAATTTTTATATAAAGCTATAAAGCTTGATATCGCAGTTGTTTGTAACTGCTGTAAATACTCAATGTTCCTATTTATCAATCTACTGGTGGTCAATTTACTGATCTCCGAAAGATGGAAGGCTGAGCTAGTTTTTCCTAGAGTCAAACTCTTAATATGCAGGTCACAATAGATATCATGGGTGAGCATCAACTCACTGAGCCATCTTGCTTGTTCAAAGGAAAAGGCTGATCAGAGGCATGGCTGCCCACTCAAGTCACAGCCAGCAGGAGTGCACTTTCTTAAAACGGCAAGCCTCTTAACAATAATGGTCTATAATTCGCCTGCCCTGATTGAGTGTTCGAGATTTAGGGCCCTATGAACCAAAAGTTACTTTTGTTGATACATAACCCTTGGTATTATTGGTCTGGAAATACTACCTCTATATCGAGCGTTCGATATTTGTTGTATTAAGTACCAAAAGATCAACTTTCGCTGCTTTGTTATGTTTCTTGCTGTTTAAGTTTGTTCTCTGTAGACAGCTTTGCTACCCACGTGCTCAGATCTGCTCTATATAAAGATCATAAATGAAAAAAGAATCATTCACACAGAGCTAATTGTGTGCATGATGTAGTATTTTTGTTACTATACTTGCTAAGGTTCAATGACTGTCCCATAGAGTTTCACCCTGCAGTAAATCCCTCCTTAACACTTTGTACAAGAGGCCTGTTGGAGGGACAGTGATGGTGCACTCTGCATCTGGTATGTTGTTACAAGAATCAGGTGTGCTTCTGAGAATCCTTGTTTCAGTCTTTGGACAAGTACTACCTTAACAATAAAAACAAATGAGTAATCTAAACCCATCCTCTTGCGATGATTGTGCTAGGACTGGAATCGATCAAATGTGAATCCTACAGCAGGAGAATGTAAGGAGATTCATTTGTTCAGCTTTCCACGTCACTCCCTGATGTTTCTCCAACACATGAAGGCGGGTGATTGCATGTCTTGCTATAACAGGAAAACGCCTCATCTGAAAGAATTTTATTGACACCCTTTCTGTTTATCCTAGTGTCATTGCCTCGCTCAACACACTCTATAACTCAAGACACTACAATCACCGTCTACGAGTGATGTCTAAATCCTTTATGTCCAATAGCTTCTCAAGCATCAGGCACATTCTTGATGACATAACCTCCAGGTCATGTAATTCTAAAAAACCAAGCATGTCTCATTATTTCAAGAAGGGCCCTGTCAAACACTTTGAAACAGTACAGGTAGAGGGCTCCTATCCTGCTTTTAGCTGTCTGCTGTTGAAGACCTATTGTGTAAAACATCAATACTTAGAGGGGGCTATGGGTCAGCTCGTAAGGTGCAACTGGCTGGTTTTCTTGTTATTCTTATTTGCTTGCTTCTTATTTGTAGGCTCTTCTTGTGGGTGTCCCTCCCCTGAAGCACAACCTCTTTACTATCCTCTCGATTAGATGACTTGTATTCTTCCTTGTCGCAACATGAGAGAATTTTATTTTTCTTTCAGCAGTCCATGGGAGTGCATTTGTTTTGTTGCCCTCCTCCCATGTTCTACTTCCCCGTCTTATCCTTGCCCCAAGTTGTCCATGTAGCTTCTCACCCCCCTCCCAGCTCGTCCCTTTATTCCTCTGACCCTTCCCACCCTGCTGAGCCTTTTTGTTTTAACACCACCCCTCAACCAGCTCCTCCATTGCTCTCCTGCCACTCTCTGCTGTAAGCATGGTTTACTTGTTCTCCTACACCCTCTTCCTGTTGTACCGTTGCTCCCCCACCCCTCCACCACCACATTCCTTTTTTATAAAGTAGTTTTTTTCTTTTTCTTATTTAGAGTTAGCTACAACTGCGCAGCTGCAATATCCTGCCAGGCCACTCCTTTTTAATTCAAGTGCTTTTATGCACATTAGAAGAAACTTATATTACCATTCCAAGGTGGGCGTCTGCCACCTTGGAATGGTAAGTTAAAAAGAAAAAATATGGCCGTCGTAGCTTCATGAAGCATACATGTGCATGTGTGGTTATGCATTTGCACATACACATCATTACACTGGTGCTTTTTGTTTTGCTTTTTGCCGTTGCTGAATAGCACTGACAAAAAGCATTGGCAAAGCAAAAAAGCGCCACCTGTTGGATTTGTCAGTGCTTGTTTAAATCATTGTTACAATCTGCTAAACATTTCAAATACTCTTCCTCATCCACAAATTGTGAAGGCAAGGGAGCATAAGAGGGCAAATAGAAATTAGCAGGTGCTAACACTAGGCAGTATATGGGCAACAAAGTGTCCATCACAGAAACAATACAAAACAGGTTACATGCAATATTTCTATTATCCGTTTTATATGGCTTTTCCTCAATTTCCATCTTTCAGTTGGACTTTACAGTATAAAAAAATACCTTTCTTTCTCTCACTTTGTTCGTTTATATGACAAAAACTTGCAGAAACTACACCGCTACCAGGAAATGTTTTTATTTATTTTTTTATTTTGCAGAGTTTTATATAGCGCGAACTTGACCGGAATAGGGTATCAGAGCGCTTTACATAGCGCTTTACATAGCACCAGTTACGTTACATTAGGACACACATTCATTTTTTTTTTGTTTAGGCACGGGGAGATTAAGTGATTTGCCCAGAATCACAGGATGTTCAGCGTCATTGCCGAGACTCGAACCCAGTTCCCCAGATGCAAGGACGGACGCCCTAGCCGTTAGGCCAACTCCTCTCCCTGTGTGTTTTGGAACACAGATTAAAAATGTTTTATCCCGTTATGCTTCAATCTCACTTGCTTTTACAGGATTATTGACGATAAAATAATTTCTAAATCCCACTACTTACTCCGCTGTGAAAGGCTGTCAGCTTCATAATATTCAAAGTTGCATTAACTATATCAGCTGCCATGTTCATGGGGAAATAAAGCGATTCTCTCTAGTTCAGACTTTACATTTCTTAAAATAAATGCTTAGAGATCTGTCTATTGCTCTTCTCCCAAGTAGGAACTAATTTGTGCTCATATTCACTACGTGATGATACTGCTTCAACAACAGCTCTCCACCACACATAAAAACAGATGAACGACCCGCTGTACCAAGATCCTGATTGCTAATTGTGACACAAACTGCACCCTGACTTTTTGCGACCTGTCTGTCATATTGCAATGGGATGTACTAAATAGTTGCATCACAAAATGCCAATTCACAGTGGTTTGCAAAATAGGCAGCCTAATCAATGATAATTAGGCAGGTTGCTATTTATGACCATATGCGATTGGCTACCAATGCAGAGATATTGGCCTGCAGGAGACTGCACACCTCCATCCCTGTGTTTGCATTCCCAAACAGGATTTTTTTATGCAAAGCAGCATGTGTTCATTAAAGGAACAGGTGCTGCTTTTTTTTTTAAATCCATTTTTTTAAGACATCGAGGGGAGCAGGCACTCCCGAGAGGCAACCCCACACAATTCCAAAGGGGAAATTGTCACACAGGGGCAGCTTCCCCTTTGCAAATCAGTTACCACTTCCTTGGTAAAATGTCAATCACTTGCAACCATAATTGCTGTCACAAAACATTGATAGGTACTACTGTGAATTGCAAAGAGGTGGGGATGCCTATTTAAGGACATGCATGATTGTGACTTAGAATAGTCTGAATAACCTCTTTCCGAGAGTCAAACGGCCTTTCCGACTCGCAAAAGGGATTTAGTGTATAGCCAAACACCATTTTGTGGTTGCAAACCCTATGGTTTTGTCAAATGCAGGGTTTTGCAACTATAGAATGGTATCCTACATCAGGCCCCAGATTACTTAAAACTTGTTGCCACAACATCAAAATCTAGCGATACCATGATTCACCAGCTTAGTCATTGTACTTTATTGTACTCTATGTCTACTTTTTCCACTATTTGCTTTTACACTGATCTCTGAGAGAGCTATGACACTTGAATTCTCAAGTTAGTTTCAAAGAGTCCCACTAAAGTGCAGAGTAGTCATTTTTTATACAAATATTTTCATGCTCATATTTTTAATTCAATTCTTTGCTTTTAACTACAGTCTATTTTGTTAGTGTCATATCTTTCATATCTACATTAAGTTTCTGTTTTCTAGGGCTGAGGCCTCACCTGTGATTGCAGAGTGGAAGAGAGTCATGGACTGGTGCATGGTCAGGGAGCAGCCGGCTTACGAGGTCAGGGGGTGTCTTCAGAAGTATCTGAAAAAATGGGGTGTGTGTGCAGCCCACAGAGGTATTATTATTGCAAACTTACACTCTAATACTAAAAGCCTTGATAACGAAATCCGGACTTAATTGGGATACAGGTTACATTCATGACAAGTTGTATAAATCCGCTAGTAATGACTGGATGAAGGTGGGATGGTGGGAAAGTAGAGGGATTGGGGGTACAAGCACTTCCATTGTTCTGTTTCTATGTTGTTACCTCATGTAAAACTGTTTTCTATTTAGTAGTATACACCTAAAAGACCAAATCACAACAAACATTGACAAAGAAGGCAACAAATTTTGACTTTCAACAGTGTGTCCTGATCTTTTAACTTTGCCAGTGCTTAGTCATTTCTTTTCCCCATCAACAAAGGGGAAATAAAATCTTGTTTGCTGATACAGAAGAAAATCTGCAAAAGAAATGCAATGATGACTAAGTGCAAACGCATCATCACGCACGAACATATGTGATAACACTATGGTGGCACCAGCGTGAAGACGTGTATGCGTGCATGCGTCACCACAAATGCAGATCAAGGCACAGGGGCCATTTTATTTAACATTTCAAGATAGCAGATGCTCATTTTGGATGGATAATTAAAAATAAATTTTTAAAGTGTACTGAATCGTTTTTTTTGTTTTTTTTTATACAAATGAGCAGCCCAGCTGCAAATTGCAGTTGCCAGGCCCTCCCAAAAAAACAAAAACTAGAGAATTTTCTTAAAAACCAAATGCAACGTGTAGTGGATGTGTGGTGATGCAAGGGCTGCTAGAGCAAAGAAAACTGCAACAAGTGACAGGAGAAGCAGAGGGAGCAATAAAGGAGCTGGGTAAAGGCTGTTTAAATGAAAAAAAGCGAAAACAAAAAATGTTGGGCAGCACGGCATGGGGTAGGAGAGGAAATGGACAAGCTTGGGAGGAAGTAAAACAGTGAGTGGGGATATGAAGGTAAAGCAGCACATAGAGGAGAGAGCAAGAAAACACATGAACTACCAAGGTGTGCTGGATGGGAAAGAAAAAATGAGTTCCTTGTGTTCTGGAAGGATACAAGTCATCCAAACAAATATATGGTAAATAAGCTATTCTCCTGGGGAGGTACATACACAAGAAGAGGAAGGAAGGCAATTAAATAAGATTCAAAAAACTGAGGTTGACAAGAGAGCCAAGAAAGCCAACCAATGGTAAGCAATGGCCTTACCCAAAGACCTCTGCAAATATTGATACTGGACCCAATAGGTTTTGAACAATAGACAACTACCAGCTGTCTGTAGGAGAATGATAAAAAGCTGGGGAAAAATCTGAAACTTATTCTGTGAGACATCTACGTTTAGGACACCTTTCCATATGTTATGGAATTATGAAAGTATCACATAAGTATTCCTAGAAAATTAGGGTAGGTATGGTTTTCCAGGAGTATTCACTTGCATGTTAATTGAGCAGCAATTTTTCCACAGTCACGGATGAATCATTCTGCATAAAAAAAATCCATCCCAAATGAATTTGGATATTGCTTTGTTTCTCCTTGACTTTGAAAGTATACATAAGGTGTATGGGAACATAGGTTTGTAAGTGTTCGCCTATTTGTAGCTAGGAATAACCCAGAGCACACACAAAACCACTGTTAAATGTAAATTTACTAATGCAGAAATTTTACAGCACTGGCATAATTTTCATAACACCTCAATTTTCTTCTTTGCAAATTGCTTTAGGAGATAAAATGCTGCCAATTCAGATTCCATGAACCAAAATAGGAACTATACCTAGTAAATGTATGTGGTGGTCAACGCATACATACACATACACATTAGGTGCAGGAATGGTTTTCAGGGATGGTCGGTGTTTGTTAAGTCCATCTAACATATACAGCAAACCAATGCCCCCTCCCTGCCACATTACAGAGGAAACAGCTTGCCCCAGTTAACATTCATCTCACAACTCAAATATAGACTTTTAATGTATTGGCGAAAAACAATTGCTTTGTGAAGGGCATCATAGGGGATTTAGGGAAATATTCCAATTAATCAGAGACTGTACCAGTACCAGTGAACATTATTCCTCCTAAACAACAAATGATGAGTTTTTTAATGGGAAGAAAGAGTACCAAACAAGTGGGAAACGTCAGGCCAATTAGCTACCACAGAAAAGCGTCACCTACCTGAAACAGTGTACTCAGTGAATTGGGAATGGATAATTCTATGCCAGGAGAAAGAATAATTAAATGCTAGGAGAAATAGCAATGGTTCTAAATAGTGCTGCCACTACACGCCTGGGCACATCAAAAAATATACATGAGTGTTCTTCAAAGATTTAACGGATTGCCCAGTTTCTATTTTTGATCTGGTAAAATAATCCATGGTGATCTTAATAAGAAGGTTCTTCACATTTCATATTTTCAGAGGTGATGTGTACATTTCCCAGTATTGCTCAAAATACCTGTGGTGATGAACAAGCGGGACAGGGCTGTTCGTTGTGCCAGGGATATTATTTAGATGCCAGATTCTTTCACGGGTTGCCAGAGCAGGTGCAAGTCGCTTACTGCTTAGGAGTGTGTTATGTGAGGCGCAGACATACATAAATATATAAACAACTGTCCACAGTCCAGTTTACTGAATTTTCACGCACTATACTTACTAATGTAAATTACAGTCATATAATCAGCTTCCATAAGCAAGTAATGTTAGACAGACTATTACAGACTCAATCAGACAAGTTAAATCAAGAGGAAAGCAGAACTCTTTCATTTGTTAATGCTGCATTAATGAACATTTAATGTATTCTTGGAATTAAATAAAACTCACAGAGTTCGTATTACAAATCAGCCATTTTAATCCAGAAGCTAGTTCTGAGACCACCCACAGGAAAGAGATTGCTCTATCTCTGGTCATACACTAGGCTCGATAGGCTAGACAAATACCTCTACAGTCCCGTAGGCCACACAGCTAACAATCTGGTTACAGCCTAGAGTAGTACGCTGTGGGTCCATATCACCCCGTCATATGTGGTACCTATGGCCAGTCCTTGCCTTTTACCCAACAGTATATTGCATCCCATGTTGTGCAGTTATCATTCCAGCATTATGATTATATGTGCTCAAAATCCTAACACGCAAAGGGATGTTGGATAAAAGTCTTACACTGGCTAGAAGCGCCATTTATGACATGGAGTCACTTGGTAACTATGCATTTACCAAGCTGTAAAGTCCCTTCAAACATTTAGCTGCTTGCAGAATCCTATCAACCATTTAACAAATGACTTCAGTTCGGCCGTTGTGTTCTATACTGCAATGGCTATAGCCACACTATAACCAGATCAGCGATCTTGCACACAAACTCTTCCACATGGCCAACTCTGCACTGCATTATGAAACAAATATAGCTACTCTGAGACCTTCCTCCTTGGTTTTCTCACTACACTTCACAGTTCCTTGACATGGTCCTCAACTTTGTGACCATTTTCAGTCGCTCACACTCCACCGTCCTTTAGCACTACTTCCACTAAACTCACTGGCCAATAGGCTACCAGTGGTCCGTATTGGTGTCAGAACTGCTGTTCTTGAGCATCCATAGGCAGTACCCCTTCATTTAGAGTAAACGTTCTCCAACTGTTCTTACTTCGTTTTTACATGACTGCTTCACTAACTGACTCCAAAAGCAATGCAATGTACCCTGCTGATTCACGACCTTCACTCTCTTGGTGGCCTATCCCTTTGTACGCAGGCACTGGCACCAACAAAGACGCATTTTAATAAAATAAAAAATCCAGGTGTGAACGCTAACCACAACTTCAACAAACTAATGTCAGTGCTATTGTACCATATTGCCTCCACACACTCAAGAACCTGGTGCTGAGTTCTATTCCGCTAACAACAAAAGCACAGTCATGTTTACACAAACGTCTGTGAATAACACTATTTTCATGAGTCTGTTTTACACTATTATTATACACCCAAACCTTAAAAAGCACATCGAATTATACATTTTCTTTTGACAGCATACTTTTGCTATAAAGGGTTATGTTGCCTCAAAACCTACAATTATGAGAATATCCCAAGGTTGTACAAACAGTAATTAACCAAAAAGATCAAAATCAGGCTGGTTCAAAGGTTGTGTTCACCACCAGAGGCCAGTGCAAGCATCATACAGGTCCCAGTGGCTGCTTCTGTGGCTTAGCTTCTGCTGCGATTGTCAGAGCCCTACAAAGATACAAATACTCTTTGTTTGGCCAGAAATAATAGCCAAAGTGTACACTTTAATGTCCTAGGCAACCCATAAAAAGAATTAGCAAAAAACTGAGAAATAAAAGCTTTTTGTAGCGTGAATCCTTTATGACTTGGCGGGATGTTACAAATTTGCTATTCAATCTCCTCCAAATGTTATGAAATTATTTAAACTGAGGTCAACAAATGTATTCTTTTGAAAACCTAAAATATTGTTCGCATTATTCAGGGTCAGTCTCTTGGACTCCAGACACGCATTCTGTGCTGCATACAATGCAGCCTTGTTGTATATGAAGGGTCTTTAGTTCGAGGTAGTGTGGCTTAGTTTCCTTTGGATACCAGGACAAAGTGAAATGCCCAACCTAAGAAATACGTTCTTAGGTCCAAGAATATGGTCAATTAACCAATTTCACATCATCACAAACCTCGGGTTCGGAAAAGCAATCTAATATCATGCATATTTAACACCTCTTCCTGAATTCAACCTTTGACCCCTACTGCCGAAGAGGCGATTGGGCCTCCCACTGCAGAGAGACAGGAGGAAGTGCAGGGATTCACTGTATTCAAACTGTGCAGATTTGACATGGACACCAATGCGCAGTGTTACATAGGTGAGTTGTATGTCCGCTTTTTCTGAAGTGGAAGGTTTTTGCTAATAAGAACACTCGTGTGTGCATCTGCCTCACACATGATAAAAGAATCATTGTCATTTGTAACCGATTTCCTTTTCAGCTGCACATTTTTCTTAGAAGTGTCCAACCAGTTTTTTAGGTCGAGCCTCGAGTAGCGCGCAAGCGCTGCTTAGAGGCGAAGACTTATTGTAAGTGAGTTTTCAAAGCAGTCCAAGAAACGCTCGTGCGTCGTGGCTGGCCTTTTTGAGATGGGTACGCGCGGCAAACATGTGTTTCCAATTATCGTGCCCAGACGCGGGCGCGATAAGTGGAAACACATGTCTGCCGCGCGTACCCATCTCAAAAAGGCCAGCCACGACGCACGAGCGTTTTTGGGACTGCTTTGCAGGCTGCCGCGCTCGCTCGCCCCCGCTCCTCCGTGCTTGTTACACCAGACCTTCGCTGGCTTGTTTTTTATCTTATGCATCTAACAGCCATTGACAAAGACAATAGTCCTGGCTTGTTGTAACATAATCAGCACAGCGCCCTTTTACGAGCGCCGCGCTGTTAATGGTTTCTCTCTGCTCTCACACACCCCTCCCTTCTCCCACTCCCTCCCCCCATGCCCAGTGTACGTAGTTTAATCCTACTCAGGAGGTGGCCCCTCCTTCAGTGACACGCAGCAGCCCCCTCTCTTTGCTGTCACGTTAGTGTTAGAAGGGGCCTCCGCTCTCTCTTCCACGAGTCTACGTCACGCTTTCTCCGCCTCTCTGCTCCGTTACTGAAGTTACTTTCCAGGCCTCAGTGCCATGCCGGTCACTGTCTCAGAACCGTCTAGCTCGGGGGCACACTCTGCTCTGCTTGTGTTCTTCAGCACACACCGCTCTGCTCTCCGTCTCCTCGGCGCTGCTCTCACATTCCATTCCATGGGCCTCCCTTTCTTGAACCTTAGCTGTCTGATCAGCCCCTCTCTGTGACTGGGACCCCGCGGGGAGCTTTGCTGCTGATACCGCCGTCTCCAGGGCCTGTAATCTCGCCAGTCAGCTCCGAGTTCACCTCCTTATCACTACTTTTGTACGGCGGACTTAAGTCGAGCCGTGTGATCCTTGACACAATGGCCGGCCCAGGATCCAATCCCGCTAAGACTCTTAAAAGATGTACCTCGGGCCTGAGCCGCCCCCGCTGAAGTTTAAATTACTGCAAAAAGACTCTGTTAGGCAAAATAAAAAACGAACACACACATAAACATGACCAGCACAAATATTCTCTCAAACAATTAAAACAAGCATTGGCATAGCCAATAGGTCTCGCCTTTGGAACCTTATAAGTTTTTAGCCATGCAACAGTTGATGTTATTGCACCAAGGATATTGTGCTGCATAACTAAATACTTATAAGGTCCCAAAAGCGAGACCTATTGGCTATGCCAATGCTTGTCCTATGTTTGTGTTAGCTTCTGGAATAACTGTGTTTTCATTTACTATACATTTATCTTTGCTTTATGTTTATTTTGACTTGAAGTCGACTAAAGTAATATTTAACGTAAAGAAAAAGTCATCGAAAGCTCGGTACTGTATTGAAAAACATGCAAGACGCCTGTTGCCACTCCAAGACCATACAAATGGAAGAATGTGAGCTGTACAAGTGCCTATAATACAACATACCATGTCTAATGCATCCCATGAGGTCAACAAGGGTCTTCTAACAATAGCTGTCATTTATCAGCACTTTCATCCAAAAATATTTGCAGACATTATTCTTCATGCCCATCAAAATTAGTACTTGTAATATCGACCTCAGAATGATGAAATGCATATCCGACCTGCCGGAATGAGTTCATACAGGTCGCAGCATCAAGCGCTGCGGAAAGGTTTCTTTCCGTCGATATCCCATTCAAACACAAATCCTACTCACACAGGAGCATGAAACTGCTCAGATAGAACCAGAGATCCGTGTTTCTATCATTTAAGCAGGAACACAACACACAACTGCAATTATAAAGTCAAGATATTACAAGGAGTGCTCACAAGGTTAACTGCAGATCGAAAAGAAGCTTTTAGATAGAGGGCAAAGTCCTGTTTGGAAACACTTGTTGTTTAGATTGCTGACATTCTGTGACATTTCTGAATTCCAGCTATAGCAGCATTCACGCTAATCATAAAATTGCTATAAAGCACCCGGTCGGAGCGTTCGGCAGAGATCTATTTGCTGCCAGCAGCTCTGATTGCAGCCCAGGAGAGAGTCGCTGCACAGAGGTGCCAGTTTCTGAACCAACATTAAATCACTTTAGCAGAAGACCACTGCACTGCTACCATCGCAAACCTTTTTCATTCAATCTCTGTGACCATTTGGTTGCTGGTTTTTCTGCAAGAACTTCAAGAAATATACTTTTGATGACAGTTTGAGTGTATCTGAACCAGGCGAAGCAATGCTGTTTAATGACAATCTATTTCCAGTGGTTCTTCCAAGTGATGACAGTTCAAATGGAATGACCTAAGTGTTTCTTATGTCTCACCTAGACAGTGCAGTCACTCTTTTGTTTTATATCAGGGGGCTTAGAGACTGCCCTTTGCTTACTATTGGTTGGCTACACGGTCACTCTCATTTGCTTGCTTCTTATTGGTCAGCTGCCAAAGGCTTCCTTCCTCTGTGTGTTTGTCCCTTGCCTGGAGCCTACTTGTGTCCTTACACTACTCATTTTCTTTAGGCACTACTTTTTTCTTTGGATTCAAGAAGTCTACCAGAGTGCATCTTTTTAAGCTAGCTCCCACGTGTACTTCTCTCCTTCCGTGCTCCTCGCCTGTCTGTCTGCTTGCCCCCACCCAAACTCCCTCCTTCCAAAGCCTGTGTTGTCTTGCCCCCACCCTCACTCCCTCTTTTCGTTGTTTGTGTTCGCTTGCTCCCACCCTCACTCCCTCTGTTCGTTGTTTGTATTCGCTTGCTCCCACCCTCACTCCCTCAGTGATCTGTGTTTGCTTGCCCCTTCTCTCCATCTAGTGTCTGTGTTGGCTTGCTCCTACTCATAGTCCCTCTCTCCATTTGTTGTCCTTGTTGACTTGCCCCCATTCTCCCTCCTTCTCCCCGTTCATTGTCTGTGTTAGCTTGCCCCCCAACCACCCTCCCTCTGTTCGTTGTCCATGTTGGTTTGCGCAGGTGAGACCTTTTGGCTTTGCCAATGCTTGTTTGACGTGATTTTGGAATCATTGTTAGTTAACATTAATTCATTGCAGTGAGATAAATAATTAATGTGGGGCCCTCCACGGTGAAATAAGACATGCTCCAGTGATTTCTTGCCTCCGGGACCCAATTGTCAAAATAATGGGGTTCACAGGGGACCTCAAGGGGGAGCTTGACTTGGCTCTGAGAGTGACACTACGAAAATAATCCCAAGTGGTCCCATTATGGGATGTGTCACTGTCATGTGTCTCTCACAGGATTTTTAGCATGAGGAAAATTCAATATTACTGCTCCACATCCCTGCCTACAAATAACTATGGCATGATTTAGAGAGCACATCTCTTTCAGAACAGGTTGTGATGGAATATATATTTGAGCACTGGCTGTACTTTATGTTTTTTTTGCTTTAAGTATTATAGCTCCAATATAAGAACACATTACAAAAACTAGGAGAATAAACAGATATCTCTTTAAGTTAGACAGTTGAATGAATGAACTGGTGTATTTGTGTACCACTTTTAACAGTAAAACAAATATCACAATCTTTAGGAGAACATAAATGGAATTAAAATGGAAGAAGACATGCTTCCATATTAAGCTAGACATCACCAACTTATACAGCATAATATAATTTTGGCAAATACTTCTGAACAAGCATGGGCAAGCCATTCATTTTTGTATTTGTAAACTGAACAGTGTTAAGCTTCAATAACGCACTTAATAGGCATTATGTGTCCAGCAACAGTGCAGGCTTCCCTCACACAAGGAACAGATGCAACACAGCCATCAACACTGCAAGCTTTGTCATGGGGCAGGTACTGTTGGCATCATAATATAGTAATACTGTGTATGTATGTATGTATGTATGTATGTATGCATGTATGTATGTATGTATGTATGTATGTATACGTGCTTTGGTATGTCTAAGTAGTGAACATAGCGGACTAGCAACGGGATACTGCACAAGGGGCAAGGCCCCGGTACAGAGCCGTTTGGGGTTTCCAGGGTCCCTCTCCAGGATCATAAATATTATTGCACTTCAAGTGTATAAAATGTCGGTGAAAAGTTGCTAGTAAACGGGGCAGAGGTGATAGATAGAAATATATAACATATACAGATAAGTATAATTTTTCTGCCCCTGATGTAGAGGCTTTAAACTTGGGTACACAGCTGGGCAAATCATTGATTTTCAAACCCTGTTGCAGAGTTTACAAAAAAACAGCCCCTAAGAGCCCTTTCTGATACACCTACCACTCAGGCAACGTCCCATCCAAATCAACAAGCACTGTTAAAGCCAATAGGTCTTGCATATGCGATATCTAATTGCTTTGTCAATGCTTTTTTTAGCCATGTTGTACAGCAGTGCAGGACAGCATTACTGAAAGAAAAAAAACAGAGTCAATGCTGTCTGCGTCATACCGCTTTTTAAAATTTTCTTTTAACTGTGCTGCAGTTCAACAAAATGCTAATAAAAACACCAACAAAGCCAAATAGCTCTACTATGTTTGTTTCTTTTGTTTAAGCATTGACAAAGCCAAATAGTAGAGCTATTTGGCTTTGTCAAGGTTTTTTGGGCCATGTTGTACACAGATTAAACACAAACTGAACATAAACGCACCATACATGCTCGAAAACACACACACACACACACACACAATGCAAGGAAATATGTTCATCAGGATTGGCTAGATATTTGCAAAGGAGGGAGAGTGGGGAGCCTTCCCTGCAGGGATGTAGATCGAAAAGGTTTCAAACCTTATTTCTACAAATCACCAGGTTGCCTGGTAAAAGAAGACAGCTGTCACCCTCTCTACAACTGGAATAAACCTTTTAGTGAGTCTCCTTTGATAAAAGAGAAAGCAAAAGAAGCACCTCCAGTGTACCCTAGATTTTGGGTTTACTGAAGGAACACATGGTGCAGGTCAAAAAGAATGGATGGACAAGTCAGTCCATATTTTAATACCATACGGAAGACATGTACCCCAACAGAGCTTTCCTCACAAACAGAACCAGCACACCAATCTGGTACAGATGTTTTGCCATTGATTTGGTTGCCCCTCAGGTTCAATAATCTTCTACACCTACATCTAGAGACTCATATGTTTTGTACGAAGCTTATGATGACCAGCTAACCTTTGTTTTAAATATTGCGTCCCTGCTCCCATGCTAGGCGGTATAGAAAACCTAATCCTAACATGGCTGATGAAAAGATGATTTAGCAAAAACGTGCCTCTCACTATGCCAATCAGAACATGTTTAATGTTGTGACTATTCCTATTTAGCCAAAGGTGTCTGGTAAATGCTTAGTTAGAATTATAAATCTGGGCAATCCTTGCATATTTTGCCCAAAAATCTTCCCTGCTTCGAAGATTGCAATTGCCATTTTTCCTTTAAACACAGAGTTACCAGATACACCTATCTCTTCCCAACCGTCTAGCAGTGGCGGCTCCTCTGCAATGGCAGAGGAGCGTCGCCCCACTGCCTGGCTCAGAGCCAGCAAATGTAAAATAAAACAATGTTTTTGCTTTGTTATATTTTGCATTTGCCGGCTCTTAGCCAGCGCTGTTGGGAGGGGCGGGGCTGAGGCATGGGAGGGGAAGGGAAAGTGGAGTGCTACGTGCACTTCACTCCCTAAGTGCTCATGTGTGTTTGGCCAGCCATCTCAGGCCGACCAAAACACACATGCACACTTAGGTTTTCTCCAACCCAGCTGCATTGAGCAGCCGTGCTGGAGAAACCCCACAAACTCCCTGGTCTGAGCAGGGCATCTTTCCTGCCCGCTCAGACCAATTCCCGCACTGCTTTGCAGCGCGGGGATTGGGATTAGACAGGGAGTCTGCCCCAGGGGCTACTGGGACCAGACAGGAAGAGGAGAGGCGGTGCGATAAGATGCAATGCTGGAGGCGGCCGGCGACAAAAGGTAAGTTGTTTTTTTTTTAAATAAATATTGTATTTCTAACCCCCCCCACGCGACTCCTCCCATGCGGCCACACTACCCTTTGCTTATGGCGGCCGCTGCTGCCGTCTAGCTCTACTGTCAGGTGCCATCAATATGCAGGCCATTTTTAGACTAAAATCATGACTATTAAGATCCAGGTGGATCAATGTAAAGCTGCCTGCCCTACATTGGTTAATATTAGTTTTTTGCTGCCAAAGCCACTGCATTTTTTTCACTCACTTCCTTAGTTTGAAAGCAGGTGACTCCCTTACACTGGTGAAAGACAGTAAACTGGTCCAACAGCAGATATCCTTCTGGCAAATCTCCATAAGAATCCTTCATTTATGGAACACACACACGTGAGGGCTTTGATGGGCCTCTCTATCGTCTGGCTTTATTCCCTAAGAGTTGAAGAAACCCTGCATCATTCCTCCATTGAAAAATACTTTTATGGGACCCTGAGAACCTGGATAATCATAGACCAACCTCACCATTATTTCTATTTGCTTTTCCTACAACAGGATTGCTAAATATTGTGGCTAATTTAAATTTGTGTTGCGTAATAGTAAAGACTACTTTGCACACTGATCGATAATCTAGACTTTCCAATCTCGCACTGTGACATTGGCAACCACGCATCCTCTAAAGCTACAATACATATTATATACCCCACCTGATGGAAATAACCTGTGTCTAGAAGAATGAATGGATTTCTATACATTTCAGCTGTCTTAACTTGTAAGAACATCTTTCATGGATATTTTAACCTTCGTTGGAATAAACTGACAGACAGTCTCACCAGGCAACTCAGGTCTTTACTTCAAGAGAATGACCTAAACCAACAGCAAATGTGCCATCCTCCATTTAGTGATTTATGAACATGGCTATATGACTATCCTTAACGGTATCCATGTTAACCAGTCAGACCAACCTCATCCTATTCGATATTCTTGACTTATCCCTGCCCACCCAAGTTATGCTGAGAAGGTGCTAACCATGATCTCAGATGAAAAGGACAGCAATTATAGCAAAGTAGACTCCATGATCCATTGCTTCACACTAGATGGACCTCCCTACATTTAATTAAATTATTATTTGAACTGATGATATATAAACTTATCCCAACATTTCTAAGCCATCCAGTAACAGTAAAGGGGAAAAATCTTTAATGATTACAATACAGCCACACTTGCAATGTGGTTGCTGCTTTCTCCCCAAAAGGCAGTAATCTCATGCCACAGCATTAGGGCATTAATGGACAATAGTGATTCAACCAGTGCTTAATTTGTATAAGAATGAGTGCCAGAACTTAAATCTCTGGTCAGAAGTCCATAGGCCGCCGCTAGTAATTTTAAAGTGAGCCGATCAGCAATGCTGCCCAGTCATCAATCCACTTTATTCCTCTCTAATCCACTTCCAGACACCCCGTGCCCCTTTATCTCATTCTTGCAGGTTCCTACTTTCTTCTTTTCAGAAATGTTTTCTGTCTTTTTCTTCCTTCTGTATTTTCCCTCTCTTACTCTCTGGACAAATCTAAGGAGATAAAATATGTGCTGGTCCCCAGAAATGAGTGCTGGTGGCCCCCACCAGCTACCACTGGCTCAATTTAAGCACTGGCTTTACCTGATATCATTTGGATAGGAAACAATCTAATTAAACTGATACATTCGACAGAATGGGCCTTATTATGGAAAAATCTGTCATGATGATGAGAACTGCACTATCTTTACACAGTGAGAAATTCATTAGTTTTCCTGGAGCAAAGAGTGTACCGTGTACCATGGCAACTTCTGCTTTAGAATACAAAGGCCTGATGTACTTATGTCCTTGGCACTATAACAAGTCTTTGAAAAGTATTTAAGGAGCATAGGATTTTTGCACATATTTCTCAAAAGACGTGGCTTGTGGTGGACAAATTTGTTAGGACAAATGTTCTGCAATGGATAGGAAGAGACGGCTTTCTGGCTCTTTTACCAGTGATGTATTAATTAATTCCTGCCCTACCTTACTGCTAAAGGGAAACTGATTAATTGCATTCATTTAACAATTGCAAGATCATTACAACAAATCATAACCAATTATTATAGTAGACGCAAGGGTGTACAGGACAAAAGTCATACATATAACTGTTGCTGTAGACTCAGGGGAAGGGACAAACTATTAAAAAAAAAAACACATATCAAAGACTGGTTGAAGGTACCGAGTAGTGCACCATGTAACACAACCTGATCCCAGACGCCGTCAGAGCCTTTGGACACAATCTCAATCTCAAATGTTCCGCTGACAACCTCTGCAGCTCTTTTGGAAGACTCTCTGTGACTTCAAACCTTTCATTTCACCTCACTGCTGGAAACACATGGAGGCAATCTCGGTGGCCATGAAATATAAGGAAAACCAACTGAACATTACTTTCCTGTCTGGGAAACAAACTGTCCCTCGGCTAGACTGTAAAAATACCCAGAAGACCAATATTTACTAAGCATGACATACACACAGGATCCTTGTTAAAAATCTACAACAAATATCTCATTGGGAACACATTTAAAGGCATCAGAGCGACTGAGTCTGTCTGAGTAATGATCTCTCAGCCAGAAGAAAAGCTTTTTTTCGCCATTTTAATAAATGGCTTAAGATCTGTTGGCTTCACACCAACATTTCACAATTTCAGTTCCATCTACTAATTATCAGCGGTATGTTTGTAGCATAGAGAGAGGAGAGACCAACACCAGCAAATCAAGGCGAGAGAGACAGAGGGATCAAGGCAAGCCACTGGCCGAAGACAGCGTCGCTGCTTAGAGCGCTCAGGCAAATAACGTTTTGCAAAATTAACAGGAACTTTGCAGCCATATTGTTTGGGGAAAAGAATTGAGTCAAGTGAGGCCATAAAACTGAAATGAAATCTTGCCTGCTTCACAAACAGCACAACAGTCCTCCTATGAGAGCTGTCTAAAGCGATGCCCATATCTATCCAATTGAAGATCAAGGCATGTTAGCACAATTCAGACATATGGGTTTTTTTAATTTCCAAAACTACACTCATTATTTCATTGAAGAAATGTACCTAACAGAAGTGGTATGGGTGTACCTAAAAAGTTTATTTATTCCTTAAGGATTTGTTTAGTTTGCTCTCTGTAGTCCTGTGCTTACTAGGATGTTCTTATACATTAATTGAGATTATACGCCTGAATGTCGAAGCCCTCTATGAGGTTATGCCATATGAAATACAGTGACAGCAGGTCGGTAACATGGGGCATATGTGAGTATGAAGTTTCTCACTTGTGGTTTGGCTCATGCTGCGCATGGGAGGAAGAAAGGAAGCTGACTGACAGAAGTAGCTCCCGACCCCTCATCAGGACCACATTTCCGAAGTTGGGACTTGAAGCTCTCATACTATACAATGCTTCTTCTTTATTTTCCACCACTAAACAAGCATTGAAAACGTCAATAGGGTTTACAGTGCCTGCATGTAGAGGTCCAAAAGATATGGGTACCAATGCACATATGTATACAGACCGTCACATCTGCAAACACCTATCTCCACAAAGCTTAACAAACATGCACGCATCCGTTGCCACAGACCAACCAGCATGCATGTATCAGGTCATAAAGTGCAGCAGATGGCACAGGAGAACTGTCTGCACTGTGGTGGAACATGCTGGTGTTCATTCAATG
This sequence comes from Calotriton arnoldi, assembly GCA_963921515.1. Taxonomy (NCBI): domain Eukaryota; kingdom Metazoa; phylum Chordata; class Amphibia; order Caudata; family Salamandridae; genus Calotriton; species Calotriton arnoldi. Next base: position 1,025,085 of record CAWUFW010004606.1, on the reverse strand, counting down.
CATATGGTGTTTTACAATAGTGTAAACATGTCAGTACGTCTCAGGTTTCATATGCCATGTTTTGCCAGCATCCTTTGGTGGAATGTGGTTTTTATGCCTATATGTTTAATGGTAATTGCACATCTAAATAAAAGTCCAATAATGCAAAGTTTGATTTGATAAAAATGAAAAGTGTCTCAAGATGTCACACAAGACATGGACCTCTTGGCAGCAATGCACATGAAGGGATGCTTGGATATATTTACAAAAAACAGATTAATTTCTTCTTTATGACAATTTGATTATTTTTTTAAATTTTAACGTGTTCTCCTTTATCGGTGTCTCACAGTCAGTACAAAAAACTGTGAAAAGAAGATTAAGAAGTTGATTACAAACTACAGTATTAACATGCTCAGTCACTGTTCCTTGCCATAATTCTCTGTATTATGCCATGATTCACCACAAATGGAAATCAGACGTATCACCAACAAGGCCTGGAAACCAAACTTTGCCCTTACAAAAATATTCAAACCAGACCCCACCGTAGAAGGCCGTGACTAGAATGGGGCAATAAGGGCTTTGTTGGTGATGGCCGCCCACCCTGCTCTGAGATCGGTGCTCTAGTCTACATCTCACATGGAAAATGCCGGAGTGGCAGAATGGCCAGTCTGACCCTGGCCAGATGCGTGTGATGGAACCATAAAACGGGGGACTGGCACAGCGCGCCGTAGTGGGCTCATCTAGGAGATTCATACTAGTAAGTCCTCAGTATCCAACATGCGTCATAATATAGCTAGAGGGAGAAATAAAATAAAAAGAAATCCCCATAATACTAAATAAAAAACAGAAAGTATAATGACGTTTTTTCTGTGTGTTCCTAGATTAAAGAATTACCAAGCCTCATAGATGGATGGAAGAGCATAACAATTTTTATTAAGTACACTACAGAGTGAAACATCGTTCACCTGCCCATTTAGTAAGTTGAAATATACCCCCTATATAAAAGCATGATGGGAGGTGAATATGAACAGTAAAAGAGTATATTGGATTGTTATGAATGGATGTAGTGTTATGTGTCAATATATGTACTTTTAGTAATCGGAATGGCTACATATTATTGATTTGAGTGAGTATGGGTATTTGTGTGGGACTTTTGACATGGTGAAAAGGCACTGATGTGGCTTGGTGGCCTGCAGGTTTGGCACCAAAGTGTTTTTCATTTTCATTGTTTGAAAAATTGTGGTCATTTAGACTATGGTGTTATTGACTGTAATTTTATGAAGCATTGTTTGATTGAATTCATGAAAAGTATTGATGATTATGGAACAATGATATGTAAGGTTATTATTTATATTTATATATATATATATATGTTTACATTATAGATTTTTAAAGGACGGGAGTACATAATATAACGGTCTTGATAAAGAAGGTGGAATGAGATAAAGCCTTTGAAACGCGTCGACGCTTTTTCTGTTGCCATAAATCCATCTATACGAACATCACCCTAGATATTGATGATACACAAGGCACCAGGGTGTTTGTACATAAGTTTAACCGTGGATTATGGCGATTTATGACAAAGATTAATGTCTGTTTTAACTCTCGTGTTATGATTTTTTGTAGTATTGTGAATGTGATTAATTGTTTTTAGTATTGTTTCATATTTTTCATGATGATGGTATGGACAAAAATGGTTTTAACTTGTAACTAATTCTTTTTTAATTTTGTATAAAATAATAAATGGTTTTAATAAATTACAATCATTGCCTTATGAACAATAGGTGTTTGTGCCAATACATTTTAGCCACCAGTTGAGCGGTGACCTTTATGAATGGTGAGTGTGTGTGTGGAGTCAGAGTTTGGCATATGAAAGAAGGTGCGAAGGAAACAATATATTAAAACAATCCCAGAGGACAATAATTTTTTACCTTTTGTCTTAACCCTAGTCCTTTGGGTGTCCAAGGGTTCCTCTCTTTTTTTGAAAGACCCTCTTCGCCAACAGAGAACGGAAAAAAGATGGAAGTTTAAAGGGGATATCACTCACCTACCAAGAGAAATCATGTTTCTACTGGAGTATACTTGATAAATGATTGTTGATTTTTTTGGCCTGGAAAATGCAGCCTAGTCTCACAACTGCAGTTGAGGCTGTACTAAGGATTCTTTTTGAGTGCTACAGTGCTGAGGCAAAGGACTCCATTCTGAGAAACTGCCTATCAGTGTACCCAGGACTTAAGACCTAATAATGTCTGAAGTCCCGCCTCTTCGAAGCAGCCTCATCTTCATCACTCTGCAGACTCTTCAGGACCTCTCAATGAACCTTAATGTGGTCAGAGGCCAAATATCAGTTTGACTGTTGTGGTGCTGGTGTCCTCTGTAAAGGCTTTTTGTGATTTTCATGGCTGAGCTTGGAGAGCGTTGTCGTCTAGAGATCTTTAGCTCTGCTTCATATCGTATGCCACTACTATGACTGCAATCTCTGGCTACCCCTTTCTTATGATGCTTTTTCTTACTGAACTATTCAAAATCAAATTAAATAAAAAACAAATTGGTAGTAAATAGCCTGTAATGACACTATCCATATTTACATTAACTGTCTGGGCAAAATGAGATACCTTCAGGGCAATTTATTTTTTATAGGCAAGAAGCATCAATGAAAGCTATATAAACACATATAACATGTTCAGTGCAAATATTAGCTTGCACACTAGTACTAATACTAGTACCAATACGACTAAGGTCCGTTATGGGTCCTTATGTGAGTGCAGCGACTCCTCCCCGATCGACCAAGTCATCAGGCAGGTCTCGAGTGTTATCCCAAGTCCTCTTTTGCCTATTTCTGAATTATTTGGATTAAAATCTGCTAAAAGCTGACCTGGATGTGCCAGCTATTGCAGGCAATAACCTGCCGAACGTTATTTATGGAGATCACACTGTGTAATTAACCACAACTGAAAATGCATAACACAGGCTACTGGAGTGTTTCATTGGTTATTGCATTAAGAAGGACCTAACCTTAAACACCATGAAAACCACAGCTGTGCTTGTTAAACAGCAAGCAAGCTTAGGGTTTGAGTAGGGGGACCACTAGAGTGCATAATATATTATGACTATCACAGCATATGTTTTGGACACCAGCTCTGTTTGAAAGCACAGATAGACACACAAGGCCTCTACTTGTTCATTGCAAACTCCACAGGCCATACTTGGCTATAAACAAAAGGTGGGAAGTCCATCAATAAGCATCATTTTGCATATTCACCAACAAAATGTGGTGACCGCATTCTTGTTCTGAGCAGGGCATGGGCTTATAGGAATTTATAAAAGCTTCAAGTGTAAGAAAATAACTTTTTAAGGCCCTTGTTGTACTTAGGCCCTAGGACCCCTCTAGCACCTCTTTATTTGGAGCTAGGGATTTCGATTATATCAGACCAGGCTGAGCTGAAAACTGTATTTTATTGGGTCTTCTTACACAAAAACCCTTGTGCATCAATTTATTTGAAAACAGTCATGGAAATGACTACATATGCTGGTAGGGGCAGTAGAAATTGGTTAAACTATGTTAAAAGCCTTTTACTATCTTTACAGCTAGAGTGTTACTGAAGGGATACTCAAGTTGGCCTGGTCACAATTGAAATTGTTAAGAAGTAGTACTGGTCCTATAAAATCAAGGAGTATATAGCGAAAGCCCGGGAAGGCAGCTTATTGGCAGGGTACCTTGTTAACAAAACAGCCTTAGAGACTGAGAAGTATTTGGATCTGATACACCCAGAAGTGACGCTCTCCTTATATGTAAAATTCAGATTGGGGACTTTCCCAACAAATACTACGTAAGGGGTGGCAGGCTCCAAAGGGGAAAGATAACTGGGATTACTCCATGGGAGGAAAGGATACTGTTAAGCACCTTACGCTATTTTGCACTAAATTCACCCTGGCTTGTAAGCATACTGCTCTAGGGTAGATGAATAAACAGCCCCAAGATTTTGACATGTTTAATTATATAGGGGTATAGTGGTTTATAGCAACCTGATTTGGACAAAGACTGACGTTTGCTTCTCATATACTGGGATATTATTATTTGCTGGATGCTATAGTCTAGATTACACAAATTGAGCAGTGTTCTTATTTAATCTCTAGAAAAATCTCTACGTCCCACTGTAAATCGAGATGATAATGCTTTGGTACCTTATCATGAGTTATTATGTATTTTGCATGAATTCTCATAGAGAGGTTATGATTAGAATTTTCATGGTTGGTCGCATATTGTTAATGTGTGTATTATTTAAGTGCATTTTTTATGAGGAGGATTTTAATGAAATATTTTAGATTACTGATTATGTAATTAATTATATGTTGCATCTGAGTTTTAGACAGGGCCACTGGAATTATGTGGCAGGGGAGGGACAAATTATTTATGTGGCAGGGATGACTAAATTATGCAGCAATAAAAGGCAAATTATGCAGCTTAATGTGGCATATTCTGTGATAGGATTACTACATTATCTTCTTATTTCTCTACACTTGTTAACACTGTCTGGACATAGGTTGCACCTCATTAGTACCAGTTTAACACTCAAATATAGGAATAGGCAACAAAAAGGTAACTAGTCAATAAGTGCCTCTGAATGGAGGTGGTGTGGCGGGGGAGGGATGAAAAGAGGGAAAAAAATAAAAATTAACTTACCTGCTTTGCCGCTGCCTCCGCCGCACGCCTCTCTTCCATCTTCTTCACGGCTGCTGCCTGCAGCCTGCACTGGAAGCACCCAGGCTTCCGGACTCTGCCAGCAAATCACGACGCTGCAGGAGCAGCGTTGTGATTGGTCTGAGCGGCGTGTTTGGAGGCTCAGGCAGTGCCTTGGGAGGCTGGACATGTTCTCCACAGGGCTGTGCAACACAGCCTAATGGAGAGCATGCCAACTATGCATGACTTTTTGGCCGGCCCTAGAGGACCGGTCAAAGCGTCATGTGCATGTAGGGGGGGGGCGGTGGGGGGGAGTGCAAACTACTCCTGCTCCCTCTGCAGCGAGCCAGCCCCGCCCGGGGTCGCAAAGGAAGATAAAATGATAATAACTTCTTGTTATTATCATTTTATTTTTATTTTTCACTGCTCAACGAGCAGTGGGGCGACGCTCCTCCGCCTTAGCGGAGGAGCCGCCACTGTAAGTCAATCTTTGCAAAGGGCCTTTCTCTGCGTTGCAATACATGTTAACGCATTTTTAGTAACGTTTGAAGCATTTTGCTAGAAACACATTTCTTTTTAGTTAGAATTATCAGATTATGCAACAAATGATGATTATGTAGCAAAAGCGGCAAATCCATGATGACATAATTCCACTGGCCCTAGTTTTAGATTACAGATTGTGTAGTGAATTCATTGTTGAATCTGATTTGTACAATATTTTATATTGTATAGCAATTTTGCTGATGACAAAAAATGATTGTGTATATAGCATAACGTATTTTTGTACCTTAATTTTTAGGTCATGCTTCTGCACGGCAGAGTGCAATCACCTTTCAAGTTGGCACCTCAGTATGTAGGTCCTGGGTTCAGGTAATCCATTGGCCTTTCCCTTATCATCGCCTTTTTCTGTCTCTCTCACCTTGCGCAAGGCCCAAGGCCCTCCTCAGGCAACTCCATCTCTCACTCCCTCCTCCCCCTTTCCAGCCTCATTTCCTCTACACACATATCCGCAAAGAATGAGTGGCTCTGTGTGAAGCAATCCCAAATAGCAAACAAATCCATCTTCGGCAGAGTGTCATGGGGGGGAATCTTCATGAAACGGATGGTCAAAAGTCTCCGTTATAGGGGAGCGGGCGGGGGCAGAAAAGCTATTGTCCACTCAGCTGCTCTCTTAATGGGCAGAAGTGTCACAGCTGGGCTCCAAGGCCGAAGCCTGCTGGAGGGCAATATAACCTGTGCACTCTTAGGGGGTGTGGCCGCCACCCCAGCGGCAGGGGGCTGGAGGGCTCGCTTCAAAGGGCTCTCGTTAGTTTTATGGTTCGGTATCCGCAGCCTCTGCACTGGCTCCGAGAAGGAGGGGGCCTCTTTGCAACTGATTTATTGTCTGCAATGATGTGCTATTGTTCCAGCTTCAAACAGCCGCCGTGATCTCAACACCTCGTGCCCTTTGAAGACAGATGCATAGCCCCTATCCGGTACTTCCGGTTAACGGTCGCCATGATGCTGAAAGTGAAAAGCTCCAAGGGGCGCCAATCTCCACGCAAGGACGTAGCTTCTGTTGAGGCCGTTGATGACGTCCGGAGAAGGTTCACTCGTGGCCTTATACCTCATGTCATATGTCATCTCTGTGCTTCGTTTATGGGCCAACAAATTACGCCAGAGTGTTGTACCAGGTGCAGAACTGTAAACACTTATTTGTAAAGTAATATACTGCTTCTTCAACTTCACTGTATCCGATTCGAAAAGTTTCACAGAATGAAAGAAAGTGAAACTTCTCAATTACCCTGAAATGCACTGCAAAAAGTACATTTAAAAATGCGTCTAAGCTTTTAAATAAAACAACGTGTATTTTATATATAAGGATAGAACACTCAATGTAATACAGAACAATCTGTAGCTGACAATATCTATGCCGACTGTCTAGCTTCTGCCTCTATCCCAAGCGTTGGGCGTCTAAATCTGTATCGTAGCTAGTTTCCATAGAGAAAAAAATACACTGCATTTATTAAACATATTCATGTACCCCATGAAAGCCCATGGGCCAACATAAAGCAAGGTTCCATTTGAAGCTGCTTCTTCGGAGAAGGGCGCAGATTTTCTTTACCCAAGTGTTCAGAGACATTGCTATAAGGTGTTGTGAACTCATTCTTATAATGGTAAAAAGAAAACTACAAATACCAGCATTCACAGTACTGATGGCTAAATAAACAGAACTGACTGAATGTATCACACATGGCATACATTCACGTGGCAGCTAAGAGCAGGGTTTAAAGTGTGCTAGGTTCGCCTGGGTCTTAGACCCAGCAGCAATTAAAAACTGACATTGAAACGCCCCCCGACCGACCCCCCCCCATATTCACGTCCTTAGCTGTAATGATAAAAACACTGTTATATTTCAGATGATTTATTTAATCTTGCATTCCCTAACAGTCTAATATTTATTTCCATGGTGCTGTGTTTCTGTATTTCTTTCTGTGTAACGAATTACTCTTGTAGAGAGCATACTTTCAGCCTTCAGGTACCCATAACAGGCCACGATTCAGAGCTCAGGAGTGGAGGCTGAAGGCAGTGTGAGTTTCTCACTGTGCCTGTCAGTGGGTCAGAAAAGTGTTCAGAATTCATGGTCATCTAATCATTGGCCTCTCTGCAGAGAGCAATGGGCACATATTCCAGTTCAAATTGTGATTCTGTGTAAATATGTGCGAAAGAGGTGCATAGTTGTCAAGGGGAAAGTAAAAGAAAATGCAGTGTTTACAGGTGAATGGGGGTGCGTTGTGTTTATTTATTTATTTATACGTTTTATATAGTGCTAGCTAGACCCGAAGGTATCACAGAGTGCTTTACATAAAATGAAAAATTGCATAACGTAGCTTTACATAGGATGCATAAAATGAGAAATAGCATATCCTAGCTTTACATAGGATGCATAAAATGAGAAATAGCATATCCTAGCTTTACATAGGATGCATAAAATGAGAAATAGAATAATGGTGAAGTGAAGGAGATGTGAGTAACTGCATTCAGGGGGGAGTGAAAAGAGGGTGCTGAAGAGAAAAGATGAGGTGTAAGATATGCAGATGGACGAGATGTGGATCGAAAAGGGCATACATGTCTAAGAGAGTGAACATAATGGGAGAGATTGAGACACTCGTAAGCCCATTAGTTGCACCAAACCTTCATTTCTTGCAACCTCAACACGTGTAACTAATGTCTATGCCTTTCCTGTTCTGCAATCAATTCTCGAAGATAACGCTGCCACCACCTGCAGGACGAAATTAAATGCGTGCTTGAGGAAGGTTATATGATTAATTCAACACATTAAAATATTTCCCCTTAAATGACACATTTTTTTCTGGAACGACTAACTGCACGTTAAAAACGACACATCCAAAAGGGGCAGACACCAAGAAACGCATTCGTTCTCGCCAATAAAACCTGCATCATTTAAAGGAGGTCCCTCGAGAGGTTTCTGCTTCCTGATTGATGTAATCTTAACCACAGCCTGTGGTCCCAAACAGTGAATCAATCATGCACACATTACAGGAACAATTGGGTTCACATGCCTGCATATTGGCGCTTAAATAAATGCCTATTTCGACCCTGGCACAGGACGCTGTCTGGAGAAGGCCGAACCGCCGGTTCATCATCCGCTCGCCATTTTGTTTTGATGTATAGGCCGCGAGCCTCGCGCGGCCTTCTTAATCTGACAAGCAGCCAAGGGAGAGAACGTGCTCAGAAGTGTTGAAAGAAAGGCCCATTCTCTGCCTGGGGAGCTGCGTCTCGTACAGGAAATGAACACAAGTTTTCTGTACGCTTTCCAGCTTCTACATCAGCTGTTCCTTAGCTCAGACCCCAGACTTTCAAAACAGAAGACCGAGACGCCCATTGCGGTAGTTATGAAAAAAGCGGGAAGCAGCGCTTCCCTCGTCTCCGCTGCCTTCTTTCATAGCTTGTCTGCGACTTACTCGAAATGCGAGCGGCTTTATTTTAACAAGTGCGAGTTATCAGCGTCTAAATATCAAATGAAAGCCGAATGAATTCTAGAGTTGTTTCAGATTTCCAGCCAGAGGCCCTCGGCTCCCTGCACCGGGCTTGGCGCCCGGCCAGGCCCAGTAATAAAGTGCTAAGCAGAAGACAGGAAATACTCGAGAAGTCGAACAATGTTATGACAATGTTTATAACTTTTACAGTCAGGCCTGGCCGCACATCTGCACAGCATCAGACCCTGGTCAGGCCCACTGAGAGGAAACCATTCTTTAGCTGGCAGCGGTTCGCTCCAGCCAGATGTTATCACTTTGCCGGTATCTTTTCACGGAACAACAACAAAAAACAACGTTTTTTCACATGTCTAAAGAGGAAATGGGAGTCTCTTGTTTGGGAGGCATTTTGCAATAAATTCATTCGGCTCTCTGGCTGATTTGCAGTGACAAGACTGAATGCAGTTCCGAGACAAAGCCAAGCTTCCCTTTGATGTCGCAGCGCTTGGGCTCTGCCAGTGCAAAGGAAACAGCCTTATATAGAGGCACAGCGCGAGCTGCAATGTGTGTGTGAATCACCAGGGCTTCAATGCCTGGGTACATCTCAATAGGCTGTGAAATTGGACAGTCACCTGACGTGCTTATTTACACACTGCCCTTAGCTGCGCTCTTCCTCGAGTGCATGTGCGCGACGGGCGTCTCTCATCCTTTCTGAAACAGCAGTAACTAACGTCTCTGACACCTACTCATTCCAGACGGCTGTCACGTGAAATGTCAGATCACCGTCATTACTCGCATTGTTTCAGCAGGAGGCTTGAAGCATCAGTCACCATGGGTACAAATGCAAACAGACCTGGAAAATATGTACAATCGGATTTCAGGTGCGTTGTGGTAAATCCACAGATAATTAGGAAGAAAGCGAATTTATACAATGTATGACAAGTGTGGGTGGTTCTATTGCACAACAACTGTGCGATAAAAATATATTTCTACAGGTGTTATTTCGCGAATACCTGTGAAATATGTATTCCAACCGATGGAGGCCTAGTCAACCGAATTGTGGTATACTTTCTGGGAAATATGGCGAAGGCGAGTCTCAGCATGACTTGCTTCTCACCAAATTATACGCTTGCTCTAAAAAGAACACCTTCTCCGCCAATCTCTGTAGAATGTTTGTATACAGGTTTCCTGATTGCCTTTATCGTATCAGTGAACTCTGACACAAGGTAAGTTATGTTTGGTCAAGCTCTAGAGGTAGCATGCTTCTAAAATCCACATGGCTCACTAGAACTCGACTTGGACTAGCAAAATAGGCATATCCGGGGCTTAGTTGGGCCCTTCTGGCCAGTAGAAATTCCTTACTTCTGTGTGACAGAAAGTCTTTGAGAAATTTCTCTTGAGCAATCCAGCAGAAAAGTCCACCCTTCAAAAGTCACTCATGTGTAACACCTTCAGATTTCCCAGGTTCTGATTAACTTCATGGTAAGAACTAATGTCAATATTTTAACTAAATCTGACGTAAACGCTCATTCATGGAGTTTTCTTACACCGCTAACCTACATAACAGTGAAAGAGTGATAGACGAATCCCTCAAGACGAAACCCCAGGAACTTTGGTGCAATGTGGAAGGGTGAGTGACCCCCTTCCTGTCGTTGAAAAATAAAAAAGACTGTCCTATTTGTCTAATTGATCAAGACGTTGTTTCCCTGAAGAAACTGATGTATTGGTTTAATTGCTATAAATGTTATGTTCAGTTTAAACCTATTGATAAACACATTATATGAAAGACGTTCAAAATAATGGACACTCTTTGAGCCATCCATCACTAAAACAGCACAATAAGAGAGCTGAACTGCATGTGAACGTGGAATTGTCGCGATAAAGAGTGCATACATACCATCTGGAAAATTAACTTTGGCCCCACTGAAAGGGAACAATGTTTGTTCCATGTCTCATTCTCCATGGAAAACCTCTTATTTGTCCACTGTGCTGTAGGTTTCGGAATAGTATAAACCCTTACACTGTGAAGTAGTCAAAGTATATCAATGCAAGCAGGTGAAAGGACTTACTGCTTTTATGTTAGCATAAAATCGATAGAAAGTGTAATTTATTCAAGAAAAAAACAGTGATTGTGTGCACAAAGGTATATGCTTTCGCAAAGCTGATGCAGCTGACTTTGCAAACGCAATGTGGCAATGCTTAATGCACAAAAGTGCATTGCAATTTATAATTGGCATTGCGAATTCCAATATAAACAATGCAAACCGTTTCAAGTTAGAGTGGGAGGAGGACGGCATGCAGCAATCTCCCTGGTTTGCAACTAGCAGCGGAATTCGCACAGGCTTTCAGTCTGCTTTTGAAGTCTCAAAGGGTGACCTTTCAGCTCACAATATTATTAACATTAGTCAAAGAGAGGGTGGGTTGCGCTGTGGTGAAACTATCTAGAAGCACAGCACACAGACATAGCCTTCATCCAGGAAACATCCTTAAATACCACTGAATCAACCAAACCGAAAAGGGATTAAGTAGTCACAGTAATCAACAAAGTTATTCAAAGAAAACACCAGTAAACCCAGATGGTACGGATTCCAGCACTAGGAAGTGCAGAGCAGTTATCCTTATTAGAAAATCCCTCCCCCACAAAATATTGCACCAGTGAATTGACATGGAAGGCAGGCATGCCTCTTTGAAATTGAAAACTCTTGGTATATTCCTAATTCTCGGCATACTATATGCCCCAATGCAAGCAGGTGAGTTTCTATCCGGCATCTCAAGACTCTGCAAAATTTGGTTCCATCCAAGTCCTGGTGGGTGGCGGCTAAAACCTGACATTAGACGCCTTTTTAGATAAGATTGCCCAACAGGATAATATTACGATGGTGATAGGGCTGTTCTCCATGATGTACTGACTGACCACCCTCTCCTACACATCTGGAGGATGATCTTAACTACACATTCATCTTTGAGGTTCATGGCACATCCTCTCGCTTGGACTATTTTCTGGAACAAACTTCACCCCTTCCAGTCCTGTCTTCATGCACGCTTAGTAGGAGGCATAATCAAGCACTTCCTGGCATGGGTGGAACTGGACCTGGGGTGTGTTTCAAACACCCTCCTCGGTGTGGCATGTACTTACCAATATATGTGTGAATCGGCAATCCTTGTGAAACACACCAAACACAAACAAATGAGGGTGGAATCATCCCTCCAAGACCTCACAATTTGAATCAATGTATACCCAATCCCTGAGCGAGTTTAAAAGTTCAAGAAAGAAACATACTCTCTGAACCTTCTAACCACATCTCAGGTGGAATGAGCACTAGTAGAATTCAAATGACACCACTATGAGAGGGGTGAGAAGCAGGTCTATGACTGGCACTACAACTACACCAAAGGGAGTCACAGGTGAAGGGCGCTACTGTCCTGAATAGCAGAGGTTTTTTACATACTTACGCTATGGCGATCTCAAAAACCTTTGCATCATACTATAAAAAACTATACCACTCAGAGCAACCCAATACAACATTAGCAAAGGAGGCCTTCTTCAGCCACATATGACTTCCTACCCATTCACCCAAAGGCAAGAGCTAATTGGAAGATGAGAATACTAAGTAAAAGATATCACAGGCAACTGCAGGCCTCCCCACCCGCAAATTTCCCAGGGAGGAATTCTATAAAAATTTGTGCAATTAAATCCCTAATCCTAAGGAAAGCAAAGACCATTTAGACTGCAGTAGCTGCTCTCCTTAAAATGGATGTACACATTTTAGTCAAGGTATTAGTTACAAGGCTACGTAAAGTGATACCCTCTTTGGTGCATGACACACAAGTTGGGTGAATACCAGACTACTCCTTCAGGATCCATTTGAGCTCCCTGGACACCTTTTACCTGTAATAATCTGCTAGTGGTACTTGGGTCTTGTTTGATGAGGGTTTGTGTTTGATCAAATAAAATGGAACTATCTCGTCCAGCACGTGAAAGGGAGTGACTAGGATGGATTTCATAGACAAGTGTCAAACGCCATACATAGACAACACAGTGCAAGCCTATCTCATCAACCCTGCATCTAAGCAGGTATGCTCACTATCATCACTCCTTTTCCTGTTACAATGGAGCCCCAATTAGTTGCACTACGAATATTCTATTATGTCACGGGAGCTCCATTGTGTCAGGTTAAGTCTTCTTTTCATGCTGATGACATTTACGTATTCCAAAGCTTCACTTTATACTATGAAGTCAATAATCAAATAATTCTTTCTCTGAGATACCTGGTAAAAAAATCAACTGATGGGAATACGAGGCACTCCCCATGTCCAAGGTCACCACTAGGACTAATAATGGACACCTCAATATGCTTTGGGTGCCAATGGGACTACAATACCTGGGGAGTAGAATAAACAAGGAACTAAAGGAGATGGTTGTTGACAACCTCAACTCCCAGATATCAAAGAGCCAAAATGACATATTATAATGGACTTGCCATGACCTGTGTATGTGGGGCAGGGTCCAGGTAGTTAAAAGGATTATTGAACCATGCTATAATCACATTTTCATTATGCGCCCACTAATGATACAACCTTCAATACTAACTCCCATCGACCCTGACATAAAATCAATCATTTGGACAGCTCACATCCTAGGTTAAAGCCCTGCAAATTCCATGTGCACACCTCGGCCTGAAGACTGGGCATGCTTCAAATGCATAAATATTACACAGTGTACCGTTTGTCGCAATTGGTTTACTTTTTACTCATCACGACATCTCCGGTGTTGCGTGTACAACTGAAATGTGCCATATTGGATGGCACCCAGTGCCTCACAAATTTCTATACCCATAAAATGCACATATCAACACTCAAAAGCCTGATTATACGAGTCTCCATATCAATATGGAAAGCTGCTCATAAAAAAACAGTAAACATAGACCTAGTGGTACACAAACAAGCACCCAACTGGAACAATACAAGCATCTGTGTCGAAGGCAAAGTGTTCTACTGGGAATGTTGGGAGCAGAAGGGGATTGCACACCTGGACCAACTCAGTCAGTCAAACAAGTCTTTATTCAGCCGAAGCCATAAAAGCACAAAGATCAGGAAAAACATAACACAGTAAAAAAGTCAGAGCATACATGACCGAGAACACTTTTAGAAACTCAGGTACATAGATAGAGAACAATATAGCACAAAAACATCTAAAAAACAAAAGTAGAGGAGTTGGCCTAATGGCTAGGGCGGTCGACCTCGAATCTGGGGAACTGGGTTCGAGTCTCGGCAATGATGCTGAACATCCTGTGATTCTGGGCAAATTACTTAATCTCTAATGCCTAACAAAAATGAATGTGTCCTCATGTAACGCAACTGGTGCTATGTAAAGCGCTCTGATACCCAATATCTTCGGGTCAAGTTCGCGCTATATAAAACTCTGTAAAATATATTTTTTTTAAATTAAAATCGCATTTGATAAACATGGGACGCCAAAGAAAATGTCAGAATTACGTATGTAGTAAATACAAGCATCCATTTAAAATTACTAGCATACGGTTTCTTGCAAAGGAATTATAACAATATTTTAAAATCAAGTAGCATATTGTGCACATAAAATATTAAAAATCTTCCAGAAGTCTCATACCTTTTCCTAATATAAAAAGCTGATCTGATAAAATGTAACATCGCATTACATATTTCTTGGGACCCTAACTGGAATATTAGCTCATCCTTGTAGTGTCTCAGTTTTGACTTGCACAATAACGAGGTTAAGAAAGAGTGTCTCGGGCCTGAGAACAGAGTGCAAAACAAGGCAAGATCTCTAGTGCATTGCGTCGAGATGTTGTCACACCCGCAGGGTGCTAAGTCCTGCTTCCAAACCCTAGGCATAGGGAAAGTAAGTTTAAAGTGCAATGTGTGTAGCTTGAAAAAGATGAGCCGTTGGCAATACATAGGGTTCGTTATCATCACAAACAACATGCTCAAATGCTTTGACTCATTATATGCAGAGCCAGCACTATGCAACTCGTACCAATGGGAGTATGACCAGTTAGCCCACTGTCTGAAAAGCAGGTTTGGCGATCGTGACATGGTATTGGGCGATTTGCCCATCCTACAATACATCAAGACCCGGGGCTCCTAACGAGGAGTGTGATCGGGCCAATATAAGACCTTTGTTGACTGCCCACTCAATCCTTATCCACTACCATACATTCTAGGTAACAGCACTTAACAAATAATATACAGAGGGAGACTGGCCTTCCCTTCCAAATCTGAGGTGCTTTCGAGATTGCCTGTTCCTTGAATTTAAGGTTGAGGGTCAAGATTGATTGGCACTTTAAGATTGGAGTGCATTATTATTGGATCTTGAGATTCTATTAAGGCATTGCTTTTTTTATTGCATGCTTTTCTTAGTCAAAAACATTTTCTTGCAAAGTGTTCTGATGCATTTGTGTACTCAATTTACAGTCAATAATAATATCAAATAAAAAAAGCTTAACCGCAAACAGAAATGTGTATTGCATATGTTGCAGCAGAAAGAGGCCCATTATTGGAAGTTATACAAATTAGTATAAGTGTGTGCCGATCCCCATCAGACAAATGACTCTAAAATTCCCTTTCACAGTACCCTTTCTGGACTCAGCCTCTACAACTAAGTATTCCCTATCAATGATCAAACCAGTTTGTTGACAACTTCCAAAGACAGCTTCCAAAGAAATTGAGGCTGCTTTAGATTTAGTACTTAAAACTCACTTTGGGAACAAATTACTTTGCAACTGCATTGGGCTATGAGTTAAAATGTCCACATCTTAATCACATTGCGCGTTTATTGTCTTTAGTTTAGTATTAAGAATGTAATTGTAGAGGCAGCAGGATCCTGTCCATTATTTTCTGGCTTTGGTTATTAATAAACTGATCATGAGTTGTCTACAATTTTAATGAAGTATTATTTCAAACACCGCATTAATTATAGGATGATTTAAAGTCTGTTAATAAAGTATTTGAAAATCCATTTAAAACAAATCAGAAAGAAAAACATCTTGTTGGGTCAATCATTTGGAGTTCCCATAGGTTTGATTTGTAGTATAAATCTGCACTTACTACTTCTATGATACTTCAATTAATTGGGATTCAATTGCAGCAGATGTTCCACTACTCAGTAGTCAATAATAATGATGTACCTCCAGCAAGGACATCTACCCCTGCCTAGGTTTTAAGCTGGGGCTAAATGGTTGTAATTGTTTAGGAATTTACTATACCTCTATATCAAAACAATATATTTGCCTTCTATATTTAAAGTCTATCATAGTCTAGCACATAAATAGTTGAACATCTCAAGATTTAACCTTAATTGCTGTCAATTACAGGGAGGAAAAGAGCAAAGGCAGACCTAATATTAGAAGACACCATTTATGTGATCAGCTCTGGAAGTACTGTATATAAACATATTTGACGTGCCAAAATTATCTACTCTTTTTGCCACATTTGTATACATTACTAAGATACTGTGATCCAGGTATCTCTTCATTGAAGGCACCAGCTGACATGCTGGTGACAAACATTTCTACTTATCCAAAACAATCTGAACTTAAAAAGAAAATTGCTGTGCAGTTGTATTTTGAAACAAAGCCTCCCAAGTAGTGTGCCTTTGCTTGCAATTTAGATTTTGCTTAAGCATTATTACCAACATCAAATTCAGTAAAATGCCACTCTTCGCATAGCTTTAGCATACCCTCATCTCTCAAAAAGTAAGACAGAAAGTTCCACTTACTGTGTACATTAATTTGCATCAAACTGCAAGTCAAGTAAGATTGAGCAGGTCAATTTATAAAATATTCATAAATATTTTACCTTCAAACAACATGTCATCAGTCTCACGCTCAAACCTCAAACTTATCCCCGATCAGGGGTTTCTTGCACTCATACTAGAGATATCTGATAGAGACTGAGGCAGGAAAGGTGTGAATTTTTCTTGAAGATGAGTTGTATCTCCTTTATTAGCTGTAAAAGTTTAAGCCATTATCAATTTCCACAAGAGTCCATTTGGATCACTATCATGATACCTAGTCTTCAACAAGCTTGAATAATCAGCTTGGAAACTTGCTTCCTCTAAAAAAGTACATTTATTTTAAATGCTAATATTTCCAGTGAGGTATGTGAATCTCTTGTATAATGCATCAACAGATATAGCTACACACAGTTGTGTGGCAATGACAAGTTCTTTAGATTTTCCTCTGAATGACAGAAGAATATCTCACTTTGTAAATATTGTAATGGACTATTAAGAGAGCTTGTAAATCCCGCCTTAATGTGCGTAGTTGTGGTTCCAGTGCGGAAGGAGTCAATAATATGGTTTAAAATAGCTTTATGACTACAAAGGAGAATAGGTATGTCCTGCTTTAAATGACCATGGTCAAACAAGGTCAAGCAAGGGAATAATAATGTTCCAAAGAATGTAAGACTACTTATAAAAAAGAGATAAGAATAATTCTTTACCATTGTCACTAATGGAGCAATCATTTCAGGGGATGAAAAAGCATCATCAAAATGTTGGCTAGGCAGAGGTAATGAACTGCAGCTCTTAAACCACTGCGTCTATCATCCCAAGTGCAAGAACATGTAGCTACAAAGGGAGGAATGGTAAACAAGCAAAGTGAAATAATGTGGTGATGTAATGATAATAACTTGTACAGCACCTGACTTTGAACTCCAGCAGCAAAGAGTCCCTCCACCAGCAAGACCATATACAAAAGATTTGAATGGAAAACACATTGCTAAAAAGCAGGGCTACAAAGGTGGACTGCACTTTACGGGATAGGTTAGAGCCAGATGAGCAAGAGCCAGATGAACATGATCTATGGCACAGTATGATGGATTTCCACTGAACCATTCTACAGATGAGACTTAAACTTGGGAACCATACAATTTCTCAATTTACACTATAGTCAGCAGGAATCAGCCAAAGTTTAATTAATTTCTTTCAGGGGGAGGGGGTGAAGAGGCAGGAAGCAGGTAAACCAGATACTTCCCAGAACTGCAAACAGCAGAAGCTTTGGAGGATGTAAAAAAAGACTATAACCTGAAAAATATTAAACGCCTCCAAATTCTTTAAAAAGCAAAATACTTTTAGTAACATGTTGCCTTATAAAAATGCATTTTCTTACATAAAAAACTGATGTTTGAACATACCCATCCTTTACAGTGAAAGTAATAAAGGCATATGAATCC
The DNA here is from genome assembly GCA_963921515.1 of Calotriton arnoldi. Classification (NCBI taxonomy): domain Eukaryota; kingdom Metazoa; phylum Chordata; class Amphibia; order Caudata; family Salamandridae; genus Calotriton; species Calotriton arnoldi. The sequence goes on along the minus strand of CAWUFW010004606.1, from coordinate 1,007,235 downwards.
TGTTTCATCTGAGCCTTGTACAAAGGACAAACGGTATCCAATGATAGACAATAAAATGGTACCATGTTTAATAAAAAAAGTCATGTTGAATGTAGGTCAGTTAAGAGAATTGGAACTGATAATCATTGCATTAGCATTTTAACTGTGCAGCATAACACCACTGTTACTGAAACATGATCTTTCCTTCTGTTACTAAATTGAATCATAACCCTTCTGATCTTCCAGCACTTCACAAAAGTGCTAAAGTGTCAAAGCACATAAGTCATGACTTTACATATTACAGATGTGCATTGTGGAGTATCACGAACCAGCACTTGTAGCAGAAACGGATCACTGACAGAATATCGACCTACAGAAATATTGTGACAAAAATATCGTTGTCAAAAATATCGACCTCCTGTCTTCATAATGGTAAGTACAAAAATATCTGAAAAAAATATAGTAAAAATATCAATGTATAAAATATCGTTTTTATATGTATAAAAAATAATGTATAATAAATTAAAGTTTAAAAAATTATTTAGATTTTTGTAAATGTTAACAATTATAAGTAATAAATTTAATGTAAAAAAATTAAACGTACATATATAACATGTAATATATATATATTTACTTAAAACCAATTAATAAATAAAAATTTATCTAATTTTAAAATGTTATAAATATATTTAAAATAATAAATAAATATATATACACATACACCTGCAACATAAAAATTAATTTAAAAAAATGTATATTATAAATTAAAATATTAAATATTTTTAAACCTACATTTTGCACTACATTGAGGGCAACAGTAGAGAAAGTGTTGGATAGCGGAGGGGTAAAAATTACTATTCCCACTCCAGCGAATGCAACAGTAGGGAAAGTGTTGGATACCGAATAGGTAAAAAATACTATTCCCACTCCAGGAAATACAACAGTACGGAAAGTGTTGGATAGCGGATAGGTAAAAATTACTATTTCCACTCCAGCGAGTGCAACAGTAGGGAAAGTGTTGGGTATCAAAGGAAAAAAATTTACTATTCCAACTCCAGCAAGTGCAACAGTAGGGAAAGTGTTGGATAACGGACTGGAAAAAATTACTATTCCCACTCCTGCAAGAGCAACAGTAGAGAAAGTGTTGGATAGTGGAGGGAAAAAATTACTATTTCCACTCCAACAAGTGCAACAGTAGGGAATATGTTGGATAGCGGAGGAGTAAAACTTACTATTCCCACTCCAGCTAGTGCAACAGTAGGGAAAGTGTTGGATAGCGGAGGAGATAAAATTACTATTCCCACTCCAGCGAGTGCAACAGTAGGGAAAGTGTTGGATAGCGGAGAGGTAAAAATTACTATTCCCACTGCAGAAAATTTAAATTTAAAAACAAACAAAATATCAACTACAATATCAAAGATGATAATTCCAAAAACAAAACATATATAAAAAATTTAAAATTACAAAACATAGAAACATAATATAATGTTTAAAAAAACCTAAAAATTACATACAAAGATTATTTTCTAAAATAAAACTACAAACAAATGAATATTTTATAATAAAAATTATTTATAATCAAAAACATTATTTATTACATAAATATATTTTTTACCTACACACCACACAATTTACAACACACATCTAAATTTAAAAAAAGTGTACCTCCATAATTAACACAATTATTTATCAATTAAACAAATATTATTAATTAAAAAAACATTAAAACAGATCAAAATTAATATACTAACCAAACGTTACGCCTATATAACCAAAATACACAAGCAAAATAAAAAATAAACAATTACCAAAAATATTTATCAAGCAATAAATAACTATTAATGATCAAGTAATGATTAATTATTTTAAACTAAATTACTTTCCACCCTCTACCCCAATAAACACCACAACACACACCTAAAAATAATTACACAATTTCCATAACTAATTTTACAATAATAAATTAATATCGATTAACCACAAATCATTAATTTACAAAAATTTACTTCCCACCATTTACCACTATAAACCCCACAACTCACACATCAAATTAATTACACAATTGCCATATCTACATTTTAATTAATTAATTAGTATTAATTAACAAATAATTAATTATTTAAAAATAAATTACCTCCCACTCAATTCCCCTATAAACCCCACCACCCATTTCTAAAAACATGACAAAATTAACATAATTAATTAACAAATAATTAATTAATTAATAACAAATAATAAGTAAAATTATAAATAATTAATAAATTAATTCTTATAATTAACATTATAAAGTAAAATTAAATAAATATTATATAAAAAATATGAATAAATATATTAAAATTAAATTACTTTCCACCCTACTCCCCTATCAACTCACAACCCGCTCCTAAAAAATGACACACTTAACATAATTAACAATTAATTAATAATAATTAACAACCAATTAATAAATAATTAATAATAAATTAATTCCCACAATTAACACTATAAAATCTAAAGTAAATAAATACTAATAAATAAAAATTTATATTTAATTTATTATAATTAAATTACTTTCCACCCTATTCCCTATGAACCCAAAATTAATTTAAAATCAAATGAATAACTACTAAAAAATGAACACATATTAAAAAAAAAGCAATACTTAGACAAAAAATAGAGCACATACATTTAAAATACATACTAAAATACATAACACTAATTTAAAAAAAGATATTTTTAACAACTATATTTTTGCAAACGATATTAATGACTTTGATATTTGAAAAACAATATTTCTTACCTTAAAGTCGATATCCTTGACCACGATATTCTTGCTGTCGATATTTCTGTCTCGATATTTCAAAGTCGATATTAGTGCAAGTCAACATTTCCAACTCGATATTCTGACTCTTTCCCAGCAGAAACCATATAGCGCCCTCTCACACACGTGACTGTGATTATGGAACTATTATTTCAGCACCCGATAGATTGCAAATAAAGATCCCTGATAAGGCTTTGCAAACACTGTAATAATAGACAAACTCAACATGTATTAGAAACTTGCAGGTTTGAAATGAATATCTGCATTAAAATTCGAGCCTGTCGCAGATTTTTCCTCATTTGAAATCATGGAAGGTTTCAATGTCAGGAAAACATTTTCAAAGAGATTACTCATTAAAAAAAATGTTAGAAGAATATGAGGAAATCTTATTGGATACTTGAACTAAAAAGGCGAGGGGGTCATTAATTGGGCATGAGGTACATATTGATTTTGCAAAGCTTGTGAGTCACGAAAGAATCATTTAATCAAACAAGAAAGGATTAACAGCAGGGACAGCATACAATTACTCATGGTCATGCAGATGAAAACAACAATGTTTAAAAAAAAATCTTTATGTTGCCATTTTTTTGGTACAAAACACGGTATGACATTACATGTAACATATGAACGTCGCACAGCTTTCCCCCACAAATCTTTGTTGCAATATATATATGTGATGCACATCCACCCTCCCAGAGGTCTATCAGTTTAGTAACAGCTAATCGAACCATTGACACCAAGTATGTATCATGACAGGAGCATTTCAAAAATCAGATTTTGACTGCCACCTAACATTCCATCCCCTATGTTAATCATTATAATAAGTAAATGGCAGGGTCGTTACTGTGAGTCATGATCCGCACATCTGGAAAATTCCGGCATCACATCCGACCAGTTCATTAAATCCTCTGTCAACTTCTCATCCCTCCTAAGACATCAAATGTGAATCTCTTCTGCCAAAGCCCACTTCACCACATCCCTAACCCTTAATCCAATAGTGGGACTCTCTGCAACCAGCCAAATTCTTGCTATATGTCTTTTTGCCAGCAGCAAAGCAAACTGTAAGAATTTATATCCAATTTTCTTCTTTTTGGTATGGGTGATGATTCCTAGTAAACAATTTTGGGGCAAGAGAGATAATGGTACGGCTGTGACCCCATTCAACCACTCAGTGATAGCGACCCAGAATTCCAACACCAAAAAACGACAATGGTTAATGCATAAACAAGATTATGGGATATCCACAGACAAGTCTATTCTTTGAGGATTATTCAAAAACAAATAACTTCAGAATCCAACTGTTCATGAGTAGCTGCAATCTATCTACATTTCTCTCCATTTTGAAAGTATGTGCCTTAACGGTGGCCTTCCTTACTTTAAAATATCATAAGTCACTCTTTGGGTCTTATTTTATGTGAACTGCTTAGTTCTGCATAAAATGTAGCATAAACAGAGCTCTCCCTACTGTAAAATCAGGCCAGGCAAAGTATTACATGAAGTACAATGCCTCAGCCATTGTTACTGACAGCCTAGGAGTGAGCCGGAAGCACAGACTCGGTCACTCAGTGTCCTTTAAGAGGAGGCAGCGGCAGTGGCGAACTGGAGCTCTACTGAATTGTAAGATGCACTTACTTCTAAGGTGGACTAACAATTGTGTTCTACAAACCCCTCCCACCCAGGAAATAAAATGGTGCCCATTTTACCATTAAATCTAATCATGCTTTCAACTACAATTTTAACATCATAATTCAGAAGGCAAACGTGCAACAGTCCAAATTAGTATTAGAGCAAATTATATATTATAAGAAGAATAGCTAGTGACAACACATAAACAAATGCTCACCAGAGTCAGTTATCCCACTACAAAGCCTACAAAGCTGTTGGTGAGGCGTTATCTGTCGCCATGTCACGACACCTTTCAATAGAGGAAGATGGTTACAGTGAACATCCATTATAGTGCAGATTTGTACTGTAAAAGGTTCCTGATTTCTACCAAAAGTTTCCATTCCACCAAGGCACATCCCACAGTAGGGTGAGCCACTTCGTTGAAGATACAGTCTTCACCTTTGCTGAGAGGTCTCAATGCAGCACATTTTTCGTCACCAGTTAAGGGGAAGACCTCGGTACGCCCTGCAGGCAGACAGAGGTTTCACTAGAGCTCTGAATCTCCCAGATTTAAGCCAAAGCACGAAAAGTACATGTCTGACTCTAAATTCAACTATATAAGAGCATCTTATACAAACACATTTAGGTGTCAAGTATATGTCAAACGTTCCTCCGCTGGATCTACTCCCACCACTTCCTATATTCCCAAAGGAAATGACATTTACTTACAAACGAGCCAATCAGAGCAAATTGCATTTTCATTAAATTTATTTTGTGCCAAGTCCCACGTGCAGCTATTCCAAGACACTCTAGCATTATGGTTAGGAGTTCGCAGTCAGCCATTTGGAGGATACTGGGGCGTCTTTGGACACTGACTGCTTATTTCTGAATAAGAGAAGCTGACACTGAAAATGACCAAATAACAAGAAACCTTGCCCACTCCCTTCAACATTTGTCATGCCAAAAGTCTTACCTTGCTACTTCATCTCTAAAACTGCGTTAGATGCCAGATCATATTTTATCCCAGTTGCTCTATTAGACAATAAATACTTCTTTTATTGGAGCAATGAGCTATCCGTTCTGTCTAAAAGTAACAAGTTGTAATTTTTGTTGCCCATGGTAAGTTGGCATTTATAGCTATGCCAACATGCCCCTGTATTTTCTAAAAAAGAAAGATACACTCATTGCTTAACATGACGTTCTGCTATGCCACTATCTTAAGAAACAAAATAAAACCAAAATATAATAAATCTAAAACCGGATGTGAGTGTCACTCACAAAGATTATCTACAAAGAAATGTTTTGCAGCAACATTTTTCTAACAACTTTTTCATAGCAACGGATGCTTTTCTTAATACTGTGGCAAACAGCGATGTGCATGTAAATGTGTGTTGTTTTTGGAAGGACACAACTTACTAACACAACAGGTCAAGTGTTGTACAGCCCGTGGATTGCGCTCAGAAGGAAGAAAGGGCATTAATGAATCAATCAATCAATCACGGCATTTGATGTGAATGTGATAGAGCGCAACAAATCTGCCCTATAAATATATGCTAAGCCCTGCTAGAACTGACAGAGTAGTTAATTACTTCTTCGTGGAGGGCACCCCTTCCCCACCACATGTTTTATAGGGTATAAAAGGTTAGGCCCGAAAAATTAGCATTACAAATATCACATTTACTTCCAGCTGGAAATGTGCAACTATGTATGACAATACAGAGCTCAATGTTGGAGCATGTTTTTCTTTTGTTTAACTTCCCTCGTTTTTGTAAGACAAGCCTGCTTACTGGAAAATGCCTTAGAGCTTTATTCAAAACACATGTTCAAAGATCTGAATGAAAAGAGGCTTGCCTCAGTCTGGAGCCTCTGACCGATATATCATTGGAGTGCGCTATATCACTTTTTTTCTGACTGTCAGAACACTTTTATGTCTACAAGAGTTATGTAAACTCAGGTTGTTTTTATACATAACGGAGCTTGACAGAACATTTGCGCAAATTTGAACAATATCTGATGTAGCCAAGTGTAACTTTTCAAAGTGTGTTTTTAAGCACAGGCAGGCAAGCACGATGCAATCAAGCATAGTTTAATTTGAAAATGCAAATGTTTGAGATTATTAAAACCACATCTGTTCTGAGAAGGCACATTGTGACTGTTTATCAACAGATAGTTGTCATTACACTATTCCCTCCATTTCAGTGTAGACATTTCAGGAATACAATATTTGATCAATTTCTGAATTACACCTTGAGGCTAAATGTCATCATCACTCTCTCTCACAAACTCTTATATTTAATTAGAACATTGGAATGCTGGGAGCTCCATTGAAGACAATGAAGTTCTCCGGGCTTCTATTGGCCAGTAGAAGCCCGGAGCTCCAACATTCCAATGTTTGTCACAGCTGTTGCTGTGAACAAAAGGCCTCACGGAGTCGGGCTCCATGAGGCCTTTGTTTTACAAATTAGAACATTCAGCCCTAGAGCCCTCTGTAGCGGGCTCTACCGGCCATTAAAGGCCCGCTCCCTTCGGCTCAGGCCTTTAACGCTGGAGCGGGCCTTTAATGGCCGGTAGAACCCGCTATGGCAGGCTCTAAGGCTATAATAGTTCATCTTTGTCCTATTGGCCTTTCTTCAAACATCAATGGGGAGGTGTCTGTGTGATTACTAGTTGTGAACTAGGCGTCTTGCTGTCAGTTTTAAAAGTGAAGCGTACATAACATAATTTTGAAAGCTTAATATTATTGCTGTCCATATGGGGTGCACCCTTAATATTTAACTCATATTGTCGGTGGGGCAGGTAAGTAATTCTAGACTTTTTGTATCTAACTCCACATATATGTACCAACGTGGTACATATATCTTCAAGGTATGTAGGTGCGGAGTTAGAAATAATAAATCTATACTTCCCCATATGCACTTACCTTTTGATATTTTGTTCCTCGATATTTTGTCCTTGATATTCTTGTATCACAACATTGTTGGTGTTGATATTCAGTCGTACAACCTTTCCATATATATTGGATGTTGCTATCCTACTTCCTACTAGTGCATTGATGGACTTTTTCCAGTTTTATTTTACAACTCTGGTCATCCAGAAAATGAACAACCTACAATTAAGCATCACATCTATAGCGATCACACAGACAATGATAGTAAGGAGACAGAGACACTGTGACAAAAACAAATGGTGAATGGCATCATGTACACAGTGAGATGGAGGCGAGTTGGTCAATGTCAAATAGAAAGAGGCTCTGATAACTTGGGTAGGGACACATGTACATTGGTGTGAAGGTAGCAACACTGGACTCCTTCGAGGTGACTCTCAGTTGGAATAACCTCCCACCAGTAACTGCAAACCACAATATGGCCAAACAGTGTGACAAGGGCCAGTAAATGGACGATACTGTAATATGCAAGACTTAAGACTGTGTTACTTTACAAAAGTTGTGCCAGCTTTAAGCAGTACTCAAAATATCTGGTACCTTCATGAAAAACGATATTGTGTATTCGTGAGTGAATTCCTGTCCACAACAATTATTGACAGATTCTTCATTAAATGACTCATGCTCAAAGGGGCAAATAAGCACAGGTCATCACTCATGTCGATTTTAGAATAAGGAATCAATTTTGCAGTCAAGCATCAACCTAAAAATAAAGGATCGCAAATGCATGACATGCACTGATCGGAGCTACTATGTGTTTGCGTTAAACACCAATATTTAAACCTCAGAAATATGTAAATACTGTAACATAAACATTAGGCCAAACGGATAACTGTTGCCTCAAACCATAAAGTGATTGATCTCTCATTTATTCAACAAACGAAAAATCGTAAAATTGTACACAAAAATAACGTACACCCAATGGAACAGCTATAAGGGCAGGGAAAGCAGGCAGGTGCACAGCCAAGTCTTCAGTGACCCCTGCCGCACAACAGAGGAGCGGGTTAAAAACCTACACTGCCTTGGCCATGGTGTCTGAGCCCCTTACTTCCACCATCTACCCCCACTGGCCTTCTCACTGACATCTCCCATCTGCTCTGAGCAGTCGGAAATTATCAAATTTATCCCCAGAATTGGGTGAAAAAACAGCAGAAAAGGGCTTAATATTCCTGGGTGCATGTGGTTATTTCTCATTTATTTTAGTGCAGGGATACCAGCCAGAATCAGAGGTCCCTCTATCAAAATCCAGCAAACTCATAAGGAGGCCCCTAGAGGGCAAGAGGAGAAGTGCTCCAGGTCACCCATGTGCACCTAGATATGTTAAATACAGCGTGTCCAACCATTAATGGATGGTTGGCACTTTAAATAAAAATCCAGGTAACTACACTTTTGCTTTTTTTATTTTTGTTAACATATTTATTGATTTTAACTTGTCAGAATCAGATCTACATTTGCATACATTCCATTGCAATTAAGACAATTGTCTATGAACATTAAAGTGCACAATGAGTCAGTCCATCATTACATTACCGTGGTCCTCCCTTTTTGACACTTCCATTTCCACTGTTGGGGAAACACATAGTTCCCCCTATGCGTATTCCACCCGCTCCACTTTTTGTCCCACTTTTTAGGACAACCCCTGGATTTATAGACATCTTTTTCAGCGATCATACACTTGTTCATTTCCGCTACCCACCCCTTCGTCAATGGTCGTTCCGCTGGCCCCCATTTCATTGCGATTGCTCTTTTCACCAAAGTGTAGCCCAAGGTGGCTAGTTGCTGTTCTATTTCTGTTAGGTCAGTGGCCTCCCAAATATTGAGAATCCCCATTGGTGGTGTTAGGGTGATTTGTTTCCCTAGTGCGTCTTGCATCTGCGTTGTAGCCCTCTCCCATAGGGGTCGTACTTGGGGGCAATCCCATAGAATATGATAAAATGTTGCCTCTTGGTGACACCCATGCAGACAGAGTGCGTCTTGTCTTGCCCCTATTTTAGCTAGGGTTACTACGGTAAGGTATGTTCTGTGTAAAATTTTCAATTGAATCAATCGAAAACGATGATTTATGGCTGCTTCCCTTGGGGACATCAATGCAGTTTGCCAATCCTCATCGTCGAGCTGCCCCATGTCCGCCTGCCAGTGGTCTCTGAGAGTGCGAAAGGGATCTGGTAAATTATTGCACAATTTACGATACGCGAGTGATATGGCTTTGTCTGGGATAGGCTCCGATAACAACCGGTCCTCTAAGGGAGACGATTCCGTCACCTTCGTCATCTCTGGGAGTGCAACCTTAAGGGCATGGCGAATCTGTAAATAGCGAAATATCTCCCCGTGTGCTAGTTCGCGTTTTTCTTGTAGTTCCCTAAATGTGAGAATCTTACCCTTTCGTACAAGGTCTCCTATGGTGGACAGGCCAATGGTATCCCATTTGTCAAAACCCAAATGGTGACAAAGTAACCCCAGTCGTTGAGAGGACCAATGGGGCGCGGCCTTTGTCAGCACCCCTGTCCAGCCCAAACGTTTAGTTGCTTGATCAAACAACTGCATATAGCTGTGTCTGAACTGGGGTGGCAAAGTGAGCTAAAGAATGATGATGGATTCAACCCAGATCTGTGAGTGGGGGTGAGTGTTTGAAAAGTTTCAGCACTCCGTCCATCATCTCCTTGTGTTTGCTTTGTTCGCCCTAAGTTGGCAGGGTATGCCCAGACGTGGGTCCCTTACTCACTTTGCCACTGGATTCAAGCTAGCCTGGCTGATGAGGGCTGTTAGCCCGAAACCGGTCCCAGGATGCTTGATTCCGGTCCAGGGAAGACATGGCTTGGCAGTTCGGTCTGGACTGTTCCCATGAGGCACAGGGTCAAGACTGATTTGCATATAGCTATGGACGAACTGGGGTGGCAAAGTGAGCTAAAGAATGATGATGGATTCAACCCAGATCTGTGACTGGGGGTGAGTGTTTGAAAAGTTTCAGCACTCCGTCTATCATCTCCTTGTGTTTGCTTTGTTCGCCCTAAGTTGGCAGGGTATGCCCAGACGTGGGTCCCTTGCTCACTTTGCCACTGGATTCAAGCTAGCCTGGCTGATGAGGGTTGTCAGCCCAAAACCGGTCCCAGGATGCTTGATTCAGGTCCAGGGAAGACATGGCTTGGCAGTTCGGTCTGGACTGTTCCCATGAGGCACAGGGTCAAGACTGATTTGCATATAGCTGTGTCTGAACTGGGGTGGCAAAGTGAGCTAAAGAATGATGATGGATTCAACCCAGATCTGTGACTGGGGGTGAGTGTTAGAAAAGTTTCAGCACTCCGTCCCTCATCTCCTTGTGTTTGCTTTGTTCGCCCTAAGTTGGCAGGGTATGCCCAGACGTGGGTCCCTTGCTCACTTTGCCACTGGATTCAAGCTAGCCTGGCTGATGAGGGCTGTCAGCCCGAAACCGGTCCCAGGATGCTTGATTCCGGTCCAGGGAAGACATGGCTTGGCAGTTCGGTCTGGACTGTTCCCATGAGGCACAGGGTCAAGACTGATTTTCATATAGCTGTGTCTGAACTGGGGTGGCAAAGTGAGCTAAAGAATGATGATGGATTCAACCCAGATCTGTGACTGGGGGTGAGTGTTTGAAAAGTTTCAGCACTCCGTCCATCATTTCCTTGTGTTTGGTTTAGTTGCTTGATGCCAGATGGTTACCGTTTGAGCCATAGGGCCCAAATATCTCCCTCTGCAGACCTTAGTGTATAGGGCCCCTAGGCACCCTTCTCGTCCCATCTGATATCTCTCTAGTCTGTATGCTGGGTCCATCGGGGAACGGTACAGCCAATGGTTTATCGCCACCAATTGCGAGGCCCAATAATAGAGTTGTATATCTGGGAGTGCGATCCCACCATCGTACCATCCTTTCGTCAATTTTCCTAATGCTATGCGCGGTGTACCTCCATCCCAAAGTAGTGAGCGGACCTCACCCTCAATGCTGTTAAAATATGAGTCAGGGATCCGGTATGGGCAATTCTGGAGAATATAAAGAAATCGCGGTAAAGCCAGCATTTTAAATAGGGCCGCTCGACCTAGCAATGATAGTGGCAGTGATCTCCAATGCTTAACATCAGTATGGAGTCTTTTTAAGGGGACGACTAAATTCTTGTCATAAAAGAGTTGGGGGTCTGGTGTAATAAAGATCCCCAAATAACGGAATCCTTCACAGGCCACTTCGATTACACATCCCCGGGGTAGTCTAGGAGTGGGGCCCCGCAGAACGAACAGCACCGACTTAGTCCAATTTGTGAATATATTTAGTAGTCTATTTATTGAGGCATAGGGGGACGCTAGATAGATCAGGATGTCATCTGCGTACAATGATATCCTGTCTTCGTTGTCTTCCTCCCATCTCAGTCCCCGAAGTATCACGTTGCGTCTCACCCAAGACGCCAGTGGTTCCAGTACTAGGGTGAAAAGTAGGGGGGACAGGGGGCAGCCTTGTCTGGTACCTCTGCTCAGCTTAAACAAACGGGACGTGCGGTTATTCACCCTCACTTGACCCCGCAACTCTGTATAAAGCAGTCTGACCCACTCTATGAATCTCGGGCCAAACCCTAGGCGTTCCAACACTTCAAAGAGATAGGGCCATTCTATAGAATCGAATGCCATAGAAGCATCCAGCGACAGTATTACCGCATCTTCGTCTATACAGTGTTGACGCCCCAAGACATTGTGCACTCGACGAATATTCAGTGCTGTGTTTCGCCCCGGCATAAAGCCCGATTTATCTGCGTGGACCAGTGAAGGGAGAACGGTCACCAGACGGGATGCCAGGAGCTTCGCTAGAATTTTAGCCTCAGCATTAATTAAAGAAATTGGTCTATAGGAGCCGCAGCTGTTCGCCGGCTTCCCGGGCTTACGGATTACTACAATAGAAGCCAATCTTTGATCTTCTGGTAGAATTCTACACTTTTGCTTTTGTGCAATCCTACTACATATTTATGTTTTGCCGCTCAGCTGATTCTGTGAAAACAACATTCATTAAAGAAGGAATAAGCCATCAAATATTACGCACATTTAGCGAACGGATATAAATACTTCTTTACTTAAAAATAGAATAAAAACCCATACAGAAAGTAACATAAGCCTAGTCACAGTCCCTGCTCTTCCTCCACAAATGAAATGTTATATCTTGTATAAACGTCATTATATGAGTAACAGTCAAATGTTATTTTTCCCTCCCAGCTCCATGCTCGGTTTTTCTTTCAAAGCAGGGTTTTGCACACAATGTTCTACTGTCCAACTATTTAATATAAATTCACATAAATCTTTCCATAATTACTGCAACATCTCACTTTTAAATATGATTTATACCATATGAGCTGCAAATACCAATCACTTTTTTTTTATTAATATGAAACTTAGACACAGGTCTCAGTTAGTGAAAAAGTCTCTTTGTTTCATCTTATTAATGCGATCTCTGCCAAGGGCCATTCACTTCAAGTTTCTAGAGCGCTAAACTGGGTAAAGATTAGGAAAGGTCTTTTAGACATAATGGAAGCTGTGCATCATTTAAGAGAAACAGAAGGTAACCAGATTTGAACACGTGGATTACAGGCAGCTGACAAGTTAATTTAAATATCTTACACCGGCCCAGACCAATTGAGGCTGTCCAGTGTTTTCCCTACACATGATGTAACCAGCTACATATGAATAAGCCTCTTGTTAAAACTGCAGTTGTGGAACATGCCTCTGTAACTTGTCAATTAACTCCCAAAAATATTAAATAATATATTCCGGGAAAACGTGGGCACGCATATTTACGGACCCCAGGGAAAATGGGCTATACACACACTGGCAAGTCATATCACTTTTCCTGACATGGTACAGCTGACGTGGTGCCGGAAGTAGGGCCAGGGCGCCTTAATCCACACCAAACTGTTAGGCTAAGCACTGACAGCGTATGCCCACTATATCACCTCCATTACATCGCCAACCTACCAATCACCATTACATTGTAGATCGCTACATTGTCTCAGGTAAGTTAGTTACGTGCAAGAGTTATTTAACTTAAAAATTGAGTTATACAATTAAATACATTTTTAAATACATTAAAAAAAAAGGGTGAGATGGGGATTCCCCAAAACGATCTATTACTCCACGGTGTAGTGAAGGCTGTGTAATGGTCAGTTAATGTAGGGGCAAATGATAATCTTACCACCACTATGTAAATTAGTTCAATTTAGATTAATTGTATTAAATGCATTTTATGAAAATCTGACATGGATCCAACCTCCTACTACCTATCTTACAAAGTCCTGAGCTAACATAATATGTGCCGCTTTAACCATGATTTCTCAAATATGCTTGAGGTAGGTAAGTAACATTGAAAGGTGACCACTGCTTACTTTTGCAAAGTTATTATGTTGATTACGGTGTTAGTAAACCAATACTATTTGCATTTTCGTTTTGAATGGGAGTTTTCAGAATAACAATTTTATAGCTTTCTATCATATTAAAATTTTTATGGGCCAGGGCACAATGCACAGAGAGGTCGCAAAAAGTGGTTGCAAACTTCACACCAACAATTTACTGCTTTTCTGTAAGTTTGTGATATCACCTATGGATTATTAAGTTACATGGCAAAATCTTGAGTTGCAGGGAGTCACAGAACAATCTGCCTCACAAATATAAATTAGGCAGATCACTATTTGTGACACCCTGTGACTGGCTACAAACAAATGGATAGTGGGCAGCAAGAAACAGCAGTCCACAAACCCCGTGATTGCATTCCTGTTGGACTTGGCCCTTTCGGCAGGGTTATCCCCAAACGTTTTGCCTTCCTCCTCCTATTGTTCACTGAATTCGTTTTTTTGCTGACCATAGGACTCTGAGCATTTTACCATAGCTAACCAGTGCTAAAGTGCTCTTTATCTCTCCTTAAAACATGTTAGATTGGCTTCTACACAAATGTACTTGTAAGTCCCTAGTAAAGTTCCATTACATGTGCCAAGGGCCTGTAAATTAAATGCTACGAGTGGGTCAGCAGCACTGATTGTGAGACCCCCTTAAGTAACTCTTTAAACATGTCTCAGGCCTGCCGTTGCAGAGCCTGTGTATGCAGCTTCAAACTACAGTTTCGACCTGGCAAAGTAAACCTTTTGCCAGGCCAAAAACTTTTAAAAAACATATAAGTCCCCTTAGGGACAGGGCAGGGTCGAATGTATTTTAGAAGGTAGGACATGTACATTTATGTTTTGCATGTCCTGGTAGTGAAAAACACTTACATTCGTTTTTCACTACCGCAATGCCTAGCTCTTCTATAGGATAACATTGGAGTTAATTTATTACATTTTATAAGTGTAATTTTCAAATGAGAAGTGGTAACCAGTTCATGTTTGGTGTCTCTGGAATTAGAATTTAAAATCCTATCTTATGGTGAAGTCGGATTTTAAATTAAAAGTTTGAAAATGCCACTTTTAGAAAGTGGGAATTTTCTGGTCTTAGTCATTTGGCACTTGTAGTCTGTCTATGGGTCACATGACTAGGAATAGCTGACAGCAGAAAAAGATCTCTAATTCCTGGTTTTCTGATACTTTTATAAAAGAGAAAAAGCTTTGTAAAAAACTGAACGGGCATGGAGAAAAATTATAGCCTTGATTCAAAAATATTATACAAAATTGCTTTAAAGAAATATGTGGCCCTGATAAATCTCACAAAGAGAAAGTATTATGAGGGGTGTATAGGAAGACCAGCAAACAAACCCAGGGCCATTTTTAAGGTTGTGAAGGGTTTTACTGATCTTGTGGCTAGCCACAGAAGTAAGGTTCCATCGGTGTATTGGTGTGAGCAACTAGCACTATTTTTTCACAATAAAGTCCAAGCAATACAGAAGAGTCTTCCCTCAATTTCTATGCTGGATGTGACTTTTGGCTGTACTGGTCAGTTGGCTATACCGATTTCCTGTGGCCTCTTGGAGTTCAATATTATCTCCCTGGAAGACTCTAGGACAGCGATTTTAAATCTTAAATCGGGCTCTCCTACTGATCCTTGTCCTCCAACCATTTTGGTTTTAGGTATGGACATTATTAAGCCCATACTGAATGCAGTGGTGAATAAGTCCCTTGTCACTGCCACTGAGCCATCATGTTGCACGAGAGCAAAAATTGTTCCTTTATTTAGAAAACCTAGCGCAGATCCAGATGTCCCAGGCAATTATATGCCAATTTCCCTTTTTCCAGCGCCTGCTAAAATAGTTGAAAAATATGTCAATTGACAGCTCTCAAGTTATCTAGAGGCCAATGGGCTTCTTCATCCGAGCCAGTCGGGTTTTAGACCTAGGCATAGTACTGAGACTGCCTTGGTGGAGGTCTCGGATTGTATAAGATGTACCATTGATGCGGGCGGCAGGGCAGTCCTGGTATTGTTGGACCTGTCAACAGCATTCAACATGGTCCCACATGACAGGCTGTTCACATGCTTAGGCGAGATTGCCATTAGAGATAATGCCTGGAACTGGCTTAATTCCTTTCTTGAGGACAGGAGTCAGGACGTTTCGCTACCACCCTACTCTTCTGTCAGTTGAAAGATGTCAGTCAGAGTCCCTCAGGGCTCTGCACTTAGTCCCACTATGTTTAACGTCTTTTTGTCCCCCTTAGCTAAGGTGGTGGATCCATTTGGGACTATGATTATCTCCTATGCAATTGACACCCAGATCCTCTTTACCTTCAGCAAGGGGGCTTCCATCGATTCAGATATAGCCCTGTCTCTCTGCTGTTTTTCAATGGCTGACATGCAACCATCTGAAATGCAACAGAGAGAAGACAGAGGTTCTTAGTTTTGAACATAACTGTCTTAAACTTCGATGTTCACTGGCCTATAGGGAAACCTTCACCAGACACCCAGGTTGCTGTTGTAAAAAATCTGGGGATTAAATTTGACAATAAAATATAATTTCATAATAAAATTCTCAGTGGTTGGTGTCTGTTTTGGCATCTTGCGTATCGCAAAAAAAATCATAATTTTTTATCTTTTTAATCGAAGATTACTGTGGTATTGGCCCTGGTGATGTCCAGACTGGACTACGCCAATGCATTATGTGCAGGGTTCCCAAAATATCTCCTGAATAGACTTCAGGTCGTTCAGAATGCAGCAGCTCGACTGGTTCTGGGCTTGTTGGGAGGGGAATATATTTCCTGTCATTTGCACAATTTGCACTGGATTCCCATTGGAAAACTGATTCTTTTTAAAGTAGTACTCTTAATGCATAGGGCTCTCCATCATCTTTTTCCCCTCTTCTGTCACTCCGCGATCCTTCTCAATCCAAATAACTGACTAATATCCACCACTCAAATTACTTTCATATTTCACTATACTAATTCACCACTAATCCTTTACGGGTTCCGGAGTAGCGTGCTACTCGCCAAAAAAGCATTACAACACCCCATCAGGGGTAACAAGCGCTATATAAATGCAAACCTTTTTCCCTCTTCTATCCCTCCGCTATCCTTCTGAATCCAAATAGCTGACTAACATATCCACCACTCAAATTACTTTCATATTTCACTATACTAATTAAACACTAATCCTTTATGGGTTCCAGAGTAGCGTGCTACTCGCCGAAAAAGTGCTTCAACGCCTCATGAGGGGTAGAAAGCGCTATATAAATGCAATTACAATACAATACAATCATTCTAGACCTGACTATCTTTTGGCTAGGATTGCTTTCTATAGCCTGGCCAGAATCTTATGCTCATCTCATCTGGTAATCATCTGTTCAAGGTCCCTAAGGTTCATTTGTCCACTGCAGGAGGTTGTTCCTTTTCCTTCCTGGGCTCTGTATGGTGGAACAATCTCTCTTTTGACCTTCATCAAACAAAGGCTGAAGCCGGTTTTAAGAAAAAGCTTAAGACCTCGCTTTTTTCTCAGTAATTACCGTCTGTGTCTGCCTCTTCTCACATGCTGTATAACGGCAGGACACTCTTGAGTAGCCGTGCGCCCTATAAATACCTTCACATTCACAGTTGGGCTTTGTGTATTCCTCTTAACAGCCACGCACAATGGGGAGCTTAGGTATGCCTGGATAGGCCTTCACTGGCAGGATGAGTGGGAGGAGCTGGCCTAGCCCCACTTACACTTGAATAGGCTGTGTCCTGTCTTAACACAAAGGGCTGCATACCCCCTGTAGTTAGTCTGGAGCCAGGATCAGGAAGGCAGGGTATCTGCCCACGTCAAAGGCACAACTGTGCATAACTACTAGACCTCGTACACCAAAGTAGCAGAACAGATCTGGACCTGTGGATACACTGCCAGGAAGAAGTACTGCTGTGCTGCTACAAGCACTGCCACTCTGCTCGACTGCTACTCTAAAAGAACTGCTGCCTTGCTGTGCTGGCCTTCTGCCTGCTGCCTTCTTGCCTGGGTAAGAAGAACTGGACCTGCAACTTCATCGTGCACCCAGCACCCCAGAATGACTCAAAGGAGTAGTCTGCTGGCCTCCTGATCTGAGCCTCAGGGAAAGGCTTCCCAATCAGCTCATTGACGCAGCTGCAGCGAGTTCCTGACCCCCAAGTGGTGCCTCTCAGGTCCTGGATCCTTGGTGTGGCTCACAGGCTCTTAAATTCAAGCATTTGGGCTCTTTGTGACTGCGAACAGGCCTGTTTGCACCAGAACTGTGCCGCTCATACCGAAATTCAGCGCAAGCTGCCACCAGCCCATCTCTTTGCACAGCAAGCATCGATTCCCCACAGAGGACAGCGACCATGAAGCTCCAGCCCTCCCGCCTGTGACGCCTGGCCTGCTCTTCATGCAGACCACCGCACGCAATGCTCTCCATGCTCCCTGCTACCCTCTCTAATGTGAGCGGTACAACGTCAGCGGGACTAATCTAAACTGTATCCAACCCATGACCCATCCCAGTCGGCCTGAACTTTTGACTTTGACACGGTCTAGCGCAACCAAATAGCCGTAGTTGGCGCCATCTGCTTTTAGGAACTATTTTTCACTTTATTCTTTAAAAATTCGTAACTCGGGTTCTACTGATTGGATTTTTTGTCATTTTGGCCTTGTTATAATTTATTAAATTAAGGTCTATTTTTCTAATCTGATGTGGGATCTTTTTGTGTGGTGTTTTCACTGTTTTACTGTTTGAAGTGTTGCACAAATACTTTACACATTGCCTCTAAGTCAAGCCTGACTGCTCTGTGCTAAGCTGCCAGGGGGTTGAGCACAGGTTAATTTAGGGTTTGCTTGTGCCATGCCCTGACAAGAATTGTGGTTCCTTCTTGACCAGGTGTCACATCCCAGTCAACCAGTAGCCCACTTTTTTACAATTCCCACATTGGAAATGTTTTTCATAAAGTTTCCTGTGTTTCTCAAATGGATGAGGGCTGCTTTAAAAACAAAATGTATCGCATTTGGAAGGATATTGAGGGGTGCAAGTCATTGATATATTTCATTTTGATTCACAATTAAGCGGGGATGAGCTTTTCATGGCCCCTAATTGAGGTTGGGAACGAGTTGCAACCCTCCATTTTCGGATTTAGAAAGGGTTTTCTGAATCGAAAAATGGGTTTAATAAAGTATTAAATGTCACAGTATGGTTGCAAACCCCTTGATTTTGAGAATTGCAGGGATTATGACCACAAAATGCTCTAGTACATGAGGCCCTAATTCTGGTAAGTATGTCTGTAATATGCTCTAAAAGGGGACAAAATCCCTCTCTCCAGTTGTGTAGAATAACATTTGGTACGGAGGGCACTAATCTAAAAAAAGTCTGCACATTTAATGCAACTTAAGCACAATTGTATTTAATTTGCAAAGGTAAATACCCATGCCCTATCAACATAATCAGAATGGCCTGCTCTCACAATTGTGATTTGTGAATGCTAAAATTCTGCCAAAATGGTCCACCATAAAAAATGTATTATTATTGGTGGGTGTTCCTGGGTGATCCTGTAGAAGAAGGTGAACACTCACAAGTTTGAAAGTTTGTGGATAGTCACACATGCAGTGCAGGTAGCATCACCCCCTGGAAACCCACACAAGGTTCCTCATGTCAAGGGCACGAGTAAATGCATTTACAGACTGAGAATGGAGAGTTAATATCCCATATTTAATTGTGGTTTCTCAGTGGGAAAAGCTATTTTACCAGTGGGGAATGAAAAATAAAAGTTAAGTTTGAAATTGCTTAACTATGTCCTTCATCCATGTGCAGAACATTTCCACTTGATTACTATTGAAAAACATATGACTGTCAGAGATTTCCAAATGTGCTCCTGTTATTTTTAGTTACTCCCTGGAAAATTGATTTGAATATAAGACTGCAACCTCTGTCTCCTCAGCTTGATAGATCTCCACAGCCCTCAACACTGTTGAACATCAATCCCGACTCCAGACCATCTCCTCATGAATAGGGTTTGATGGCATTGTCCTTCAGTGGTTAGCCTCCTTCCTAAACAACAGATTATTCCTCATCCAAATGAGCACTTCTAATCTGATTCTATCCATGTGATCTACAGAGTAACCAAGAGATCTATCCTATTTCCAGTAATCTTCAACATCAACATGGAAATTCTGGGAACCCTTCTGGTCAACAGGATTATTGATATTCATCAGGAAATGGTCAATACCCAACCCCACCTAAAATTCACATCAGGAAATCCCATGACTCATTTTAAACTTCTGCCATGACGAGTCAGGAGTGGATATCTTTACTGCCCATGCAGCTCAAATGTCAGAAGACAACAATTGTGGCATTTGCTGTAATGACAACAGAAATGTGTGCACAAATGGTACTGAGCCATGAACCATATCAGTTTATTGAAATCAGTATCACATTGAGAATGCACATCTGGCATTATACAAATTGCGTGGCACCAGCTCGTTATGCTCCGCAAATTGAAAGTCTTTCTCCTTTACATTTTGTAACAGCCATGTAAGCCCTCATCCACCCTCACCATGACAGAAGCAACACCCTTCTTGCAGTCATTCCAGGAGCATGTGACTATCCAGAAGTGTGCCCTTCAGTCAGCTGTCTGACTGATCAAAAGTTTCAGGAAGTTTAACAGAATCACACACATCCTCAAATCGCTCTACTGGCTCCCACTACAAGCAAGCATCACCATCATAATGTGCTGTCTCACCTACAAAATGATAAACTTAAGCACTGAACCATTTCTGGCAAGCAAGATCAAAATTCCAGTTGTCTGCTTAGCATTCATAGTAGAACTTAGAGATGATCATTTTCACACCTTCCTGGTCAGGAGCAGGTCTGTCTTTCCAATTGTGGTGAAGTTCTGTTAAATCCATCATGGCATTTATGAGGAGAATAGAGGGTTCTATGGATACCAGTGGAGAGTATTGACAGATGCCCCTGTCTTGTTGAAACATGCACCCCACCCTCTGGTAGGCTGGCAACCCTAGCCCAGGAACAAGTGTGTATGGAGCTACACTCTCTGTATTTGCACAAGTACTGACCCTTGAGATAGGCCTGAGGCACTCTACCTGCCATAGCTGTTGTCCTGAAAGGCCAGGGGTGCTACAAAAGACAATGTGAATGAGACCAACAATCTCTCATTGTGTACGGAGTAAAGAGAGTGTAGATAGCCATGCAGTCAAGATCTGTGTGTGGTCCTGTCCACAGCAATGTTTCTCTAATAGAATGTCAGGTGTGGAGTCTGCACTCTATTTAGCCTACTGAATAGAGTGCACACCTGAAAAGTGTGTGCGGCATTAAGCCCTGAGGCCCACAAGGATCCCTATCCCTCCCCTGCTCTCGTAGCCAGAAGCAAAGTAATTGCATGGATGACACACAGGCAGGTTTTTCCTGGTTCCCACCTCGTAAGACGGGTGACTAGATGGGGACCAGGAAGTGTAGGATGTGACCTGTATGTCACTACCCCTCCTGTTGTCACAAGGTCCAAGGGCTATATAGGGCCTGGACCATCTTGTGCTACCCCTTCTCCTTTGACCATTGAGACGACAGGACTGAAATGGAATGGACACAATGCTACTGGTGCATCACACAGAGGCATTAAAGAGATTGCTTTGTTAGCCCAGGCTTCAGATTGTGTCTAGCTTGTACCACCCTCTTTTCCTTTGGTTTCTAGAATATTACTGGATGGCTGAAGGTTGTGGGTGGTCAGGAAAAAGGAAATATCAGGCACCTGAGCTGCCTCAGTTCCTTAATGCAGTTCTGGTCAAATTGGGGAATGGCGGGCTGCCTTCATCCTTATCTGAATCAAAGCCCAAAGTACAAGTAGTGGAGTGATCTTGGAGATCTGGGGTCCCTCCATGTGAAGCGTGTTCTTGTGTCACAAACAGGTCCAGGAAACGAGCCGCCGTGTCTCAGAGCAGGTCCTCAAGGGATAATTTGCACCGAGCCTGTGGTGGAGGTGATTGAGCAGGGGTTGGAGGAGGCTGCCAGGCCCTCTGGTGTGGTTTCAGTTAGGGGGAGGTGGAAAATCCAATTACTTCTGGGTCAGAGACAGCTCTTAGCATGCCTCACAACACTAAGGAGAGTGAGTTTAGTGATGTGCTACCTATTTTGTCAGAGTTCTGTTGGTCTTTCAAGAGTCTCACCTCAAATTCTAAGGAGACAAATCCAGGTCAGCCAGTTGTTGGGGTTGTTAAACCACAGATATGGCCCTGGGTTTAGGTACATTGACTGACCCTCACAAGAGAGGTGAAAAACAGGCTCCATTTATTTCACTGCTAACTTCACATGGTCAGGTAGCAGAGGTCAGCAACAAAAGGACCCCAATACCACTTTGGAAGTGCTGAGTTATGCTGCACAGTTGCTTACCCAGCAGCTGGGGATATGGACAAATCTTCCACCAGTGCAGTTTTTAATACCCCCATGTATACCATGGCCTCTGCCATCAATGATCTGCAAATACAGATGGCTACCACATCGCTGAATGGGCAAAACTGGATGGGGAGCAAAACAAAAAACCCTGGTGGGGAGAAAAGGGTAGCAACCGGGGGAGCAAAGACTTACCCTCAGCAGAGGACAAGGTTAAGAAAGTTAAGGATGCTTCAGTGAAAAGTACTGTTGACACACTAAACAGAATAGGGACCAGGAGACCATCCTGTGCAAGCTAGGTAAGCTTGCTGCTCCTGTGCCAGCTGATGTAAAAAAAAACATTTTAGAAAGGGTATATTATTGAAGTTTTTCCTTTGATTAGGGCAAAGAGGAAGGAGCTGGAAGGAAAAGAGAAAGAGGGGAAGGATTCAAAGAAAGAAAAAAACATAGGTTGAAGAGAATACTACTAATTGTCTATATGGTTTTAATGTTTATATGATGGTAAGTTTGGAAAAAAAGCCTGAGGTGGCTGGTTCAATGATTTTTATGCCAATAAGATACTTAAAAGTCATTATGATTAAAGGGGCACTATGGGATTCGATTATAACTGGGATATTAGATGGGCAAGGGCTGAAGCATCTTCATCAGCAATGCACTCGTGGGAGAAAGAAAGGATCCTACTGGGCTTTTACTAGAAATCTGTACATCCGCTCTACCGGATCGTATAAGCTCAAACATGCTTGTTCCTTTTGTGGTCTTGCCTCACATCCAGTGTTTAAACATGTTAAGAATGCCAAAGAAAAGGGAAAGGCACCTAGAACATTACCCAGCTAGTTTTGGGCTTCCCACAGCAGAAAGAGTTGATAGGCTACTGCACTGGCATAACTTATACCTAACAAGAAGGCAGCTCAGGTTTTGTATTCAGGTTTTTCTCACCGATTTAGAGGTAGTTTCCCTGCTCCACACTGAAAACCCAAATTTCAGTCCAAGCCCATCAGGGTGATGTTGATAATAAGCTCCACAAGGAAAGTACAATAGGGAAGATTGTGAGCCCGTTTGTGGCTTCGCTTTTGGAGGGTTATTTTTTTTCTCCACGTAGATGTGATTCTAGGAATAGTAAATCTATACTTATCGATAAACACTTACCTTTTTGATATTATTGTCTTTCATATTATGTGTGCTACATTATGGTAAAACAATATTTCCCACCCAGTATGCCACACTATAAATCTCTGGGAGATAAATTACTCAATGTATATTTCAAAGAATTAGTAATATTATGCCTGAAGACAGTTTTGCTGTCAAACCAGAGCTAAACGGAGAGGATGGTATAGCATTTATATATTTATTATGAGCCCTCCATTTTTAAGCTCCGTGTAAAATGCAGAATAAACATGAATTCAAGTTCAGATATTCTCAGCTATTTTGGACCCATCATGCAATATTAAGGTGTGGTCTAGTAATCCACCTTTTGGGTCTCTCACAAAAACCTGTTCCTTTGTATCAGCTTGATGCACTGTAACAAATATAGTCAAAATTAATTTTAATACTTCTCTAACTGCCAAATATTCCTTTTCTTGTATGGGCATACATGCTACTTTCTTCTGTATACACTAGCCTAAGAGTGACTGTGCCTCATCTGGACCCCATAACACATATTCCTTGCTGTTTTGAATGATCTTCAGTTTTGCAGAAAACATTGCTCCTGCTTTAAGTCAACACCACAAGAGTTGTTTTCATCAACAATACAAAAAAAATCCTTCCTTGTTTTCTCAGGATACAGAAATAATTGCATATTTTGGAAAATTAGCTTGCCTTTCAACTTTGCTGCAGTGAGGACTTATTATCTTTCAAGTTTGTGAAAGGCATATTAAGAATATCTATCTCCTTTGTACTGCTTCATCATCAAATTGCCACATATTTTCCGTCTGGGTTAATGGCACCTAGACTAGGCTTCTTTGGAACAGTGCTATTCTTTTTGGTTAAGATTGTCTAGTTCCAATCCCCTTGAGAAGCTTGGACCCCTCAGCAGATGTTGTCTTTTGTAGCTTTTCATGCTCTTCACTTTATTTTCTTTCATACAGTTTTATACAAATATCATGAAGCATTGTTTATCATGTCTTTATGATTCCTACATGATACCTAGGAGACTATGTAGCTTATTATAACTTTATCATGTAATTATCATAGTTAAGGGACACCAAAAGGAAACCAAGCCTTATCCAGGAAATTCTGTTAATAAAAAACGCAAGAAAATACACAAGGCTTTTTCTTGCCAAGCACGAAGACTTTGGAACTGTCTGCCAACAGAACACAAGCTCAACCCTAACTTGCTGCCCTTATAAAAAAACAGGGAGGCATCTGTTCAAAATGCACCTCACTGTGAAACCTCCTCTCCCATCCATCAAGATTCATCTTGTGGCATGGTTCAGGTTTTATGAGCTTTCAGTGCCTCACTGTTCTATGAAGCTACTGCTCATGCTTCCTACCCTCTTTAATTGCCTCCAAGATATTTTGTTATATTGGTTAAGTTTCATTTGAAGTGTTCAGTTACTCCAGCGGCTAGGTAGGTGCTACACAAACACCATGAATAATTATTATAAATAATGTCTCCAATATTACCCGTCCTATAAATTATCTTATTCGTCTTCCTATGGAGCATTGCAATTCTGCTTTGAGTTTGTTCAAAGTTGTTCCCAGATTTGTCTGCTCTTTGGCTACCTCTTCATTTATTTTGGCCAATTTTGCTATTTCCAATTGCTGCAGCATTTAAAGGAAGATGTATTAATGCATAGGAAGTGATGCATGATGGGTTTCCCCTTGGGGTATGCCTGCTATGCTTCTATTTCTACAGGGCTGGCTGCACTTTAGGGATGCACCCACTTGGTTTCTTTTTTATTTCACTGTTTTATAAACGGGAACTGCTTTTGATGGGGGCACCTCGTCACCATGCCAAAGGCCTATTGTGTTCACCTGCAATGTTACTCCTTTAAGCTTGATGAGGCCAATCATTCATACTGGTTTTCTTTCTATCCAACTCCAAGATTTTGGCATACTTCTCCCTGTCCATGATGGAAAGCCCAGTTAGACTTGCCGGGATTCACACTTGTGGCCTTAAGAGAGTGCAGATGGGCTCAGACGTTGATTAGACTGTTCCCAATAGATACATATTACTAATGAAAGATTTATTGCCGTCATCAATGGTGTCTTAAATTTTATGCTACAAATGATCTTGTGATACATTCTTCACAGTTGCACTGAATTAATAAATTAATGACCACAGAGATATTACACAGTTCAGTTATCTAAGTCATGTGAAGACAGAGGATTCAGAGATGGCAAACACTGAGGTTTTTCCCCAAAGGAAGAGTGGTTGGTGTAATGGTTAGCGCTCCAGTGCCTAGAGCGCTGGAGCGGAAGTCCCACCACATCCGCTGACCAGGCGTGGCCAGCAAGGAGCAAATAAAAGGAAGGCGCTCGCTCGGGGGCGGCACTTCCGACGGTACTGTTGTGTCCCGTGTCTGTGTCCCGCGCAGCGGCTGGAAAAGCACGCACAGCAGTTGACCTGTGAGAGGTCACCACATTGGCGACGAGGAGGGCCGTGACCCTCGCAACACCATCGGGGCCGACGCTGAACCCCCGATCGGCAACTTCTGCGACCTGTGGGACGTCTCTCAGCCTGCCGCCAAACGCTCGTGGGAGGGTGAGTCACCCCCCGCGGTGCAGAGTCCCCAGGCAGCACAGCGCCGCAGTGCGTTGCACCGTGCCCCGGCTGCCGGTGCCTACACCCTGTGTCCAAGGCAACGCACCAGAGTGCCACAGCGCCGCAGTGCGCTGCAACGTGTCTCTTATAGCCTGCCCACTTCAGTCTCCACAGCGACACCGCGCCCTCACGTGCCATCCAGGGCCCACGTTGGACACATCTGCGCACACGCGCCTGCTGCCTTCTTCACCGCGCGCTACAGGCGGGGGCCTGGAGGTGTGGCACACGACCTGCATTGGCCCAACGGCCACTAGGTCTTCCAGAGCCTACGACCCGGCGTCTGCTAAGGACTTACCATGGGCGACGAAAACCGTGCCCCTGCCCCAATCCAGATCCCGTTTCAGCACGCGGCCTCCATTCAGCGAGTTGGAGGACCCAGCGACGGCGTCCCCCCGCTGGAGGGTGTAGATTGAGGGCCTCAACAACTACTTCGTCGCTACCAGAGGCGGACGGCGCAATCAAACGGTCCCTCCTCCTCCACTATGCAGGGGACGAGATCTTCAAGCTCTTCAAGCACCTGCCTCACACCGGAGCCGCGACAGACTACGAAGCGGCGGTGGCCGCGCTGGATGCCCATTTCGATCCTCAGCTCAACCCGGATTTCGAGCGCTTCAAGTTGCGCCAAGCGCGCCAAAGGGAAGGAGAATCCATAGACGCATTCTACGCCTGCCTACGTGAGCTCGCCAGCACCTTCACAGAGGATGACCAGCCCAAGGAGATCAGGGCCCAACTCATCCAGGGGTGCAGAGACAAAACACTGCGGGGCCTCATTCTCCGCCAACCAAGGATAGCGCTGGAGGATATCCTCATCCTAGCACGGTCCCATGACCTGTCGGCGGCTAGAGTGAATGAGATGGACCAGGGCCTCATCAAACCGATGGGGCGCTCTGAGATCAAGGTCGAGAGGGCAGACGCCATCAGGACAAAAACCAGGATAGAGGTTCCCCGGAAGCCGAAATCAGACGCGCCCAGATCACGGTGTGGCTACTGTGGCCACGAGCCCCATGCAGCGAAGGACTGCCCGGCACAAGGGGAGACATGCACAAACTGCGGGATCCCGAACCACTTCGCCATCGTATGCCCAGTGAGACGTCGAGGTTGTGACGCCAGAGGCCCGAAGCCACCATCTCGAGCAATCCGCCACTTATCTGTGATGGAGGCGACCACATCGGAAGAGGCGCCGAGACCAAGCCGCCGATACCAGAGACCAGCGGACTCTTCATCGGAGGACGAAGAAGAGGA
Source organism: Calotriton arnoldi (assembly GCA_963921515.1). Classification (NCBI taxonomy): domain Eukaryota; kingdom Metazoa; phylum Chordata; class Amphibia; order Caudata; family Salamandridae; genus Calotriton; species Calotriton arnoldi. The sequence continues at coordinate 980,138 of CAWUFW010004606.1, read as the reverse complement.
ATCATACCTCATATCATTTGCGCACGAGCTCAAGCGACGCCGCAGACCTCAGCCAACCTGCGTGGTCAGCATCGCCGGCTCCGAGGTAAAGGCGATCATCGACACGGGGGCATCAGTGAACGTGATGGGCCTCCAGCAGTATCGACATTTACGACCGTGCCCTCCTGTCACCCCCTCAAAGACTCGGATCTATGCATATGGAGCACACACACCACTACCACTAAAGGGGAAGATATCTGTCCCGATCAGAACGGAAGGACGAGAAGTAACTGCGACCATCCACGTAATCGACAGGGAAGCGGATACACTACTGAGCAGCAACACGGCGGAGGACCTGGGACTTGTCTCGTTCGCCAGAAGCGTCCAGGCGCACCAAGTCGACGAACTGCTATAACAATTCCAGGAACTATTCCGAGGCCTGGGCTGCATCAAATGTGACCCCATCAAGCTGCACATCGACAAGGCAGTCGCCCCAGTTGCCCTACGACATCGGAGGGTACCGTTCCACCTAAGGCCACTGGTGGAGAAGGAGCTGGAGCTCCTCGAAGCACAAGGGGTAATCGAGAAAGTATCCGGGCCAACGCCCTGGGTGTCTCTGCTAGTCATCGCGGAGAAACCGAAGTAACCAGGCGCCATACGCCTGTGCATCGATATGAGGCTGCCAAACAAGGCCATCAAGCGGGAACGCCATATTATGCCGACGATGGACGACATCATAGCCGATGTCAACGGGTCAAGGTGGTTCTCCAAGATCGACCTCAACGCCGGCTACCACCAACTGCCGCTATCAAAAGAAAGCAGATACATCACGACTTTCAGTACCCACCTTGGGCTCAGAAGGTACAAAAGACTTTGGAATATCCTCGGCGGCCGAGGTGTTCCAGAACACGATCAGATAGATGTTATCTGGCCTGCCTGGCGTGCTCAACGTCAGTGACGACATCCTGATCCACTCAGCGACAGCCGCCGATCACCATAAGCACCTTCGGAGCACGCTAAAACGCCTAAGCGAACATGGGGCAACACTCCATAGGGACAAATGCCAATTCTTCCAGCCATCCCTGGAGTTCTTCGGGTACGTGTTCAACCAAGAAGGCATTCAAGTAGACCCGAGGAAGTCGCAGGCCATCAAGAACGCACCTGCCCCGACGACGCCCACAGAAGTGCGGAGCTTCCTCGGGATCGCCACCTATTGCGGGAGGTTCATCCCTGACCTGGCGACACGAGCGGAACCTCTCAGGGCACTTACCCGGACCGACAGCCCGTGGAAGTGGGGCCAACAGGAGGAAGAGGCGTTCCAAAGAATAAAATATGCCCTCCTAGGAGAAGCTACGCTGGCCTACTTTGACCCCGCAAAGCGGACAGAAGTCCTTGTCGACGCAAGCCCAGCAGGGCTTGGAGCAATTCTAGCCCAAGAGCAAGAACCCGGCAGATGGCAGCATTGTCGTTCGCCAGCAGGTCCCTGACGCCTACAGAGACAAGGTACGCACAAATAGAGCGGGAGGCGCTCGCCATCAAATGGGCCTGTAGCCATTTTCACCTGTACGTGACAGGACAGCCATTTACCATGGTCACCGACCACCAACCCCTCGTACCACTCTTCAAAGGATCTGCTCCCCATCCTCCACCACAAATTGAACGATGGGCCGTGCAATTGCAGTCGTATGAGATGGACGTCGTATACCGGCCTGGGGCCAAGAACCCGGCGGACTTCTTATCCCGTCATCCGACGCAACAGACACACGGAGGTGATGACGAAGCAGCCGAGCAGTACCTCAACATGGTGTCCACACCCGCATGCCCGCGAGCAATGACCCTAGAAGAAATCAAGAACGCCGCCCGAGACGACAGTGTTTACAGCCGCACCCTACACGCTGTTCAGACGGGATCGTGGAAGGACTACTTGCATCAAGCAAACGCCTGGAACCAGGAAGACAGGGAAGAGCTGACGAAGATGTGGCGGGTGAGAAGTGAACTCAGTGCCACAGGAGACGGCCTCCTGCTGAGGGGACCCCGGCTGGTCATACCCCAGGCGTTGAGAGTCCGGGCAACACAACTCGCCCACGGAGGCCATCAAGGGGCCACGAAGATGAAGACGAGGATGCGGGAAAAGGTCTGGTTTCCCGAACTAGAACAGATGGTCGACGAGCTCGTCCGTCGGTGCCCGTCCTGCCAACTTACCAGCGCACGGCCGATCCCGGTCATCACAGAGGAGGTGTGTGAAGAACCATGGTCCAAAGTGAGCATAGACTTCGGGAGTTTCCCAGACGGACGACACACCTTAGTGCTCGTGGATGCGTTTTCCAAATACACCGTCATGGAAATAGTGGCCTCAACCGCATTCACCCACGTGCGCCCCGGCCTAGAAAAGGCGTTCGCCATGTTCGGACTCCCACAAGAAATTCGGAGCAACAACGGACCGCCATTCCAAGGATCGGAGTTCGCCACCTTCCTGCAACAACAGGGAATACACCACCGGAAGATCACGCCTCAATGGCCTCAGGCCAACGGCGACGTGGAGAGGTTCATGAGGACCCTGAATAAGACATTCCGCATCGCCACGCTGGAACAGGCTGACCCGGAAAGGCGACTTCACGAATTCCTCAGAGAGTACCGGAGCACCCCCCACTGCACCACGCAACGAAGCCCGTGGTCGCTGATGCTGCGAGGCCCGAGGAAGGACCTGATGCCAACGTGCCCCGGGTGGACACCTCCACCCCCGGACGTCCAATCGACCCAAGCCCGGCGAGAACACCAAAACAACCAGGCGAGCGCCAGACGACACGCCGCGGAGCCTGCGGCCAGGAGCGACCGTCCTCCTCAAAGACCGACGGCCCGGAGGAAAGTTCAAGACTCACTACGAACCAGGCACCTGGACAGTGGTAGCCAACCGTGGGACCATGGTAACGCAAGCAAGGGAGGGGAGAATGTGTCGAGGAACATCTCGTGGTTCAAAGAGGTCCCTGCCAGACCAGCAAGAGGGCAGGAGGCCAGACCCTCAACAATCCCGCCCGGCGGACATCCAGAGACGCTAGAAAGCGAGCCAAGGAGCGATCCCGGCGGAGAGGAGCCCGGTGCGAACGTCTCGCCAGGTTACCACACCTCTCCCACTGAAGGCGACAGCCCAGAAGGAGGGCACGGAAGGCACCGAACTCAGAGGTACGATCTGCGGCCAAATCCTTGCCCCAGCCAACGGCTGCGAGACTTCGCCTGTTGAGGGCAGTACCCTGAGACGGTGAAGAAAGCATCCGGAGAGGCGCCGAACACCGGCGAAGGACTGGGTGAGCTCTGACATATTGAGCAAAGTTTGTTTGTTTTCAAGAACCGAGTTGGGAAGGGATGTAATGGTTAGCGCTCCAGTGCCTAGAGCGCTGGAGCGGAAGTCCCACAACATCCGCTGGCCAGGCGTGGCCGGCGGGGAGCAAATAAAAGGAAGGCGCTCGCTCGGGGGCGGCACTTCCGACGGAACTGATGTGTCCCGTGTCTGTGTCCCACGCAGCGGCTGCAAAAGCGCGCACAGCAGTTGACCTGTGAGAGGTCACCACAGTTGGCTTTAGTGTCAATGATGCTAGGGAGTGTGCACACTTCTTGGGGGTCACAAAACACCATTAATTAATGAAGGGTATTATCAGTTCCACAGGACTGAAAGATGGCTACTGGTATTTTGCCAGCTACGGCCATCACTGTGACAGTTATTACTCTTTGCACCAATAAATCATTCGGATAACTGAGATGATTTCAGTTCAACACAGTAGACTGGCAAACATAGCCCTCCTTGCCAGGGATGAGGGTACCATATAAAAGGTATCAAACGACATTCACATATTACCTCTGACACAAAGTGACATGCTGCCATCTTCTCAAAGGCCATGGTGCCACTTGCCAAATTTTTAGGGCAGATCTGCCGCCCTGAGCTGTAGTCCAGCCCTGACTTTCACAAGATTCTCACCGGTAGGCAGAAGCCATAGTGCCACGAACAATAAAGTGTACATGAAAAATATATACCAAGACGTATAGTCTATTAAAATCGTTAATCTACATATCTACTGGTATCTTTGTTGTACACGGCACAGACGTCTTTTACATGTTGCTGGTGATCCATGAAACATTGTAAGCACTTATGTCCATGGAGCTTAAAGCTGAAAGGAGTGAACTGAGGCTAAATTATAAATTCAGGCACTGATGAGGTTGAATGAATGTGTATCCTCCAGAGGCAGTCAGTCATAGTAGGTGTGGTGCCGGTGAACGCCTTTGAAACCATGACTTGCAGTCTTGAAAACACTGAAACGTTTGGGAGAATACTGTAGCAAAAAATTAAAATATTTCTATATTAAACAGATTTTTAGCAGTCCAAGCTCAAAAACGTAAGCTGTCGGCTAGCCAAGCAGGACCAGGCGTCGTTTAGGTGGGTTCTCTTTGGGTTTACAATGTGGATGTTAATTTAGTCTACCTTTTTGCTCGTGCTTCGTGCTCCTTAGACTATCCCCAACTGCTGTTGTACAATTGTAGGCAGCTATATACTGTTGGCGCGCATAAAAAAGCTCCTTCATGCTGACACAATTTGTTCACATTTCTTAGGAAGATGCGAAAAGTAGTCTCCCACTGTGTGAATTTCTGAGCCTCTGAAAGAAACAAGCATAAAAAAGTTACAATTATAGTATTTTAGTCTTTTATTCTAGTGGCCACTCTCGGTGGCATTTTGAGGCTGCTGCTGGGTGAAAGGACCGATTTTTTTTTCCACATGGTAAAATATTGTAATCCCCTTTTCTCTCCCGCTAAGCCCATATGTATGATTTTAGGCAGTGCTTATGCCACTGAGAGAAACCATTCATGGCTTTCTATTCCCATCTGCAAGAAACAGATACACATGCTGTATAGTACAGAGACAATGACTGGTGTATTGGGGGCAGTAACCTGTTCTGCAGTTGTGCACTTCAGACAACTGAGTAAATAGATGTAAAATTGCAGTTCCCATATCTATATTTGAGAGCCGCTCATATGGAGACCTTTCACTGCGAAACGTGGCAAGTGGCAACCCTACTGCGGCAGAAAGCAGATTAAACATGTCACAGGCTTTGGGTCTATGGTGTTCAGGGGTAATTTGAACATTGTTTACATGCAATTACAAAAGTGGGACAGTGAATGATGTGCACTAGGTCAAGAGACGTGTCCAGCATCCTATTTCCAAACCATTACGTTGTCACCGTTTCAGGGATGAACACTGACCCTGTTCATAGCCAGCCAAACTATCTCAAAGAATCTTTACGCCATGGAGGAATCAAATAAGTACCGGCGTCTGAGGGTGTCCAGATTACTATTACTGCCTTATAGTGGTAAATGAATGTTACCAACCGATGAGCCTCTGCTATAGCAAGTCTGCAAGACAAGCATGGCCGCACGTGCCGCCATCTTACAGCAGATGGAATACCACTGCCTTTTTCTCCAAATCACAATTACGTAGAAGACAGATTTTCAATGGTAGTTACATCTGACACCCCAACCTTAAAGAATAACTGTCATACCCAATATTGGCCATTTCCAGATTTCAGGGAACCTAATAGGAGCTGTTAGCCTGGGTGGAAGCACATTTATTTTTCAGGGAAATATGAAATGAAGGAGAATTAAGGAGATAACCTGCTTTTCACAATATATCATGAGTGATGAAGGGGAGAAGTCAGAAAAGTATGCAAGAGAGCAACTACTAACTCAGCCTGCGGGCTGTAAGTCCTAATGTATATGGAACTTCACTACAAGGTATAATTATACATGCCCCAAAATCTTTTGCAGGAATGCAAAACCGCAACATTACACCAGATGCCAGCTACAAGCTCTTCTTTGGAAACACAGGGACTACTGAAGTCTTGGTGATGGTTGTGTTCAACTTTAAGTGCACGATTTGTAAGATTTCTCTTTACTTAGCAGACAGTAGTCATTTTCCAGAGTGTATGCCCTAAAGATTCAAACACAACAGTCAAGATGTGGTCGATCAATGAGGGAAGAGCTCAAGCAAAACATCTGTGCAAATGGGTTGTGCCGCAGTGTCGGAAAAAATGATTTCTGCTATAGAATTAAAGAAAAATAAAAGATGTTTGCAGTGTGGAGAGAAGGCAAGTCCCGAGATGTTGTCACGTCCCAAGAGCACCCCTGTATTTTGTTATCATTTGCTGTCAAGCTGTCACTGCTTTGAGTTCGAGGTCAAAAAAACACATCTGACTAAGCATCAAGTGAAAAGGATTAATACAATGTAAATTTTTTAAATAAAAAACAACCAGTAAAAGGTCAAAGGAAAATATGCAAAAACAAAGCGACCAGGACACAGAGCAGGAGGACAGTATGGTTCCACAAAACTACTTTCTAAAAGAATATGTTAAGAATTTGGTAGCATAAAAACGTTTATTGTCACTCCAGTATGTGAAATTTGAGCCAAAGCCTTGTTCATGCAATTCAGACTAGTGCGGAGAAAGTGAGACTGCCAAAAACAGACCGAATACACAGTCTAAAGTTGATTCGCAATTCAAGTGAAACACCAACCAAAGTATTGCATCCAGGCTAGGTAGAATATGAGTGCTTCACTCTACAGGCACCCTAAAAAGGCACTTAGAGATATGTGGATATCTATATCTCTAAACAGGAAACTAATTTGAGTGACGTGCACTTCATAGTTACTTTAAAAGCCTTCATTTATTTTCCAACAAAGGCCATAGAAAAACATTAAATAGGACAGGTTGGGCAGTGGTTAATTTGTAAATAAAATAAGTGCCAGGGTTCTCGTCAGGAGGCAGCTTGCACAAGCCCATTTCTCCTGTTAGTGCTGCCTAAAACAGAACCGACTACTAACCATGAAAGTGGGGAGAGGATGTGGTGTAATGAACAGAGCTGTTGAATTCAGAGCTGGAGAACCAGGTTCGAGTCGCAGCTCAACATCCTGTGATTCTTGGCAAATCGCTTACTCTCCCCATGCCTACCATAAATGAATGTGTCCTTAACTGGTGCTCATGAAAAGCACCGGTGTTCATGATTAAGTGCCGGTGCTGAGCACCAGAAACCACAGGCTCAAACTTAGCACTGAGGTTGAGGCACATTGTGTGTATGTTTGACCACAACATAAATCTTTTTCTGCATTTTGTAGCCATACCTTACTACATATAAAATTACAAATTTGCCATTCAAGAGCACTATAAATAACTCATTACTATTAATTAATTTCTACTCTATTTTTTAATCTCTGAGGATGAAAGACTGAGTGGACTCTAATGGGATTCAAATTTGTGACCAGCAAGTCATCCAAGATGCCAGTTGCGAGTGCTAAACTAAATGAGCTATCTCACTGGCTATGGGCAACAACTACATGTTTCAGCTCAGAGTGACTAATAGCAGAAGAGTTTGCAACACTGGTAATGTGAGCAACCAAAGACAAAATACACTCTGTAATAATACAGGCATGGCAAGAGTCTGAGGGAGAGGAGTGCTTGTTAATTCTGATTGGGATCTTCCTATCACAAATGCTGGAAATTGTCTCCCATCATATTGATTATGTCATGTGTTTTTTTTTGGGGTGGGGGTTATTTAGCACGAACTAGACCCAAAGGTATCAGGTGCTTTACATGAGCACCAGTTGTGTTACAGACAGATGCACTGATTTTTTTTTGTTAGGCACCTGAGATTAAGTGATTTGCCCAGAATCACAGGATGTTGAGTGTCCTTTCCGAGACTTGAACCCGGTTCCCCAGCTTTGAGGTCGACCACCCTAGCCGTTAGGCCACATCCTCTCATCTCTGTGAGCCTGAGTAAGCAGAGGTGTAAGATATATTATGGAGTATTAGCTCTATTTTTCCTGAAACTAATGAAACCAGTAAAAAATAATTGAGTATAGTATAAAAGGCAGGGCCGGACTGGTGATGCCGGGCACCGGGCAATCCCCCGGGAGGCCGGAAGGGGTGGGGGCTGGTTTTGTTACTGGGGGCCGATTTTTTAAAAATTGGAACCCAGCAACAAAATCAGAAGGCCGTCCGACTCGTCTCTGAATCCGAGTGACAGAGTTAGTCTCTCTGCTCTGCACAGTCAGTGCATTCTGACCTCTGTGTGGGTAAAAAAGCACAACTGTCATTGGTGAGGTGCCCTCATCTCACGAAAGGCAGTGGTGCTTTTTACCAGCACAGATAGAGATCAGAGAGCAGTAGTTGGGTTGAATTTAGTAGTGCGTGTGTGTCACACACGGACTACTAAATTCAACCCAAGTTAACCAACTACTACACTGTGCCTGCGTGCGCACTGTGCTCGGTGCGCACAGGCCGCTGTGCTTAAACTTTCGGCGCCACTGCCCAGGCCGCTGCCAACACTGTTGACCAGGAAATGAGGCACCTGACCTGACCCGCCTTAATGTAGGAAGGGGCACGATGTGCGTCTGACCAATGATCTGCGCCCCCTCCCCAAGTTCGCCCGCTAGCGCCGAAGCCTGCTGAGAGCAGAGAGAAGATAGTTCCCTGGCCGGTTCACTTCGCACGCAACTGCCCTGCTTAAGGAAGGTAGGCAGGTAAAAAAGCAATACATTTTTGGAGACCACTCAGACCTGTGTTAAAAACGTTCCGTACACTGCCAGTCAGGGCTTTAAGTGGGATGAAAAAACTGGGGGGGGGGGGGTCTCTCAAAGGGGCGTGGCCAATGTAATTAAGGGCGTGGCTTAAAGCACATCAGCTAAAAATCTTTGCTTAGCATAGTGTGCCGCCTAATTGTATTTTGCTGTTTCTGTCATTGCATCCGGATATATGATACAACGAGTAATATCATAGCTACAAGTCAGGACTGTTGCCTTTGTCAATGGTTGTTATTTGCATAAGATAAATACAGGCACGGCCCGTGGTAGGAGTGCCAGTCGGGCGGAGACGTGGGTCGGGGGAGGGGGGTAGTAAACTACGGATTAAGGCCGAATACAGGTAAGTGAACATTTAAATAAATAAAACGAATTTCGTTGTGAGCGCTGCATCGCCAAATGCAATGCAGTGCGCGCAACAAAATTCGTTTTATTTATTTAAATGTTCACTTACCTGTATTCGGCCTTAATCCGTAGCTGCCATCTCCAATTTTCACCAACAGCAAGCTGCCAAGGTTTCAGGTTGCCATGTGTGGCATTTTCATAATTTCAGCTTAATTATGAGTGTCATTTCAAATATGTGACAGTCAGTCAGTGTATAACTACCATCCTGCCTAGGTTTCCGCATGTATTCAGAGGGCAAAACATGCCACAGGTGTTCTCAGATTTCCGGGATTGCCTAAAAGAGATTGAAAATGTCTGCTATGGAAGGGCCCCTACACATATGTAACTATTCCATATCCTATCCCCTACATTTGTTTGTCTCTGCTCCCACTCCGACCCCTGTACTCCTTCACACTAGGGCTTTTTAGATACCAGTTTCAAATCTTACACTCTGACTCCTGGAGTCCTACTCTCAAGCAGCTGAGGCTACTCAAGCAACTTTGGTTACTGTTTGGTTTCTGTCACCAAAACTTTCTTGGGGGGAGAACCCCCCGAACTCCCCCTAGCAGTGGTCGCTCACTGCGCTTGCTAGCTACACACAGTATGGGGGCTGGTCTCACTTATACTTTGTGCTCTCTGATTCACTACTCTTGTGTCTATTTTTGGTGCTCTCTGTAAGAATGTCTCTGGGTACATATGACTGGGTAACCTTTTGCTCTTTAAGGTCATCATCTCTTATTTACTGTGCTTTGAAAGTTAATACAATTAGATATGTAATGAAAAAATGTTGTAAAATGCACTATTTTGGTCTGTCTATTTCAAAATTTTCTTGGGGGAAAACCCCCCCAAGTCCCCTAGTACTTGTCAGGCTCGCTCGCGACGCTCGCTCGATACGCACCAGACGGGGGCTGGTCTGGCAAAATTGGCCAGGGCTGCTTTCAGTTCCCAGTCCGGTCCTGATAAAAGACATCATAGCTGGTTGATTTCAGATTGTATATGTACATCTTCTGCATGGATAGAGCTATTACAGGTCTAGTCCTATTATTCCTCCTCATTGACTCCCATTTCAAAACAGGTACAACAAGTAAATGTTAAAACCGAGAACATTCACTTTTCACCAGCTTTAAGTTTTGTGAAACATTTCTTAGTATCTTTTCACCTGAGCCCACTGGAAAGAGATGTTGAGGCTACAGAGAAAGCACACCTAGCTGCTAGACTTTGTCTCAACTGTAAAAAACTGGATCCTGTCAAGGCAGCCCTCAGATCTCTGTTCACTTTTTAATTTTTTTGAGTTTTATATAGCGCGAACTAAACCCGAGAAATCGGATATCAGAGCGCTTTACATGAGCACCAGTTTCGTTACAGAAGGACACATTCATTTTTGTTAGGCACGGGGAGATTAAGTGATTTGCCCACAATCACAGGATGGTGAGCGTCGTTGCCAAGACTCGAACCCGGTTCCCCAGCTTTGAGGGTGACCGCTCTAGCCGCAAGGCTACATCCTCTCCCCAATATCACTTATACAGGCTCAGGTAACCAAGGTTCTCAGCACAAAGCCAGATGTATTTAGAGCCAGTTTTAAGATGAAGTATTGGAGAGGGAAATCCATCTCAGTTCTAAGTAATCAAATCTGGAACTCATTGTAATCAAAACTGAAAAACTTGGATACCGTCAAGAAACCAAAACTCAGGACTAGGCTATTCATATCCAACAATGAAAACCATTGAGTTTACCCTACCCTCGATAATGGATAGGGCACTACGAGGCACAGTCCAACCACTGTCAAGCATAAGATCTAAGCTTCTCACAAGAGGCACTTTGCTATGCTTCTATATCCAGGTCTTAGCTACCTGTCCAGGGGCTGTCGAAAGCAAAAGATGCCTCTACACACTTGTCAGCCCTACAAAGTAGCTCTCTGTGACAGGGCAATGCTTTAAAAATCAACTTTACAAATAAGTGCATAAGCAGTGTTTTCAATGAGAATACAAACAATAAAATATTCTGTTCCAACCATGCCTATGTAAGCTGAAGTCATATCAGCGTTCCATCTACAACTTTAATTTGGGACGTATCTGAATATGCTCTTCTTCATACCAATATCACAACTCAAAACTGTTTCTGCCTATCCATTTATAAACGTGCTCCATTTTGAAAAGAGCAATATTGATGACCTCAGAAAAAGATCCCAAAAGATGTATAGATGCCAGCAGGTGCTATAGGCTATCTCAACATTTATATTTTTTATTTCTTCACCTGTAGCCGTATCAGACAGCCAAGGGACGTGCTTCGTTTAAAGTAGGGAGTACAGCACAAGCCGCCTTCTAAAAGCAGAGGAGCAGAGGTTCAAACCCCACAGGTAATATTCTCACCTTGGCCAGGAGGAAAATATTTAACTGCGAGATACTTTAAAGACTGCAGCAGCCAGCATGGGGAATTCTCACCCGGGGAGGCAGGGGCCTTCAGAGCAGCGGAGGGCAAGATGAGTAGCACCGGAATCAAGCATTCCCCACTCACCTGGGAGCTAGTGAGCTAAGAGGGAGGGAGGCAGGCTCCTCCGCGTAAGAGTCTTCAGCTACAGACGAATCATACACCGAGCAGAATGGAAACTGGACTCATCTAACATTTATGAACATTATTACATTCAGAGCAATGCTGTGCTGGAACTCGATATTACAGCTTGTAAACATCAGTGGAATATGAAAGGACAGGGCGCTAGATCATAACGAATGTCGTGCAGCAGGCGTTATCCGGCACCCTGTGGATTTCAATATCTCAGATGGGATGCTGCTCCCGGCGGAGTTCACAATAAATGGGGCCATTTGATCCAGTTGTTGTTGATGAATAGTCTTCTATACACTCTTACATTCAATGCACACCTTAGATATGAGCTCTTTGGTCAAATAACCAAAGCAAGGCCTGCTTCAGCTCTCTAGAGAACTGCTTGTGGCATGAACGTGAACAGTGCAAAGCCAGGCAACCAATCACCAGAAAGTGGGTTCACAAGCTACAAAGCAACCTCGCTCCATACAATCTATTCTGAATGGAAAATTTCAAAATGCAGTGTCCACGGCATAGGAGATGGGCCGGTGCGCAGAGCCAAGGAAACTAGTAGGGAATATATTTCTGCATTTAGAGTGCATGAAATACAATTTATGCATTTCAAAGGGCAAAATTCTCCTCCCTATGGCATGATATTGTCTGAGCCCTACAGAGACTGCTGAATGATAGTCACTTGGAAATATGCAATCATTGATGAGAGGGGTGTAGATAGGAAAGGTAAAGTCATCCTGGGTTGTGTTCTGACTGCTTTGATTAATGAGATTAGAAATATATTGATTAACTTTGTATTTTACTTATGCTAGATTACGGTGTAACCCCACTTTGCTAAACTCTGAATAACAGGAATTCAATTGAATACTATTAAATTCATAGCAAGCGAATTAAAAGTGACTGACAAAAGTTGTCACAAAGGAATTTCAGCTAGCACCTAAATATTGTGGGTATCATTGATCATCATATTAGAAGGGAGCTTACACCTAAAATCTAGGTTGGTAAATGAGAATGATCTGCTGACTAATCTTTAGCATTTCAAGAGAGGATCCTGTTGGAGCATGGCACCTAGGTAGCTATGTGACCCAGAAAACTGACCAAGCAGTTGTCTAACGCATCACAGTTTGGGCAGCAGAGATACAGTCCAACACTCACAGTGGCTCTTAGTAAGCACTCTTAAAGCCTTGTCTGACGATTGCCGTCACGATTATAAATTGGCAAGTAGAAAGAAGATTTAGCACAGGTCTAGTAATAGTTTCCCTGGGTGGTGGCTGTCCAAATTACAGTGCTGACAGAGGTAAACACTACTGTTGCTCTCTTACCATTAGGGAACCCTGACACCAGGCTCACTTGAAAGGGTATACAGGCATATATCTTGGGCCCAAGGTCTTATGGGGAGAGGAAATCCAGCAGAAAGTGTCAGCTGACAGCCTTAGCTTGGACTGCCAACAACTCTAACACCACCATATTGGTCAATGCATGGATGTCTGAAGGTTCTACAGCTCTGTTTCAGATTTTCTTCCAGAATGACACCAGCAAAAATGACAAGAATATTCCTGGACCAAAGCATGGGTTGAGGTTTCCTTGTGTACATGCCTTCATACCACTGGGTCGTGTTTTGGGTTCTGAAATTGGCTGATCCTTATTTGTTAATTCCTTTATTTAAACAACCATAGAATCAAAGATGGAAGTGGGCAAGTATGAACCTCACTGACATATGAATTGGACTGTTGTGTCATACACTGTTGCATATGAGTTATCACCCCAACTTGGGAGTGGGAAACTTATCAATGGTTCACAACCAGAATTACGACTGCAAACCATTGATATATAGGGTCCCGATTCGGTATTTGGAAGAGACTCAAAGCATCCCAGTTTCGCATACCCAAATTGATAACCAGTCCTATAGGTATTTTTAAAGTCAGAAAAAGTTTTCCAAATCGTAAAATGTGTTTAGTATTATGAACTTTGAATGTGTTTTGTTTGAAACCCATGTCATCTATCTGAATGGGAAACTTAGAAAAGGTGCCCACTAAATGTTAAATTAAAACTTTAGCTTTTAAATGAAAATAAAGTAATAACACTTAAATTAAGCCCCTTTCTATTTACCTAAAATATACATCTCAATGATTTCTTATATTTATTTAAATACATCATAAATCTTTTGTGAGGCATGTGGATTTGTATTTCAATTATTCTGCCCAGAATCCACATTAAAAATGCCATACTTTCTATCTCTGTCTCTCTTTTGTATATCATGCATTGCTTTGCAGTTCTCTTTTTTCTCAAACACTTATACTCTCTAGTTAGCTCTCTTCCTCCTTTCTTCCACTCTATCCTCTCTCTTTGCTTCTTTCTTTCCAGAAGATGGTCCCACACCTACAAACACACACAGTACAACTTTGTCTTTCACTCTACAACTCTTTCTACTTCATGTTTTTCAACAAAGTCTGAACTTATTTCTCTTTTTGTGCCGGTCTTTCACACTCTCTATCTTGGTTTTCCTTTCTCTCTGTTTCTTTCTCTCCCTCTTTGCTTTCTCTTTCTTTGTTCTCTCCTTCTCTCTCTCGTTCTTCAGTGGCCTGGAATAGTTACTACTTCCAATGGAATCACACAGCATCCCCTTATTTATTAGGTTTTTCCCACACAGCGCTTGCACTGTGTTTGTGAAATCTCTTGCAAGTAAAAAACATCACTTAAAAGGGGCTTACAGACCACCCATTGATTACCATTTGTTAGTTTTCTGATCATTCTCATTTACTTGCTTTCCATTGGTTACTGCGTGTGATTGCCTGTTGGTTTCCTGTCTCCCCTCATCTCCCTTCATATGTTTATGCTTTCTCTGGAGCATGGATCAAGTACCTCTTCCTTTTGGAGTGTTCATCTACTGCTTTCATTGCTAAAGCCATTTTCTTTTATTTTTTACCCCTGTGTCTGTTGTGCCCCACCACCTGCTGTCCTCTTGCTGCCCTTTGTCCCCCACCACTTGCACTCTCCCGCTGCCTCTTCATCCGCTGCTTTCGTTGGTGGAGCTACTTTTTAGGTCTCGGCCTGCACCAGCGCTTGCGCTGGTCTGGCCGAGAGTTTTAGTAAGCGGGTTTTGGAAGTGCAAACCCACTGGCTTTCGGCTGGCGACCAGCTTAAGTTCACGATGGCGTGCACGCGCGCAGCTGCCATCTGGGTTTCCTATCTCCTCCTCATTTCCTCGTCATGGCTCATTAACTCTCTGGACTCTGATGTTTCAATCGCAGCAGCAGCTCACATTACCAACTGATGGCCCTGGACTACAGTCACATGAAAAACAACAGCGATTAGCATTGAAATGCAAGCTTTTTTTTGTCTAGTTAGAAATATTGCTTCGGTGGGTTGATTTCACCTTATATCGCTATTTGTTTTATATTGGGAGTCACAGCCTAATTACCAGTATTTTTGTCTCACTCTGTTTTTTTTTTAATATTTATTCGCGTAAAGCACAAAGCTATATTTAAGGTTACTTTTTCCGCGTCACTTCTTCACTCTATTTAAACTCCACACCCCCACTCTTATTGTCTCTCTCCTTCTCTCTCTCTCCCCTCTCTAATTCTCTCTCTACTTAATTAACTCTCCCTCTCTATCTTTTTTAGCCTTTCATTCTCTCTTACCCCTTTATCTGTTTCTCTTTCAAACTCCTTCATTCACTCTCTCTCCCCTTCTTTCTCTCTCTCTCTATCCCGCTCCACTCTTTATTCTATGTACACCCTTTCTCTCTCTTTCTCTCTCACCACCCTCTCTAATTGGGCATTATATCTTCACTCTATCTCTCACTCGGCAACACCACAGCATCACCACAGCATCACTGAGCGCAACCACAGCATCAATCAGAGCCAGCACAGCATCAATCAGAGCCAGCACAGCATCACTCAGCACCAACACAACATCTCTCAACGCAATCACAGCATCACTCAACGCCATCACAGCATCACTCAGTGCAACCACAGCATCACTCAGTGCAACCACAGCATTACTCAGCACAACCACAGCATCACTTAGCGCCACAACAGCATCACTCAGCGCCACCACAGCATTACTCAGCAGCACCACAACATCACTCCGCGCTACCACAGCATCACTCAGCACCACCATAGCTTCACTCAGCGACACCACATCATCACTCAGGGCCAACACTGCATCACTCAGCACAGGATGACTCAGCACCACAACAGCATCGCTCAGCACCACCACAGCATCGCTCAGCACCACCACAGCATCGCTCAGCACAACCACAGCATCGCTCAGCGCCACAACAGCATTGCTCAGCGCCACAACAGCATCGCTCAGCGCCACCACAGCATTGCTCAGCGCCACCACAGCCTCACTCAGGGCCACCACAGCATCACTCAGGGCCACCACAGCATCACTCAGCACCACCACAGCATCGCTCAGCGCTACCACAGCATCGCTCAGGGCCACCACAGCATCACTCAGCACCACCACAGCATCACTCAGGGTCACCACAGCATCACTCAGGGCCACCACAGCATCACTAGGCGCCACAACAATATCACTCGGCGCCACAACAATATCACTCGGTGCCACCACAGCATCACTCGGCGCCACCACAGCATCACTCGGCGCCACCACAGCATCACTCGGCGCCACCACAGCATCACTCGGCACCACCACAGCATCACTCGGCACCACCACAGCATCACTCGGCACCACCACAGCATCACTCGGCGCCACCACAGCATCACTCGGCGCCACCACAGCATCACTCGGCGCCACCACAGCATCACTCGGCGCCACCACAGCATCACTCAGCGCTACCACAGCATCACTCAGCGCCACCACAGCATCCCTCAGCGCCACCACAGCATCGCTCAGCGCCGCCACAGCATCGCTCAGCGCCGCAACAGCATCGCTCAGCCCCGCAACAGCATCGCTCAGCACCGCCACTGCATCGCTCAGCACCACCACAGCATCGCTCAGGGCCACCACAGCATCACTCAGGGCCACCACAGCATCACTCAGCGCCACCACAGCATCACTCAGCGCTACCACAGCATCACTCAGCACCACCACAGCATCACTCAGCACCACCACAGCATCACTCAGCGTCACCACAGCATCACTCAGCGCCACCACAGCATCACTCAGCACCACCACAGCATCACTCAGAACAACCACAGCATCACCACAGCATCACTCAGTGCCACAACAATATCACTCAGCACCACCACAGCATCACTCAGCACCACCACAGCATCACTCAGCACCACCACAGCATCACTCAGCGCCGCCACAGCATCACTCAGCGCCGCCACAGCATCACTCAGCGCCGCTACAGCATCACTCAGCGCCGCCACAGCATCACTCAGCGCCGCCACAGCATCACTCAGCGCCGCCACAGCATCACTCAGCGCCGCCACAGCATCACTCAGCGCCGCCACAGCATCACTCAGCGCCGCCACAGCATCACTCAGTGCCGCCACAGCATCACTCAGCGCCGCCACAGCATCGCTCAGCACTGCCACTGCATCACTCAGCACCGCCACTGCATCGCTCAGGGCCACCACAGCATCGCTCAGGGTCACCACAGCATCACTCAGTGCCACCACAGCATCACTCAGCGCTACCACAGCATCGCTCAGCGCCGCCACAGCATCACTCAGCATTGCCACTGCATCGCTCAGCACTGCCACTGCATCACTCAGGGCCACTACAGCATCGCTCAGGGCCACCACAGCATCTCTCAGGGCCACCACAGCATCACTCAGCGCTACCACAGCATCACTCAGCGCTACCACAGCATCACTCAGCGCTACCACAGCATCACTCAGCGCCACCACAGCATCACTCAGCGCCACCACAGCATCACTCAGAACTACCACAGCATCACCACAGCATCACTCAGTGCCACAACAATATCACTCAGCACCACCACAGCATCACTCAGCACGACCACAGCATCACTCAGCATCACTCAGCA
Organism: Calotriton arnoldi; assembly: GCA_963921515.1. Classification (NCBI taxonomy): domain Eukaryota; kingdom Metazoa; phylum Chordata; class Amphibia; order Caudata; family Salamandridae; genus Calotriton; species Calotriton arnoldi. The sequence goes on along the minus strand of CAWUFW010004606.1, from coordinate 962,646 downwards.
CCACCACAGCATCACTCAGCACCACCACAGCATCACTCAGCATCACTCAGCACCACCACAGCATCACTCAGCACCACCACAGCATCACTCAGCGCCACCACAGCATCACTCAGTGCCACCACAGCATCACTCAGCGCCGCCACAGCATCACTCAGCGCCGCCACAGCATCACTCAGTGCCGCCACAGCATCACTCAGCGCCGCCACAGCATCACTCAGCGCCGCCACAGCATCACTCAGCGCCGCCACAGCATCACTCAGCGCCGCCACAGCATCACTCAGCGCCGCGACAGCATCACTCAGCGCCGCAACAGCATCACTCAGGGCCACCACAGCATCACTCAGGGCCACCACAGCATCACTCAGCACCATCACAGCATCACTTAGCGCCAAGACAATATCACTCAGCACCACCACAGCATCACTCAGCGCCAAGACAATATCACTCAGCACCACCACAGCATCACTCAGCACCACAGCAGTATCACTCAGCAAGACCTGAGTATCATTCAGCATCACCTCAGCATCGTCTCCGCAACAGTCACCACCACCACCACTACCACCTCAGCATCACTCAGCACCACCTCAGCCTGCTCTCGGAATCTGGCATCTGTTGATTCTCCCCTAGCGTCTGGCCGCTTCTAGTGTTATAATACAGGTACTAGTTCCCAACCTTCACCCTCCGATTGTTTATGCCCCCTCAAAATAAAAGCTTTAACAAACAACCATTGCAATAGGCAGAAACAAGTTGCCAGCATTGCAAGAACAAAAGAAAAGTGAGGAAATGTTTTATTGTAAATACTTTTTTTAATATGGTCGTTCAGTTTTACATAATGCCTTCTTGGTCATATATAAAGTAACAAAAATGCTTCTGACACTTTTTTATTATAACTTTTCAGCATGCTGCACAGCAGCCACACTTCTCTACAGCACAGCTTGAAGACATTGGCAAAGTCAATAGCTCTGGCTAAACACTTATAAGGCCCCAAAGGCGAGACCTATTGGCTATGCCAATGCTTGTTTGCTTTTTGTAAACAAGCTGACTATTGGCCCACACCCCCTTCCTCATCTTGCTTGCCGCCCTCACAATCCCTGTGCTGTTTGTTTTTTTATTATATGTTGCACAGAAGCATAGGCTGCTGTGCAACATGACTTAAAAGGAAAAAATCGCTATGACGCAGTCACTGCTGCCTCCATCATAATGCTTACTTTTTGTTTACTTTAAGCCATGTTGCACAGCAGCTCGTGCTGCTCTGCAGCATATAAAAAAACATTGAAAAACCCAATAGATCTTGAATAGGCGAATCCTATTGGCTGTCACAGTACTTGTTTACTCTAATTTCTAATTGCCCAAGTGTTGGCACTCCAGTCACGCAGAGACAACACAATGTATCTTGAGAGCAGAGGACACGCTCGAGGAAAAAGAGACCAAAAGCACACGGTTTACATATTGCATACGCCACCTCTTCTCTAAACATTACTATTTTTTGTACGTTTTTCCAAAGAAAAAAATGTCAGTTTCTTGAAATAAAGGCAGGGGCCCCTGAAGCTAGAGCATCTTTTTGATATCCTCGTGAAATCCTAAATGCCCGAAGCTTCCAAACCATGTGTGCAGTAACAAAGCAAAGCCGTGACATTTCAAGAAAGGGATAGCGCCCGGCCACCTTTCCGCTGGCCCTGCTCTCTGTAGTACAAAGCAAGCACCAGGAGGACACAGCACAAAGCGTGGCGATCGCCCACGCCGAACCCTGCTGAAATATTAAACCCAAAGAGATCAGACTGGAATGTTCAACTATTGTGATGTATGCCCCCCCCCCCAACACCCCCCCCCTCGCCCCCCACCAGGACGATTCATCGAGATCTTCAACTTCAGGTTTTTGTTTATACTGAGTGGAATGAACGACTCAGGCTGACTAAGACTGGAGTCTGTTGCTTTTAGCGGCAATAAGCGAAACAGAATCTTCAAGCGTAGTTATCATCATCAGTCTTAACAAAAATAACCAACACAAAATATTTACTGCTGTTGTTAAAAGGCTGCATGCTGGCCATCCCCTTCACTCACGTTACCAGGAGCAGCCCAGCAGCAGGCACAGCTCAAGCCAGGCAGGCTGCATGCTGGCCATCCCCTTCACTCACGTTACCAGGAGCAGCCCAGCAGCAGGCACAGCTCAAGCCAGGCAGGCTGCCTGCTGGCCATCCCCTTCACTCACGTTACCAGGAGCAGCCCAGCAGCAGGCACAGCTCAAGCCAGGCAGGCTGCATGCTGGCCATCCCCTTCACTCACGTTACCAGGAGCAGCCCAGCAGCAGACACAGCTCAAGCCAGGCAGGCTGCATGCTGGCCATCCCCTTCACTCACGTTACCAGGAGCAGCCCAGCAGCAGACACAGCTCAAGCCGAGCAACCCAGCAGCAGACACAGCTCAAGCCAGGCAGGCTGCATGCTGGCCATCCCCTTCACTCACGTTACCAGGAGCAGCCCAGCAGCAGGCACAGCTCAAGCCAGGCAGGCTGCATGCTGGCCATCCCCTTCACTCACGTTACCAAGAGCAGCCCAGCAGCAGACACAGCTCAAGCCAGGCAGGCTGCATGCTGGCCATCCCCTTCACTCACGTTACCAGGAGCAGCCCAGCAGCAGACACAGCTCAAGCCAGGCAGGCTGCATGCTGGCCATCCCCTTCACTCACGTTACCAGGAGCAGCCCAGCAGCAGACACAGCTCAAGCCAGGCAGGCTGCATGCTGGCCATCCCCTTCACTCACGTTACCAGGAGCAGCCCAGCAGCAGACACAGCTCAAGCCAGGCAGGCTGCATGCTCCACATAATGAGATTTATTTACCTTTGGCTCCTAAGCTATTGTTTCAGTCTCGGTGAGATCTATTAAGCAGGATCAAGGCACTGGTTTGGAGGTCATGAATTAATGATGCTTAGATTCTTTCAGCAGACAGCACGCTCAATCTAAACTGGCTGCTTAGATGGAGTTCAAGTGTGTGATCGTCATGGTGCAGCAGAAGCAGCTACTGAAACACGTAGCAGGCTTCTTTGGTGTGATGGAAATAAAGAAATCATTTGCAAGTTCATCATACGGTTATGAGAGGACAGAAAGTCCTCTATGCCACAGTCATTAGAAGCATTGTATCAATGAGGGAAAGGGCCCTCTAGAGAGCTTCTTTGTAAGCCAGCTACATGTGTGATCACATCTTGTAAGCCCTCAGTATATCAGCTCACTGCACTCTTCCCTCAGCTCTAATTTAAGAGTAATCCAAGCCCAATGCTAACACATAACTACTGCTCACCTCAGAGATATTGATAAAATGTAGCGCTAGTTGAAGAGCAGAAATAAACATGGAACCAAATAAAACAGTTGCATTTACAGCGCCCAAAGAAGAAAAAAAAGATTTGCAGGATCAGTGAATTTTTCATAACAAGTTAGAATATCTATCTAAATGGCTAGTGGAAGAAAGAGGTGTATTATTTACTGGGGCCATACACATTTAATGGGCTAGGTAGTTCAAGATTTATTAACAAGTCATGCATTGTAAGGCAGCAAGTAATGTTGCTGCACTGAGTTGCGTGAAAGGGAGAGAGCTGAACAGCACAATATCTACTAAGATGTATTGTATTGTATTTGCATTTATATAGCGCTTACTACCCCTGACGAGGCGTCGAAGCGCTTTTTCGGCGAGTAGCACGCTACTCCGGGACCCATAGAGGATTAGTGTTGAATTAGTATAGTGAAACATGCAAGTACATTTTAAGTGGTGGATAGGTTAGTCAGTTATTTGGAATGATAGCAGAAGGATAGAGGAGGAAAAAAGGTTTGTATTTATATAGCGCTTGTTACCCCTGATGGGGTGTTGAAGCACGCTTCCGGAAGCCCATAAAGGATTAGTGGTGAATTAATATGGTGAAATATGAAAGTAGTTTCAGTGGTGGATATTAGTCAGTTATTTGGAGTGAGAAGGATAGCGGAGGGATAAAAGGGAAGAAAGGTTTGCATTCATATAGCACTTGCTACCCCTGATGGGTGTTGAAGCACTTTTCTGGCGAGTAACTATGTTAGACACTCAATATTCTGCAGAACCAGTTGGCATCAACAAGCTTCAAAGTATACGTGGTATTGTACCGGTGTTTAAAGCTCTCATTTAGATGGTGCCATTCCACCATACTTTGCGTTTACACGTTCCATATTACAGTTGGATCTACGCACAAGTGACTGCCCTAATACCAATGTAATCCCTCCCCAACCCTGGGGCACTGTTTAAGGCCTGAAAATCCGACAAAGCTGCCCTGGTAAAGGACTTACCCATTACTTTGGGTCCAGGTCATCTCCAGGCCACGTTGCATATATGCCTCTTTCGAAATGCAAGCCTTCCCAGCCATGTGGCGCTGTTCTGCTCTCTCTCCCTGCAGTGGCACACTTTAGGCAGCCATGTGCCATATCAGACACCCTTGCGCAATAGTGCAAGGATGTCTGGGTCTAAAGCATAGGTTTTACACTGAAAGTGGCCCCATCCAGTACAAAACCAATGTTTTAAGGCATTTCCCACTTTGTATGTGTTCTGTACAATGTGGAATACATCCACAGTAGAAAAATTAGGAGAAACAAAGGCATTTCTCCTTGTTGCGCCTGCCTCAAGGAGGCGCAGGATTTTGAACCAAATCCGTCTGCAGTTCTTTGCCGATAGGGTTTAAGTCAAAACCCATAGGTATTTGCATACGAACACCATGCACCACCCATGGAACGCCCTCTTGGCACAAAGTACTGCAAAGCAGTGCACTGCACAACTTTGCGTTACTTTGGTTTACTATCCAACATGTTGGATAGTAAATCTCATCTGAACACTTTGCGTCAGGTTTGCATTAGAAAAGTAAAACAAACCATACAAAGCATTTCCACATCTGGCCCAAGTGTGGGATATGTCTTAAAATGTAGCTCTATGAATTTTATATTGTTTTGTTCATTTAAAATTTTCAAGCAAACTTGAAAAATGGTTTACAGTGTCATTATCTGAAATGATTAAGAAAACAATGGTGTATATTTTTATAACCCACTTATTAAAACACAATATAAATTTCAATCAAATAGAATAAGGATTTGCTTTCCAACCAACAACTATTTAAGTATCAAATAGCGCCCTAATAAGCAAATTAAAACAATTCACATTTACAATTTAAAATATATTAATGAGAAAACTATATGCCCACCATTAAAAATACTCACCCACAGATAACCATGGACAAGACTGTAAAACGGTTGTGAAGCTCTTGTTGCAATGCAAGTCTATTTGCACATTTAGTTAAAAAAAAATAACTAGAATTCCAGCGTTTTCAAAACAAAAGTGTTATTCCCCATTCAAATGAGACTACACTAAAACAATCCTGTATATAAAACCAGTCTGTTACTACAAAACTCCGATTTATTTTCATGCTTCTGCCGTAAAGTGCTCTATGAAAGGTCTCTTAGTACAATTGATAACGTATTTTCTAGGCAAGTCTACCTGCTACCTGCAGGCAGTACACTGCTGCTTGGCGGAGATGCCTGTTAATAGCCTTTAAAAAAGCAAGCTTAACAAAGAGATGTCTTGAGGTACCAGCCTACTGAAGATGTAATGTACGTGACGTTTGCTGTACAAACTCAAAATTCAGCTTGACTTTCAGTGCACAAAAATATGCGCTTAGGAGACAATGATGCTCGAACTAGTATTGCAAGCAACATAGGGTTATCATCAAAGCAGAACTACACTTTAGGGACATTGCCAAGAGTGCCTATTTAGGTCTGGCATTAGTCAAGACAGTTTGATAATAATAAAGCTATATATGTATAATATTATTAGAATTGGGTCTTTCAGCCAGCTCTCTTTATCCATTTCTCTGTCAGTGAGTCATTCACATTTTTGTTTTGAACACCACAGCACACAGAATGGAGTGCAGGGACACCTCACTTCAGTCACTGGCTTACCTCTGAGTGACACATTCTGCACTTGCACAATCTGCACTCACACACAAAAAGTAGTCCCCTTCAACAGTTTTACAAAAGCATTTACAAACATTGCCAAAGCCAAAAGTTGCCAAACTTTTTGGCTTTGACCATTCTTATTTATCTGTTTCTCCCACAGCAAAGGTAGGTGTTGGTCCAGATAATGGTACTATTATGCTTTGGCTACATGAATGGCATTGATATAGGGCTTTCTGCACAATATAATAAAACGTAAGAGGGCTCAAACCTTTGTTGTAAGCCTCATCCTCAGCTTGAAATTCACTGACCATCTCACCGCAGCACAACAATTCTGGCACTGGCGGTCAATCCAGAAAAGTGCAGACTTTAAAGCATTGTGCCTTGCTGCAAAGCCCTATAGTGTTCCCTTTCCAGACTGCCAGTAATGTATGCCCTTTCATGAGAAGTTCACCAGATGCCAAAGGTCGGCATTCTTGTCATTTCTATCCCTCTGCAAAATAAGTTACAAGCAATATCAGAAAATATCTGTGCGCCCAAGCCTCCATCCCCTCTTCTCCCCTCCACCTAGAACCTGACTACTTAATTTCAGTGCTAAAACGTGTGTGTCTCATTCTGCTTATGAACTCCTGGACTCCAATGTCCTTTAATCCCTCTCATCTACTCCTGCTGAGCACTTGTCCTCTGAGAAGCAGAGTAGTACAAGCAACTTTCTATTTAGCTCGGCTTATCTCCTTGCTGCATCCCCTTCAGCTCCCCCCTTATATGTTATGTTTCAATCCCAGATACCATCGTCCCCTTTTTACCTTGCATGGTACTGCTTATGAGATTTCCGGTACAGGAAGAACCACACCTGAATTAGTGCAAAACCTTAGGATTTATCAACAAAATGCATCCCACTTGTGTTGCCTCTTCATAAAGGAACTTTCACAATTATCCAAACCAGTCCAATAACAAATAAGGATCCTCCTGGTTGCCTGAACCCCCAACCCAAATTATAATGGTCCCCCCCCCCTACTGTGTACATAATCTTGGATAGTTCCATGCCTATCTACAGTGCTGCCCTTCAACAGAGCTCTGTTTGTATTCTATCTCGTTTTGGACTCTTTAAACAACACTAATATTACCACCGTCTACTTGGGCACTGTTCCCATACTCCTGACTGACATTTCCTGGAACTTTCAAATGTAAATAAAACAACAACCACAAAGAGAAATGAATTAAACTATGGCCTTCAGCTTATTTCAGATCAGGCTGTGTTTCTGGGCTAGGTATGGTTTCTAAAACTGAGACACTAAATGCAATGCTAATTCTGATATAAGATTAACATTTCATTATCAGTTTAATTGATTAGCCTCAACAAATGCAATCTGTTATCCAATGTCTTGCTACGATGTGAACCTTACCAGGAGAAATAGGATCAAAGCTACCTTCTAAGTGTGACCCAAGATTGTATCTCTTCGGCATGACTATGATCCCTTTTTTAAACACCTCACATCTATAGAACATTAATGCTCCGAAAAAAACATGATTGACCACAAGTGACCACAAACACACACAATATACAAAATATATTTCACTGTTTAGAATACAGTTAAATATTGTAGTATCTCACTTCTAGGTGATATATCCATTATCCAATCTTACTTCAATGAGATTACCACACATACATCACAGAACATCTGCTCTAAGTGTCATTTGCAAGCAGCAAACCTTTGTGTGTTCTGATCATACATGGTTTCACATGGCATTGTTAACCGTTCCACATACCAATTTGAAATATAGCCTCGAACGTTTTGGAATTCTGAGACTGCTTTCTAATATGACAATATTTTATATATTCATAAATATTACTAAACAATCTAAGTACACATAGTATACTAAAATGATTTACATTCTTTGTAAATCTCAATCTATCCTTACGTTAAGCACAATACCAACTGACCATAACTGACCATCTTTATTGTTGAGTATCTTTCCCACGTGTACTTTTTTTTATTAAAAACAAATATTTTTTCTTTAACTTTTGGCTGCATTTTAGATTACAGCTTCCTTGAGCACAAAACATGTCTTATCTGCTCTGTTGATTAAAATGTATGCCACTCTCCTGCATATCTTATTTACATAAGATTTCAGGTGACTCCTAATACAAAAAATGCAGTACGGTGCCTACCGTGGTGAAATACGACATTCTTTTGCAAATTAACACACTTTCCTGTGTCGTTTTACCTTAAGAGACATCTCAGGTTTTCAGCAGCATATTGTATAGATTATAGGAAACAGACATTTCCATTTTCTTTTTTCAATATACATTTACATGCTGTAAAATTACTAAAGGACTTGAAGCATATTTATGACATCTGTTTGCCTTTAACTCTGTTAAAATAAACAGTCTGTTCCCTTACCTAACCTTGAAAAGTACAAATAATTTATGCTCACTCTAAAACAGTGTGCAAATAAAGTTGGCTGCAAACAGTCAATACTTTCATTTTGGTATGGAAATCTCAATGAATTACATTGTTTTACTTTACTGCCATATCTATTTTTCAAACTAATGCTAGACATTTCTCCTGGGTTTCACTTTCACAAATAATCAAGACAGTATATATTGGTTTCATAATGAATGAAAATTATAACCCTAACCAATTCACAGCAAAAAGATAATATTATTTCACAAAATAAACTATGTCACTTGAAATGTAATGTGGCCTACCCATCTTCAAAATTTACAATGGAAGCTACTTTTGAATTCATAATGCAATTTTTGTTAAATTACCTAAAGTATCACTAGACCTAGCAACACGCATGGTGCCAGCGTGTCTCACGCAATATCAGCTCCCTTCACAGGGCAGATTCATCTGGTGAGGAGCTGATATCATACGATGGATCAAAGGTTTGCGAATATCCCTGAACAGAGTGAGATCCCAGCTCGTGATTCAAGCATCTTCACAGATGATGTCCATTACTGGGGTGTTAAAATATCTCAAGAAATTGGTGGAGAAGCTAGTGTTTAATTTATTTTTTAGGGTGTCGGTAGAAGAGTCTCAAAAGTGATGCTTGACACAGAGCCCGACCCCCTACAGGCCCCACCCCTCCTCTAACATGGTGACATTGTTTTACAATTTGATAGGTCTGGTATGATGGAAATTTTCATACATGAAATGTTATATTAAGGATAGTGTGATTAGGTGATTTTAAATGCTTGTTGGTTATAAAAGCTATTTGTACACTAATGCGCAAGGGCATATTTCGAATAACTGCCAATACTTAAGAGAGAACGATAGTGAACAGCCGAGATTAGCACTGCTAGCATAATGTTAAGTCTATATTCTCAGTCACTTTATTTGATCATGCTCATGGTTTTGGGTTTGATTATGATATATATATATATATATATATATACACACACACACATATATATATAATTATAACATTTCACTTTAAAAAATGCCATCTTTTCCATTCCTGAGTGCAGGGTAGTTTGTGATAACTAACTGTGATGGATAAAGCATGTACTCATTTTAAGTATCTGACACGATTGCACGCATAGACTGATTTGCTTGGGATAACATTCATCCTCTTCCAACATCTCCACCAACAGCCACAGCGGGACACACATAAGTAATTTTCCAGCAGACCAGAGCACACTTTAGATTTTGCCTCTAACTTAAGATACTCTTCAAGGGCCTGCAAAAAAATGTAATGATGCGTTTTTATGCAGCAAACCCAAAGCACTTGAAATAGCAGTTCTTACCCATTACCCAATTAAGGCATATTCAATGTATCTACAAATGAAAGAAGAAAGGCTGAGCTAGGCTGTGGAGAATTAGGCTTAAGACCTGCAGATCACACTAGATGCCAGTAGCCAGTGTCTATGTCACTACACTTTGCCAGCATATTTATTAGTAAGACATTTTTTTTATAGGCGCACGTCAGAACCTACTACTTCCAGAAAGGATATAAACCTAGAAATACCCTTGTTACACATTCTGTCCTGTGGGGTTGTTTCGATTTTTTCTAAGTTAATGTGTGATGCCATACTCTGACAAGGGCATAGAAGTTTCACCCACTCATTACATGATTGGTCGGAATAGGGTTATACAAAAATATATTAGCAGTCTCTTCTACGACATACTCAGCTATCAGTTGCATAAAAAATAAAGTTTATGCTCTAATACATGCTATCCAGACCATATATTTTCTTCACCAGAGAGGTCGCCTAGGATCAAATATGTTTATTAGAAAGTGTTAGGACTTAACTGAAAACATTAGTAGAACCTACGTCATGATTTGACTGACGAGTAAAGCTTTGTCTCAATTAAGCTCTGGAGAAATGGCTGAATTAGGTCTCAAGACCTATGCCATGAAACTTTTATGGTCAGAGACAACATTCTTATTCGCTTGTCTCTCACTGCTCTCTAAAATATTGTGCATTTCCAAGGGTACCACTTTTTTACTTTGTTGTCGTTAGTGAAGTGAGCAATGATGGGAGAAGCAAGTATTTTTACCTGCTTCCACCAGTAGAGAAATGACAGAAGATGAAGCCATTCAGGACGGCATACACTGTCTAGTACTGCATACCACTGCATACATGAAGATGCAGTTTTATGTTTAGGTCTGGCGTTAGACAAAACCTTTAGATTTCACTAACATTTTACGTACAATATGCTTACTTAAAGGGGCTTTCAGCCAGCCCACTTCATCCATTGTTCTGTTATCGTGTCATCCACATTTTGCTTCCACCACTACAACATACAGCATAGGGCAATGGGACAGCCACTTCAGCCATTGACTATGTTCTTTGTGGGCGTTAGCCGTCTTCCCTTACACAAGGAGCTCATCAGCACACAAAGTAATTCCCTTCACTACCAGGGACTATAACAGCAATGTGTGTCTTCTGAGACTAAATAAATAATTTTGCATTTAGTCATTTTTTTTTTTAGATTGACAAGAGTCCAGCAGCTTCCACACCAAAAACGTTCAGCAAACAAAGGTAGCACTGACAAAGCTGGTACCCAACGCCAGACCACAAGTTTGCCAATGCTTATTAATAATAGTCCGTTGTCATATCTGCCATCATTTTTGGGAGAATCATGCACAGCCTTTTCGCTATTCTCGTGGGCCCCTGGAATTTATTATAGGGGATCTCAACCACCCAGACCTATTTTAATGTTACATTGCAAAGTCAGACTTTTCCCTGTACTACCTCCAACAGGCAAGAACACCGTGAAAAATAATACAAAGTCATTTCATACAAGTTTGGAACAAAAAAAGATTTATCAGTAGCTATAGCATAATATTGATGTGTTTTATTGTTCCAATAAAATGTGGCATCACCCTGACAGAGTGTTTATATTTTTATATTCCCAGTCACAAATGTGTCTTCCTCTGCCAATGCAGAACAAAATCTACTGCTGCACACAGACATGTGGCAAAGCTGAAACCTGGAGCTAGTAACATATTCTCAGAAAGTGTGTGAACTGGCCCCCTTAACATACTGTGCTCACAATTTACAATAAGATGTAACAACACGCTAGACATTCTTTACTGATGGTGTTAATGTGAGAAACTACTGCAACCAATTTCTCGAGTTAACAGACCATAAACGTTAGCCTCCGGCATTGTTGTTCACAATGAATATCAGGCCGCAAAGAAAGATGCTTCAGGTTAGCACAGTATCAGGGCAAGTATGTGTGCTGCAGCTATACATCATTGGGATGGCCCCTGGAAGTGCTCTGTCTCGTGCGGAACATGTACACAACCCCTCCTTCTCTACTTTCAAATACTCCATAAATAACAGAGAGCTCGGGGAGGGCCATAAATTATCTATTTATTTCTGAAGACATAAACAAATGCAAGTGAACAAGGCAAACGCAGAATGAGAGATGAACAGATAAATGGCATACTATTTGGCAATAAATTGTTACTCTCATATTATATATTTTATTTAAGGCCTCCAATCTCATTACTTCTAGACTGTTGACACTGATAACGTTTGATTTAATTACCATAAAGCAAGATAGCTCATATAAGACACAAATTTATTACGAATATGATCACTTAGAAAATTGTCCTTCATGCCAAATTTTTTATTCCACACTGACGTGCGGAAAGCGTGCTATTTTAGAGCAGGAGTAGTCTGTGCTGTTACTGGAGAAGGTTCATTTGCTCATCTTGAACTAAATCATCTGCAGCAAATCACAGTTACGGACTGATGTATCAAACCATCGAATCCACCACAGCTGCATCCTGCTTCAGTTTCAATGGCCTTTTGGGGATGGTTAGATCCATGTGGCCAGAGGTGGACACACAAGACCTGCCATGAGCAGTGCATACAGGCCTAGTACATTAAAAACAAGCATTTGCAATGCATTAGGTCTGGCATTTACAAGTGTTTGAGCTATTGGCATTGTAAATGACAATAGCTTAAACTCTCGCAAATGCGAGACCTATTGCTTTGCAAATATTTTTTTTTATAACGTTAATGGAGGCCGCGCCCCTTTCTTTAGACGAGCCGTGTCTAAGGAAAGGGGTGCGGCCACTATTAAAGTGAAACCGCGGCATGGGGGCTTTTACAAAAAAAAGCATGAAGCCCTCATGCTACGGTTTCACGTTAATAACGGCTGTGCCCCTTTCCTTAGACACGGCATGTCTAAAGAACGTTTAAGCACAGCATGGGGCGCTTTGATGAAAACAATATTTGCAAAGCAATAGGTCTTGCATTTGCGAGAGGTTAAGCTATTGTCATTTACAATGCCAATAGTTCAAACTCTCGTAAATGCAAGACGCCATTGTCCCGGGCTGCTTGGAAAAGGAAAGCGCGCATGGCGCACTGAATGTTGCAGTAAAGCACATCGTGCCTGCAGTAGGGCAAAACTCATTAAAGAAAATAGTGCTTACAGACTAAATAAAGCATACAGTGTAACAACAGACGGAAAAGGAAAGCGCGCATGGCGCACTGAATGTTGCAGTAAAGCACATTGTGCCTGCAGTAGGGCAAAACTCATTAAAGAAAATAGTGCTTACAGACTAAATAAAGCATACAGTGTAACAACAGACGTAAAAGAGCCAGTCCTCATGGGAGGTTTCAAATAAAGACAAGGCGGTACTAAGGAGGGACTATCAAACTTATTAACGAATCAGAAGTCAGAATTCACAAAGGACAACAACACAAGCCAATGAAAAATATGGGCGGAGCTTCAAGTCCATACCTGAATACAGCATGCCTCGCAGAGCAGCACATGCGCTGCCCAGGCTCAACCTAAAAATAGTGGGATCTTGTATTTCTGGAAGGCAAATGTCCTGGGACAATGACATGCATAGGAGACTAAGCACAGTCTAGGGGCTTCATAAAGGTACCTACCAGGGGGGTGGGGGTTTACAATGCATGTAAGTATTTGAGTAACACAATTTAAATGAAGAGGCACAGACCACTCCAAATGTTTTCAAGTAGAGGGAAAGCTTTTATTTGTTTGTATTTTGAAATCAGTCCGAGAATGGCCCCCATGGTTCATAGTGAATGATGAATTTGTGTGCCCATCGATGCAATCATTAACATTAGAAAAGGAAAGTGGATACCAAACATGGGTTTTCCTCACTTGTCTATTTAGAGTAATATTCTTTAGCTAGGTGTGTTCATACATTCTTGTGTTAGTTGGTCACACTTTGCAACTTGTTATCTACAATAGTCACTCTCAAATTTTGACCTTTCATGATTTTCAGCTAAACTCTAACAAACTGCAATCATGGCAAAACAACGTGATGTATTTTTCAAACTCACTGACCACTGTTTGTCATTAACTGACAAATTTTTTTTTTTTAAATCTAAGTCCATTTAGACTACAAGATATAATTTTTCCGGCAGGTGAGTGGATCATTCTGCTAAGACAATGGTAGTTCCTAAGCTTAAGCATGCCCAGGGAATAAAGGCTTCAGGGGAGATGTAAATGTGTGGATGATACACTGTCTACTTGGGTATATAATGTGCATTTCATCATACATAAATGCAAATGTTTGCAGATTGCTACAAAGTAAGGCCTTTCGTCTACTTGATGACCACAGAGGTTTGCAAAAATTGTCTTGACGCATCTTGTCATGGTTATTGACAGCGGAGGAGTCTTTAGATGACAGGCAGGGAAATGGTAATGTAGCATGTTCAACAGAGAGAAGGAACTGGGCAATCTGATGGCTTGAAAGAGGAGCAAAAAGATCCTGAAAGGTTTGATATGTGGGTGCAGTACATAACACAATGGATCCCATTAGAGGGGCTATTGCAGTCCCTTCCAGCATTACTGTGGCTATCAAAGAAAAGATCAGGAATTTGTTTCAGTTTACAAATTTTGTATGTGGGTTGAAATGTTCTTATTTTGTGTTTATTGCCGTATATATGTAATGCATTTTAGCAATTTTACTAACTAAACTGATGATGGTAAGCACTGGAAAAACAATAAACCGAATAACAGTGATTAATGTTCGGCAAATCAAACACATTCAGTACAGAACATTGTTCAAAGTACTGATTAATTTCCTACCATTTGGCGTGTCTTTGGCAGTGTACAATTCACATCCATCATTTTTAGTAGTGTTTTTCACAGCAGAATCAAGTTGACTATGTCACTTTTGTTCCATCAGCCACTCTTCCTGGCATGAGTGGCCTACTTCACATCTGCCTGTAACTCTGACCACTCGAGTATGATCACCATCTTCTCAAGATGCAATCTATACTATAATTGACACCCGTAAAAAGCTCCTCAAGATAAATGCACAATTTCATCCCACTCTCACACTTTGATTGAATCATGCCGCTAAATGCATTTCCATGATTATGCGTAGATGTCAGCGAGAAGAATGGATAGGCTCTTTTCTTAGAAAAGGGTTTATGTTAATGTAAAAAATCACGTTCTAGCAATAGATGCAAACACTCCTCACCTGCTGAGTGGAAAAAGAAAGACGCTGCTAGGGATATTATTTCTGAAATGCTAAAAAGGGTTCCCACTCAGATGGATTCACAAACAAGCCCGACACTTAATCATAAAATGGGCTGTGCAAAATCAAGAACAATTTACTGCAATAAAACGGGGAGCTGTTTCCTGTATTTCTTCTACTTTATAAAAAGTCAAAATATATTACATTTATTGAATAATTTTAAAAGGGATACTATGAGAAAAACCTTCTTTTGTGTGTGATCATCTCTTTTTGTGCAAACAGGTATTGCTGATTTTTTCTTTTAACTCTGCACACTGGGCTACTATTGTCTTTTCAACCATGTATGACTTCTGACCCCTGAAACATTGTAAAATTGGCTAATCTCCAATTGGCAAATTTAATTTTCCAGTAAGGCCATACTATATGGTGCAGACGAATACACTAATGGCAGGGAAAGTTAAATGTCACATGTGGACTGCAGTATCTTTTTTACCATCCACTAGGCTGACAATGAAAAACATGGCTTCATGCCTATATGTGTAGAGTGACTGTTGCAGCTTTTAAATCTAAAGGGAAGCCTGTAAATACAACCCTTTTTGACAGGGAAAAACCCAACCTTTTGAATATGTCACCCCTGTATATTAAATAAGTCACCTTTAAGTTGGCCCACAAGGTATTGTTACTAATATTTAAAGTGGCACATGCAAGAAATTCATGTTGGCATGTTCCTACAGTGACTAGCCACCAAAAGCCAGTTGCGTGATAAACGGCTGTAGCTAATCCAATGAGAAATAATAACGTTTAATTAAAATATTAGTTTTGCTAACTTTGGTTAAAGGTAAATTACAGAAATGATCCCTCCGCTGTTTTCATATTTATTTATAATCCGTTCCGTTGATGAAGAATGGTTCTACCATGTTGGATTTTATTCAAAATAGTGCACTGTGGGACAGTTTGCTGTAAGGCAAACAGGATGTGTTGTATATGTTTGAAGGCTTGTCGTTGGGAACTTTTTTATCATTCGTTAGGGAGTGTCCAGGAGTCACACACGCCCACTGGCTTGTAAAGCCCACAAAAGTGGCACCTCACCCCAGCTCATGAAAACACCTTCTGGACCTGTGGAAGAACAGAAGAAGATTGAATCTGCTGTTTGTGACGTATGTAGTGCCCTGAGAGTCAGAACCTGCTCACACTTGTACCCAGGACTGAAAAGTGGATTTCAAAGTTCCAATGGATAACCGCCTGAGTGGCTGCAGGGACACAACAAGCTGCAAGAGTTTTCCTGGAGTGATCACCTGACCAGTAGCAACTAGACACTGACTGAACTATTCTGGTACCTCTGTTGGAGTGATTCCAGGCTCCCAAGTGCTGACCCTGAGATCCAAAGAGCTTCTGAAGAGACCAAGAGAAGCTGCTCCAGAAAGTCAAACATTTGGAAGTTGTTTGGACTACCTAGAGCTCTGGAGCATCGGCAAAACCTCACTGAAATTGTGTTCAGTTTTTAGAGGACTCTGTAGAGACAGCCTCTAGGCTTGACCAATGGAGGATTTTGAGCTCCAGTTCAAAGGGTAAGGGCTAGATTATGAGCGATGGTGCGGCGGTCACCGCCGCACCAGCGGACTGACTGCCGAATTACAACTTTGGTGGTCGGATCGCCACAGGACCGCCGCAACCACCAGAAAGCCGTGATCCCTGGTGGTGTTGCGGCGGCATGGCTGTCTGGGGAGGCAATATGCTTGGTAGTGCTGCTGTGGCACAGACAAGCATATTATAACTTTCCCCACTGCCAGCCTTTTCATGGCGGTGAGCCTGCCATGAAAATGCTGGCGGTGGGGAAAGAACTGGGGCCCAACAGGGCCCCCTGTGTCCCCTGTGCATGGGAGCGCATGCAGGGGGCACATGTTGAGCCTCTTTTTGTACATGCACCCCAGTTCCTACACAGCATGGATTGCAGAGTCCATGCCGTGCAGGAATGGCCTTTGGCGCTCCCATTGCGGTACCTTTTTCATAGACACTGCCATTGGACCGCCAAAGAAATGCCCACCAGACACGAGAAAACTCGTAATCTGGTGGGCGGTCATCACACGGCTTTGGTGGTGTGGGAGCGGGGTGGCGGGCCCACTCCCACACTGCTAAAGTCATAATCGGGCCCTAAGTCTGAAGCTAAATTCTTGACTGCGTGAAGCTGAAAAAATTACCCAACCAATGAGAGGACTTTGACAGACTAAATTTGAGTATTCCTACTCAGCTTTTCTCAACAAAACCAACAGTCTCTGCAAGGATTAGATTAATGGTTATCAGACTTCATCTGGATACATCCCGTAACTTTGCCCTGCTGTAGGATTGTGGCTTCCACTTCAGAGATTAAGTAAAAAGGTAAAAGCTTTGACCGGGACTACCTCCAGTCCATCACAGTCAGCCTGAAATTGTGCCTGTGTCCCAGTCAACTGTCAACAGTAACTTCTTTACATTTTGTTAGTGCTTTTTGCCCTAAAACAAACAAAAATTATGTCTATAGTTCCCCTATTGGATTTTATTCATTTTGCGTCATTTTTCTAAATGACATTTTCTCTATTTTTAGAAATTGTTTGAAGGATTTTTATTGTGTTATGTTTTGGCTTTTTGACTGTTTTAGCACTACTAAATACTTTACACACTTTTCTTTAAGTTAAGCATGTCTGCTCTGTGCCACAGCTACTGTGGGTTGAGCCCAGGTTTATTTATTGAACTTGTGTGCTAGACCTGACAAGAGTTTGGGCTTATTACTTGCCAATGGCTGACATCCTCCACAACTAATAGCATTTTGTATAGGTCTTGGGTGTGTCTTAAAGAGTAAAACTAGTTTGTAGGTAAGTAGGCAAGGAGTAAGCTTGAGACAAGAACGAAACACAGTATGAAGGCTAGAGATAAGTCCTACCCCAATTTCCCTGCACCCCAAATTAAGATCCTACTTTAACAATAATGATCTTTCAATGATTAAACTGATTTAAAATAGAAAAGGAACTACACTACGTGGTTTAATTGTATTTCTAATACAATCTCTTTCAGAAAGTGTGACACACCCAGACAAAAGGTAGCACTGCTGATAATAACAATTAGGCTTACTTTGAGATATTGTTGGCCAATAACAAAGATAGTGCCCTTACCACGAAAAAAATATTTCATGATGGGAAAAATGAAATTGAAGGCATTCACAGGACGATCATTTCATCAGTAGCATATTAATAAAAGAAAACAAATCATGTGCAGTTGTCTTCACCTCACGAGATAAATCCTGAATTGTGTAGCACAGTAGTAAAAGCAAACGTGTAACAGTGCAAAATGAAGTATGGAGTTTACCAAAATTTCAAAAGCAAATATTGGAAGCGAAGAAGGACGGCATTCAAAATGTAGGACTGACGTGACCATGAACAGATGTCACGTCAGATGTCACGTCAGTAAAAGGAAGTATAGTAAAAGAAAAAGATGCCCTTCAGTCTAGGCTAATACATACTGCTACATGTGGTGCATAAAGTTAATACAAATGCAGCTGGAAAAACCTTGACAGTTTACAGAAAGATAACAATCCAGAATGACTGTTCACATATTTATTTAATAATATATATTTATTTAGTGAACTTTTAAAAACATGTAAAGGTTATGTTGTTATCTTATCAGCTTTTGTATAGTGTGTTTCCACTGCCTTATTATTGCGGGTGCCCTTCCCATCTGATACGAAGACAGACAGCTGCACTGAATAATTGAACATGCTTGTGGGGGGTTGTGCTTGATTAGCAGAGATTTGTTTGTTTAAATGACTATATGAGAATTGGTTAAAGTAAAATGAATTTAGACCCAGTATAAATCTGTGTGGTTCATGTGGCGAACAGGGGCGGCTCCTCCGTAATGGCGGAGGAGCGTCGTCCCACTGCCAGAAGATGATAAATAAAACGATAATAAAACATTGTTATTATTGTTTTATTTATCTTTGTCTGTGCTGCTTACGTGGGAGTGGGATGGGCCGGGCCATGGCAGGGAGGAGTAGTGTGCACTTAAAGTGTGCATGTCAGTTTGGCCGACCGTCTTAGGCCGGCCAGACATGTGCACTTATGTTTCTACAACTCAGCTGTGCTCCATAGTCTGGTTGGAGAAAAGCCACAGGCAGCCAGGCACTTTCTGAGTGGCAAACCAGGCCGCTCAGACCAATCCTGGCCCTGCTCTCATATGATGAGAGCAGAGTCTGGATGTGGTGGGGAGGCTGTGCTTTTAAGCCCATCCACTTCTGGAGGAGGAGTGGAGCAGGAGCAATGAGGGCGCCAGCAGCGGGAGTGGACAGGCAGGTAAGGGATTTTGTAGTTTTTTTTATTTCCCAACTTCCCCTCCCTAACCCCCTGCTGCCCTACCAGTTTCGATTGATGGGAGGTGCCACTGGTGGCATAGGACTTTGCTGATTTTTGATTGTGCTGGTGGCGGAATATCTATACTGTTGCCTAACTGGATATTTCTAGACAGGTACACGGCTATGATGCAATTGTCTGAATTTCAGAGTGTATGTATGAATGGGTTTGTGTGGATGCGGTTTCAGAAATGTTTATTAGAAGTGAAAGCGGTAAAGATTTAAGTAATAAGCGTGGGTGAAAGGTGCCACTGGGCTCCTGAAACTGATATTAGAGCACTGAGGTTTGCCACTTCCAGACATTGGAATATGTCAGTTTATGCAGCTGTACTGAGTACAGATTGGTAGAAATAATAACATTTCAGCTAATGCTACATAAAGAGTTGTGACTTTTTTCAAACTTCGAAGCACATTCTGGTGTAAGCCTATGAAGAAGATTATTTTTCAACACCTGAAGCATTTTATAAAGTCAAAGTAGTGTTTACAGACTTGTGAACCTAATAGAGTTCAGGCATCCTTCACAAACTGACAGGGAAAGACCTGGAGAAGGTACCCTGCACCCATGTCGAGCAAGCAAGCCCCATTATAAGCACAATCAAGCAAATCAATATATGAGGACTGAGGAATGCGATGGGCCATATAGCTCAAAGAAGCCTGATCAGGGCTATGAATGCACTTGTACGTAGTGCCTTCATATACTGGCTGCTAGCCTCAGTCAGGATCCAGTGTAGCATGCATAATGGAGTTCCAAAATGACTGTGTGTCAGCAATCACTTTTATCAAGAAATAGAACCGTAGAATATCTCGCCTTGGCATTGTAAAATCAACCCTAGTTCTGCATCCCTTTTATCTGGAGTCATTTCACTGCGTCAACATCACCATCAGTGTCATACAGCGCCTAAAACCACAAGGAGCACCAATGCAGTGTCATGTCAAAGAGAAGGAGCTGCAGTTCACAATCAGGTCATTATTGCTAGATTCGGTTAACTGGAATGCATTCAATGCAAGCTTAGAGAGCTGTACTGGTAGGCTAGTTACTAGCCAAAATGCAAAAGGTAACACAATGAATCATGTTATCAATTACACGGTGTCACATCCTCTACTGTTGAAGTCGGAGAATTACATGCAGAAATATAGTTATTTCTATTTTATATCTAGTTTAGATTTAATTATGGATGCTACAGTAACATACATACATTTTATAAAGGAATGACCAGAGTGGAACTTGAACTAAGTTATATTTAAATGTTTGATTTGGAAGTGTGACATTCTATACGTACCGAATTTATGAACATAGTTTACATGCTTTGAACGTTTGGCTAAACACACGGAAAAACCGATACTTAGATATGGGAGGGATGCTGAATATGTGGAACTGTATATGGTTTGAAAACAACTTCTCTTTAAACTGGTGTTTGGCTTTTGAGCTGAACAGGACAACACCATATAAAAAAAATCACTTCTATTGGCAATTTAGGGAGACTAAGTTCATGTCAATGGCCCCCAGGGGACTTGCAGTTACAGACATAACGTGCAAACAACCACCACTCCGCCTGTGCTAAAACAATCTCAGCCCCCTAGCTACAAGCAGGCTTCTTTTCATCTGCATTTCAATTTTTGGCTTTCTTTGCTTTTTGTAATATAGACTCAAGCCTTGTAGGACAAAATACATTAATGACCAGGGATCAAAAATGGCTTTCTTTTAACAGTGCACAAACATAGGAAAGTGAAAGCTTCATAAAGAAAGTGGGTAGGGAAAAACACCTCTAAAAATTATTACTTGATACACACTCAGGAGTTTTATAATCTGTGATCACAGGTATTTTAATAATCTCTTGAGCATTAACTGTAAACCAGAATGTAGTATCTGTGGATTAGCCATTAAAATGCCATCTCTCATTGCTGTACGTCGAAATTTTAAATAACACCTAATACTTAATCTATGTTAATAACAAAACTTAAGTAACGCCCATGTTTCAGGGGAAAGGTTTGTCTTTTTGACGTTAATTTTTATACTTCATTCTTGAAAATCATTACAGTTCGGCTGCTTTTGGGATGAAATCTCTGGTCGAAAAAACACAGGATCAGCTGATTTCCCATGGACCTTTCTAGATTTCTGCCTACAGCCCCCTGGTGCGAATTGAAACTAGCAAAACAAGAATGTAAAAGGCTTGAGCATCATTGGTGCCGGGGTTATAATCCTGAAAAAAATGGCAAGTTACAGACAGTCCTAATGGAATAAAAAAAAAATGGTTTTGGAGGCCAAGCCTAATTGTTATGCTACCACAATTCTAGGCACGTGTAACACTGCTAAAGAGGTGTTTAAGATGTTAGCGAGATTTCAAATCCAATGGCCATCCAGGGCAGGCTGATTACCTGGGAAGAAGTTCAGGCTAGAAGTAGGGGTCCCAATAAACTTTCTTTTTTTGAATTTATGCAAATTATTAATTTTTTGAAAAAATATAATTTTATTTTTAACTTCCCCCTGGTAAAATTGCTTCCGCACTATATATTTCCAGATTATCTGGAGTGGGTAATTGGTACCGTTTATTAAATTTTCAAGATGAATCTCCTTTGGTGGTAAAGATGTTGGAGAAAGTTGAAGCTCATACACAATGTGCTTTTTCTTATCATGACTGGCAAAAATGTCATCTTTAGGTAATAAGGCTTTGAGAGCTGCTAATTATAAAAGAATGGCTTTTTTTGCCAATTGGATGGTATATTACACTCCAGAAGCATTAAGTAAAATGTATCCAGAGGTGATAAATAGCTGTTTTCGTTGTGGTACTTTGGCAGAAGGGGGATGGCGACATATTTTTTTTTCTTGCCCTAAGTTAAAAGTTTTTGGGGAAATTTTTTTTGTATACTTTAGTGGCGCAATTAAGAAGACTTATAAACCTTCAGCAGAAGCTGCTCTGTTCGGCATAGGTATTAGGGAGGTTATACTGTCTGAAACTCAGGGACGTTTTCTTGCTATCGCTATGTTGGTGGCCCGCTCATTGATTTTACAAAACTGGAGATCATTGGAAATACCTTTGTTTGAGAAATGGCTGAGTAAAATGAAACGTACAAAATGTTTTGAGGAAGCTTATGCTAAACGGGTGGGGGCAATTAAGAAATTCTCGAGGGTCTGGGATTATTTTGCTGATTGTTAATTTAATTATGATGTCTTTTTTTTTTGTCATCAGGATGTGGTTTGTGTATAGTGAAATTTTTTTGTTGTTTTTTTTTTTTGTTGTGATGTGTTAATAATTGGCTGTTTCCTTTTGGCTCTGCTCAATAAAAAAATTTTAGAAAAAAAAAAAAATGAGATTTCAAATCCAAAGTGTACTGAATTTTCTTCTGAGACATCCCAGGAACTATGTGGCAGGGTGTCTGATTATTTTGACAGTAAAACCAGTGTTATTTGCAATGGCTTTACTTTTCCATCAGTGACTTCGTCAGTCACTTCCCCAGCTCCCGCTACATTGGAGGGTAGCATTCAGCCTCACTGTAATTTTAACCTGCTTTCTTTAGAGGATATTTTTGATTTGATGTCTGGGATGTCAGTAGGTTCCCCTCTTCATTCCTGTCCTCCACACGTTTTACAGAATGGGCTTCCAGTCCTGCTCCATGCTTTCCTAGCTTTATGTACTAAATCCATTACATCTGCAACAGAATTGAAAACCTGGAAGCAGGCACTTATTTTACCCCCTGTGAAAAAAAACAATACAGACCTCACGATGATGAGTAATTAACAACCCAATACAAATTTGGAGAAGGTTATGAATAAACAACTGTCACATTTTCTGGAAAGCAAAAAGATCCTCCTTAAGGGCCAATTGGGTTTTGGCCTTTCTTGTGGTACAGAAACTGCTTTGTCTTCTGTTCTTAATGATCTATGACTTTTGAAAGACATAGCAGTTTTTCTGCCCTTGTGCTGCTGGATTTATCTGAGGCCTTAGACACGGTCTCTCATGACCGTTTCTTGCATTATAGACAATAGATCGAAACTCGCGCCTCTGCTTTCATGTGGATTAAGTCTTATATATCAAACAGGGCTCAAGCTGTGCAGCTGGGCCCTTTTCAATGTAAGTTCAAATCCGTTACTCAGGGCTTTTTACTGAGGCCCACTCTTTTCAATATTTCTGTTCACCTTCTGGATTGGCTCATCCACACATTTGGTTTGAAATTCACAGGTTATGCAGATAATGATATCAGTAGATGGTAATACATGTGATGCTGTTTAGACTTTTAATAAATGCTTGCTGGTGGTCACAGCGTGGATGAGTTCCAACTCTTTTGGAAGGTTAAACACTAACAATACTGAAGTCCTAGTTATCCCTGAGCGAAATCTCCCTAAAGGTCTTCCTGCAGACTTATGGCTTTCCCAAGTAGGCACACCTCCCATCCCTGTTTCCTCCGTTCGTAATCCTGGTTTTCAGTTTCATAAAGATCTTTCTTTACCTTATCAGATTATCAACCTATCTTTTACGGGTTGAAACTGTTCCGGAAAATGCTACCTTATTTGCTTCTTTGGACTAAACCTTTTGTGGTTCAAGCCACTGTTCTTAGCTGCATGGTTTACTGTAATTCTCTTTTACTGTCCACGCCTGCATCTATTTTGTATCTGCTACATAGAATTCATAATGAAGCCACCTGTCTAGCTTCGCATCATCCTAACCGCTCCTCTGAACCGTCACACCTGAGGCCACTAAATTGATTACCAGTTTCTAAACAGAATACTTATAAGGCTATGTCTATCATTTTTAGGGCATACCATTGTTTCAGCCCCACTTATTTGCATAAGAATTTTCACCAGACCTGAGATCAAATGTGTGTCTTCTGACTGTTCCAAATGTACACTGTTCTTGTGTAGGTGGCAGAGCTTTCTCTGTCAAGGCGACCAAGACCTGGAACTCACAGCTATCCCACCTTCATTCAGTCAAAAATTTGCACTTTCAAAAGACCTTAAAAACCTGGCCCTTTTATAATTAGGTCCATGGACTTCCCTCAGTTCTTAAAACTTGGCGTCAGGATTCTGTTTTGATATAATTGCTCTTTAGATATTCTTTTTACATTACATCTCTAAAGACCATTAAATCCTGTTATCGGTCCCAAGGTGTAACTTTTATACTGTTATTAGCTGAAAAATCATACACCCAGCAAATACACGAGTTACAAACTTTTCCAGTTTTTATAGGTGTCTCAAATGTTATCAAAGCATGCCATTGATAAAGTGGGATGTGTGTGGCATTTCATAATATCATACGTAATAGAATTCCTGATAAACAAGACAGCTGTGTTTCTAGAAGGCCTTGTTGAAGTCCTGCATATTTCAAGAGATGCTCAGGCCAGAAAATGCAACTTCAGAAACCATCTACTATGCATTAGCATTCTTTACACAAAAGAAGGTGCTTATGTATTGTACCGCAAAATTCATTCATTCAAATATTCACCCAAAGGTAATCCAAAGCTATCTAATACAATATAACAATTATTCATCAATAATCAGATAGCCATAAGTCACTGAGTGGCTCTTCAATAAGCACACCTTTGGAAGAGATCACTTGTAGTTAAAGCTTTTTCGGTTGTTTATATTCCTCATAAAAATCTCACATACTCAAGATCCATCGATGTGTAGCTATTAGCATAATCAGAAATGGAATCCGGTCTCACGAGGGAGATAATCTCCTACATCAGAAATGGGTTTTTGTAAACCAGACATGTAGGCGCTAATTAGGATGTCGGTCGGTAAGCCTCCGACCGCACGTCGGAGGCTTACCGACCGACATCTTTGGTTTTGATTCCGACCGCCGTATTACGATTACAGCGGTCGGAATTCAAACCGGCCGGTCAATCCGGCTTGCTTCTGCTGGGCTCAAGGAACCCGTCTGCAGTCAGAAACCAAACATAATCCCTTACGGACGGCGTTTCCGCCGTCGGGATTATGATGGCAGTTTCCGACAGGCTATCCATGTCGGGCTTTCCGGCATGGAAAGCCTTTCCGAAAGCGACTTTGGGGGACCCTAGCAGGACCCCTCCTTCTCTCCACGGCCTACGGTTGTGGGCCGGAGGGGAGTACCTATGGTGCCCCCCTCTAAATCCCTGCACCGTGTGGCAGGCACCATGAGGTGGCTGACACACGGTGCAGGGATTTACAGAAACTCCGATTTCTCTATGGGAGCTTGTGCTGCGGTGGTTTCCGACCGCCTCACAAGCTGCCATAGGGAAATGGGAGTGTGCGACTGCACCATGTGCAACAATTCAAGCTGGGCCACCACGTCATTCAATACAGGAATCTTCTTTTGAAGATGTCACCCTTTTTATTAAGTCTATCACATGTCTGAAAGAAATGACATGCCTATATTCTTGCTAGACATGTAAAGTGTAGATTACCTGCTACAGCAAATGAAGCAAATCACCAAATAAATGCATACTTCCGGGGAAACCACTCTGCCAAGCTCATACTCTGAA
Source organism: Calotriton arnoldi (assembly GCA_963921515.1). Classification (NCBI taxonomy): domain Eukaryota; kingdom Metazoa; phylum Chordata; class Amphibia; order Caudata; family Salamandridae; genus Calotriton; species Calotriton arnoldi. The sequence goes on along the minus strand of CAWUFW010004606.1, from coordinate 936,938 downwards.
CAGGCATTTGGAGAACTAAAACAGTTTCACCTTGACGACGAGATGCATGTGCTGACGCAAACCAGAGTGACAACAATCTAACTGCCGAGGTAGGCCACTGACATATCTCATGGGAAAGAGCCAGCTACATTACAGTTTATTTATAAAGTTTTATATAGCGCGAACATGATCCCGAGGGATATCAGAGCGCTTCACAATTACGGATGGTCAGGGTTAGGTAGGCGTCAAATACATATCAAAGGAAACAGTTACAAAGGGTGCAACACAGCATCACAATAGTTGGAGAAAAAAAAATAGCGGGACTGGGAGGGGAGGAAAAGATTAGGTAAGGGTTATAATACATCAGTACAAGAAATGAGGGTGTAAATTCAGTATCTTCAAGCAAATGATCGGAGCCCAATTAGGATAAGAACTTGCACATAAGTTAAAATAAAAGATTTGGAAATCGCATTTAGTAAACTGAAAGAATGGAATGAAGGGGTGACACAGATTGCTCAGCCTGATTGGTTCCTGGGATGAATATCACTTACAACCCCCTCACTACTCTGTAAATCGTACATGCATGCAGCACTTTCAGCTTTCACCCAATTATAGGCAAGTCTGGAAGTAAATGCACCTTGCCTTATGAGATGCGGGTTTTATTTATGCGTTCATCAGGTGCTTAAATAAGCTCATTGTCCATTTACTACTCGTTGTTGTAGGAGTTAATGGCAGAAACATCCCCTGGGCAACTCCTTTTCACATGTTTGGATCACATTTCACATATGTATCACCTTTTAGCAGAAAAGAGAACATTCCACTAACCAAAATCTAGCATACGTTGCTTTAACAACAAATAACTGTTATCCTTTTTCCCTCACCCACTTCCCTGCCTTAGTCAGCAAGAAATATTTCATCATTCTCCCCCAAACTGTAGACCCATCACTTGATCTGCTTCCCAACTCAGGTACACTTTTATGCTGGTCCATGCTTCGCGTGCCTTCAATTATCTTGGTAAAAGCTTCCAGCATGGTATAATTTTCCTTTCTAGACTCTCTAAACTTGGGGTTCTCCTGCAGTGTTGCCGTCACAAACATATGTTGTGTAACTAGGTTGACAAGCCCCCTGAAGCGGATATAAACCGAAGCCAAATCTACAAGGATTAAATAGATGGAATGAACGGAAAACTAAACAAAACAATAACATACTTCCATCAAAAGTAAAAGATGGCAACTTCTGTGGAAGAGAAACATCACAAACCAAATATAAAAAAGAAAGGGTTACATTTTCCTTTACTTTAGGAGATTCACAAAGTAGAGCTTGGAAAGTTTGAAAGAAAAAAAAAAAAAAGAACTAGGCAGCACTTCAGATCGATTTTAGTAATTTAACAGCAATCAATTACCTTCTGTTCCAAACATACCGTCACAAAAGGATGGCAGCTGAATCTCTTTACCCCAGCTCATATGCCTTTTCTGCCCCCACACTGCTGTTATAAAATGTTTTAATAATAAGAGAAAGATCTGACCTGTTCCTTTTGATGCAGCAATGCAAAAAACACACACTAGGTGTTTTCCCTTTCCCCAGCATTCATGTTTCCTTAATTACGAACTGCTCTTTGAATAGGAAACCAAAGGTGGGCTGCAGATAATTTTTGGCCTGGCCCTAAAAAAGCTTCTGACATGCCTGGATCCAAGGACCCACACTAGGCAAGGTCCTGAGTACCACACTGTCCCGTCTACCTTGCTAAGTGTCCCCACCCATCCAAACTCAAAATGTACAAGCGCAACCAGTTAGGCCACGGGTAACCTGGATAATTATAATCACAAGGAACAATGATAAACCAATGACTCATTTAAAGAGATTTATAAAAATCTTCTATAGCACCCCATTCGCCAGTCTCCCAGATCCACTCACACTGTCCAGCTTGTGGGAATTCACGTCCAGGAAAAAAACAATCATGCAGGTTTCAGATTGAAATAAGTTTCCTTGATCAAAGTTAAAAGACTTCAAAGCCCGGCCTAAAGCTCCTGGTACAAAATGCCCATCAAGTGTCAAGAAACAACACTTCCAATGTAGAATAGAGAATATAGAACGTAATAACAAGAAAGATTCTACCCTTCTAAAAGTGGCATTTGCCACACTTGCACTTTGTACCTGTGCAGGAAAAGGTGCATTCGTTGTGATAGGAATTCCTGTCAAAGAAAGTCCTGAAATCTTGTGCTAGGAAATCCTTACCTGCAGTGTGGCCTGGTGGATTAAACTACTTCTAGGAAAGAGGGAAATTTTGCTTACCTTCTCTGAGCTAATGGTTCCCAACTTTGCTACATACATGAACCTTCGCCTAATCCTATCTAATAGGGAGAACTAAAGATTGAATGATTCAATATCCCTATTCCATAACTGTCTGTAGCACTGAAGGCAGTATAATTTTGCCAACAGTCCCCATCGTCCTGGCCTGTACTGTATCCTATGTATTTAGTAATACCAACACAGAGTAGTATATTAGAACTGACAGTAGTCCATATCTCTTTCATAAATGTCTCAACAAGAAATACAACACAAATACATTTTCCTAGGTAGCAGAAACCACCTTTTCATCCTGTTTTCTTTTGTTTAACATTAATATTTTTATTGGAGGATTTCTAGAACCAATGTCTTTGAAGTAATGGAAAATGCTGCAGACAGAATGTGAAAATGTCAGATAATAAGGAAGACAACCCTTTGTGATTTATTTTAGTGGCAGTAAATAAAACAAGCATTGGCATAGCCAATAAGTCTTGCCTTTGGGACCTATTGGCTTTAACAATGTTTTTGCCATACAGTATCGTATCCTGATACAGTGCCACATGGTTGCAGATATAAAAATAAAATTTCTGTAGGCACACACCAAGTATGCACATACATGCATACAAAATGATAAGACTGTTTTTTGTTTAATGAGTGAAAGTTGTTCTTTAAAGTGGGTGGGGGAAGCCACACTGGGTGTGAAAGCAACACTGGGGGAGCAATGCTGGGGAGGGAAGCACAATGGGGGTGCTGGTGGAGGAGGAAGCAACACAGTGGCACAGGTGGGGGTAGCAAAACAGGGGGGGCAGGTGGGGTATCAAAAGAAAGACAGCAACGTGGACATGGCAGGAAGAAAGCACAAGGACAAGAAGGCAACACGGGGGAGTCGGGGGGAGAAGCATAGGGCTGAGGGAGAGTAACATGGAGCTTGGTGGAGAAGGGGGAGAGAAGCACACGCAGGAGTCAGTCAGAAAACTCATGCACTCTTAGAGTGCTTAAACTAAAAGAAAAATGTAGCGCCTGAAAAAGCGAGCACTGGAAGAACACAGTAATGCTTCCATAGTGCAGGGGAAGGACCAACACAAGAAAAGGAAGGGAAACCCACACACACTAACGAATAGGAAGCAAGCAAATGAGAGTGACAATAAAGCCAAACAATGTAAACAATGGGGAGGCTCTAAACCCACTGTAAGCTAACAATGTGTCACAGCATGCGCTGTCTTAGGCAATACCTTAAAATGGATTGAATTATTTTGGCTAAAGCAATGCTTAATAGAAGTGTTATCAATGTTTACTACCTGTTTGATTTAGAGATGGGCAAATTGAGCAGTGTCCATGGTAAGAAAATACATTTTTGTTCCACTCAATCCATTCCTTTACAACTATTTAAAAAAGGAAATACACTGGACTGTATTACCCACAAAGTGCACTGCCTCTGAATATAAATATTAAAGAAGGTATTCTAAACTCGATATTGCAATAATGTAGTTGGGACCCACGTGATCTAATAAAACATCTATTGTAAAATATCTGACATAATAGGCCATTCTTATATTTTTCCATGATAATCTTCCTTGAAACGAGGATCCGTTCAGGTAGGAAGAAAATTGCAATTAGCAAGGGTAGGCAAGTGCATATTCCCTGTTATTTGTGGCTGTACCACATCTTACCCACTAACATAAACCATTTACTACGAGCAGCTCAAAGCGAGTATGCATATTTCTCGTAAGCAAAGATTAAAGGCTGGTTGCCAATTCCACGCTCAGTAGTACTGCTGTGCTCAGACACACAGGGGAACTGAGCTTGAATCTATTGCCTGCCGGAGCCGACTGGGCCAGAAATGCTCCAGGGGGTTCCGCTCCAGGGGGAACGCTCTCTGCTCGCGGAGAATTAACTTAGTGGAAACTGACAAATGTTGCCACCTGCCTGTCACACATAGAGCAGCACTGATGTGGGGCCTAGTGGACATTCAGTGGTGGTGGTGGTGGTGGTGGTGATCTCAATGTGTGAGGTGTGCAGGGGGCGCCTGGGATCCAAGGAGAGAAACACACAATGAAGGAGCATTAGCTTGGAGGGTTTTTATTATATGGAATTTACTTCGTTGTTACTTGAGGCTACAGGGCAGGAACACAAATACACACACAGGAATCTGCATCTAGACTTTAATGTGTAAGAGACCTTTCACGATGGGAGCACAGGGACCGAACAGGAGGAGAATAAAGATGATCTTTTAGGAGGGGGTTGACATAAAAGAGTCAGACCATAGGACGCTAGTGCACGAAATGCCTCCCCCGGGTGATATAAAGACCGGCTTTATTAGGTTGCCGGGTTCAGCTCTTCACCTTTTTTGATCATTTCTTCTTACAGGATTGCAGGTGGTTGCCCTTGGTCTCAGCTATTGTTTGCAAGATGGACTGTGTGACTTTGGGATTTTTTAAATGACAATCTTTGCAACATTTATTAAATTCACGTAATTACTGTTTTTCTTTTCATTTTGTAAGTACACAAGTCTCTTCGGTGCAGTAACACGCGAAAATGGCATTGGAAATTCACGATTGGGTAACCTTGTTGCTGCAGTCGCTTAAAATAAGAACGCGTGCACAGGTTTTCCATACAAATGCTACACTGTGGGAAAAAAAATCGGCTTTGCATAGTTTTGTATTTGAGAACTTTTACGGCTCAAATAAAAACATATTCTCTGATTTCATTAACAAAGCCAGAGCTCAGGCGGAGCCACCTCAATCGAGAGCGCTAAAGATAACAATGGAACTGTGAACTCCTGTGTCCATGGCAACAGGAGCTAATTCTTCTTTCCAATCATGGCGGCAATTCTCTCCCATGGCATGAATCGGTTACAAAACAAAACACTCTCAGCGACTTTTTGAGCCAATAGCTTTGCAGCTAATCGGCTAATAGGAAATAATCTGCAGCTAATACACATTCCAGTCAGCCGTGTGTTTTCTTAAAACTTTGCTTCGCAAGCCCCCTTCCAAGCAAAGCATAGAAAACAGATATTCATTAAATATAGAATAATCCTACCTGGCCACTGTGTGTGTCACAAACGTGCTGCAACGTGCACGCTCGTCACTCTTTGAGGGCGTTACAAGAGACAGAAAAAGAATGGCCTTAATAATAAATAAAAAAATGCAAAAAACTAAGGAACTTCAGCATTTTAGAAAAATGTAAGATGTGTATGATGTCTGTCAACTATGCTCTGATGCTGCAGATGATATGATACACTATTCTTGAGAAATACAACATCATGGCAGTGCCCCTGGGGTTACTGGCTGCACCTGCTGGTTACACATCTTAGATTATCCAAGCAGCACTTCTAAAGTCAAATATGGCACTGCCTGTGAGTGATCATAGTAATTATCACTGCAATAAGTTATGCTTAATGGTTATGGAATCACAGTGGCAGTAATGAGTCTTATTAATTCACAAGTAATGGTAAGACTAGGCTGATAGTGACCAGTCTACCTCTGGGAAAAGATTCACAGATATAATTACATTATATATGTGTGTGTGTGTGTTTATAAATATATATATATACACCAACAATTGATTCCTCTCACAGTGCGCTCACGACCGGTGCGAGTACACCGGAAAGGAATCGAATTCCGCAATTATTTCACCAACAAGAATGATACTCGCACTCCAGCAGTTGTATTTCTGGGCTCATTTATTCCATTGATTTTTCAGCCATCACCATCACCAGTTACAAACCACATAAATATATATATATCTCCTCTACAAATGTTTAACGTTTCAAAAATGTACCTTAAAAACAACAGTTAAAGTCCAGTGATGGTTACTCATTAAAACCAAAAAACAACTGAAATATGCAAGTTATGGTTAGGAGTGCAATCGATTATTGGTGCAACAGCCGTGCAAATGCAATGCTCATGTCCTCAGCTTTAAAGAAACAGACAGCTATAAATGTTGTAAATCTTTTTACAGATTACAGTAGATATCACTTTACCCTGATCACTCTGACAACACAACTGTGAATTTAGTATCATTAATTAGTTTGATTATGTGTTGTTTAATTTCGCTTTCAGGTGTTGTTATTTATTGGTATAAATATTATGAGGTCATAAGCGTTGCATTTGGTACACCAGTTATGGTGGGCATGGCTAATGCACCAGGTATCTATTGTGCTCGGAACCACAACTTGCGAATGTCAATGGTTATTGCTTTTAATTCATAACCCTAACTGCACAGGTTTTTTAAATTATACATTAAAGGTGTTCTAACAAAAGTTAACCATAACGTCCTGTTAGAAATAGGGGTCTCTAGTTGGCAATGGTTTGCACCTTTGCCCAAGGAGGGACCCTTCTTCCTAGTCAGGATAAGGGGAATACACTACTGAAATAACCCCTGCTCACCCCCTTGGTAGCTTGGCACGAGCAGTCAGGCTTATCTCAGAGGCAGTGTGTAAAGCAGTTGCACATAACCAACAGTAATACAGTGAAAATACTACAAAAGGACACCACACCAGATTAGAAAAATTTCCATATATATTTAAAACAAGACCAGAACGAAAAAAAGCCAACATAAAGTACTTGAAAATATGCACTTCGCATGAATGACTTTAAAATGGAGTTCCTAGGAGTCAGTAGCTCCGTCCGGGGCTACAGCAGTACTGAAAATAATAGAATCCAACAATTTCGACCGACTGCATCAGCCGTGGGGTCAGCAGACTCGTAACCAGTACCTTTTCGTTGCGGCCGACACGTTGGTGCGAGTCGGTTGTGGCAAACGTCACGGTTGTGATGCGAAGCGTAGCGGTGCAGAGTGCTGTGCCCTCAAAGAACGGTGCAGGCAGCGGCTCGTTGATGGTCATCCAGCGGCATCAGTGAGATCAGGGCTGCGATGCTGAGTGAAGGCGGTGCTCATTGCGGTGCTGACAGATCATGGTGCAGGCGACAGAGCCGGTTGCGGGGAGTTGGCGTCGGTCACTCCGGATTGCGGTGTGGGACGGGGCAGTGCGTCGTGAGACTTATGAGCGGTGCCCCCAAGCCACGGTGCGGTCACAGGTGTCAAAGTCAGCAGGCAGCGACCGAGTCGGTGAGACCAGGGTGGCAAAGTGAAGTGAGGCGGTGCAGAGTGTGTTGCCCACAGGTCACGGTGCAAGCAGTGGCTCGGTGGCGGCGGCATTGGTCGTCGTCGTCAGTGAGACCAGGGTTGCGGTACGAGATGCGGCGGTGCCCTCTGTGGTGCCTTCAGGACACGGAGGGAGCGATGGAGTCGGTGACGTAGTCGGCTGCTTTCCCCCCTCTGTGGGAACTGAAACCACGGTTCCAGAGGCGGTACCCAGAGGTCGGTGAAGTATTTGCGGTCCCTGAGACTTCAGAACAGGAGGCAAGCTCTACTTCAAGCCCTTGGAGATACTCAGCACAAGGAAAGAAAGTTCAGTCCAGTCCTTTCACTGCCCAAGGCAGAAGCAGCAACTGCAGGCCAACCCATCAAAGCAACAACACAGCAAAGGGGCACTAGTCCTCCTGCCAGTTCTTCCAGCTCTTCTTCTTGGCAGGCTCCTTGATTCCAGCGAGTTCTAAAGCTCTGGGGTCTGGGCGCCAATATTTATACTCAGTTTCTCTTTGTTCTTGTGGGCAGACAGTGTCGGTGCCCAGCCCATACCATTTCTGTCCTCTCTGGCCCGGCTTCCTGGACAGGAGGTGGAGACAGCATTGTCCAAGGCAGACCAGGGCCATTCAGGTGCAAGGAAATCTCCTCCCACTACTCTAAATGCAGCCCTAGTCTATTCAGCCCAGCCCTGACTCATCCAGGAAAGGCAGGACACACCTCGACCCTCCCAGTGGCTGTCTGAAGAGACTTCACATCCCCAGCCCCTGTCACTCCAAAGCCTGACAGTCAATCCACAAACCCAGCAGAGGCATACCTACTTTCTAAAAGTGGTATTTTCAAACACAGAATACAAAAATCATCTTTAGTAAAAGATGCATTTTTATATTCAGTTTAGGCATACTAAATCCCATTTCCCTATCTAGTCCCAATGGGAAGATATGCTTATAAGATGTTATAAGTAAACTCCCATTCTATCCTATGGGACAGATAGCCTTTCCATAGTTATAAACGAAATACGCTGTAATTCACAACCAGGACATGTCACACTCACCAGTACATGTCCTACCTTTAATATATACGCACCCTGCCCACAGCGGTACCTTGGGCCTACCTTAGGGGTGACATAAGTAAGAAAAGGGAAGATTTGGACCTGGCAAGTGAGTGCACTTACCAGGTCGACATGGCAGTTACTAACTGCGCGCACACACTGCAGTGGCAGGTCTGAGAACCCTTTACAGGGCTACTTGCATGGGTGGCACAACTAGTGCTACAGGCCCACTAGCAGCATTTGATTTAAAGGCCCTGGAACCCTCAGTGCACTTTACTAGGGACTCACTAGTAAATCAAATATGCCAATCATGGAATCACCAATCCATAACACAATTTACAATAGGAGCACTTGCACTTTAACACTGAACAGCAGTGAGAAAGTGCGCAGAGACACTAAAGCAGCAAAAACTGAGTCAAAACCGGGAGGTCAGAAAGCAAAAAGACAGGGGAAACATGCCAAAAGATACCAGGTCTAACACTTCCCTTTAACATTTACTATTTTCAGTGAATTGCTGTGATTTTTTGCTCAGATGTCACATTCAAGATTTTCTATGCCCAACCCTCCGCAGGTGTACAAACCTCTTCACTGATTTGGCACCATGAGGATGATAAAGCCTTTCTGAGCAATTCATTTGAATTATTTTTCCCAGGCTAAAGAAGAGTAGAGGAGACAACAAGAGGGATTGGCGGAAGTAATGATGTCTGCTGAAGCTTTGTAAGCACAGGAAGAAGAACTGATCCTAGGCTGAAGTTGTTTGCAATCAACTGCACACAGTGCAAAACAATACACTCAGGGAAGAAATCTGGAGAGTATGCTCTCCGCGTGTTCACCATCAATTCAATAAACATCACAAGAGATTCTTTACTAGCTCTACAGTGTAATTGCATTACACAAAAGGTTTAAAAGTTTAGCAAAGCAGTTAAAATAATGTGTTGAAAAAATAAACCCTAAAAGCTACAATATCAAGAACAAGAAATTAGAAAAAGCCTCAGTTTCATCATGCACTCCTTCAGTGCATTTCACAAAAGCGCACACATTACACAAGCATGGTTTAAGAAATATTAGTTGGTTATTCTCATCTACAGGATCAAAATCACTTGAGAGTCTCTATTATTTATGCACACAGTTGGGATAACAAAACATTTTTTGGTTGGTGCTATTTCATGTCCTTGGTGTTAACTAATGGCACTGCTTATTCTAAAAACTCTTTACCACAGAATTATGAATTGTGCTTCTTGCTGTAGTAATATGCAAGAAGAATGTTAGTGCATAGTTGGGTGGCGTTTGTGACATATTGTTGTGGTATCTGCGTGTTCTGCTGTTTTTTGTGCTGTTATCTTTTTGTGCTATATTATTGCAATATGATGGCTTGTACTTCATTTGTTGTAAAGCTTTCTGCTTTTACTGCTGGGTTGTGTTCTGACCTGATATTTGATATTTATTAGTTTATAATGTGCCTGAATTACCCCCCAAGGGGTATCTCCGTGCTGTTGAACTGCTTCAGCCGGCCAAAGAAGGGGAACAAATCAAAACAGTGCAGTCTTGAGGAGCCTTCGGAACTGCAAGTGATCCGGGCATTGCCGCAGATGGATGGGTAGTTGCTTCCAGTAGAAGGGAGCTAGGTGGAAGAAGGCTTTACCACCTAGGCGAGATTTTTTGCAACGTGGAACCAAGAGTAGAGACTTGGTCCCTGAGCGTAGGGACCTGGAAGTCAGATATTTGGTAAATTTTTCTGCCAGGTAGCTAGGGCCTATGCCATTCAAGGATTTGTGCACAATGCAACAGATCTGGAATCTGATCCGCTTCCGCACTGGGAGCCAATGCAATTGCTGCAAGAGGGGGAGGGAGGCAGTTCGGGGGGGAGCATTGGAAACCAGGCGAGCTGCGTTGTTCTGGACCACTTGCAATCTGTTCAGTGAAGCTTCGTTAGCTGAGATCAGAAGAGCACTGCAGTAGTCCAGGCGGCTTAGCACCAGCGCCTGGATGAGGATTTTCCGAGTGGTCAGAGGAAGGAAGTGAAATACCCTCCGAAGGAGGCTTAACACATGGAAGCAGGCGCCAATGGTAGTTGCGGCGTTCTCCTTCATTATCAATTTCTGGTCCAGGCGGAAGCCCAGGTTTTTGACCACAGTCTTGGGAGCTGGTGCGGTGCCCAGCTCCACTGGCCACCAGCTTTGGGACCACCTCATAGATGCATCTCCGAACAACATAATCTCAGTTTTCCCCACATTAAGCTGGAGGAAACTATTCCTCATCCAGCTAGCGATGGCCGTCATACCCTCCGAAAAGATGGACTGAGCGTTGGGATTGTTTTTGTCGAAGGAAAGTAGGAGCTGAGTGTCCTCAGCATATGAGATTGGCAAAAAACCTAAATTCCTGAGTAATCTCGCTGAGGGTGCAACATAAATGTTAAATAAGGTGGGACTGAGACAGGATCCCTGGGGTACTCCCTTAGTCAGTCCCATAGTCTTTGAGCGGAAAGGGCCTAGGTTGATAGTCTGAGTTCTATGAGAGAGCAAACTCGACATCCAATGTAAGACTGTCCCTTGGATTCCAATTTCCCTGAGTCTCCTGAGCAGAGTCTGATGTGAGACCGTATCAAAGGCCGCCGACAAATCGAGCAGTACGAGAAGTACTGCTTGTCCGTTGTCCTGGGACTGTCTAATTTTGTCGGTGACAGCGATCAAAGCTGACTCAGTGCTGTGCCTGGGTCTGAAGCCCGACTGGGATGGATCAAGGCATCTTGAGGCTTCGACATAGTCAGACAGATGTTTGTTAATGTGTTTTTCTAATATCTTGCTCAGGAGGGGTAGCAGTGAAATTGGTAGGTAATTGGAAAGGTCATCCATGGGTGTTAAAAGCAAAATGACAATTATGAACATTACCTGCGCCATCTTGTCTGGTGGAATTCAATGTGCACATAAGTTACAGTCATTTTAATCTATCACAGCCATTTTGTACTCTGTTGGTCACCTTTGTTTCACCCTGCCCTTACTAGCATCCCTCTGATCGACCTGGTACTGTGCTGGGGGCTATAAACTCTATTGCCACAACAAACCTCAGCGCCACTTGCTGCCACAAACTCGTTTTTCCTCTCATCCCTGTTTTCAGGCAAGCCTTTGGACGCTCTACCCCTCACTACACCTAGTTACACAAACAGGTTCCAAACACCAAAAAGACTCTTGCAACATGATTTATTGCACTGCAAACAGCAAGACTTGTTATTACCAACAATGGGACCTGTTTTTATCAACAGAACGGACTCTTAGATCTGGCCGGTCTCACATGTTTTAGACCCTGAAGCAAGGTCCAGCTGCAAGATAAGATTGTCTGTTTGACCTGGGTGGGAAGAGAATTACTGTTGGGCTTGTGTGACAACCTGCCCGGGGCGGGGACCCCAAGCTTTTGTAACCATGTTGATCAAACAAATGCATTGTGTCAAACCTGTATAAAAGGAAGAGCCAAGGGAGTTGTCAGCAGAACACTTCCCTCAGACATCCTGGTGTCTCAGTTGACGTGATCTCCTCATGAGAAATAAACCTCTTTCTTGTCTTCCAGTTTTCCAGCGCTTGCCTCATTATTTTGATAGCGAACCCAAAGTGAATTAGAGGTGGAACCCTGCACCGGGCAGCATTGAGGGTCTTAGAAGACTCGCTGCCTTTCACAAATTGGCGCCCAACGTGGGACCCATCAGCGACGCGTGGGTCCGGTAGAGAGGTCCTAACGACGGAGTGAACGACTAAACGATTGGGGTATACCTGCCTGAGAAGACCCTTGTCTGGCTGCCGATCGACTGAACTTCACCGGTTACGAACGGACCTCTCTCGAGTGACCTGCGGTCCTGACTGGGACCTTAGAGGAACGCCGCATTGATTGTTGGAGTGAGAGGACAACCAGGCGCTGGAAGGGGAAGACTAAGAACTGTCCATACGGTCCGGGTAAGGTCGTGAAAAAACGACTTAAATTGATTGATTGATTGATTGAATAGTTTGATTGAAATACTAGTATTCCTTTTTTTGATATTGAGTTATTTGCGACATTTCCCTGCTTGCAAACAACAAAGAATAGGAATATTCTCTCTCTTTGCAGGCAGCAAAGGACAGGTTGTGCAGACTTTTTGTCTAAATTGATTGATTGAGATATTCATTTTGACCGATAAATACGTCATGCCTGTTTTCTCTAGATTGTTTGATTGTAATTGTTTTGGACCAGACCGTTTGTTAGAGGTCAGTCAGCCGGCACCGCCGGAAGGCACCCCTAACAAGGACATGTACGTAAAGTATGGATTAGCCAGCGTAGCTTATAGCAAACTATGGCATAAATACACTAGGAAGGACCGGGTAAATCAGTGGCCACTGACGGGATCTTTCGATCCCGCTAAAATAGAAACGTTAGAATTAGCTCTCCACAAAAAGAAAACTAGACCAGCCATGTTTGACAGTTTTGGCTTATGGCGAAAAGAGGCAGCTCAAAGAAAGAAAAGGGACGAAGCTAGACAAGATAAAGAAACGCGAAAATCAGCTTACCGAGCCTGTAAAAGATTAGAAGAAAAACTAAAAGAAAAGGAAATCGATAAAAAGGAACAGGAATCAAAAATATCAGATCAATGCCCTGTTAGAACGCCCTCGACTCTTTACCCCAAGTAACCAGCAAAACAAAGGGTAGATGATGATTTATTGTTAGGTCCCCCAATCATATACATGCCACCCCCTTACGCCCCTACTCATCCCGTAGTACAACGACAGGACCACCAAAGTATAGCCGGAGATGGCACGATCGCCTCAGTCTCCACCGCCTCTGCTCCCACCGAGTCACCCACACCAAATGCCTCATCAAAGGATACAGTAGTAGAGGTAGGATCAAAAGTAACAGGAGCGCCCAGGGTCCCGCGATTAAGTAAAAATGAGCGAGCAGGCATTGATAAAGTAGTTAAATCCCTCATAGATAGGAAGGAGACAGAAGAGTATGTAACTGACATATGCAACTCCTATGTTGAAAACCGCAAACGATACTTTATTGTACGTCTCTGTTACCACACTCTTACTGCATATGAAGAGAAGTACCAAGATGTAGGGCCCGAGCGGCTAGTGGCTCTCTATAGGAAGGTAGACACCGGAGATGAAGGCGACAACGATGTTACAGAACTCTTTTCATCCACACTGGAGGTATTCCGTCACCTCGTGGAACAAGGACGGATAGATAAGGACAGGACATCTAAGATAGCAGGACCCCCGGTGGAAAAACCAGATAGCATGATGCCGATAAAAGAAGCTGCCTCTTATTGGGTACCTCCTAGAGGACAAGGGACTCATGACGATATGAACCATCAAGACGCTAGAGGAAGGGTGGTCTACAATTGGGTGTATCAACCATGGGACAGACAGGACATTTTGACGTTCCGTAAATCTCTACCGGATTTACGAAAGAACCCCACCGCCTTTCTCACCGAGCTAGGTACCGCTCTGGGATCAACAATAATGACACTTGCCGACATAGACTTGTTCTTCGGGTTATGTTTGCCAGCAGATGTGTGGAAACAGATTAGGAAAATAGACCATACCGAACTGCTTGGTCATACCTGGGAACAACTCAACACACTAGATAAACAGCGGAACCCTGGTCAAAAAACCGGTTAAAGCAATATTGGACCTCCCTGACAAAATAGTGCAGAAAGTGAAAACGCTGATCCCAGAGAAAAAGATAGACTGGTCCATAGTAACCGCGTGCCGCCAGAAACCACAAGAGGATGTCTCAGAGTATTTCTCCAGATTTGAAACGGTGTTCTCCGATTACAGTGGACAAGACATGTCCACCGCAACCGGACACCACTTATTTGTGCAGAACTATGTCAAAGGACTACTGCCAGATGTATCCCAGAAATTACAAGCCACGAAAGTAGTTGGGCAGCATCTAAACCGGCGGCCATTCTCCAAATGGCCCAGTACTATGAGCATCAGAGAAACGAAAATGACAGGGCTACAGAAAGGAAAAAGAAGGACTTGAAGGAAAGGGTAATGGTAGCACAACTCCAGGGGGCGAATACAGGAAGGGAGCAATATAGGGGAGGATACCAGCAGAATACCCCTAGAGTACAGCCACCTAGTAACAATTCATCGACATCATATGTAGGACGCCAAGACCTAGGACAGGATCAATGTGCATTTTGCAAAGAATATAGACACTGGATAACCCAATGCCCGGCTTTTTTTTTTTTGGAGCTGGTAGGGGCAGAGGGGCGAGGGAAATAGCAAGTAGACAGAGAGGAAGAGGACGTGGGAGAGGGTACGCGAGTGAAGCAAGCGAGGAAAGGCCAGGAAGATGAACACATTTGACCATCCCAAACAGAATCAGTACCAACAGACAGATTATGACAATACGTATGACTTTGCATAGGACAGCCAGGGGCAAGGGAGGGATCCAGTCGAGCTCTATGTTGATCAGCAAGGCCCTTATGTTACCGCTGAGGTCCTGGGCACAAAGTCGCCATTTCTGGTAGACACGGGAGCAACACGTAGTGCACTATCCAAACGACTGATTTCAAGGGCACCCTTGTCAGGCTCACATGTGACCTCAATAGGATTTGACGGTACGCCCTCCACCAACCCTTTGTCCCGACCGATCTTAGCGACTGACACGACAGTTAACATATACACCGACAGCCAATATGCCTTCGGGGTGGTTCACCATTTTGGGATCTTATGGAAAGAAAGAGGGTTCCTGACTTCACACGGTACACCCATCCTGCATGGAGATTTAGTCTCCGCCTTGACGCAAGCAGTCCTCCTCCCCAAGAAGTTAGCAGTGATAAAATGCCAAGCACATAGGAAAGTGACTGGTCTCATTGGACAGGGAAAATGCACTAGCAGACGTTACTGCCCGAGCCACGGCAGGAGACAGAACTACGACACGAATGTATGTGACCAGGTCACAAGCTGAACGATGGACTGACGCTAGGACCACTGTAAGGGACATACAGACTACAGGCACACAAGACGAATTGACCGAGTGGGAAAAGGTGGGACTAAAAGACGAGGAAGATTGCTGGAGAACTAAAGACGGAAATAAATGGCTGTTACCCAATGCCTACCTCATCCCCATATTGACCATGGCACATTTACCAGCACACATAGGCTCCACCCCCATGATTGAACTAATCACCAGAGTATGGCATAACGTCAAGATAGCAGAATCTGCAAAACGCCTAGTACAACAATGTATAGTCTGCCTACAACACAACCCAGGGAAGGGGACAGTAGTACCACGGGGAGGGTTTGGAGTCCCTGACCACCCCTTTGAAATCCTTCAAATGGATTACATTCAACTAGAGAGATGCCTTGGTCTAAAATATGTCCTGGTGGTTGTGTGCGCTTTTAGCAAATGGGTGGAGGCCTATCCCACCCGCGACAATACCGCCTTAGCCACTGCAAAAGTATTCCTGAAAGAATTCTTTCCCGATACGGCCTTTGCAGAATTTTATGGAGCAACGACGGCCCCCACTTCGTAGCCGAGGTGATACAGAACATACTGAGAGGGGTTGGGGTAAAACAAAAGTTCCATGCCGTCTTCCACCCCCAATCAGCGGGCCTTGTAGAGAGACAATGCAACGTTGAAACTAAAACTAGCCAAAATAGTTGCCACGACCGGGTTGAAATGGCCCGACGCCCTCCCATTGGCATTGTTATCGATGCGCTCCACCCCAACCAAACACCGACTGACCCCGTATGAGGTGGTCTTCGGCAGGCCTATGAGCATTTGGGCGGCACCAAGACCCACCTCCATTAACGATGTCCCGAACATATTAATGTCGGATTACTTGCATAAATTGACAAACGAGCTAACAATTATCCACCAACAGGTGCAGCAAGCCTTGCCTGACGTATCCAGGGGCCCGGGACATGAAATAAAGCCAGGCGACCATATATTAATTTGCAACTTCCAAAGAACGAAGAATCTGGAGCCTAGGTGGACGGGCCCCTGGCAAGTCCTGATCACCACCCGAACTGCCCTCCGAGTGCAAGGAAAACGAAACTGGCTACATGCCCATCACTGCAAACGAGTCCCTCCAACCCTGGCAACCTGTGAAGGGGTGGAGGTGCAAGAGGAAGTACTCGCGAGAGACCGACCAGCTCTGAGTTGCTACCCACAAGAAGACACCCTCGAACTATCAGAATTTCCCGACCCCACGGTGCCATCCAGGAAAGGGTACAACCTAAGATCGACGAAAGGAGGGAGCTCCAACGACCAGGCCACTAACTGAGTCAAGGTCTCAGATCGGTAGCACAGTCAAACAACGCTACCAGGAAAACGCCAGACAAAAGTCTGTGGTCCTAACAGTTGTTGAGCTCCTCGAAGATGATGGAAGAAACTGAACACCTGCAAAACCACCGCAAAGACACCAAGACTGCTAACCTGCACAGCACAAAGACAATTGCACTTGTAGCCGCATTTCTCACCTGTCTCCTGCTAATGGTCGCACTCTGGATCATTGAAGAGAATGCACCTGCATACAGAACATTGTCACCCACCATGCAATCAACCACCAAGAAAGAACACTACCTGGTATCACTACCGCCACATCTCCGAGAACGACGCAAAGAATTCTGGAATAATTCTTTCGTGCAGATGTTGCACCAACACAATCTTGCCACCAATGCTACCAACTGTTGGGTCTGTGGGCTGTTACCACATGCCACTGAACATTCCATCCCTTTCATCCCTTCGCCCTTTTCTATTCACGGATCTTGCCTTGCCTGGATGATGCTCATACAAGAAAGTTACAAAGACAATGCCACTTCCGACGGAACAATCGCCCAGTTCTACAACGAGTTCTGGCGAAACAAAACAGGAAGGACAGCCGCCCCCTTCTGCCCTCACACCTTCAATGCGACATTCCAGATTAATGTCCCCTCCAAAGAACGAGTGGAAATGCAAGTGTTCAATAATCCTAACAGAGCCACATTTTCCTACCTGAAGAAAAGAACTGCTGCAACACTGACAGTGGCCCTATCTGTGGTGAACGTCTCTGGCCTTGTATGCATTGAAGGCCGTGGGACTGAGAATGTGGGTCACAGCACCTGTAGCATTGTGGGGACTTTGAACACTGCCAACCCCCAGCGCTTGTTGCATCACCCAATATGTACTTTGTTTGTGGAACCAAAGCCTACACCTGGCTCCCAGGAAACTGGGGGGCACGTGCTACATCGCCTTTGTTCTACCACCAACCTACACAGCCCCTGCAGAGCATCATCGAGAAAAGCGTTCTAAAGACATTCATCAAACAGACTCTGCCTCATCACAGTTCCTCGACGCAGCCTGATAATTCACCTTCTGCCTATGAAGCAATCGAACATCTCCATAGACTATCTTCCGAAATTCATCAAGGATCAGAGACTTGGACAATTGGAAGTTGGCTTTGGGGCATCTTGAAGGAGTGGGGTTGGAAAATATCAATGATTCTCTTGGTCCCAGTATTGACAATATGTGGTTGTTGTTTGGGTATACACTGTATACCACCTTTGTGTTATCTTTGCATAACTACCTTGCACCCTAAGACTATGGACACTCAGCTAACAAAAATGAGAGTAATGTATGATCAAGAGATACAGGACATTATGGAGATCGAAATAGACTGACAAGCTGGCTAGTTATGTTCAAAGGGGCCACTGTTAAAAGCAAAATGACAATTATGAACATTACCTGCGCCATCTTGTCTGGTGGAATTCAATGTGCACATAAGTTACAGTCATTTTAATCTATCACAGCCATTTTGTACTCTGTTGGTCACCTTTGTTTCACCCTGCCCTTACTAGCATCCCTCTGACCGACCTGGTTCTGTGCTGGGGGCTATAAACTCTATTGCCACAACAAACCTCAGCGCCACTTGCTGCCACAAACTCGTTTTTCCTCTCATCCCTGTTTTCAGGCAAGCCTTTGGACGCTCTACCCCTCACTACACCTAGTTACACAAACAGGTTCCAAACACCAAAAAGACTCTTGCAACATGATTTATTGCACTGCAAACAGCAAGACTTGTTATTACCAACAATGGGACCTGTTTTTATCAACAGAACGGACTCTTAGATCTGGCCGGTCTCACATGTTTTAGACCCTGAAGCAAGGTCCAGCTGCAAGATAAGATTGTCTGTTTGACCTGGGTGGGAAGAGAATTACTGTTGGGCTTGTGTGACAACCTGCCCGGGGCGGGGACCCCAAGCTTTTGTAACCATGTTGATCAAACAAATGCATTGTGTCAAACCTGTATAAAAGGAAGAGCCAAGGGAGTTGTCAGCAGAACACTTCCCTCAGACATCCCGGTGTCTCAGTTGACGTGATCTCCTCATGAGAAATAAACCTCTTTCTTGTCTTCCAGTTTTCCAGCGCTTGCCTCATTATTTTGATAGCGAACCCAAAGTGAATTAGAGGTGGAACCCTGCACCGGGCAGCATTGAGGGTCTTAGAAGACTCGCTGCCTTTCACATGGGGGCCTTAAGGTTCTAACGGATGGGGATTATTTGTGCCGCCTTCCACTCAGGGGGGAGTTGACCCTCTCTCATTGAGAGATTAAGGATTGAACAAATTGGGGTGGCTAGCTGTTTGGAGAGCAGTGAGGTGGTCTTAGCTGGGATAATATCCAGAGGGGAGCCTGATTTTACTGTGTTTAGTAAGGACTCTACATCACCGGGCGTGAGCGTGGAGAAGTTTTCTAGTGTCTGCATGTTAGACAGGCAGAAGAGTGGTCTGCCGTGGGATCCGGCTGAGAGCTTCCGACTGAGGTGATTTTGTCGTAGATCAGTTAAATTTTCTGAGTGAAGTGAGTTGCTATTTTATCACATAGAGCTTGGGATGGAACTTCTTCATTGTTACATGCTTTCGGGTTAGTGTAAGATTTTAGGATCTGGTAGAGGGTTTTGGGGGCATTCCCCGCCTGATCAAGTTGCAGCGCAATATGGGCTTTGCAAGGGTTTTTTATATTTTTATGATATTGAGCCAGAGCGGTTTTATATCTTTCTTTATCTTGTGCATTATGGGAGAGGCACCAGCGCCATTCCAGTTTTTTGCAGAGACTCTTTTCTATCCGAAGGTTGGGGGAGAACCACACAGTCTGAGGGCGCCTAGCTGAACTAGGGCATTGTTTCAGAGGGGCCACGTGATCAATGGCGGTTTTAATTATAGAGTTATAGCGGGCTAGGCATTCCTCTACATTCTCTGAGTCAAGATTCCAGAGTGCTGGAATTATATCCTGGAAGTGGACAGGAGTGATTTTATGCCACTGTCTGCGCAAGCTAAGGGGGGTTGTGGGGGAGACGTCATGTACCCTGGGACCCTTGATTTGGAACTCTATTAGTGAATGGTCCATCCATGTAAGTGGACAGGGAGCTGCGCGATGTGCCAGGCATGTGATTTAAATAGGGGAGGCCAGAAGCTAGACCACTAACCTCCGTTCCGTTCCCCCCGGAAGCACTGGTGAACTACTTCCACTTTCACGCAATCTCCCTCCACTCAAACGGGAAAACCTGCGGTGGACTGAGGAGAAATGCGGAAAGCAGTGCGAGTGCGGCGGGCAGAAGGTAAGTAAAGGCTGCCCATTAAAATGAAGTGCAAGTTAAAAAATGTGCATTAAAACAAGTAAGCGTACTGGCTTATGATTCCCCTTGCGGGAGAAAGCAATTAGGATAGTTCAGTTTTATGGCCTGACTCGAGCGCATCCGCCAGCTATGTTTTATTGTATTATTTTGATTTATGTAAGTTATAGTGCTATGTCCTGTTGTTTACTTTAGATATATCAACAAATGCAACTCTATTCACAGTCTAAAGCAGCACATGCCTTGAATGTTCCAGTAACAAGCAACCAATTACCAACCGTGTTAGGTGGGAAAATAGCAATGCTACAGCTAAGTCCAAAACGGTGGCAGAGGCCGAGCCTTAGCTTAGAGCTCCCAGTGCTTGTGTTATGTGACACAGTGCATGGAGAATACAGTTTTCAAGCACTGGGTTGTTCAAGTACGAGAATTCCAATTTGAAAGAAAAATACATGAATTGAATTTAAACGCCTTTATACACCTAACACCTTTATCCACTCTCATGGGGCACTGGAATCCCTCTCTCATTTCACGGCTATTCTGGTTCTTGAAAATTATCATAAAAAAATTATCTGGACTCATTTGGGATAAGCCAAAGCTACCCAACATGAGAGGAGGCTTTAACACATCTCAGAAGTTTTGAAAATACATTTTATAATTTGAAAAATACTCAAAATTAAGAATTTGGGATTACATTACTGGTTTATCAGTTCTCAAATTATATGACAAAGGACACTTACCTCAGTTCAACAAACCCACAAAAAGACACAATTATGATGCAGGGTTCCAAAACCTCTTAAAGTAGGCACACTGGGCTTTTCAGACCAGTGATCCATATGCAAATCTGTAAAGATGGCATTAAACTCGTCGTCACAAAAACATGTATGAAGGTCCTGGAGAATAGGAAAAAAACCTCAAAAAATGAAGAGTCAGACGGTTTACCCAAAGACGACACCCTGCAGCAAGAGTCTCTGGACATGTCCAAGGGCCCTGCAATCAAGGCTCTGAGCACACTGGGAACCGAGTGATTGGACACATTATGTGCCCAAAGGTTTCCCAACCATGCACCCTGAACCCACTGGCCATTTGTGGAACATTTATTTGATTTATCCTGATCATTTGTCAGTGGTGTTACCAATAACTTGTCCTTCAGAATCTAGATATTAAGAGAGGTAGTGCAGTATTACAACTGCATTTTCATGTCTGTGAAAATATCTATGAAATTGCAGTACAACTGCATCAACCTTTCTGCCCTCTGAACATCACCTTCAAGGGCATCTGGATGATGACAGTGGTCCTGAAGTCATACAATTGCTTGTCACGTGTAGCATAATGTATACCATCCAGAAGATTAAGTGAAGGAGCCTTTCATGCCTATGTATATGGTCATGTCAAAGTTGGCGGTGGTAGTCTACGAATACCACTGCTTTCAATGTCCCGAAAGATATCAAGTGCAGCAGCCTTTCCTTTTGATATAGAACATCTGCAAGGGAATCTAAATGTTGACATTGCTGATGCAGCCTTAAACTGCCCTTAAAATGTCCCAGAACACCCATTAAATGTGCAAGAAACTGAAGCAGCCTTGCATTTCAATTTAATGAAAAAATATTTTGCTGCATTAGGTATGGCATTAATGATGTCATGAGTGAACATAAATTGCTATGTAAATGTTTTTATTTTATTTAGCTCAAGTTTCAGTAACAGTGCGTTGAAATAGAACTTCTAACTCATCTCCTGTGAAAAGAAAAGAGAAACTTCAATCACTGCATTAGCGGGTTATGTTCCAGTCTAAAGAATGAGCGGATCCAGTATTGAACATCTTCAACGTTTATCAAAGTTTGATATCCTTAAATTATTTTATTCTGAATTAAGTCTGAAGTTGTGTAATTTCCATGCTTATTTAGTGGTTCCTCGAGCAGACACTTAGGGGGTCATTAGGATAGCGGGCGGATCGCCGCCAGCCTCACATTTCCCCACCGCCATATTAGTATGGCGGTGGGGACCCAGGCGGACGGAAAGACCGTCCGCCGGTTTTCTGCCGGTCGACCAGTCGACCGTGCGGAAAAGGGGCTGGATATGGTGGCGGTGTCTGCTAGACACCGCCATCCATATTAGAATGGGCAGCGGTGCAGGGCTTTCCATGGCGGAGACCCCGCCATGGAAACCCAGGTGGAGTTTGCTTTCGGGGGCCTGTTGCGGGCCCCCAGGGTATTAGGGGGGGGGTGCACATGGGGGGTACCTATTGTACCCCCCTGCATTGTAATGGACATGGTAGCAGGCACCTCTGAACCGAGCGGGCTCAGAATAAAAAAATGGCGACCGCCACTGACCACCGGGGCATCAGCGAACCGCTGGCTCTCAACTTTTCCGGGTGAGTTTTTCTAATAAGATCCACAACCGATTCCTTGGGGACCGGATCAGCACCTTCTTGAACGCACAGCCCAGGCCCTCGTGGGCCTCGATAACGATCCTGGGTCCGGCACCTCCTCCCCCAAACACACCGACCGTGCCCTTGGTGACGATCATCGCGGCCCCTGGCCGCTGGGGCTCAGTTCTCCCGCTGGCTTCCCTTTGGCTTTTATAAGCCGCAAGGTCTTTTCTGCTACCATCGGAGCCTCGAAGCTGACCCGGCTCGCAACACTCGCTCCCCACCAACCGCTGCACCTGATCTGTTGTCGACGCCTCCCCCCCCCCTCGACGCACAGTCTCGGTGCTGGTCCGCCACTTGTCTTGTCTCTCCTTTCTCCTCGAATTCTCCTCACATAATCTGGCTCACCTTCGCTCCACCACCGGAGTGGGCACTGTGATCGTTATCCACGGTCCTATTTGGCTGGGACTTCCAGTCTTGCTGACCCCCCCCCTTCCATTGAGGATCCCGTCTGCTTGATGTCCCCGTCTTTACTATCTCCGGAGCCATTTTCATTATTTGTTTCGGGGCCTCGGTCCCACAAGATGACGAGGATCGGCACGATCTCACACCTCAAAATGGCAGACGGAATTTCCAAACTACCGAGCACACAGTAAGCCTTCTCTCACTTCATCTCGAGGCCCTCCTAAGCCCTCTGGGCTTGATCTTTGCCTCCCCCTACTGAACCCGACCAGCTGACATCGTTCTGTCCCACTAACCTGCGCCATGCGGCCACACTGTCTCCTTCTCGTTCAATATTCCTGACTTTTTGGCCGAATTGGAACGTCGACACTTCCCTTGCTGATAGACTGCCAGCCTATGTTATTATCTTTGCTATCTATACTGTCATTTATATTGCCTGCTGCTTGACAATCCTCCTCAGTGGAACAACTGACTATGTTATTATCTTTGCTACCTATACTGTCATTTATATTGCCTGCTGCTTGACAATCCTCCTCAGTGGAACAACTGAATTTCTTAATGATGGTTTGAATCCCTTAGTGCTCTTTTGTACTGTTATTCGTGGTTGTTAACTCCTATCTTCTCCCTGTGATTGTAATTATTACCTGTTTCGCATAATTCTCATTATTTGTTGCCTTTATCACACTTCGTTTTTCACTAAATACTCAATGTCCCCCCTTACTATGTCCCTCTTGCCCCAACCTGCTCTTTACTAGTCGAAGTTTGTAAATTTCCGTTTGCTCTCCCTCTTTGTAATTATATCTCCCTGTGTTACTCTGACTGTTACCCTTTCTAATCCTCTCTGATTTTACCACTTCTCTTCCTCCTTGCTCTGAACTCTCTCCCTTCCCCTAATACCTACCTGGGCCTAAACTTGTCCAGGTTCTTCAATATGTGTAATGACTGATTAATCCCACCTGACTGCGCCCACTCCGATATTCCCGCATCTCTCCCTTCCAACACTATCCTCTTATTTCATCCCCCTAACACGGCCCTCTCCCCCTTCTTGTGCTTGCTCAAATCGCTCACTTTCCCCCTGCACCTACTCTGACTCTCCCACCTCTCTACGCCCTATATCAAGTCTTCCCCCCAGCATCTTTCCCCCTCCCCTAGCCACTTTCAATTGAAATACCATGCCCCCCCTCACCCACTCCCTCAATCCACAGGACTCCCCCATCACTAGACATGGCCCTAATTCATGGTCCATTCTCTACCCCCTAATCTCTCCAAAAACGCTAAGAAAAACTTCAAACACAAATTACTAATTAGTCACCATGAAACTTTATTTGTCGATAACTACCTTAGCCTCTCCTCCATAATAAAAACCAACTCCATCTTTTACTCCAAACGTCCCTCCAAATGGAAAAGCATTTTCCTCCACCACCTCCCCATCACTAAATCATGTAAAATCCCGTATGGTTTTAAACTGTCCACTTCCCCTTCCCCTGCTTTCCTCGGCGAAATAGACATCTCCATTTTCAAAACCGGTAACATCCTCATTCAAGCTTCTGAAAATCACCTCACCATCTTTGAACAACATTTCAGCACCTTGTCCTACCTACTATCCAATCCACCTCCTAACCCTTCACCTTCCCAACCGCTTGACGCCCTTTTACCCTCTCCTTCCTTGACCCCAATCCCTCCCCCCACAGGCACTTCTACTGCTAATGATGTCTCCCAAACAACCCAATCCACCATTACCCACCCTCGCTAGCAACCCTCCCTCCTCCTGACACCTCAACAGTATACACAGTCTCCCAAACCCTTTCTCTCACTAAAGACTCATCTCCACCTACCACTAGTCACACCCCCTACCTCGCTACCTCCTCCCTGCACCCTCTTCCCGAAATCCCTATTATTCGACTGCCAGCACCAATCTCACCCTCTCTAAATTGCCTTCCCCCCCTAACCAGGATGTTATTTCCCCTCTTTCCCCTCACACCCCCTTACCATCTCAGAACACCTATTTTGATTCTATGCACTCCCTTTCTGACTCCACGGCCCTCCCTTCGTCCATCAACCTGAACACTCCTCTCTACCCCCCCCCGGCCTCCCAACCCACACACTCCACAGTCCGCTCTTCCCGGTCAACTCGGATCCTACTCTTTTCCCTCCCACCCTCTCACCCTCAGTCCCTATCACTCCTTTAACCCAGACTCTATCTAACATCGAACGCTATCTCCTTACCTTGTCGTCTGAACTCTCTGAACTCAGGAAAGATTTTACCTTATCGTCCGAACTCTCTCAACTCAGGAAAGATTTTAACTCCCTCTCCTCCGAGATCCTCCTAAACCGCACAAACTCCCCAAGCTCTGGCTCACAAAACACCACTAACCCTCAACATTGGAGAACCTCCCCCGCTGCAACTGTTCACATAGGCCCCCCCGTGCCTCGAGCCATCTCTCCACCTCTGACCTCCTCGACCTTTGTAACTCTTACCTCCCTAACTCTCCTATTTTTTACCCTCCCGCCCCCACTCAACCATTCCCGTGATCCTGGGGATGGACAGAATCCCTTCCTCCCCCGTCTCACCCAAACCCCTAACGCAACTTAAACCGCTATCCAATCATGCCCTCCCCCATAAACAACCATAAACCCCTCGCATGCATGCTGGTTAACTGCCGCTCACCTGTCCGGCATGCGACTGAAATAGCTGAAACCATCCTCAGCGAAGCCATTGACATCGCCTTCCTTACGGAAACTTGGCTCAATGTCCACTCTACATCTATCCTTGACTTACTCTCCCCCCCGGTTACTCCATTCTCAGAAAAGATAGACAAGACAGAATAGGAGGTGGTCTAGCCCTAATCTTTAAAAACAAACTACAACTCTCGCTTGTTAAGAACTCTGACCCTGCTACCTTTGAATACCTCAGAGTGGAACTTAAAACTCAGGGCTCCCCACCTATTCGCCTACATAATATCTACCATCCTCCTGGCGACCCGCTTCCCTTCGCAGAGGAACTTTCCGACCTCCTCACCCAATCCTCACTTTCCAACTCTAAAAATCACTTCCTTGGAGACTTCAACCTCCACTGGAATGATATCGAGGACCATACAGTTAATCTCCTCACGAATCTTCTGGAGATTAGTGACCTTAAACAACTTTGTCATTCCCCAACTCACACCAAAGGGGCCACTCTTGATGCCATCATCACAAATAATGATTTGGCCTCCCTTTCCAACATCATCCCCATCGACTGGTCCAACCATCACCTAGTCCTCTTCACGATCACCACTATAGCACCACCCCTCCACACCAAAAGCACCAAACACATGAAATTAACCAGAAACCTTCATCTTATCCCCCCCTGGTGAACTGGAGACTAAACTCAAAGTCCAACTTCTGCTCACTACCCTCTCCCAAAATGCTAACGCCCTCACCGAACACTTTAATAAATCAGTCACCGAGGTCCTAGACCAAATGGCTCCTCCCAAACTAAAAACCCAAAGAAACATACCCTCCAAATCCTGGTTCAACTCTGATCTCAACAGCGAAAGACGCTCTCTTAGACTAACTGAAAGAACCTGGAGGCAACACCCGTCCCCCTCCCATCTAGCCCTCCTCCGATCTGCTAGGTCCAACTACAAAAAACACATCCTCAATGAAAAGGCCTCCTTCTTCCGTGCACAACTTGATAGGGCCAAAAATAGACCTAGAGAACTGTTCAGCATCGTCAAAAACCAAACATCCTCTGCCCCCCCAAAGTTGACGGCCTCAATTGAGAAATGCGAAGAAATTGCGAATTTCTTCTCTGATAAAATCACCAAAATTGATCAATCCTTCCTCTTAAATGCACTCTCGCCCAACCCACTATTTTCCTATGACATTTCTCCTGAACCTCCATCCCTATCAACTCTTCCCCCTGTCTCTTCTCATCTCTCTTCCGTTACCTTCCCACCTGAATCCAACCCTTATTTCCCCCAGCAAAAAAACAATGCCTCCTGGCATAATTTCCACCCTGTTACTGAACACCAAGTCTATAACATCATCACTAAGCTAAAACCATACTCTCACACCAAAGACCCTCTTCCTTCTAACCTAGTCCAAGACCTAAAACATATCATTGCCCCATACTGGACCACTATTATCAACTCCTCCCTGGCCACGGGGTGTGTCCCTGCCTCCCTCCAACTGGGTCAAATCACGCCCATCCCCAAAAATCCCAATGCCGATCCCAACGGCCCAAATAACCTCCGACCGATCTCTAACCTCCCTCTTCTCTCCAAAGCCCTTGAAAAATGCGCCCTGCTCCAACTGGATAATCACATCAACACTTTCAACCTCTTTGACTCACTGCAATCTGGCTTCAGAAAAGGCTGCAGCACAGAATCTGCCATGCTTAATATAGTTGATGACATACATCACTCCCTCGACAATGGCAAGTCTTGCCTACTCATTCTCCTCGACCTCTCTGCTGCATTTGATATAGTTAACCATTCTGCCTTACTTAACACTCTTAAAGTCCGCTTTGGCCTCAATGTCCTTGTCCTCAACTGGTTCACCTCCTTTTTCCAACACAGAACTCAACAAATCAAAATTGATGACTGCCTTTCTAACCCTACACCAATCTCACTCGGTGTCCCTCAGGGATCCATTCTCTCTCCTGCTCTCTTCAACCTCTTCATGGAACCCATCACCCTCATTCTCAAACACTCAACTTTACTATAAGATTAAATCCTGCTCTGATGTCCTTCACCTCAATGACACCCTGACCAAGGTCCAATCATGGTTCCACCACAATCATCTCAAACTCAACCCTAAAAAACCGAAATCATTCTCTTCTCCCCTAAAAACCACCCACTCCCCATACAAGACTGGATCTCCGACCTTAATGCTCTCAACTGTTCACTCACCACTTCCAACTCAGTTAAATCTCTCGGCATCACCATTGATAATAGTCTTACTCTTATTTCCCACATAAAAACCTCAGCCAAAGGAGCACTCTTCACCCTCCGTCATCTCAAGAAAAATAAACCCTTCATCCCTGCTGACGACTTCAGGACCAGCGATTGGACTGTTGTCCAATCGCTGGTCCTGTCGAGAATCGACTATGGCAACGCTATCCTCGCTGGAACACCTAAAGTCCACCTTGCACCACTCAAATCTGTGCTCAACCTAGCTGCTAGACTTATCTCTGACTACAAACGTTTCGACCACATCTTCCCCGTCCTTAAAACCCTCAAATGGCTACCCATCGAAGGCAGATCCACCTACATGATTGCATGCATCACGCACAAAGCCCTTCACCAAAACACCCCGCGTTACCTCTCAGATAAACTCCACAAAGTGTGCTGCGCCCGAGCGACGAGGAGCACCAACGCCCTTGTTCTAGTCCCCCCTCTGTTAAAGAAGAAATGCACACAAGCTCGCTCTTTCTCCGGAAACGCTCCTTCCATCTGGAATACCCTGCCTAAAGACCTGCTCAGTAACCCCTCCTACTTCAACTTCAAAAAAGACCTTAAACTGTACCTCCTCAACAAATATTGGGGTTCATAATACCTACCTCTGACACTGACTCCCACTCTGCTCCCCCGTCAGGTTCCCCTCTATTGCCCTCCAGTCTCTCTCCTTCCCATTCTCCCTCTTCACTCCCCTCCCTCATGCTACTCTCTCCCCTCCCCCCAACCCCCTCCCTGCCTCTATCTATACATCCTATATCTATCCTTACACACGGCCTCCCACGGTTCTCCTAACTCCTATTCTTTTTCCCCTTCCTTTATCTTTTCATTTCTTTTTTTTTCACCCACCCACCCTAGCCTAATTACTAACTGCCCTCTTTAGCTTAATATAGTACTTATGTAAATAGCACTTGTATTTATCTGCTCTCTTTGGTCTAATGGTTCTTATTGCTATTTCATTGATCAAATGTTTTTTATTACCGTTCATCCTCACACTCCTGTAAAGCGCTCTGATACCCCTGGGTCTAGCCAGCGCTATATAAAACCTTTCAAACAAACAAATAATAAATTCAAACCAAGATGCACAACTGATTCAGAATATAAAGGTACATTTCATGAGATAAGATCCAAGTAGGGACATTTACTGCAAGTTTACTCTTTGGAGATACATTTTTGTTTACATATTTACGTGGGGGTTTTGTAAAGTGCGACTTGCCTCCTCGTTGTTGCTTTAGCGCACTCCCTGTGAACCTTAGGTGTATCTCCCTACACATCAGCCCAGTGACTTCCAGCAGAAGATTTATGTGGCACTGTCCTCTAGGAAACTCTGAGGAGACTGTCCTATTGGCATGGCAGGAAAGATGTGTGTGCATGCCTTCAGTACACAGTAAATGCAAAAGAAACAATCGATGGACGGAATGCAGAACAAATCAAAACATTCACCCCCAGTCAAGAGATCTGGGTTAAATCCATCATTCTTTTGCTCACCACACCACCCCAGTTTGGACCCATCCATATGCAAATCAGTCTTGACCCTGTTCCTTGTGGGAACAGTCCAGCCCGAACTGCCAAGCCAGGTCCTCCCTGGACCGGAAACAAGCATCCTGGGACCGGTTTCAGGGCATCACCCTTCATCAGCCAGGCTAGCTTGAATCCAGTGGTGTAGTGAGCACGGGACCCACGTCTGGGCATACCCTTCCCACTTAGGGCGACAAATGCAAAAGAAACAATCGATGGACGGAATGCAGAACAAATCAAAACATTCACCCCCAGTCAAGAGATCTGGGTTAAATCCATCATTCTTTTGCTCACCACACCACCCCAGTTTGGACCCAGCCATATGCAAATCAGTCTTGACCCTGTTCCTTGTGGGAACAGTCCAGCCCGAACTGCCAAGCCAGGTCCTCCCTGGACCGGAAACAAGCATCCTGGGACCGGTTTCAGGGCATCACCCTTCATCAGCCAGGCTAGCTTGAATCCAGTGGTGTAGTGAGCACGGGACCTATCCTGGCTGAAGAGGGGTGAAACCCCGAAACCGGTCCTAGGATGCTTGTTTCCAGTCCAGGGAGGACCTGGCTTGGCAGTTCGGGCTGGACTGTTCCCATGAGGCACAGGGTCAAGACTGATTTGCATATGGCTGGGTTCAAACTGGAATGGCATGGTGAGCAAAAAACGATGGATTTAGGCCCAGATCTCTGTACTGGGGTGAATTTATGACATTGTTCTGCATTCTGTCCATCAACTGTTGTTTTTGCATTTGTCACCCCGAGTGGGACGGGTATGCCCAGACGTGGGTCCCGTGCTCTCCATGCCACTGGAATCAAGCTATCCTGGCTGAAGAGGGGTGAAACTCCGAAACCGGTCCTAGGATGCTTGTTTCCAGTCCAGGGAGGACCTGGCTTGGCAGTTCGGGCTGGACTGTTCCCATGAGGCACAGGGTCAAGACTGATTTGCATATGGCTGGGTTCAAACTGGAATGGCATGGTGAGCAAAAAACGATGGATTTAGGCCCAGATCTCTGTACTGGGGTGAATGTATGACATTGTTCTGCATTCTGTCCATCAACTGTTGTTTTTGCATTTGTCACCCCGAGTGGGACGGGTATGCCCAGACGTGGGTCCCGTGCTCTCCATGCCACTGGAATCAAGCTATCCTGGCTGAAGAGGGTGAAACCCCGAAACCGGTCCTAGGATGCTTGTTTCCAGTCCAGGGAGGACCTGGCTTGGCAGTTCGGGCTGGACTGTTCCCATGAGGCACAGGGTCAAGACTGATTTGCATATGGCTGGGTTCAAACTGGAATGGCATGGTGAGCAAAAAACGATGGATTTAGGCCCAGATCTCTGTACTGGGGTGAATGTATGACATTGTTCTGCATTCTGTCCATCAACTGTTGTTTTTGCATTTGTCACCCTGAGTGGGACGGGTATGCCCAGACGTGGGTCCCGTGCTCTCCATGCCACTGGAATCAAGCTATCCTGGCTGAAGAGGGGTGAAACCCCGAAACCGGTCCTAGGATGCTTGTTTCCAGTCCAGGGAGGACCTGGCTTTGCAGTTCGGGCTGGACTGTTCCCATGAGGCACAGGGTCAAGACTGATTTGCATATGGCTGGGTTCAAACTGGAATGGCATGGTGAGCAAAAAACGATGGATTTAGGCCCAGATCTCTGTACTGGGGTGAATGTATGACATTGTTCTGCATTCTGTCCATCAACTGTTGTTTTTGCATTCAGTACACAGTAGACCTCTCCTGCACCTGACACAGACTCACTGAGGAGTGCAGTCATTCACCCCTCTGTCAATAGGCACGGTGTTAAGCCTCAGGTATTTACTGGCCCCCAATGAGAGAGCGGCTCATGAAGTCCCAAAGAAAAGCTGGAGAATAATGCTCCAGCACTAGACACAAGACCCTTTCTGCATTACGTCCCAGTAGGATGTAAAAGGAATGTGCACTACAGGGATTCTGTATCTGCAGTAGGCCTGTGCAATAAGGTTCGTATCATATCTGAATTTTGAAACACATCAACAATAAGTTCACTCAGTCCAATGAGAAGGACTCTATGAAAGGTGGAAGTGTTAAATACAAGACAATTGTTGGCATATCCTAAAGGTTATACCAACTACAAACGAGCTGCTTGACTTTAACGTGAAGGACACCAACTGCAAGGAAAGACCAAGACATATCAGTGTTTTTATATTTTGAAATATGAATATTGATACTTAAGGCGATTGTAGTCAAGCAACTAAATAAAATAATTTTTTAAGCACAACACAAACTCCACCTATGTTAGGACTCCAACTCTAATGCCCTTTAGAAGGCACTGAAGGTTAACTTTCCAATAGGAACCTGCACCATAACATTTCTGATCTGTTACAACGTACTCAAGTGAACATGTTTAGCTTCAGGAAAAGTCGATCACTCACGAAATACAATAAGAAGTAAAAGTATAAACAGTTTGAATGCAATATCGGCTGTAAATGTGCTACCTTCACAAAATAAAATTTGTATATAACCCCCAAAAAATTAGCAAACCATATTAAATAATGTCTTTTTCTATTCTTAACTCATGTTAAAAAAAAATAATCTATTAATATTGTTCTATCATATATTCTCTGCAATACTCAAACTTAGTGTATGGCGTGCAATTACTTATTCAATAAAAGTCTAAATGTCTGTGAGACTGCATGGACAATGGTGTCATCCTGGAAATTGCTAATAGTGGATTAGATTTATCTGCTCCCCATACCACCATTTCAAGTAGGAAGCATTAGAAAGACAAGGAATCAAACTCCCAAGAGTGGAAATAATTCTATATTCAGAAATAGTGGGGGAATCAGTGAGTAAATGATTTAATTGAGAGAATGAGCAGGTGAGTGTGAGTGAGAGTTTCTTAGTGGAAGTGTAATTTAATAGGAGGGCAATGTGGCAACTGCATATTTGAAAACTTGGCCCAAATCACAAAGACAAAATGTACAGATTTTTGCATGTGTAGATGTCGCTTACAAGTGCAGAAAATCTGCTAGATGTGCAGATTTTTCTGCAGGTGTAACTGTGGAGAGTGGGTTTTTTCCCGGGGGATCAGTGGCATGGACAGTGTAAATACTGTGGACTTCACAAAGTCATAACATTGTAGATTACACAAACATTTCCAATGCACTTTCCATATTCTCCTAAACTTCTTAACTTCCAATGAAAATTAACAAACGTGGGTGGTTCAAAGGGTGTGGAAAATGCCTGTAAAACCAGCATTCTTGCTTAGCCTGAGGAAATTTTGAGGACAGTATTTAATTAAAAATGAAAAAAAAGGATTCCATTTATGAAATGACTTTTTCATAAGACGAAAAAAGCCAAAGTCTCATTTAATGCACAAGCAAATACCATACACAAACAATTAACACAGCTAATGGAAATATTTATTGAAGTTTAAAGTGAGGAAACCTCCAGCGACATGGACTAGAAGACATGAGACTCATACAGTGGAACACAACTAGCTGCATAGACTATTAATTGCGTACTTAAATGTGAGCCTTTTGTGGCTAATGTATTATTTACACTGCAAATTATAAGCCAAGGGGCCACATCATCCATTTGGAGCCATGGAGGAGTCATCCATTTCTGAAGCATGAATTGCAGGGACCAATCCTAATGAGAGTTAGCCCCATATACCACATCTGACCTTCTAGATGCTTGTTTACAGCTGCACTGGAGTTCCACCAGGAGAGCAGTGTCTGTTGTTCCATGTCAACATCCACTGAACCACATCACAGTTTGGATCTGGTGAATTACAGTGAAGACAGACATATAAATAACTTTTGATAGCGAGTTGCAACCAGAAAACGTATTTACCCTACTTCAAACATGCAGACACTAAACCTCACCTCATGAGATCCTCTTCTACTTGTCAGGAAATAGCAGGTGACCACGTTAGAGAAAGAATGCAAGAACCTTAGAGTCAAGATCTGTACTTGTGGTGGAAATGTATTTTTGCATACCTGTCAGATACTTATAGCCACATTGTCTGATTTTTTTTTTTTACCAAATCTCATTCGACAAAGAAATAATTTAATTATAGACTCTCTACTACTTACTCTCCTTGCAAGTAGAATGCTATACCTGAACCTTACTGCCGATGCTATGTTGTATTGCAGTCTGCCAACTTTTCTGTGCCTAGTTTGCACTTTATAGAACTTGAAATACAACTAAAAAGGCACTTCTAATAACTCAGGGCAACACTAATTTGAAATTTATTTTTCTGAAGGTCCTAACCATTAGCCATAAGACAATTAGGGAGGGAGATAGATTTAAAAGATGAATGTTTGAGGGAAAGGAATTGCACTAGAGAAGGAAAATTAGTGCTTGGTAAGCTAGCCACCTTCTCATGCAAAAGGCGTCTCGTGAGTTCTTTAAAGACAAAAGATGTAATGAAGAGCATTAAAGACAATATAGGTGGGCACAAGTCGGAGTGACGATGAAGTCTGAACAGGCGGAGAAGTATAAGGAAACCTACAATCTTGAGTTAGGATAATACAGTTTGAAGAGGTAAACCACAAACTCAAGTTAAAATGAAAAATATGTTTCTTTGAAATCAAAAATCAAAGCAGCATTTTAACTAAGGAAGCTGTAAATACGGAAGGCGTCTTTTCAACATAATAAATGTGAGTAGAAAATACGTTAGTCATTGTGGTATTCAATTAATCCCACAATTTAATAGGATGGTTGCAAAAAGAAAAAGAGGAAACAACCGTTGATATTATAGGATACGGGTGTACAGATATTTTAGCATCATTAATAGGAACTGTTTTTCAGTTTGGTTACAAGTGTCTACTGTTAGCTGATTCTATAGTGACTGACATGCAAAGAACAAAACTTCTGCTCCAGTTGACTATGCATCTAAGTAGTGCGGTAGAATTTCACAGCATGTCCATTGTTATATGCGTTCCCTAGTTATCACAGTCAGTGCTGATGGTTTTGTTTATGTAGCTTGTTATAAACTAATAAAAAGGTAAGCCAAAAAAAAACCTGAAGGAACAGCACGATTATCAAATAACGATACCAGATACGTGTGGTCGAACTTTACAGAGGAACATCTGTGAATATTACCAAAAGGAGCCAGAAAAAGCAGACGACATGGTACGTTGGAATGAGAGCTGGCACGGATAAGCTCTGGAGCAGTTGCATAAAATGAGCCAGCTGTGGGCACAGTTATTTCTAATGTGGAAAGGATTGCAAAGCCTTCATGGTGGCACACAAGAACCATAGGCCACCTACGAAAAGATGTAGATGTCTACGTTGCAAAAATTTCCAGTGCAGGGAAAACAAACCTTTATGATTGTGAGGAAGGAGTGTATGCTTTCAAGAGTCTACGCAGCTGATGTATCAAAGGGTTTTACCAACTCAGTGTCTAATGGAATCTGTGTCACTACATATGGGCCAAGGATCATTTTAAGTATGAGTTTGCTGAATTATAAGACTATTTTACTGCAAAACTGAACATCTAATGATTTAGCGCTCTGTATATAACCTAAAAGCTGGAAGACAAATGAGCAGCAAGATGTCTTTTTATGAATGATTGGCTTAATTCAATAGGGTTTACTGGAGTCTAAATATACATTATTTAAGATACTTTTTTGTGGACTGACTTCATCTTTTGTAATAACAGGAAAGAAACAAATAATTACTGACCCTATACATATGTAAAGCAAAAACTAATTGTAGGCAATTATTTAGATAAATCTGCAATTAAACTTCTGGGCATCGGATTTATTTCACATCTGTTTTAAGTTTCTGTTCAGTCCATTAGGTACATGCAGCGTGAAAGGAAATGATGCATGGACCGATTATACACTGAATACTCATCCTGGGCTGGATTCACAAGGGTTTTGCTGTGAGGAGGTGATAGATACTCTTGCAGTACTACAGGATTACTTCTGAGTTCCAGGAGTAAGCCAAGATTCCTGGCTAACTACTGGAATTCAGGATAAAGCCAGAAGTAGGAAAAGAGTAATTCACAATTGCTTATAGCAAATTCTGTGTGAATCAGGCCCGCCTTTGTAAAGTCTGATTAGGTCTCTGTCTGTCACCAATGTTTAGCTATCCACTACACTTTGTAGGATGGAATGTCACATTATTTGTTGCATCACGTCTGTCAGACATAAGATATATTGTTCCTATCAGAAGTGAACAAGAACAAAGTCAAAATCACAGCTTCTATGTTCAAAGTCAATTAAGTTGTAAGTGTGCTGATACAAGCACCAAACAGCTGCAATCCTGAACTCACCAATGAGTAAAGTTCTGAGCCACAATACATGTGCCAACTTCAGAGGCACATGTAACAAGACCTATTGGCTTTGCCAATGTTTTTTTCTGATTCTGTACTCCTAATGAGGGCCTAAGTATTCACTTAAAGGATGGGAGCGGAGATATAAACCAAAGGAATACTAGAAGGAGAATAAAGCAAGCCTCACACGGAAAGTTTGGTGACTGCTGAAAACTCAATTACTGAATTTCACAACTCCCTGGCCTAGGCTCTTTCCTACCGCCAACATGTGGGACAACCACCACCAAACGGTGAGTGATGCGGACCCTGGGACTAAAACAGAAATAACCCATACATTTATTTCCATAATCAGACATGCCCTACACTTTAGTCAAGGAAAAAATATGTTTAAGTATAGGACAACATGCCACGGAATTAGACAGTCGCGTTCCTGTTATATTGGCACAATTTAACATTAGGGAGTAAAATACAGAGTCAAGAGCACTATGACTGCCACCATCTTTTAAGAAACCATCTCAGCATATTCTTGCGTTAGGAGAGATTGGGTTACATTTGCCCACTTCCTGGCGAGGATCATCAGCAAGACAGGTTAGGGCAGTTGACATGCCAGCCCTAAATTCAGTTACAAGTGAACAGAGTCACCTGACCTCTGGGAAATTGTTGCAAAAACAGTTCTACTTCGTTATTATATTTCAACCTTGCTTTGCTTCGACCATTGCACTGCATATTGAATTTTCACCAATATAACTGAAAAAAGGTGCCATAACTCTTCATCTGACAATAGCAGCGAAACGCATGCAAAGCAGCTAGTAAACCACGACCAACACGAACGACTTTCACAATGCAAATGACAAAGCACTCTGAAGTACTGCTGAGTCCCAGTCCAGTTATAGCAACAGAAAACTGCAATCACATGAACCAGCCATTTTATGGCAGTGTTTGGCATTCCAAATGAGATCCCTATGGACTCTCATAGGATGAGGTGTCCCAAAGTGTAGACTGAATATATTCATAACAATAAAAGTAAACTCCGAGGTCATTAAAGGCGTGCAAGGAATAAAAGAACCATAAATGTTCCCTACCTTCATTTGGTGATGAGCAAAACTACTGCTCACAAACCTTATTGTCCGTCTCTATCCTTTAAACAAGCGTTCCAACTGCATGCTGCTGCCGACAGGGGGCGCTTCAGCTTCAACGAAGTTTCAAAAACACCACTACATCCAAACTACTACAGGTCTCGGGCTCTCATAGGACACTACAGACGCCTTTGCCTTTTCAGAGAAGACATGAACAGTCGTCTAGCCTCTCCTGTTAGGTATTTTCATCCGTAAATGTTTGTTAGTGCTCTGTGAAGAAACACGCACCTTGGCTTTGGACGTATTGTACCTTACAATTAGAAGAACCGAATAGCTTAGTTCCGTGGTGTTTGCGCGCAGCCTTGAGTCCTGAGTTATGAATGCTTTTATCGAACAGGTAGCTCTTTCATACTCGCAGCGCTTAGAAGAACCATACTTCGCCCATGAAAGCGCTATGCATGCTTGAATAGCACGAGCTCAAACTAGGCTCCAAGAGGCGGATTCTAGAACAGACGCGGGTTAACAGACTGCGGTTTTATCAAGTGAACAGATCCGGTTTGAATACGGGACAGGTCTGTTCCATTACTGCAGTTTACAAGTCGGGCTAACTCTGGAGCACAAAGTGTGACGTGCATTTTCAATCTCAAAGCAGCATATATTGAAACGGCTGATAATGACGCCTAAAGGTGCCCGATTAGATTGTCTAGACCTGCATCTGTTCTCAAGAAGCAATGTAAATTAGCACCGTCCCCATTAATAGTAACTGGGCTTAACGTAGCGAGCACGCTAGTAATGGAAATCTGAAATTAAAAAGATACTTCCCAGTGCGAGCTGGACATCAGAGGACCAAGAGACTGAGTTACATCTACAATCCTGGCTGCTATTATTTAAAGAGTAGATGAGCCCATCCTAGCTCGTCCGATCAACGAAATGAAAGCAATCAATATGCCCCAAACGTTTATTAATAAAAAATATCAATGTGAATTAGCGGTGTACAGACATTTTTAAAAAAAATCAGTTTTCTGCCACCAATTTATTGCCAGATATTGGATCTATTTTTGATAACCAGATTGAACAAAAGAGGCATTCATTGTGGGGCATGAAAATGTGTCGATGTGTTTTGGCGCAGTGATTATTTAAGTGGGACTGCATTAGGACAGGTGTGCAGGCTACTTAGGGCCTGAGTATGAGCGAAGGTGTTATTTATCGTTCCTGATAAATTACGATACCATGGGCTATGTTATTTATCGGTTGCGATAAATTACGAGTTCATGGGGAATAATATGTGGATTTTGATGTTTAACGCACCAAAATCTGCATGATACAGTAAATACTGTATGTTTTCCCCTGTTAAATCTCGGCAGGTTTGACCAGGAGTTTACACATGGGTCAGAATGTTTCGAGGAACTCGTGATCAAGGCCTTATTATGGATATTTTTGAAGGGAATCTAGATGCATTCTTCAGGTGAAAGCGAATGTTTTGGTCGGAGGGGATGAATCAAAAAAATCAATAAGGCGCACCAGGTTAGAAGAAATGGTTAAAAAAAATTAGGGTTTTGAAAAAACTCTTACTTTTAAAAGAGAGAATATTTTGCAGATAAGATTAGTGATGACCAACACTACAAGTGCTGCTGGACTATTAGGGGCCGATTCCGATCTCGGTCGGAGGCGCACCCAATACTATTCGGTCGGGAAAAAAGCCATGCGAAAGCCAGTTTCCCGACCGATCCGTACAGTACACCGAACGAGCAAGTACGATGCGCACAACAGCAAAAATCCCGGCCGAGCCGTACTCACCCAAACCAGGTCCTGTTCTCCGACCGAGGCGAATCCGGAAACGCCGAATCGAGTCGCACGGAAGGGAAAATGCAGCCCCGTCCGGCCGGACAAGTACGATGCGCTTTCCGTACGCGCCGAACCCGTCGCTACGCACGGCACGTCAAAGCATCCGGGAGAG
Source organism: Calotriton arnoldi (assembly GCA_963921515.1). Classification (NCBI taxonomy): domain Eukaryota; kingdom Metazoa; phylum Chordata; class Amphibia; order Caudata; family Salamandridae; genus Calotriton; species Calotriton arnoldi. The sequence continues at coordinate 898,375 of CAWUFW010004606.1, read as the reverse complement.
GCGCACATAAGCTCCGAATCGCGCCACAACACGATCCACGGCTACGAGACGAACACGGCACCGACGAGGACGACGCGAAGCGACGAGGACGAAGCCAAGCGACGAGGACGACGCGAAGCAACGAGAAGGACGAACGACACGAACCAACCATGAATCCCTTCGTCCCGATCATACCAATATTCTACATCTACTACCGGAACAGGCACGGACGCGTACGGCGCAGAAGGTAAGTCAGACACCAACCACAAAACACATACAACACGTACACGACACATCACACACATACACTGGGAATCTGAATATACTTACACCAGCAACAGCAGCACCATAGGGGCGGGATGCCCATCACCAATGCCACATATGCACACAGGGGCCTGAATGCGCGCCACCACCCCAACCCAGGGGGCTGGATGCCTACCACTACTACCACCCTTAGCCAGGGGGCAGGATGCCTACCACTACTACCACCCTCACCCACGGGGGCAGGATGCCTACCACTACTACCACCCTTAGCCAGGGGGCTGGATGCCTACCACTACTACCACCCTCAACCAGGGGGGCAGGATGCCTACCACTACTACCACCCTCACCCAGGGGGGCAGGATGCCCACCACTACTACCACCCTTAGCCAGGGGGTGCCAGATGCCCACCACTACCACCCTTAGCCAGGGGGCAGGATGCCCACCACTACTACCACCCTTAGCCAGGGGGCTGGATGCCTACCACCACCCTTAGCCAGGGGGGCTGGATGCCTACCACTACTACCACCCTCAACCAGGGGGGCTGGATGCCTACCACTACTACCACCCTCACCCAGGGGGCAGGATGCCCACCACTACTACCACCCTTAGCCAGGGGGCAGGATGCCTACCACTACTACCACCCTCACCCAGGGGGCAGGATGCCCACCACTACTACCACCCTCAACCAGGGGGGCAGGATGCCTACCACTACTACCACCCTTAGCCAGGGGGCAGGATGCCCACCACTACTACCACCCTTAGCCAGGGGGCAGGATGCCCACCACTACTACCACCCTTAGCCAGGGGGTGCCAGATGCCCACCACTACCACCCTTAGCCAGGGGGCAGGATGCCCACCACTACTACCACCCTTAGCCAGGGGGCTGGATGCCTACCACCACCCTTAGCCAGGGGGCTGGATGCCTACCACTACTACCACCCTCAACCAGGGGGGCTGGATGCCTACCACTACTACCACCCTCACCCAGGGGGGCAGGATGCCCACCACTACTACCACCCTTAGCCAGGGGGCAGGATGCCTACCACTACTACCACCCTCACCCAGGGGGGCAGGATGCCCACCACTACTACCACCCTCAACCAGGGGGGCAGGATGCCTACCACTACTACCACCCTTAGCCAGGGGGCAGGATGCCCACCACTACTACCACCCTTAGCCAGGGGGGCTGGATGCCTACCACCACCCTTAGCCAGGGGGGCTGGATGCCTACCACTACTACCACCCCCACCCAGGGGGCAGGATGCCTACCACTACTACCACCCTCACCCAGGGGGGCAGGATGCCCACCACTACTACCACCCTTAGCCAGGGGGCTGGATGCCTACCACTACTACCACCCTCAACCAGGGGGGCAGGATGCCTACCACTACTACCACCCTCACCCAGGGGGGCAGGATGCCCACCACTACTACCACCCTTAGCCAGGGGGGCTGGATGCCTACCACCACCCTTAGCCAGGGGGGCTGGATGCCTACCACTACTACCACCCTCAACCAGGGGGGCAGGATGCCTACCACTACTACCACCCTCACCCAGGGGGGCAGGATGCCCACCACTACTACCACCCTTAGCCAGGGGGTGCCAGATGCCCACCACTCCCACCCTTAGCCAGGGGGCAGGATGCCCACCACTACTACCACCCTTAGCCAGGGGGGCTGGATGCCTACCACCACCCTTAGCCAGGGGGGCTGGATGCCTACCACTACTACCACCCTCAACCAGGGGGGCTGGATGCCTACCACTACTACCACCCTCACCCAGGGGGCAGGATGCCCACCACTACTACCACCCTTAGCCAGGGGGCAGGATGCCTACCACTACTACCACCCTCACCCAGGGGGCAGGATGCCCACCACTACTACCACCCTTAGCCAGGGGGTCTGGATGCCTACCACTACTACCACCCTCAACCAGGGGGCAGGATGCCTACCACTACTACCACCCTTAGCCAGGGGGCAGGATGCCCACCACTACTACCACCCTTAGCCAGGGGGGCTGGATGCCTACCACCACCCTTAGCCAGGGGGGCTGGATGCCTACCACTACTACCACCCCCACCCAGGGGGCAGGATGCCTACCACTACTACCACCCTCACCCAGGGGGCAGGATGCCCACCACTACTACCACCCTTAGCCAGGGGGGCTGGATGCCTACCACTACTACCACCCTCAACCAGGGGGGCAGGATGCCTACCACTACTACCACCCTCACCCAGGGGGGCAGGATGCCCACCACTACTACCACCCTTAGCCAGGGGGCTGGATGCCTACCACCACCCTTAGCCAGGGGGGCTGGATGCCTACCACTACTACCACCCTCAACCAGGGGGGCAGGATGCCTACCACTACTACCACCCTCACCCAGGGGGGCAGGATGCCCACCACTACTACCACCCTTAGCCAGGGGGTGCCAGATGCCCACCACTACCACCCTTAGCCAGGGGGCAGGATGCCCACCACTACTACCACCCTTAGCCAGGGGGCTGGATGCCTACCACCACCCTTAGCCAGGGGGCTGGATGCCTACCACTACTACCACCCCCACTCATAGGATGGACAATGCATGACACAACAAGCACACCACAACCTAGGGAATGCAAGATTAAGACATCCCCCCACCACCATGACAAGCGTGTGAGCAGGCTGTGTCAAATGCCTACAACACCGAACATGACATTGAACATACAATGTGACCCCCTAGCACATGTGCCACACATATATGTGTGTGGCACCCACAATGCAAGCAGCCCATGACCATTGTGGCAATGGGGCCTAAACCCCCATCATCACAGTGACCAAAAGGCAAGTGTGGGGTCCATAGCTGAAGCACATTTTGACCATTGTGGCAATGGGGCCTAAACCCCCATCATCACAGTGACCAAAAGGTAAGTGTGGGGTCCATAGCTGAAGCACAGTTTGACCATTGTGGCAATGGGGTCTAAACCCCCATCATCACAGTGACCAAAAGGCAAGTGTGGGGTCCATAGCTGAAGCACATTTTGAACATTGTGGCAATGGGGTCTACACCCTCATCATCACAGTGACCAAAAGGTAATTGTTGACAAAGAAAGAGCTGCAACTGCCAAACTGCATGGATCATTCCTGGTCACAGAACCAAAAACTCATCTGTGGCAAAGTAGTGTATGTGTCCCATTGCAACATAAATTGGGGGAGCCAAATACTGCAGTGCAAATGAAACATTCCTTTGGCCATGTGCAGACAAACAACACCCATGGGGGCTGAGACCGTCAACAGTCATCAATGACACAATGACAGAAGTGACCATCAGAATGCAGAACCACATATTTGCACCAATGGGCACACAAATGCAGATACCCTGTGGAGACAGCAGATGTGAGGTGAACAGATACCATACCATGGCAGCAATGGGACACACAAACCATGATCACTGTGCTGACCGATGACCTAGGAGTCCCAGGGACAGCAGGGGAAACACACCAAACAACATACAGCCAATGGCACACCCAAGATATGCCAATGCAGTGGTGCAGATGCACAAACACAAACAGGCAGACCAACACTGTCATCATACACAGCAGGTGAGGGGTGGGGGTGCCATTGTCCCCAGGCAACAACACAACACATGAGGAGAGCTGAATACCAATCATACAGATGTGCATACACTGCCACACTAAGGTAACTCATGGATCCAAATCCCCTATGTGGGCAAGCAGGCATTGACAGGTGAGAGGGAGCACAAAACACACATGTCACACAGGCACGTAGGAACAACAACTGACACAGCAAGTCACAGACACACCACAGCACCACCCCCAGGGCCCCCACAATGTGGTGACCCTGGGCTGAAGAAAAATACCACTGTGATGACAAAGCTAAATGTCGTTCACACTGTGAACCACAGTCAGGTGTCCTGAGCAACTAACTACCATCACACCTACACAAGCACAAATCAATCAGCATGGCCAGTAAGCCAAGGCCAACATGGAGGCAGGGGACTAGCCGGGCAACAACTCTCATCTGCACACACTCAACACCACACCCCTCGACCTCCAACAATGTGCAGCAGTGAAGTACACATGCACTGGTGACATTGCACATGCACCCATTACTATTCCAGGGTGGTGGGTGGGAACCAAGGTGTAGAAACACATCACACATGGACACTCAACAAGACTCCTGAATGTCTGACACACTGCACACTACGCTGTACATGGACATGACGGCAATACCACACCGACCAATGGGATCCCAGCCACAGTCACACACCAATGAAGAAACCAAGGTCACCCACAAAGAACACACATAGACAACAACCAACATTGCAGCCCGGACCCTAAGGAGTGCCAGCAGTCACACACACAACGTGTCACAATCACTGAAAGATAACACAAACTGGAAATCACATGACAGGGGCAAACAACAAGTGCCAAAGGGAAACCTGACTGCTGACCCATCTGCGTCAGCACACAAACTCAGCCCTGACAGCAAACACACCTATGGGTGACACCCTGATGACCAGTAATGTGCCATGCACCCACATCACAGAGAACACAGGGAGAAGACTTTGGGGGAACATAGCTCAAGTCAGCAAGCATCACAAACAGGTACAACACTAGGGATCACAGCATGCGCAGATGAATGGAAGTGAACACACAGACATGCACATACAACACACACCTTGGGCGCAGGCAATGTCACACGTGTACACACTGCCATGAGGGGACTCCACTCCTGTGTGAGGAAAGCTGTGCCATATGTTGCCTCAGTAGGGCCCCATCATGTCAGCTGAGCACTTGGTCACACAATCAACAATTAGCACCAAATGAGGGCTCCCATCACATCAGCCTGGTCATGGATGTGCCAACGGAATCATCAGCACAGATCCAACACACTTGTATAGCAATGTTGCACTGACTACACGGATGAGTCCCTCCCCATTGATGCCCAAACCTGCATGTCCACTGGAGATGGCAACACGGTCAGGGAAGTAGACAAATGCAACGATGGCAGGCACAACAGATGTGCAGGGGTGGAAGCCACAGATGTGAAATTGCCAATGTAAGTAGGAAACCCATTGCCAAATACTGAACACATGACACCCTCAGATGCTGCTATTGATGACATGGATACACCACATGATAGGACACATTCCCCCTGGACCACATGGGTTCCTGCACAGTAACACTTCATAATCATGAGACCAGATATCACCATCACTGCAGCAAGGGCATGGTTAGCTGCACCAACAACATGTACATCTGAAGCATGAGCACTAGAGAAAAGAAAGTTGCTTTATTCAGCATATGTGTTGAGGCAAAACGAAGTCCTGAAAAAGAGCAAAGGCCAATGGCCAGTCCATTGTCAAAGTTCAAACAGGGTGACACTGGCAGATGTCACCCTACGCATGCCTGCACAATACCAGGGACAATCCACTAGGAGGGGCAACCGGGGGGCAGGCCAGGCACCGCAGGGACAGGATCAGGGCTCACCAGGGGGAGTCAGGGAAGGGGTGGTGGGTGCTGGAGAGCCACTGACAACTGCAGTGGAGGTGTCTGACATGGTGTGTGCCGGCACAACTGGGGGGCATGACACAGATGTCGTGGGTGCCGGCACAACTGCAGTGGACCCTGCAGATGGGGTGGACAGGTCCGCCACTGCAGTGCCCAAGTCAGACAGGGCGGTAGTGGACTCCACTGCAGTGCCTACCTCCAGGGGAGGAGAATGGGGAACAGGCAAGGTGGGTTGGACAGAGGGGGAGGACACCCTCACCACATCAGTGGCACAGACAAGCGCAGCGGGGGGTGTGGTGCTGGGAGAGCAAGTGGCAGGGGAGAAGGCCGGAGCATCTTGGGGATGGTATATCTGTGGGTGGGGGAACCTGGGGCAGGGTGTGGTGGGGGCACCTGTGCAGTGGGGGCCTGAGGGATGGAGGACGGAGACCTTGTGCCTGAGCTGCAGGGCGGTGGCGGGGTCTTGCTCTTAGCACTCCGGGGGGACTTGCGGGTGGGGGCCTCAGTCCGTCTGCGCCTGGGGGAGGGTGTCCGGGGGCGAGGGGCACTCTGCTCCGTGTGGGTGGGCTTCCTCTTCCCCCGGGATGCTGGAGCAGCTTCATCGGTGGGGAAGAGGCCGAGGTCACAGAGGAAGAGCTGCTGTGACTTTGGGGTTGCAGGTGAGGCAAGGGAGGGTGCTTTGGAGGGAGAGGGAACTGAGGACTGCGCAGTGCATGTGGATGCGTGTGTGTGTTCCAGGGCCCCATCCCCTGTGAGTCTGGCTTCAGTCCCCTGAATGTGCTTGCGTGTGCGTTTTGTCATTGGCGTGTGTGTCAGTGTGCTGGATGTGTGTGTGCTGGTGTGTGCCAGTGTGTGTGTGCCTGGGATGGGTAAGGTGCTGGGGAGTGTGGATGGAGCAGAGGCAGGAGGGGTGAGGGACCGTTTGAGGAGGGACACTGCTGCCGTCAGGGAGGAGTCCATGGACCTATTGCCCCTCTGTAGGTCAGACATGCCCGATGAGATGCCCTCCATGAACGACACCAGCTGAGTCAACAGCGCGGTGTGCGCATGGAGGACACTCAGCATGGCTGTCTGCCCTACATGGAGCTGGCGAAGGAGGTACACAGACTCCTCACTCAGGGCAGCAGGGGACACAGGGGCAGGGGGTGCGGTGCCTGGCCCAAAGGAGACACGCTCCCGGACATGGGAGCCTCCACGGACCTGGGGAATGGGAGCCAATGGGAGGGCGGTGGTGGTGCTGGTGGTGGCGGGGACAGCAACACTAGCTGGGGTGTGGTGGCTGCTGACACCCGCCTCCACAAGGGAGTCATCCTCCGAGTTGCTCTGGTCCTCAGCTGAGGTGGATGCTGCTGAGGACTCCTCGGTGTGGCTCCCCTCGCCCTCCGTGCCACTGGGTCCCTCCGACCACTCCTCGGCTGCTGACCCAGTCTGGCTCTCCGGCTCCTCCTGGTCCGTGGAGCTGTCCCCTTCCGTGGCCGTGGATGTATCTGCAAACAATGGGGAAACAGACAGACATCAGTCACCTGCACATAACGCACACACCACTGTGAGCACAGCACATCCCAGAGCAAGCCCTGGCATCATTAGTTGTACATTGCTAAAAGTGCACTAATTGAACAGGAGAAGTCAATTGTCAGTCTGATGCCAAGCATGGCACTCACATCCCACATGGCCTTGCACCCATCTGTCTGGTGTCTGTTGGATTGCAACACCCCAGTGTTGACACATGCACCAAGTACACAGTAGTTGGACAGTGCAGAGGACACGGTGTGGACACATCACAGCTCTTGCCACTGAGTCAGTACAGGTTTACGGATGTAAGGGATGCCCAGAGTCAAATAGGAAATGCATGTGATGCATACCAGCGACAGACACCATGATGCACCCATGTCCTGATAGCCAGCGCCACTATGGTGTGCATGTAGCACATGTCACTCCCCTGCAGGATCACCAATCAGTAGACACATGCCATGGCGGAGGCATGACTGCAAAGTCATACATCACTGTCTCAGTGATGTATGACTTTGCAGCCAGACAACAACACTCTGCACTGTGTCACAATAGTAGGTCATGGGGAATGCAAGTCCTGGAGCTGCACAAGTGCACATGTACATCCCCCCACAACACATCCTCTTAACCCTCATCTGTCCAGGTCATACCTATTGGACATATGGGAGACCTGTGACACTACCCTACATGTCAGAATACAGGCATTGTGTAAGCAATGGACCCACCCATGATGCCCACCACAGAGTCAGGGAAACAGATGCTGTCTCCCACCTTGAGTCAAGCAAACTGCAAGGACACAGTCCTAAGTGACAGAATTCCCTGCATGTAAGGGCCACACCTGGGTATCAGATGAGGAGTGGGCAGTGCACAATAGAGGGACATGGCTCCTGGACAACATGACTGCTGTACTGTGGCAGTTCAACCTGGCCCGAGGAGGGCACATAACATGTTAGACAGAGTACACAGTGCAGTCTTTGACTCACCCCCTCCTTGCTGCTCTCTGGCCTTCAGCTGCCCATCCAGGTCTGGAAAGACCACCGCCAGGATCCTGAGCATGTGGGGGGTCAGGGTCCGTGTTCCGCCCCTCCTGCGAGGAGGCGACAGCTTCAGCTGGACCCGTGCAATCCTCCGGGTCCAGCCCCGAAGGTCCTGCCACCTCTTTTGGCAGTTGCGGATCCGGCGCTTGTAGACCCCCACGGACCGGACAGCCCGGACGATGTCCTTCCAGATCTCATGCTTCCGATGGGCAGAAGCCTGTCAGGATGACAAAGTGATAAGGACATTACTACACATGCAACATATCCGTGCATGACACAGTTGCATATACATGTCGCAATCACAGGGGCACATGGTGTACCCAGGCAGTGCACGGCTGCCCATGGACAGTTTTCCAGAAGTCACTACATGGTATCATAGCATGGGGAGTAAAACCCTGTTCAGAAGCACTGTCACTGCACCATACCTGTCCAGTGCAAGTCACTACACACTATGGGGGGTGACAACTACTCAGTGAGCCTGCTAGCCAGTGGTGTGCTGACTCTCAGCCTTGCTAGTCAGACAAAATGCACATTCAGAAAGGCAGTGCACAGAACACTCACCTGCTCCCCTGGTGTCCCATACAGCTTGCTGTACTGTGGAAGTAGGCTGTCCAGCAGGGCCTGGTTCTCTTCAAGGCTGAAGGCTGGGGCTCTCTCCACAGTACGTGCCATTGCAGGGTCCAGAGGGGCAGAGACAGCAGCAGTGCAGTGGCAGATGTCGTCCTGGAGCATGTAGTGCAGGCAAGTGGGCTCTCAGGGGAACATGCAGCAATATATATGTGCTGGAGAGGCAGATACTGTCCCTTGTGTCCAAAGTGATAGGTCCAAGTCGTTAGCATCTTCTGAATCTGGCCAATCCATGGAATAGCAGCACCAAAACACGCCCACAGCATCCTTCAAATCTTCAACTTCATGACATACATTATTTTGCAACATTGTTGTGGGTGACCAACTGATTTTCCAGCAACCGACTCGTTCGAATATTCAAAAACGCGTCCGTTGCCAGGCAAGCCCATTGTCAATGGGTGCGCACCGATCGGTCCATTGCTGTTCAACGCGCACAGGGGTACAACGCGTACCCGCACACATTGAATGCAATGGGCCGGCCGGAGGCACCGATCGGTCCATTGCTGTTCAACGCGCACAGGGGTACAACGCGTACCCGCACACATTGAATGCAATGGGCCGGCCGGAGGCACCGATCGGTCCATTGCAGTACAACGCGCACAGGGGTACAACGCGTACCCGCACACATTGAATGCAATGGGCCGGCCGGAGGCACCGATCGGTCCATTGCTGTTCAACGCGCACAGGGGTACAACGCGTACCCGCACACATTGAATGCAATGGGCCGGCCGGAGGCACCGATCGGTCCATTGCAGTACAACGCATCACTGTACATGTGACTGGCATATGTCAGCATGCCTGTCTCAGATGGACATATGCCAGCCACAGATAGCTCCCAGGGAGTGAGGGGCACACCTACATCACGACAGCCTGTCCAAACCTTATCATAAGGCATGTAAGGCTGCATTTCCTATTGTGTGTATGTTGGTGTACATGTTGTCCTGTGGGTGTCACCTGTGGGCAGCCACCCCCAGGCTGTGCACGTGTTCATGGGGACAGGATCATGGGTGTTACGTGTACGTGACCACTGTGATGTGCAACTGTTCATATCTGTGCATGTGCCATGGTCACATTTCACAGTGGTGTTTGTGTATGTCATGTCACATACCCCGTGAGTCCCATGTGGGACGGTATGTTTGAGCCAGGGTGTCCCAGTGGCACAATAGTGATGGCCCTCCACAGTCTTTGTGCATGTAGTGTTTACAATGTCTCTGATTTCATGTGCACAATGGGAGACAGTCTCCACATCCACGTTGTGTGTGCATGGACTCTGATGTTGTGCGTGTGTGTCACAGACGTCCATGGCTCTCCTGCCATGGCAAGTGTGGCCACTACCTGTGGGGGTCATGTTTGTTTTGTTGTGGTGTACACATGATACTCCAGGTGATGCCAGTGTCCATGTGGCATTACAGGGTCCCTGGGAATGTGCCTGTCGTTGAGCTGTGGTGCCTGGGGCACATCTGTCCTCACATGTCACTGGGGGGTGACTGTGACACAGCATCATGATATCCAATGGGCCAAACAGGGACAAATTGATGCCACCTGTAGGACCGTGTTGACAGATGTTGGCCATGTATGTACCATAAATGTCGTTCCGGTACTGCACACTTCATGTAGTTGTGCCTCATGATGATGTATGTTGGGATCTTGAGTGTGTTCAATGCCGCATATGTGGGGTGACTGACGATCTTGCTTACTTCTCCTCTGCACTGCAGGGCTCCTGCTGTCCATCGGCCATTCCCAGACCTGGCAACGATGGTGGAACGGGACAGCATCCGACGGTACCGCTTCACCAGGCAGCTGATTGAGGATTTGGCAGTGCAGTTGTCCCCACATTTGCAGCCTGGCCGGCCGTATCCTACAGCGCTGACCCCCAAGGTGAAGGTGATGGCAGCCCTACACTTCTTTGCCACCGGTACCTTCCAACATACTGTGGCGTCTGCTGGTGGGATGTCACAGACCATGTTCAGCCGTGTGCTCCGCGATGTTTTGGCGGCAATGTTGCTCTTCCTGAACCGGTACATCTATTTCCCTAGACTGCGACGACTCACTGACGTGAAGAGTGACTTTTATGCCCTGGGGAGGATGCCGCATGTCATTGGCTCCATTGATGGGACACATGTGGCTTTGGTACCACCACAGGCCCAGGAGCAGGCCTACAGGAACCGCAAGCACTACCACTCGGTCAATGCACTGGTGGTGTGTCTTGCAGACATGACCATCACACACGTGTGTGCCCGTTTCCCTGGTTCAGCACACGATGCCTTTGTGATGAGGAGTAGTCGCATCCCCAGGTTGATGGCACAGATGCAGAACCAGCGTGCCTGGCTTGTCGGTGTGTACTGACTTTGTGCCATTGTGTGTGATCTGATCTGTAGTATTCCGCCCACTTTTCCAAGTCAGCTGATGTGCACTTGTCTGTCCGTAGGTGACTCGGGATACCCCAACATGCCGTGGTTGCTGACACCCCTCAGGAACCCTGTGACACCTGCCCAGATGCGCTACAATGAGGCACATGGTCGGACCAGGAGAGTGATTGAGCGGACCTTTGGTCTCCTGAAGAGCCGCTTCCGCTGCCTGGACAAGACCGGAGGGTCCCTCCCATATGCCCCTGCGAAAGTGTGCAAGATTATCATCGTCTGCTGCATGCTCCACAACCTGGCAGTGCGGAAGGAGTTGCCTCTCATCCAGGATGACGATGACCAACATCCGCCACCTGTGGAGGATCCTGGCCTGGACCACGATGCCAGTGACGATGATGATGATGATGGTGATGGTGATGTCCGCACACAGCTCATCACCAACTTCTTTAGCTGAATGTGAGTATCCTGAGGTGTCATGTGAATGATGTGAGTTGGCATGATGTGTGGGTGGTGCTCTGGTGCTGTTGGAGTGTGTCCATGGGCTACTTGACAGGATGTGTGTTGCGATGTGTGGTGACAGGTGGGCTGTACTCCCCAACAGTGTTGACATGCTAACTTGGTTCTGGGTGGGTATCTTGTAACATGTATTGTGCATGAGTTTTGCTGTTCTGTCCTGTACTGCATTGCTTTTGACTGTGTGTCATTTCTGTCCTTCACAGGGTACTTTCAGATTCGTTTGGTGAACTGTGTCCACCGACGACGTGATTGCACATCCAGGCTGGTAGCTGTTGTGTCCCTACAGGTGATGTGCGCCACACCCATGGACTTCCTTCAGTCTACAGTTGTTGACTGTGTGCCCGCTGCCAGGTGGGATTACCTTGCATCTGTAGTGGTTACAGCATGTTGCAACTGTGTAATAAACCTGTGCTTCACTTTGTGATGTGCGTTGTCTGTGGTCACACATTTGACTGCCATTTGCTTACTGCACCTGTGGGCTACTTGACTACAACTGGGAATGGGTGTGGTGTCTGTGCATTGCACCGTCTTCCCTGGCAACATCAGTGTAGGCAATGAGTCAGATGGCCTAGGTGTGTATGTGTTGTGTAGCCCTGGTGGTGTGTCTCCCTCATATGTGTCACGTTGCCTGTACTCACATGCCTGTGTTGTCCTTGCTGTTGCAGTTCGCATACACTGTGTAATTTTGCAGTTCATCATCCCCATAACAGCACCCACGTTGGAATCACGACAGAGGCAAGTATGGTGTATTAGTGTGTTTATTGTGATAATAGTGCATAGGATGGATTGTGCTGTACATGAATCTTGCAATCCCAAGTTCCTAGATGAATAGAAAGTCCAGGTAGACAGGATCCCCAGTATCGGGGCCACTGTTGTCTGACACATTGTTCCAACTTATACTCCCCATGCAATGTGTGGGAGTAGTGTTGCCATCAACAGGGTGAACAGTCTGTGCACAAAGGCGAAAATCCAGAACAGGTTCAGGCTTCCTGGGAGTTGCGCTTGGCCATCAGCCTCTCACTTTCCCCTCCTCGGACGACCCCTCTTCTTGGGGGGCCCTCAAGTGCAGGCTGCTGCGGTGCAGGGGACTCTCCGCCAGAGTCCTCCTCCCTCCCTGTGGCAGTTGCAGTTTGTTCGGTACCAGATGTTGTTGGCACACAGGGAGGTGTGGACTGGTTGCTGTTCATCTGGCGGAGGCATTGTAAAATGTCCCTGTGCACCGCCGTCATCTCATGTAGTACATCCCACTTGGACTCCACGCGGGTCATGTGGGAGTCCACACGTGACATGTGGGAGTCCACACGTGACATGTGTGACTCCACGTGGGACATGTGGGAGTCCAAGCGGGCATGATGGGCAGCCTGCTGCTGTTTGATGTCTCTGAGGAGCCCCACTACCTGGCTGAGCTCTCCGGTGCTGGACTGGTACGCATCAGCTATGCGTACCAGTTGTGGGTCTTCATGCACACCAGCAACGTCTGCAAGCAGCGACCTCTGTCTCCCACCCCTCCCACCACCCCTGCTGACATGTGCAGTGTGTGCAGTTGCACGCACAGATAACCCTGGTCCACCTTGGGTGTTGGTGGTGGTGGTGGTGTCCATGGCCCCAGGTTGGTCCAGGGTCACTGCGCTGGTGTTGTTCCTTATTCTGTCCATGTCGGCAGGGATGGTATTCGTGGTGACAGTCGTTGGAGGGGTGGGTGCAGGGGTGCAGCTGGTGGACCTGCTGGTGCTGCAGCTGGTGGTCCTGCTGGTGCAGCATGTTGACTTGCACCGGATGTGCCAGGTTGTTCTTCATCGTCCGAGGAGGACAGAGGCTGTACGACGCCAGTGAGCTCGGCATCCTCTTGAGCCTGGGACTGGGACTCCTCAGCGTCTGCTGCTGTGTCCCTATCATCACCTGTTTTTGGGAGACACAAACAATGTATGTCATGTTTCTGCAGGCATCAGTGGTTGACACACCTGACAGTTGTGACTGTGCCTCGGGGTGCGGGCCTGTACATTGTATTGTCCTAAGTCGTCACAGTCAGGGGTTGATATTGGTGTGGCACATTGTCCTGCATTATTTGGGCATTTCTATGTATTCTCTGGGGTGTGAACATGGTCTGCATTGATTGTGTTTGGTTGACAGCCAGACCTCCTTCCCACCCACCCACCCACCCAGTCAGTTATCCCACCATGGAACGTGCTTGCATTGCAGGGAGTGTAAGTTGTCTCTCAGGATGTCAGTCAGTGGTGTCCTGCTGTTTGTTGGTGCACAGTTGGCAGCAGGGCCTTGTGCTCCCCACAGCAGTAGCCAGTGTCAGCCATCTTGTGAGTCCTTCTCCACTCCCTGTGATGTGAGCATGGTTCAGGGTGGTGTTGATGGGACAGTTGTGGGGGTGAGCTATGTTTGTGACTACGTCTCCCATCATGCTATTGCCTCCACCCCCTTCCCAGCATGCCCATGCTTCCTTCCTTTTGACTCTGCTTCCCTGTGGGGTGGGCTGGCTGTGCTGACAGGATGGCTGGGAGTGTTGTCCTGGCAGTTGTTTGGCTAAGAGTCCCAAGAGTGTCCCTGTGCTTCACACAACATAACCCAGGGTGGTGGTGCTTTGTGGGATCTTGTGTTAGGATGGAGGGCATTGCATTCTACCAGGTGGGTACTGTGGAGTTTGTGTTGGGGGGTGTGTGAGGGGAGGTGCTGGTGACTATAGTCAGTGCTGCAAGTCCCCCTTCCCACCCAGCCAGCCAGATAGCCCAACATGGAACGTGCTTGCATTGCAGGGAGTGGAAGTTGTCTCTCAGGATGTCAGTCAGTGGTGTCCTGCTGTTTGTTGGTGCACAGTTGGCAGCAGGGCCTTGTGCTCCCCACAGCAGTAGCCAGTGTCAGCCATCTTGTGAGTCCTTCTCCACTCCCTGTGATGTGAGCATGGTTCAGGGTGGTGTTGATGGGACAGTTGTGGGGGGGCAATATGTGTGACTGCGACTCCCATGATGCTATTGGCTACACTGACTTGGCCAGCATACACAGAATTCCTTCCTTTGAGTGGTCTTCACTGTGTGTTGGTGTTGTTGTGGTGGCTACATGTGTGGATGTGTGTGTTAGTTCTATTTGTGCCACTGCCTAGCTGTAGTTGTGGTTGTGTTTGTACATGTGTTGGCACAGTTGGATGTGACTTTTTTGATGGCATGTGTTGTGTTTATCTGACTGACATACACATTTTGGGATGATTCTGTTCTAGTTGCTGTGTAATTGCTATGTGTGCATGGTTTGACTCTCCCTTGACAGTGATGTGTGTGTTTTGTGGCAGTTTATTGTGTACATTTGTTGTGTACTCACCAGGCTCTGGGATGTTCTCTAGTCCATATACGCTCACTGGCGGAAGGATGGCCCGCACCTTCTCCTCCCAGGGCCTGAGGTATATTGGCTTGGCAGGAGGGCCACTGCCGGTCTGTTGGCTGTTGCTGTAGTCTATCTTCAGCAGGTCCCGTACCCTCCTGCGCACGTCATACCACCTGTTCTGGATGTCCGTCTTTGTGCGCCGACATGATGATTGGGCGTTCACCCTGTTGATGATCCTCTCCCACATCTTGGTTTTCTGCGACATGGGGGTCTGTTGGACCAGAGTGCCAAACAGCTGTGGCTCCACCCTGAGGATCTCGTCTACCAGGACTTCCAATTCACAATCTAGGAACTTGGGATTCTTCTTGGGGGGCATGGTGATGGGTGGTGATGGTGAGTGATGTGTGTGTTGGTGTGCAGGTGAGGGTGTGTGAGTGTGTGTTTTGCTGGGTGTATGTGAGGTAGGTATTTGTTGGTGTGCTGATGGTGTGTGGCTTGTGTGAGGGATGAGCTGTGGGTGTGTGGTTGCTTTCTCTTGGGTGCTGGCAGTGAAATGGCATTTGCAAAGGCTCATGGTAGTGATTTGTGTCCTTTATATAGGTGGAGTTGTGGGTGTGTCTTTGTTCTCTGTCCCCACCCCCCCAGTGTTTATTGGCTTGGTAATTGCTTGTTTGGCCTTTTTTTGGTTGATTTTTCCTTTGTGCTGTTTGTGTATGTTGGAAACGTTCTTGTGACCGAGTCGGACCCTGCATTGGTCTCGTACGGTGTTTTCCGTTTCGTCCACGCTGTGTTTGTGCAGTTTTGTATGCTGCGTACGCGTCGGTCGCGGTGTATTGTGTTGCTTCGGCTCGGTTTTGTATGCGTGTCGGTCGTACGGCTTGTCCTCCGTCCGACTCGGTCGTGTTTTTCGCGCCTTGCATCGTACTTTGCGGGTTGGAGTTGGCGGGTACGATTCGGTCGGATTTGTTCCGGGTGCGTGTCGGTCGGTTGGATTCGCGTGTTTTTCCGGCCGGATTGCTATTTTCCGAGCGGCTCGGTCGGTCGGCTTGGTTTCCTGACGTGTCGGTCGGATTTATCGCGGCTTGCATCGTACTTGGCGTGTCGGGCGCCACTGGTACGTGTCGGTCGGTATTTTTTCCGGGTCCGAGTCGGTCGGTGCTTTTTCCGGCCCGAATCGGAATCGACCCCTTAGTATTTTGCACTGCTGTACCTGGAAATATGAGCAGTGTATCTGGAATTGGGGTGTACCTTTTGGTTGCTACTAAAACAGTCTCAAAATATTATGCTAATTCTAAAAAGGGCATTCTATCTTCATTCATGGAGTCCTTTTATGGATGTCGCTTTAGATGACATACATTTGTCATAATAAATGCTACTGTGTGACCATCACTACCATTTCATAAACAATCTGGTTGACTTAAAGCTCGAGAATGTACCTGAATGTCAATGTGCTTACAAATAACGTCCCTCATGCAAATGAGGGAATGTTCAAAAGGACCCACGGCAGGCACATACTCTCATTATCGCCACTTACAGGACCTGATCTGCGGTAACCCGTTTCTGAAGACCATGAACTCTAGGCTTTCCTTGGCCACCCAACTAATTCACAGAAAGTTCTTTTTACGCCATTCAAACTACTCAACACATTTTCCCTCATGTAAATTCCCATGAGAAGCACCAGGCTACCATTATTCTTGTCATGTCTCAACAAGCAAATGCAAATGGAATCTATATTGGGTCCCACTCAGGCTACTCCAAAGACTATCATTAATCAAAAATGTAGCAGCAGACAATTACTACAGCGTTATCTACAGGACTAAATCTCACCTGGATCCCAAACACCTCCCTTTCTACCCTTGGCCAGGTGCTTAGCTTTTAAAGCTCTCTACATGTTCCACTGGACCATCTGTGGAAAGGATTCAACTTGCACCCAGATAAAGCTGCAAATATACTCAGAGAAGAGAACCCTCCACTCTAGCCAGCCACTATGCAGACCACGACGCATCTATATAAAGAAACACATAAGTGGAACCTTCTTAACCCGAAAGGCAGCAAAACTGGAACTCTCTTCCAGCTAAGGCACAATATGTCAAGACCAACCAAAAAATACAGGCAGTCCATCATGACTTATGACAGATAATGAAGGAATAATACACACCCAAAACGCAAAGGCAGCTGACATCTACGATGTGTTTGGGGGCAGACACGCGTGCATGAAAACAAGATATATAAAAAAAGGACCTGAAGATGAAAATGACGTCCTCCGCACCAGACATCTTCTTTCTTCGACAGCAGCCCGGCCACCAGGAAACTCCCTTGACCAATCCTGGCGCTGCTTTCATGCAGCATTAGAGCAGTGCCCTGATTGGAAGGAGCGGCCTCACTCGGTGCTCCACAGCGGTTTGGAGGCCTAGCACTTGCTCTAACCCAGCTAGGACAGCTGGGTTAGAGATGTTTGAAGTGCACATGTGTGGCTGGCTGTCACAATACAGCCGGCCAAAAATACATGCGCACTTTAGACAGTGCATTGACAGCCCTCATTGCTGCTGTCTCTCAGCAGCGGCCCGCCTCCGTCCTGATGCTCTGTTTGGGATGGAGGATGAAAAATAAAATGGTAATGAATCCCAATTTTATTTTTCATCTTTGGGGCTTTAGGGGTAATATAAGTGGGACGACGCTCTTCTGCTATAACGGAGGAGCCACCCCTGCCAAAATGGAAGAAATCTTGCTTGAGTATTTTAGCTCCATACTAAGTTATATCTCACTATTGATCTGCATGCGTGCTCATGTACATAATGACTCAAAAGACTTTGACATTAATGCATGACAGCAAACTAAGCTCCCACATAGGCCACACTCCATTAGACACAAATTAGGAGCACATCTCTGGCCATCACACATTACATCAAAGCAGTCCGCTCAAATGAGCCTTACAACAAACCCACATTCTCCCATCCAAGAACAAGCATGAAGTAGTGTTGTACCAGTTGACAAATATACTCTGGTGCCTCGTCAGAGCTATGAAGTAATGTACAAATGTCATTAATATGCAACGCCCAGGTTGTAGTGTGAAATTTTCACTCTTGATGAGCGCTTTCTGGAGGGGTCCTGAAGTGAACATTTTGAATCACAGATACTCCAACCCCAGGCACAGAGCATATAACATGGTTGGTGCCCTATATCTCAGCTGTCCACCATCAACCTCTGCAATTTGTATTTTGAGGAAGTCTTCCAGAAGAAAGGGTGCATTCAGGAACAGCCATCCGACTCTGTGGGGACTACTGGTTCCTTCTCATAAGCCAAAAACAGTCCTCAAGCAAGCACATGCTGAGAAAGCGGTGGATGCGACTGGCTTATGAAGCTGATCTATGAACTCTGGAGCAGGTGAACACACACGGTATGGGGAGACGGTCCTATGAACTAGGTGCCTGGGCATCTTGTGCCTACAAAAGTAGAATGCAGAGGGAGAGTACCGGCACTTCTCAAGAGAGACGTAATACTTTTCATTGGAGAGTACCAGCACAAGCAGGTACTCTGTTACAGAGTACCTGAACTTGTATTTTTCCATTTCAAGTACTGACTGTACATAACAAAATTAAACGTCACCATACTTTATCAGCAAAGTGGATAATATCTACTTATGTGACAGGACAGACTGACAATGGAAGCATTTGGGCTAATAATACATGCTTAACATCTCTTTTGACACGTTTTCTTTTCACTTAATCTATATACAAAAGGTTGTGCTACCTGACCTGGATGGCTCACAATGATAATTCGAAGGATGCCTTGCTAGCACTGTAGACAGTAAGATAAACAGAGACTGGATTTGGTTGCATGTCTCATTAATCACATGCCTCTTACTGAAAGCCCGTGTGCTACTGCTTACTTCATCAAGGTGGAATCTGTCGTCTTTCTCTCTGTCCCTCGTTGCTCTCTAGCTCATCTCCCAATCACCTATTTCCATCCTTCCATGGAGCCTGGTGGGCTTATATACTGGCATCCATTTATTATAAGAAATGTTTTATAATTTGGCATTATTTAAGATGACTTGTGTTGATATAGTTGGTGTATCATATATGACGTGTTCTATTATGGGCTATGGAGGTAATCTGCAGTGAAGCCATAAATCTTACTGTCTGGTTGGTTTTAAGGGGATTTATGAGATGCACTTTATGTATTTTATTTTCCCTTTCATGCTTTCTTCTTAACTTATTTTTTAACTATTTGTTGAGGGTTGGAAAACAGCTTCAGAGCACTCACCACAAATAGTATTGCATTCCTTCTTCTCATATTGCATCATTAATGCATCATATCGAACATTAACTATACATACAAAAATGTAAGCTAGCTTCGAGCCTGCTTGTTATTTTTTATCCCCCACATTAGCATCATTAATACATGATATAGAACATTAACTATATATACAGCAATGTAACCTGGCTTCAAGGCTGTTTGTTATTTTCTTATCAAGTCTCTACTTCCTAGTTTCATTCTGATATGATGCTGACATCCAAACCTTCACAGATGTTGAGACTAAAATAATATTTGGTTGCACTATGTTAAGGAGCCCATTTGAATTTCATTTAAACATTTATGCATTCTCTGTTTATTTGGCTATATTTGATGTTTATACTCTGCAAAAAACTTTCTGTTTTGCTATTAGCTGATATGCTCAGTGCTTTCATGTGTCTAAATCATTCCCTTACAATATTCAAGCACTTGGTTGGTAGGAAGTAGCAGGGCCGAACTGGAAACCAAAATCAGCCCTGGCAATAAAATGCTTATGCAAGAGTTCCATGAATTTATAAAAGAACTCAGAACTCAACCTTTGGCCTCGTTCCTCCATATGACTTTGCAATAGCCTTACTTTACTGGGCACTTTATCCCATAGATAATATATTTCACCTAATTCATAGAACCTTCAGTGCGTACTAGTAAGTCCGAAGGAATTTCCAAATTTACATCAGTCTGCTATTCATACACGTTTGTTGTGTATATCTGTTCTCACTCACGTGTATAGGATTGAGGGAATAGGGAAAGTTTGCTTTTCACAGAAAATTATTTACCTTGAAAACTCTTTCATTCCCCCAAAAGCCTCTGTGAAAAGAGAGACATTTGGTGTGCTTCCCGACTCTTGCTGCACAATTAGTTCAGAGGTGCAGATACATAAAGGTGTGGCTAAGGCTTGTAAACACAACAGTGTGGGTTTTCACCTCATTTAACCACACTCTAGAATGCCCACAACTACCAGGGGCAGGTGGAGAAGGTTGATGTGTGGTGCGACTAACATAGTGACCTAGCCCGCTTTGAGCTGAGAGTGCTGGTTAGATGCTTAAATCCACTTCTGCCCAACACCTTTGTGTCAATCCAGGGACTCTGTGAGCTCTTCTCTAAGGATTGATCATCCTGCCATCAACATGCAAGTTCAATGTTCTCATTTGTCAACTATATTGTTGAAGATTGATTGCTGGACCGATGTTCCATACCCAAAGTGTTCCACGACTACAGTTTTGTGGTTTGTAGAGCTTCCCAAGTATACATATATATATATATTTATCCACAAAGTGGCTCGCACTGCGATGGGTTTTTCCTTTAGCCCGAGTTATGCGTGTTTGACAATGGGTTGGTGGGAACAGAAGGTGGCATGGAACCCAGAAAATGATAAATATGTGGAGAAAACGAGATTATGGATGAGATACATAGATGATCTTGTCATAATATGGGATGGGTCCATGGAAGATTTTGAGTCATATTTTAAAATCCTTAACAACACAAACACCAACCTACACTTCACCTACATCATTAGTGAAAATAGGGTGGTCTTCCTAGATACAGAGATCTATATCATGGACAATAACATACATACGACCCTACACCGCAAAGATACAGCAAGTAATGCGACATTACATGCGGAAAGTTTTCACCAAGCTTCATTAATCAGAAATATTCCATATGGAGAACTGCTGAGAATACGGCGAATATGCTCTGATAACCAGGAATGGGAAAAACACAGTAAACTTTCAATAAACAGATTCAAGAAAAGAAAATACAACACAAGGACTCTGGCATTGAGTTTAGAAAGAACTGAGAAGAAGCAACGAACTGAAATTATACATGAGAAACAACTGCCGGAGAAAGACAAAAAAGATGATGTAATTCGCTTGATCACAACGTACTCCACAGATTCCAAACAAATTGAAAATATTTTAAGAAAAAATTGGAACATTTTGTGCCTGGACCCCACCATTGCAAAAATAGCAGGAAAACATCCAAGAATCACATACAGAAGAGCCAAAAATTTGAAAGATGAATTGGTGCATAGCCATTTTGAAACCAAAAAACAAAATATATGGCTCACAATCAAGGGATTCTATAAATGCTCCACATGTAAAGTATGTCAGATTGCACAAAACATCAAAGAAATTCCAATGGCAAACAAAAAAATGTGGAAAATAAATCAGTTAATAAATTGCAAAAGCCAATATGTAATCTATATAATAGAGTGCCCATGCAAATTGAAATATGTGGGCAGCACTGTTTGCGAACTGAAGAAACGCATACTGGAACACGTGAGGGCAACAACAAATAAAGATCGGAGTTATGCCGTGGCAGAACATATGGAGAAACATCATGAAGGGGACTGGAAAAGGCTAAAATTTTATGCTGTGGAGATGGTCGATCGCCATGTGAGAGGTGGCAATCGGGAAAAAACTTTGAGACAGAAAGAATCCCGTCACATTTTGTCTTTCAGAACTTTGGCCCCTTATGGGCTCAATAAGGATGAGGAGATGTACTCACATCTATAAATCTGACTAGAGGAATACTGGAATGTAAACATAGGATATTCTGTATGAAATTGTATCCAATCACATCATAATGCACTATTTAAAGTGATGATCTCATTTTACTATTTTTCAAGTTTTTATAATTTTGTTTTACACCTCTTTTTTCTTCCTTTTTGTTTTACACATCACACTCTAACACGGCCCCTTTAAAAAAGGTTTAAAAAAGATTTTTAAAAAAGATTTTTAAAAAAGATTTAAAAAGTTTTTAAAGGTTTGGATAATTTGAAAGGTAATTAGATTATACATAGGAGAAATTCAGTAACATAAAAGTACTTAAATAAGCTATGAATAGTAAGTATTGTAATTAGTAAATGACTCATGAAATGTCTTTTTAGGATTTTGGTCAATAGATCACAACCAATAGACAATAAGGCCTATTAGAGGGCAGGCATCTTAACATCAGGGACATAGAATGTCTAAACTTTCTATCATAAGGATTGGCTAATGTCTGGTTGTAATACTGCCCACTTGCGGGCGTGAGTGTCGGTTTATAGGCTAATTCAAATAAAACTATGCATTGAATGTCTAGAAATCAGAATAAACATCATCCTAAAAGAAGGTTAATAATTATCATAAATAGACCAGTTTAATCTAATATGGTTAAATGAACATGTAAAATAATTTCAAACCAAAAATCACCAATTCATTACACTTTTTTATTTTGCACCCTTTTCTTGCACATAGAAATGTTACTACAATTACCAGCATGCAAAGTGTCGCCCAACAGGATGTGATGTAACATCATGTGGTCAATGTAGGTTTTTTAAAACATGAGAATTGTTGGAAACATTTTGTACTCGTGATCAAGGTCTGAGGACAGACCGAAACGCGTAGAGTTTATTGAGTTTGCCTTAAGAAACGTTGCTGCCTGAATAAATTAAACAACGATTTCCACCCGTGAGTGCGAGTAGAATTCTTCCTTTGGGAAAACCTGCTTTGATATATATATATATATGTAAAAATCCCCAGGAGTACCACAATTAGAGCATTTAAACATTTCTTTGTGTTATACCAATTCGTTTTTACAAGAGACATTTAACATCTGACCTACACACGAATATTTATCTGTGAATTGGGCCCTGTTTGAATAGAGCTATATCATATGAAAAATACTTTGAAGCTTCTTTGCTAATTATATCTGGGGCATTGGCCATCTGAAGCCATAAAATAGAATACAGAATGTTGGAAAGTTTCCTCTACTCTCTTGAGTGTGCGGATAATCATGTGATCCCATTCATTCGAGATCCTCTCTCTACATCTTCCCAGACCAGTGCCCTCCATGCAGACAGTGGCCGGACACTGTCACCCACATCACTGGACGATACTTATTTCCGTATCAACATGAAAACACTCGCCTTAAAATACAGTTGTTCATTACTCGTAGTCCTTCCATTATTACAAACATATTCAGAGATCAGTCACCAAAAATGAGGGGTGCTACCCTGGGTCAATACGCAGTAGAATGGCCTACATTTACTCACACATTCTTGCCATGACATCATTTTACACAATGTTATTTCTGCAGAAGTTAATAATCAACTCCTCCATTTGGCATCTGTATAATTATTATTTTATCTTAGGACAAGAAGAAATATAAATGACGCCAGAGCAAGCAGGTCATTTCGAAAGTAGCCCCATAAAGCAACATTTGTATGAGCACTGCCTTTACACATGCTTTGTTGGTGCCTAATCAGTAAACTATGTCCACTCCCCTCATATAAACACTACTTGGGCAGCAGCGTTGGCCCTATCCACAGCTGATGTAGGGTTGTCCTGTAAATCTTCTAACAATTACTCAGTCTCTTAGTGACCCAAACACGCAGTCACACCTGACAGGCTTTGTCAAGAATCAGAATTCTTGTTTTGTGGCTAGACACTCACAGCTGACACAGCAGTATACTGCCTGTCGCAGTATACTTTCTGTGTTTGTACAAGGCAGACCACATGAAAACTGCAAACTGGGTAGTGACTAGAACTGTGAGAAATGTGCCTCGTGGCCTTTCAAATCACTGTGCTCCAATGATGATTCTTTTCCAGATATTGCTCTTAATATGCACACGGATACTCAGCTAAGTGCCTGCTAGCCACCATGGCCCTCGCCATCAGCTTAGATATAGCAGTATTAGAACCAGCAACTGCGTCAAAAGAAGTGGAATATGCCACTCGCGCATCTAAAAAAAGTATCTGATCCTTGTAAATCCCTAAAAGTGCCTCTCGCAAGCAGGGATTGCGCTAGGACTGTACAGGGCAGCATGAGCCAGACCGTCCTAAGTGGAGCATCATTGCAACCACAGCCATGGGTTCAGTGGAAGAACACGCACCATGCTTATGGTTTTGCTTCTTAGAGTGCTATAAATGTTAAAAGTGACAAAAAGGAAAAAAACATGAAAAGCGTCGGGGGTCTATCTTTCATCTTTAGTATGTAGAACTTTTGTTCTGTCATAGAGAATCTTGTAGTTTCCAGGTCCGCTTCTGACTTCCCTAGACCTTGGCACCGTGTTCTCTGTTATCTATATTAAATCAACTTGTTTCTCCAACGCAGCGGCGTGGAAATTCACTTTAAAAAAAGAGAGAAGACAATACTGGCTGCGTTCCAATTTGTGTAGGAGATATTAGTGCTATGAGAGCTGAGCACTACACTTCAAATGTATAGCGTGTAATCTTAACACACTGACATACTGAAGAGCCTAAAGAGAAACGAAATTCCACCAGTTTCATGCATCGTTTGGGATGGGCTCCATTCTGATATCGATTCGTCAAATTTACCATATGGCAATAATAAACACTCCAGCATTAATACATTCCAAAATAATAGGGGAAATTTTAATGCAGAAAAAAATAATTACTCCTCTGGCCAACTCCTTTCCTCCCTCAAAAATGGAACATCTGCTGCATACTTAAATAAAAAAACATGAACACAAACTCACTGCAGGTCAGTCACTAACGAAAAACGTATTTCCATTCACAAACAGCTCCACTCAGTCTGCAAATAAATCTTCTCTGTCAATAGCTCGAAGGCAAAGCGAACAAAAATATTGTATGGATCAAAGAATTCAAGGTTTTTCAGAGGAAAGAGGTGTGAGCTTGCTAGCTTCACACAAGCTGCATGCGTTGCGGGGGGTGGGAGGGGTGCAAAACTATAACAGCATCTAATGTGACACTTTAAGCCAAACACCCAATGGCAAATATTAATATAGGCTTATGTCTATGAGTGCTCATTTTCTTTTTTGCGCCAGCAAAATTTTACGACCTTTGCAATTTTTGCCCTTCGCAATGTCTCCGGGTTTGACTTCATGCATGTGAATGCTTTATCGGCATAGAAAGATAACTTTCACCACATAGTCATTCGATAAAATGTAATTCTGGAAGACTGAAAGAGTTTCTCTGCAAGTTTAACTTTTACTTTTACTTAACTTTTCTTTTTATAAATCTTTTTACTGCAGTTCTGCAGAAAACAAGATATAATAACCAAAGATTCAATCCGCACATGTTCACACTTTACTTGTCTTACATACATTAGGACAGTCGTCTATTATCAATACAGTATTGTGCTTCTTGCTTTTACTGAACTTTTCTAGACAAAATGACAAAAGGATGCAGAATTTGCTCTTCGTGTTAGTGTTTTCCAGAGCTTTTCTACGCACAATGGCATTGCTTGGGACAACGCCAACTGATTTCTGTGAAGCACATCTTGTGTAGAAAAAGTTTGTTAGCTTTAAATATGGATATATGAAACTAATTGTTTCAAAAGTCCCATATTTTCACTCGAATGACGGTAAGTGAAAAACTTTGAAACTTCACCCCAACTCCTGTCATCAATTACTCCTTTACCTGCTGAACCATCCATAGTTGTGCAATACAATTGGTTCCTCAGTAGTCTGCAGAAGAACGCCGCAACACTGCTAGTTAGAAGCCCATCTACCGGGCTGTCATCACTATTCCACGTGGGAGGCAATATGTGGTTTAGATACTACTTTCGGAGCCACCCTGCTCAAACCTTTTGACCTACGAAGATCTATAGCCGCTCTAGAGCACCACTGTCCACAAACATGTTTACAGGGGCACGGATTTGCTGAAAATATGAGCTATAAAATATGTGGGTAATATTTCTGTCAGTTCCCTGGCTATTTCATTACTGCATTAAATTAAGGAATAACATATGCCAAACAAAAGTGAGACTTTGTACACTTATGACTGGGGACCGAATCCAATGAACAAGCACAGATTGAGCAGAAGCATTTATTGCAAGGAGTAAATCACTTCCTCCAGCGTCTTGCCTGGGGAGCAAAATCTTAGTCGCCTATTGTATTGTATTGTAATTGCATTTGTATAGCGCTTACTACCCCTGACGAGGCATCGAAGCGCTTTTCGGCGAGTAGCACGCTACTCCGGGACCCATAGAGGATTAGTGTTGAATTAGTATAGTGAAACATGCAAGTAAATTTTAAGTGGTGGATATTAGTCAGTTATTTGGAGTGAGAAGGATAGCGGAGGGATAGAAGGGAAAGAAATGTTTGCATTCATATAGCGCCTGTTACCCCTGATGGGGTGTTGAAGCACTTTTCTGGCGAGTAGCAGGCTACTCCGGAACCCATAAAGGATTAGTGTAGAAAATTAGTATAGTGAAATATGAAGTATAATAATTGAGTGGTGGATAAGTTAGTCAGTTATTTGTATTGAGAAGGGTTGGGGAGGGGTAAAAAAGGGAAAAAGGTTTGCATTTATATAGCGTTTGTAACCCTGATGAGGTGTTGAAACGCTTTGTTGGCGAGTAGCACGCTACTCTGGAACCCATAAAGGATTAGTGGTGAATTAGTATAGTGGAATATGGAATTAGACAAGTGAACATGTTAGTCTGTTATTTTGATTGAAAGGGATAGTGGAGGGATAGAAGAGTGAAGGATTTCTTTTTTTAGGTCATAGCAGTAGGAGGAGGCTTTTGGATGAGTAAAAAAGGGTTTTTGGAGGGGAAGAGTCAGAGGGAAGAGTTTAGAAAGGTTTGTTTTGGGGGATCGGTATAGTAAAAGAGGTGTCAGATGATGCAAGGAGGGGTAGAGTAGGAGAGAGTCCAGAAAGGGTTATTTTGGGGAACATAGTAGTGGTATAGGGTTTGGGTTAAATGAGAGAGTGGGTGTAGAGGATATAATGATAGATGTATAGGGTGAGAGATAGGGTAGTGCATTGGAAAGAGTAGTAGAAAGAAGTTTGAGATGAGTCAGAAAGTTGGGCTAGAAGATATATTGAGAGAAGTATAGGCTGAGAAATAGGGTAGTGCATTGGAAATGCTAAATTAGAAGAAAGTGATAAATATATAGATCCATAAGTACATTGAAAGTATATAGATGCATAAAGGAGGTAAGTATACACAGATTAAAGATATTGATAGAGGTACAGGATGAGAAATAGGGTAGTGCATTGGATATGCTTTTTCAGGAGAAAAGTAACAGACACACAGATCAAAGTACATGGAGGTACATAGATGCACAATGGAAGCTAGAACATGTAGACCAAAGATGATTTATTTTATTTTATTTTATAACAACATAATTATTCTACATGTTTATACAAAGCGATACACAAAGATAGGTACATATCTATAGTGAAAATAAATGCTTATATATAGAGGGACACATACATAGGGTGGGTATTAATGAATGGGAAAATGGGCAGCATTTCTGGCCCAGGTCCCGACCAGTTTCGAACAGGCTCAAACAGGCACTCACCCTTGTCCTCTCCACCCTTAGCCTCGACACCCGGGCTGAGACGCCCTAAGCCTTGGCCGTTTATAGCCCTAGTAGTCAATGGGAACCCTAGCCCTAACACTATCCAATCACAACACTAGCCCTAAAATCTAGAACCAATAGGAGACCAGGACCTTACAGCCAATCTTAGCCCTAGTCCAAGTACCCAATCAGTTTAAAAAACCCTGATCTCTACGTCCAATAGAGGCCCCAGCCCTACCAGTAGTCCCAACCCTAGTCCAAGCAACCAATGGCACAGGAAGCCATAGTCCCTACTTCCAATAGAAAGCCTAACCCTACTCTTAGTCCCACACCTAGTCCATGAACCAATAACACCAGAAGCCCTAATCGCTACTTCCAATTAAAGGCCTAACCCTAGCCCTAGTCCCACCCTAGTCCCAACAACCAAAAATACAGGAAGCCCTAGTCCCTACTTCCAATAGAAATCCTAACCCTAGCCCTAGTCCCACCCTAGTCCCAACAACCAATAACACAGGAAGCCCGAGTCCCTACTTCCAATAGAAATCCTAACCCTAGCCCTAGTCCCAACCCTACATTGATTGAATCACAGACCCAGAAACCAATCAGAACCCTCATATACCCAACCAATGAGGACACTAACCCTAATCCAATAGAAACATCAGATACAACCACCAATCAGTGTACACATGTACCGAACAATATCAGACTATATAAGGTCCCAGCTACCTCAGACAAGGTTTGCTGGCCAGGGAGTTGGAAGCTGCTCCTCTATTCAGAAATCTCCTAGGAGACAGACAGGCTCAATCCACACTTTGGACTTCTGCAGGTAAGGCCCTAACAAACTTGTTCTCTAACACCACTATTTGTATAAAGCTTTACTCCCTCTCCTGGCCAAAAAACGAAGTGCACAGTCCCTATTAAACACAGTTTAAACAGCTTACAGCAGATTACTGCTGTCTCAGTGGGAAGGGGGGGGCTGGTTTCACTGACTTGTTAACACAAAATGGTAGCTGGGGGTGCACTGCTTAACATACAGGTCTTAGCACAGAGCAAAGGAGACATTTGGAGGGAAAAACTGAAAGTCACGGGGAATGAGAGGGAAAAACTACAGAGTTTGGACTGCAAATCCCACAATTCAACAGGTTAAATGGAAGCAGTCACGGGCAGGAAAAACCACAAGTTTAAACACAAAAACATGGGATAAATTATGCAATCACTGGCAGGTTAAAACTACAATTTTAAACTGTAACAACCACAGGCAAAGACAGGTAAAGAAATTTAAAAAGAAAAAAAAAAGGATGATGCAATCACAGGTGGGGAAAATCGTTTTTTAAACTTTTTTTGGAAAGAGACAGCACTAGTCTGCCTCCTTACCACTTCCTGGACTCTGCTCACTGCAATCTGGGCACAGGTAGGCTGCAACTCACAAGATGGAGGAGAATGATTTGGGGTGCACCCAGCAAAGCCTTCAGCGGACTGGGCAGGTGTGAGAGGAGGGCTCAGATTTGCTTGGAGCTGGGGAAAACCAATAGCAGTCCTAGGTCTGCTGGCCTGGGGGTGGGGCTGGGACTGGGGAGCTGCTCTATTCAGCTATCTCCTAGGAGACAGACAGGCTCAATCCACACTTTGGTAAGGCCCTAACAAACTTGTCCTCTAACACCACTATTTGTATAAAGCTTTACTCCCTCTCCTGGCCAAAAAACGAAGTGCACAGTCCCTATTAAACACAGTTTAAACAGCTTACAGCAGATTACTGCTGTCTCAGGGGGAAGGGGAGGGCTGGTTTCACTGACTTGTTAACACAAAATGGTCGCTGGGGGTGAACTGCTTAACATACAGGTCTTAGCACAGAGCAAAGGAGACATTTGGAGGGAAAAACTAAAAGTCACGGTGAATGAGAGGGAAAAACTACAGAGTTTGGACTGCAAATCCCACAATTCAACAGGTTAAATGAAAGCAGTCACGGGCAGGAAAAACCACAAGTTTAAACACAAAAACATGGGATAAATTATGAATCCTGATAAACTGGCTAACTTACTAAGAGGATCCCATCTGAAGGGATGCAATTGAAAGGTGACATATCATCAACAACAATTCCTATTAATTTCTTTTTAAGGTTTGCGTTATCCAAGACCTTTGATTTTACTAAAATTATATATATATATATATATATATAATATATTCACATATACGGGCTTTAAGTAAGCCTTCTTCACCCATTGGTCTGTGGTGGTGTCATTTGCATTTTAATTCCACCCAGTACAGCATAAAGCACAGAGCAATGAGTCAGCCCACTCAGACATTGGCCTACTTCACGAATAGTATAGGCATTCTGCTTTTTCACAAGATGCACATTTGCAAATGTAGTAATTCTATTCATTGCCAGGGCCTACTATAGTAGAATTTTTTGTCACCATAAAAGTACCCAATGTTTTCCTTTTAGGTCTGCCCTTAGCCAAGACCTTTGGATTTTACTAAAAGTATATGTATAAAACGCTTACTTCTAGGACCTTTCAGCCAACTCTCTTCGCCTATCGGCGTGATATGGTGTCATTCACATTTTTCTTCCGCCATCTGCGGCAGGCAGCATGGAGCAGCCCACTTCAGCCATTGACTAAATTGACTGTGAGCGATGGCATTCTGCCCTTTCAAAGGAGCACATCCACACACAAAGTAGTCTATTTAAGTGGCAGGGACTACTGTAGAAATGTGTGCTTTTTGAGATCAAAATATATTATATGTTTTGGTTTTTTTAGATTGATGAGGGCCTGCCAGCTTCCTCAGCAATAAGAACACCAGACCTAATAGCTTACCCAGTGCTAGTTTTGTACTGTTGTTATTTACCCTTGCCTGCTTTCATCACAATTAAGGGCATGACCTCCAAAGAAGGAAAAGGCAATTAACAGATGTAAATGAATAAGTGGACTATTGGAAACTGTCCTCTAATCTTGCCCAATATGAATAAATAAACATGCCCACTTTCTCCATCTGCTTCATGTTCTGTTCCAAATGTTCACTAAACTTCAAATGCAGTAAAACAGCAGCAGACAACAATTATTCTAAGGCTTCTGAATGGATAAGCAAACTGCAGTGTTCTATACAGGCAGACAGCATAACAGTATAGGCTGCTGCCGAGGGCTGCTCAGATGGTTTACGGCTGTAGCACTCACAGGCCGAAGACAATGGGAGATGGCTTGTAACAACAGGTACAGTTTGACAATAATTGCTTTTAGAACTTTACTTTGTATTCTTGGGGGATCCAATGCAAACAAAGGAGTAGAAGGGAAACAATAATCGCTGCTACAATATTTCTGCTCCAAATTCCAAAGGTTGTATTTCTGTATCTCCCAGTTTAATTTAGAACATTCTACCCTCAGTTGACGGAATGCTCTAATAGCTATAACTGCCCTTTTATTTTGAGCAGCCCCAGTACTTTATGCCCTTTTATTTTGAGCAGCCCCAGTACTTCATGGTCGTCTTTATTGTCATAAGCCATCGCCTGCGTCTGATTAATAACATTTACTGCTGTAAACTCAGAATCTCAATAAGAAAGCACTTTCCAGCAAGACTCCCAGACATGTAAAAGCTCTTAGAAGAGCCATGCTTTCCATTTAGAACTGAGACTCTAGCATTCATAACAAACATTGGCAAAACCAATAGGTCTTGGCTGTTGGACTATTGGTTTTGTCAATGATTTTAGACATGCGGCACAGCATCCCCAATGAAGTGCCAAATGGCTAAAGAATTAAAAAAACGTTAACACATCAAACAGCATCATTTTGTTGGAGCACACGCCACAAATTCAGGCACCAGGAAAATGAAGCAGACACTTCTTTATTTTTTTCTTTTTAGTTACTGATTCGAGTCACATTGGCAACTAAAAAGAAAATAAATGCATGAAAGCACTCTTTGTTTTTAAAATTGATGGGGGGAAGCAACTCAGGAGGTTGCTGGTAAAAGCAAAATGGGGGATGAGAGATGGATGCAACACGGGATGCAGTTTGGGGGATGGGTTTTTAAAGTTGTCGGGGGAAGCGACAGGTAGGGCAGAAGCAACACAGGTGTGGGTGGGGGGCATAAGCAGCATGAAGGACAAGAGGCTAGGGTAACATGGGCATAGGCGGGAGGATGAAATGGGCAAAAGAGATCAAAGAGGGCCTTGCAGGGAGAAAGTATATACAAAAGAAGACAACATGGGGCATGTGGGGGAGAAGCACTCAGGCAAGGGAGAGGAATACGGAGTGTGGCAGGGGAGAGAAGCACATGAGGGAGACAGGCTCGGTCTGCAAGTGCAAGTGAGGCCATGGTGCCTCTGCCACTTTGCCTCACTACACCTCTCACCTTAAGTAATGATCCCAAAGCACAAGTTACTAACTTGTGTAACGATATATCTGTAAAAGACAGTAGTTAGTGACAGATTCCTTACCTTAGAATATCCCCAGGCGTCAGGCTGGATCCGGAAAGTTTTTGCGAAGCAGTACCCTTGCGCGTCGGTAGGCGGCGTCGTGATCGCTGGGATGACGTCGCGTGCAGTTCTTAGACGCCGCCCCTGCGCGCTGACGTCAGTTCTTCTTTTTCCGCGCCAGTAAGCGCAGATCCGGGAAGAGCAGTGCCCTAGTCAATTTTTGACTAAATTTTTTGGTGATTTTTCACTGTTTTCTTTTCGAGTCGTCGACTCCTAGGTGTCGATAGGGATGCCCGGCTTCAAGCCATGCGACGTCTGTGGTCGAATGATGTCGATCACAGACCCGCATCTGGAGTGTCTCTTCTGTCTCGGCCGAGACCACGACACGAAGTCGTGCTCCGCGTCCGTCGTCGGCGTCGTGATCGCCGGGATGACGTCGCGGGCAGTACTTAGACGCCGCCCCTGCGCGCTGACGTCAGTTCTGTACACGACTTTCCGCGCCAGGAACGCAGAGCCATGCAAGAAGCTGACATAGGTGTCTGAAAAATACTAGGGCCCTGAAAGGGATGTCCTTAACCCTAGAAATCAGTTCGCAGAACGGGGAGGATGGGTGGGCGGTAGGGAATCTGTCACTAACTACTGTCTCTTACAGATATATCGTTACACAAGTTAGTAACTTGTGCATCTGAAAGAGACACGTTAGTGACAGATTCCTTACCTTAGAATAGATACCCCAGCAATACCAACCCCGGTGGTGGGTCTGCGAACAAAGATCAGACAAGGAAGTCCCGGAGGACAGAACGGCCAAAGAAGCCGTCCCTCCGGACCTGACTGTTAAGGCAGTAATGCTTTGTAAATGTGTGCAGCGAGGCCCACGTAGCTGCCTGACAGATAGCCTGCAGCGGAACACCGCGGCCTAAAGCCGTGGTAGCAGCCGTTGCCCTGGTGGAATGGGCACGCAGCCCAACAGGAGGCTCCTTCTTAGCCAAAGAATAGCAGGCTTTGATACACAAGGTTACCCAGCGGGAGATGGTTCTCTTGTGCACCGCCCGACCTTTTTTGGCGCCCACGTAGCCAACAAAGAGCTGATCATCCACCCGGAAGTGTTGTGTGCGGTTGAGGTAAAAGGAAAGCGCACGTTTTGGGTCCAGACGGTGGAGCCTCTCTTCCTCTCTGGAAGGATGCGGAGGCGGAAAGAAGGTGGGCAAAGTGATGGTCTGCCCAATGTGGAAGGCAGTAACCACCTTTGGCAAGAAGGACGGACGCGTCCGAAGAACAACCTTGTCTGGATGAACAGACAGAAAGGGAGGTTTACATGAAAGAGCCTGGAGCTCACTCACCCGCCGAGCGGAGGTGATGGCCACCAGAAAGGCTGTCTTCAGAGTCAGAAGACGAAGAGGACAGTTGTGCAGAGGCTCAAAGGGAGCGCACATAAGAAAGGTAAGAACCAAGTTCAAGTCCCACTGAGGCATCACAAACGGAACAGGAGGGAAGAGGTGTGTAATGCCTTTTAGAAACCTGTTAACAACAGGGGACTTGAAAAGGGAGGGCTGATCAGGAAGCCTGAGGAAGGCCGAGATAGCACAAAGATAGCCCTTGATGGTACCCAGGGCAGAACCCTGTTGGGCCAGGGAAAGAAGGAACAGAAGAACCTCAGAAAGAGGGGCAGAAAGGGGATTCACAGCCTTTGCTGTGCACCATGCCACAAACTTGTTCCACCTGCAGGCGTATACCACCTTAGTGGAGGGACGCCTGGCTGCCAGAATTACATCACAAACTTCGGGAGGCAAGTCGAAAGGAATCAACTGCCGCCGCTCAATCTCCACGCAAGCAGGTGGAGGCTGGACAGGTTCGGGTGGAGGACCGTCCCCTGCTGCTGCGACAGAAGATCCTCCCGAAGAGGCAGACGGATCGGGGGATCTACGCTCATACTGAGTAGCTCGGGATACCAAACTCTTCGAGCCCAGTCCGGAGCCACAAGAATGACTTGGGCCCGGTCGTGCCGAATCTTCTTCAACACTCTGGGTAGAAGTGGTATAGGCGGAAAGGCGTACAACAGACCCCAACTCCACTCGCGACGAAAAGCGTCGCCGAGCGAGTGCCGCCTTGGAAATTCCAACGCGCAGAACTGATGACATTGCGCTTTCTCTTCGGTGGCGAATAGATCTAACCAAGGCTCTCCCCACTGAAGAAAGAGTCCTTGCGCCACTTCCGAGTGAAGACGCCATTCGTGATCCATCATGCACCTGCGGCTGAGTTCGTCCGCCCTGGCGTTCAGGGAACCTGCCAGGTGTTGAACCATCAGGAATATGCCCTGATGTTCCAGCCATGTCCAGAGGCGCAGAGCCTCCTGACAGAGGGTCCACGACCCCACCCCGCCCTGTTTGTTGCAGTACCACATGGCGGTGGTGTTGTCTGTGAACACCTGCACTACCTTCCCTTTGACAGAGGGAAGGAATGCCTTGAGTGCCAGACGGATCGCCCGGAGCTCCAGAAGGTTGATATGGAGCCGGGACTCCGCCGGAGACCAGAGGCCTCTGATCTCCGCCTCTCCCATGTGACCGCCCCATCCCAGAAGGGACGCGTCCGTCACAACTGTGTGCTCTGGCTGGGGAAGGGAGAGGGATCTGCCCATGACCCACTGCCGGTTCGAGAGCCACCACTGCAACTGTTTTGCAGTCCCCGCCGAGATCTGGACGTGATCGGACAGGTTGCCCTGGTGCTGCGCCCACTGGAACTTCAGGTCCCACTGCAGAGCCCGCATATGCCATCTGGCATGATCGACTAGCAGGATGCAGGATGCAGGAGGCCATGAGGCCCAGCAGCCTCAGGGTCATCTGTACCGAAACCCAGGATAAAGGCTGAAAGATCGGAATCATAGCCTGAATATTCCGGACTCGCCGTTCGGGAGGATAGGCCCGAAACTGCGTCGTGTCCAGAACTGCTCCGATGAAAAGGAGCTGTGGGCAAGGAATCAGATGTGACTTCGGCACATTGATGGAGAACCCCAGCGAGTGCAGGAGTTCGGCCGTAGTCTGGAGGTGGGAGACGACTGCCTGGGACGAGCCCGCCTTCAGCAGCCAGTCGTCGAGGTAGGGGAAGACTGGAAACCCCTGCCCGGCGCAGATGAGCTGCGACCACCGCCATCACTTTCGTGAACACCCGAGGGGCACTGGTAAGGCCAAAGGGGAGCACGGTGAACTGAAAATGCTCGAGGCCTACCGTGAACCGCAGGTAACGCCGGTGGGCCGGCAGGACGGGGATGTGGAAATAAGCGTCCTGCAAGTCCAACGCTACCAACCAGTCTTCAGGGTCGAGGGCAGTCAAGACCTGAGCTAGGGTGAGCATCTTGAACTTCTCCTTCCGGAGGAAGCGATTGACGTTCCGGAGGTCCAAGATAGGACGCATGTCCTCCTTGTCCTTTTTGGGCACCAGGAAGTAGTGGGAGTAGCAACCACGTCCTACTTCTGGGGTCGGAACATGCTCGATGGCCCTCTTGGCCAAGAGGGCCGTGACTTCCTTCTGCAGAAGTACCAAGTGATCCCCTGACATCCGGTGGAATTGAGGTGGCATGGCTGGGGGGGTGGTCTCGATGGGGAGGGAGTAGCCCCTTCGGACAATGTCCAAGACCCACCTGTCCGAGGTGATGGGACGCCAGTGGTGAAGGTGATGGCGGACCCTGCCCCCTACTGGCGTGCTGTGCACCTGAAAGGAGGGACTAGGAGGGCTTGGAGGCCGCGGACGGGTTGGAGGTGGTGGCCTGACCCGCACGCTGGTTGCCCGAACCGCCACGGCGGTATCCACGTCCTCGGCCACGCGAAGGCGCTTGCTGCGCGGGCCGGTGGCTGGGCTGTTGACGTGACTGGGCGCCCCTTCCGTGGCCACGAAAGGGGCGAAAAGCAGAGGTTTGCGGAGGGCGCACAACAGAAAGGCCCAGGGACTTGGCAGTAGCCTGTGAGTCCTTAAAGCGCTCCAGCGCATGGTCTGCTTTGGAACCAAAAAGACCGACTCCATCAAAGGGCATGTCCATGAGTGTATTCTGTACATCACCCGAGAAACCAGTGGTCCTCAGCCAGGCGTGGCGACGCAGCGCCACCGTCGTTGCAAGCGATCTGCCCAGCGAGTCGGCGGTATCAAGGCCACAACGTATGGTGTACTTTGCCGCATCCCTACCTTCCGCAATGGCGCGGGTAAGCAGTGTCTGGACCTCCTCAGAACACTGGGGCAAAACAGTCGGCACCGAATCCCACAGGGAGTGGGTATATCGGCCCAAAAGGCAAGCAGTGTTCACCGACCGCAAGCCAGCACTGGAGGAAGAAAAGGCCTTCTTCCCAAATTGGTCCAGGCGTTTGGATTCCCTATCCGGAGGGGCGGTAGGGAAGGCGTTTTGGGAGGCAGAGGCTTGGACAACCAAGCTCTCGGGGGTGGGATGTTGGGAGAGAAACACGGGGTCGCCCGGAGCAGGGCGATGGCGTCGGGCCACGTTCCTATCCACAGGAGCCCCTGTGGTGGGCTTGGACCAGGTGCCCAAAAGAACGTCAATCAGTGCATCATTAAACGGCAGCACAGTCTCCGCAGAGGAGGCTGCCGGCTGAAGCACTTCCGTCAAGAGATTAGTCTTGACAGCCAGAGTAGGCAATTGGAGGTGCAAGGCTCCAGCTGCTCTACGCAACACTGTTGCGAAATTTGCTCCCTCCTCCGTAGCCACGGGAGGAGACAGCATGCCAGTGTCAGGGGAAGTATCTAGACCACTGGCATCCCCAAGTTCCTCTGCCCAGTCCTGATCATACTCACACTGCCGTGTGAGAGGGTCTTCTGACCCCTCCCAGCTCTCCTGGTTCTCCTCTAGTGAAAAATATGGAGGAGGAGGGACATTTGGGGCCCAAGGTCTCGTCGGGCGACGCTGGTCCGGCTCCATGTCCGGACCCGGAAAGAGCTGGGGAACAACGCCGTCCGGAGCCCCGGACGGCGTCAGAAACGGCACCGGGGACATCGGCGTCGGCGGAGGCGTGGGTAGGTCAACCGGCGTCGATGGGGGTTGCGGCCCCACCGGGGCCGGGATCGAGGCCGGGGCCGGAGCCGAGATCAAGGCTGGCGGGACAGGCGACGCCGGGACCGGAGTCGTCGGCGACGCCGGAGCAACCCCATCAGGGCCCGCGGGGCCCGAAGGCGCACCGGAGGGACCTTGAGGCCCGAAGAGGCGGGCCATGGCGACAGGAATTCCTGTACTTGGGCCGGAGTCGCCCCCGAACCCGGAAAGGACGGGTAATGCGGGGTGGCTCGACAGGCACGTCCGGGGCCGTGGGGGCGGGAACGGTGCCGACAGGGGCCTCAGCCGAGTCGCGAGACCGGCGAGGCGAAGTCTTAGAGCGATGATGCCTCTTAGACTTTTTGTGCTTCGACTTACCCGAGGAGCGCGAAGACTTGGACTCCGACGACCGGCGGGGACTCCACGACCGGCCCCTCGACCTCTCCTGGGACCGGGGCTTGGTGTCGCGCGGAGCCGACTGCCGGACCTCGAGTAGCTTTCGAGACCGCTCTTGCAAAGCCTTCGGGTGAAGTTTCCGGCAGTCAGGGCACGACTTCGTGTCGTGGTCTCGGCCGAGACAGAAGAGACACTCCAGATGCGGGTCTGTGATCGACATCATTCGACCACAGACGTCGCATGGCTTGAAGCTGGGCATCCCTATCGACACCTAGGAGTCGACGACTCGAAAAGAAAACAGTGAAAAATCACCCAAAAATTTAGTCAAAAATTGACTAGGGCACTGCTCTTCCCGGATCTGCGCTTACTGGCGCGGAAAAAGAAGAACTGACGTCAGCGCGCAGGGGCGGCGTCTAAGAACTGCACGCGACGTCATCCCAGCGATCACGACGCCGCCTACCGACGCGCAAGGGTACTGCTACGCAAAAACTTTCCGGATCCAGCCTGACGCCTGGGGATATTCTAAGGTAAGGAATCTGTCACTAACGTGTCTCTTTCAGATCCACATCTCCATATCCCACATCCCAGGTGGAGCTATGGAGCTTCTCCCACTGTTCCTCTCCCCACCTCTGCCCTACGTGATGCTCTTTTGCCCCATTTGGGCTGCGTTTCCCACTGTGGTCTGAATAATAAGCTCAAGTGACTCTCCCTACATGTATATGTTCACCTTTGGATCAAGGGAAGGTCTGTTGCCTCACTTGGCCTATCTTGCCTCACAAAGAGAAGCTGTAGCCCACAAGAGGAAATTATAACTCTCCAGGCCTGATACCTTTCTTAGCCTGGTTCTAAAAAAGCCCCCCCCAAGCCCAAGAGACCTATTGATATCTCTCTGATCCTTCTTCACCCTTTCTCTTGCACTGAGGGAAACTCTGGTGTCTCTCCTTGCCTAGGGCTCCAAATCAGGCTTTGATGATTTACACATCTTGCTTCTCTCCACATTTAACACACCCTTCCTGCCTTAGGTCACGAGAGACGTTCTGGTGCATCTCAGTCGGCTTCTTCCCACTGTGGGCCCCAGATCAAGCCCATGTACCACTCTCAGCCTGTCACTCTACTCCTGCACCCTAACATAACCTTTGCTACCCCTTTAAGCCTGTCATCCAAACCTGAGCCTTATAGGAAGCTCTGATGCCTCTCTCAGCATATCTATCTCCTCCTTTAATACACAATAAGCTCTGCTGCTGGTCTCAACCTACCTCTTCACATCTTCGTTGTAAGAACAGCACTGGTGCATCACAATAATTACTCTCCAGAGATCATGGCTTTTAATACTTACAAGTTGGATTCAAATTAAATCTCCTATGTTTTTCCCAGTTTCTGCATTGTTCAAGTTCCCCTTGAAGCATTGGTTTCTCCCTAAGCTGTAATGACCTATGGGCGAACATAACAGTATGTATTCTACACTTGGGTAGCCTGGAAAGTGAACCTGTTTGGATAGCTATGAGAAATACACATATTTGTAATCTGCATAGCCTTTTTTACATCAGTCTTTCATGAAACTATAAGTCTTATTTGTTCCATTTCCTTAGGCAAAAGATAAAACAATTAGGGGCTTATTTCGATGTTGGGCGGAATTGCTTCCGCCCAACACCAACTTGGCCCTGGGGCCGACCAACACTCGGTCGGCGGTCCCGACCGGCCCATTCGCATTCACACTTTTCTCAATGGGAGCTAGTCTTATGGCCGTAAACCGGCCGTAACACAAGCTCCCATTGAAAAAAGGGAGGAGCAGTTAATCTCTGCACCCCATGGCAAGCACCTCAAGGTGCCCCCTCAGCCTCCAACTGGAGGCCGTGCACCAAAGAGGGCCCTGCTGGGGGACCCCAAACACTTTCCGACATGGTTTCAGGCTGGCATGGAAACCATGTTGGAAAGTGTACATCGTAATCTCAAGGGCGGAAGGGCCACCCTTGAGATTACTGGCCGGCTTCCAACTGGCCGACGGGCTCTCCGAGCCCATTGGAAACCAGCTGGAATGACCAGCTGGTTTACTTTATGACTGCCTCCATCATAATGAGGCGGTCAGAAAGTAAACCGCATGCCCCATTATGATGCTGCCCTGAAGGCTCTGACCGCAGTTGGAGCCTGTACAGGCCGCATCGTAATCGGCTCCTTAATCTGTAAATACAGGCCAACAACCATTGTTTCTTCTTCAGTCAAAAGTGATATCTCCTTTCCAAGGAACATTTTGTCTCTGTCAGCCTAAGCTTACTTCCTGGTTTGAAATAAAAGATTCTTGTCTCTCCCAGCCTCTGATTCAGCCCTTTCTTCCGGACAAGATCCTACACCTCTCACAGCCTCCAAGTGAAGCCCCAATTTTTCTCAGACCATAGGTAAGATGCTCCCATAATCCCCCACACATCCTTAAAAACATGACTTGATGCTGCCAGCACTAACCACCTTTCCTGTCAATTAGAGGAGTGTCCGAGTGATGCTTTTCTTTGACACTAACCCTCTAACGTCAACTTCTAATGGTGAGGAGAGGAGGATTGTGAGGAAATGAAGAGTTGACACTCTGGAAGCTTTTACGTAGTTAGTACAGACCATGGATACAGCTATCTGCAAGCCTGGCTGAAGGTTTTTTTTTTTTTAGTACCTAAAGAACAACAGCATTATTTGAAAACAAATAAAGATGCTAGAACTGATTCACTGTAAAAGGAAGGCACATAGTGGGTGTAATTGGAAGACAACAATGTTAGTGTCTATTTATACACCCCACACCTCCATGAGGTAGATCACTCTAAAGCCATTGTTTGAAGATATCCTGGACCTCAGAGGCAAATGTATGCCAGAGATGATTTTCAATGCTGATGCCACTGATCATGTTCTTGTGGCTAGTGCTAAAAATCAAACATTCAATCTGTTCCAAAACCTACTGCATGAATTTGCATTTGCAGATTGTAAGCTGATTAATCATCTACTTTTTGCTTCAGTTAAATCCATTTAAAGCAGTTTCACTTCTTCAACATAAAAAATGTTCAATGCGTTTGTCCCAAGTAATAAATTGTGCACTGCCTTCTGCTGTGAAGCAGCGCCTTGCAAAATTAAGTTCCTTTGGTCCAACATATTATATTTTCTCGTATGACATTGATCCCTGGCTATCAATTTTGCTCAGAAATTTATTTGGTGGGATTCAAACTGTCAGACATTAAGTCATATGCTTCTGTGCTGGCCTTGGTGCGTCTCAGTTAATTTAATGTGTTGAATACCAGCGGTTGCATAAGGCTCTCTCTTTTGTTCGCATCGTAAGTCTTCTGTGATGTGGTTGTTATTTTCCTCTATTTATCAATATTGGATAATTCATCCTGCTGTGCTCGGGTGCAGTGTTCAATCCTTTTGAATCTGAGCTGAATGCCAAGGTTACTAAAATTACACTTCCAGACAGGGCTATCATAGATTGTTCATCTAACTGAATGTCATTTTACCAGCAACTCCAATATGTTGACATCCAGAAGAATCATTATTTTCTACTCCAAGATGATTCCTAGAACATTTACTTTTAAAGGTTTTTTTCTCTGCCTGGTGACACTCTCTGTGTACGTGATCTTTGCCTTGAAAATCTGTTCTCTATGGTGTGTGCTAAAATATTCACAGGAAACAAATCTATTAAGGATGTTTTAGTCGACGAATACCCCGATATTCTTACCTGAAGAAAGGGGCATTTCCTGTTCTCCGAAATCTTTATTGTGTCAGATAATTATGCCCACCTGCTGCGATGGCACAAAGAATTGGAAACTGGCCGATCCTTTACCCCCATACAACTAACATCAAATACTACTACACGTCCATGTGGAAAGCATGAACCAGCTTTTAGTTCCTTCTCAGAATACGTTTTTCTATTTAACTGATCAATATTGGCGTTCGGAAGCACGTAGAAGCAAGTATCACACACTATGTCTAAGAATATATTAATTAATTTACATACATCAATCATGCAGCACCAAGAGCAAGTCTGCATTCAGCAGTGGCCTGGCATGCCTCTGTTTTAGCAGACATTAAAACCCAGACTAGACCCCACAGCTGAATGGAGACTCCAGCTCTGAGTCTGAGCTGCCATTGTGCTCCATTGCTTTAATTTCACCAAGGGCGTGTGTCCATTGTGAATTCAAGTTGCAACGTTGTCATGCAGCATTCCAACGTCATCATGTACTAATACCTCATGACACTGAATGTGATCTAATTTCAAGAAGACATGGAGTGTTTCCATCTGCTTCCCGAGTTTTTACTGTTTCAGTTGGCATTTGTGCTACGAATGGGGAGTTCAATTCACAAACCAATTTCCACACCTAGGTTCCAAACTCCATGAGCAAATGGCTCGATTTATGAGAGCAAATCCTCGTTTAGTATTTTTACTCACTCACACACAATACTCACACATATTTTTCATCAGAATGAACCCGCTGCAAAGGGCAGGAAGTGGGTGTTCTAGTGAACACTTAAAAATGTAAATGATAGTGGGTATATACAAACCAGGGTCATATGCACTGACATTACATTTACAAAACGTGGTCACAAATTGCGCACCAACTTGTTTCAAAATGCAATCTGATTTTCGAAATCAACCTATATACAAATGGATCCAATCACTAAATATCAAAAGGGATCACAGAACAACCTGCCTAATTAAAATTCATAGGACAGGTTGCAAATTAAGACTCCCTCCCCCCCCCCACTGATTGACTACAATCACTGAGATGGTAGCCTGCAGGGGACAGGAGGCCCCCAACCATAAGATTGCTTTCTCTAATGGAAATATGTTTAAAGCAGCCAAAGTTACTTAAAGGAAGTGGGGGCTGCATAAAGACAAAGGTTTCCCATTTTGAAAAAAGTTGGTGAGAGCAGGCAGTGGTCTCCTGGACTACTACCTACTCCCCCTGAGGCTGCAACCCAATTACCAAAGGGGACGGGCTCCATGGGGATACCCATCCCCTTTGCGAATCAGTTTTTACCCCAACTTGAGAGTCGGTAACATATAAATGGTTTGCAACTAGAATTGAGGTCTCAAACCATTGATACAAAGGATACCAATTTAAAATTTGGAAGGAGTGCCCTAAACATGCCACTTACAAATTGCGTTCTGGTATCTATTTCTAAATCCATTCGGAAAAGGTTTCCTGAGTTGATAAATGGGTTTAGCACTTTTGAAAAAGGATTTTATTGTTCACAAACCCTCTGATTTACCAAATCAGACCAAACCAGTCAAATACTTATTTTTGTATTAAAAAGACATATTTTAATTCTAACTCTAAGGATTCAAAGGAGTAATACGACACTCATAAGCAATAACAATCCCCTTAAGGTCGGGGCTCGAGTTCTCAGTGGCAAATCCCTGCCCTCTCCTCCTAATGTGGTAGGGGTAGTCCTCGTTCAGTGGTGGCCGAATCCAGAGAATGCTCACTGGTTACTCAAGAGTCCACTCCGACTCCCTACAAAAGTAGTCAAAAGTGTCTTTGCTGCCACAGCACCTTTAGCAGCGAGTCTCCGGGCCTGGTGAGCCGATAACAAGTCTTACCCGCTACAGCAGCGTGGAAGCGTCTCAGCGTGTGCCCCAACCGCGGGCACTCACAATGCTCCAGTGTAGCTCGGTTGAGTCGAGCTGCACATTGAGTGTGCAGCAGCACCCAGCAGGAGTAGGCTCTACCCGAATGTGTCTGGCTGACACGAGTAGTGATCAAAGGTGATCATCAGCATAGTACGTTAAGCGCTTCCCAACAGGGGATGGGGTTGATCCTGGTGCTCCTGATCGGTTCCTGGAGGTGCACTCTCGGCATCCTCTTCAGTCCACGGGACAGGTCGGGGGCAGTCTTTGATGCTTGTTTCGGCACACAGGTCACAGCTTTCAGTTCTCCAGCCAGTGGCCTGAATTTCACAGCTCACTCAGTACTGGCAGCCCCTCCTAGCATACGGGGTTGCCGCAATACCTGCAAAGAAGGTGCCGATCCTCACTGCATGGCAGTCTATACCACAGTGGCGCCTCTTGGCATAGAGGATTGCCACTAAGGCCCGCATAGGTTTTGACACTTGTCGGCAGCAAACACTTACATGGCAGCCCTTTCTGGCAAACGGGGTCATTGCAATGATGTGGTACGGGTTTCACTCTCCCTGCACGACATATGGCTCATGACTATCTTCACACCGGACCTCTCCTGGCATACGGGGGTCGCCGACCTGATTCTGCACACAGGCAATGACCTGCTTGGTGGAGCAGCTAGCTCATTACACCTTGCACCAGGAGTCCTCGCGACAGTTCTCCCCAATGGACCTCGCTACCTCCAACTCTCCCCTCTTCCACACCAAGTACACTGGTCTTAGCAAGCAGGCAAGCACAGGTGTTCCAGGTGTTGGAGCAAGTGGTTTTGGTTTCTGATGTCTCCTCACCCAGAAGAGAGAATAGCAGGCCTTGGCTCCCAGTCCTGCTTCTTTTGAAGTGTACATTTTTCCTCTCCCTCTTCGTCTTGAAAGGCAGTGTGTCACAGCAGGAGAGACTCCGAAGCCGATAGTCCCACAACACTGGCCATGAGAGTGACTAGAGTTCGTAGCTGGATATCAGTCACAGTGGTATGTGCAGTCATATGAGCAGGAGTTAAGAAAGACACTGAAAACCTGGCTCTTTAAGCTAAGGGATTAGCGGCCCGGTTCTTCTTCTCTGCTGTCTTCCGCGCTAGCGCCGGGACACCTCGTTTGAGGTAGCTGTGCGCTTCACAAATGCCCTCTATGATTATTATTATTATGTGCTGCAAAAGGTAAATCCTGGGTTCCCATCCCTACCCTTAATAGATTCCCTTATCAGCCCCATCTCCTTCCTGAAATGTGTTGAGGACCTTTCCTTGAGATCCCTCACTGAATCAAAGAGTACCTTTTGAAGTGTACAGAGGGAGTCTCTTTCTCCCTTCCTCCAGCGTATCCCACCCAGCTCACAGGAATGCAGCAATACACAAATCTGTCTGGGGGGATTCCTCTGCACCTCATGTTTTCACAATGCAGGCCTGGGTTTCCAAAATTGGAACCTAGAGTCCTCCATGTAATGTATTATTACAGGCATAATTGCACTCAGTGTATGTACACAGCAAATACACTATCTAGCACTATAATCTCCATGTATTGTGCCATCACAGACA
The DNA here is from genome assembly GCA_963921515.1 of Calotriton arnoldi. NCBI lineage: Eukaryota > Metazoa > Chordata > Amphibia > Caudata > Salamandridae > Calotriton > Calotriton arnoldi. Next base: position 853,664 of record CAWUFW010004606.1, on the reverse strand, counting down.
CACATACAATCAGCACACACATTCACTCTGCGCACACTGCTCAGTACTGTAGCTTCTCTGTATTGAGCCAAGTTGTGCAATATGCAAAAACACCCACTGCTAGCACACATGCATGCACTAGACAACACTTCACTCTACATATATTGTACTTCTCACATGCATACATACACCCAGCAAGTGCTTTCACTGCGAACGCACTGTAAAGTGCTACATCTCTCATGTTATGTAATCCTCTCTGATATACATACACCTAGAACACACACTCACCATGCATGCACTGCACAACACTGCTTTATTATTTTACTGTACCCTTCCAGGCACACATACATCCAGCGCTGAGTCACCACTCCAAAGTTGCGCAGCACTTTTCATTAACTGATGTAGGCCAAGGGTGTCTTAAGCACACAGCAGTGGAATTTTAAAACATGGGCGAGCCTGTAGGCCTCACTTCAGTGACACAGTTTAAAAAAGATCTGTTCACTCCTACTGACCATGGAACTGTATGCTGCCACTACTGCGCTTGTGCTGCTTACCTTTTGGAGAATGTAGTAGCCTTCCACCACTATGAGGGCAGCACTTTGGGAACCCCTCCTGCTACAATAAGATCACAATCTGTGAGAAAGACCTTTGTCATGGCGCACATGCATGATTTATGTTTGCCTATGACAACAAAAATCAGCATTAGGAATCCACACATCAGTGCAGTTTGGCACGCAGGGCAGGGGGACACATCCATCAACATGCAGAGGACTAACGTCATAAAATGTATGAGTTTCCAAAAAGTCACTGCCAAAATAAATATCCAACTTTTTTTGTGACCCACTAAGTCTTTGGTACCGTGCGCAATTTATCACTGCATATAGTGTATGTTACAAATAATTCTTTTAATATGTTTCAGCGATTGCACTAAATACCCACCGGTTATAGTCCGCGCTATATAAAACTCCAAATCAATAAATATTGCATATACCTTACACTGCATTTTGGGTGCACAATACATTATGTGCATTCTTTGCAAAAATATTTTTTCAGTCATTAGAACTACCACGGTAAAAACAGTACAGCAAAAAAGCAATGGTGAACAGAAGGCACACCAATTTATGAAGCCCTTAAGTTCCCTGTGTGCCATCTACTAGTCAGAGCAACAGGAGAACAGCCATGCATGAGTACACCGCTCTGTTCGACTTATTGTGGAAGAAACATGGCCTGCCCGAGGGACTTCCAGTCTAAATGAGATGGCTGCAAAAGATTGAGTAATGCTTAAAGCTGGAAGCATGCATGACCACATTCCACACAATGGCATATACTGGCCTTTTCAGTCAGCTGAGACGCGCACTCACATTCTGCTAAATGCCACTGCTTCGCTACACGCATTTCATGCACATTTAGGTCTAACAGCCCCTTTTACTAAGCATTGAAAACCATTTAGTGGATGTTGAAAGATTCACCTGCATTGGTCTCTACCACTCATTGTATTAAGTGAATGGATTGCAAGGCACAACATCTACCAAAGGGAATAAATGATAAGACGGTAATACAATGCTCGCTGGAATAAGTTTTCCAATACATATTTTTTGCCATATTCTTCAAAATGAGAAGCACTAAGGTGAAGTGGTTGAGGTGTGGGAAGGATGTCTGTAAAGGAGCTACATGGACACATATGTAAGCGCATGGATACTCAGGGGCGGCGCTTTTAAGCAGTGCAAGGAAGAAGAAACATAAAATGATAATAACTTAGAGTTATTATCAATTTATGTTTCCCGCCCCTTTCCTAGGGACTGCTCTGCTCTCGGAGCAGGGCAGGAGAGGAGTGGTTTGCCCACTCCTAAGTGCGCTATGACTGTTTGGTCGGCCCTCTTGGGCCGCCCAAACCAGTCATGCGCGCTTTCCCTGTTCTCCATGCAGGCTGCATTACAGCCTGCGTGGAGAACAACCCCAGGCCCCTATTCCCTGGTTGAGCGTCGAACCAAGATGCTCAAAACCAATCACAATACTGCATTGCAGCTTTGTGATTGGTCAGGGGAGCCTGGCTGTACTTCCTGTGCCTGTCTGACGAGTAGAGCAGAGATGCGGGACCCGGCGCGGCAAGGTAAGTGTTTTTTTATTATATATATATTTTTTAATTGCGAACAGTTTCCTCTCCTCTACAACCCCCTCCCCTCCGCGTGGCCGCCCCTCCACCCGCGAACCATGCCGGCCGCCAATGTGGATACTACGATGAAACAAGGAACTCCAGGTCAATGCCGTCTACAGGTGGAAGAGACAATGAAAAAGAGGCAAAGGCCTATCGTAGGCAGTATCTTACAGAAGACATGGGTAAAGGGAGGGCCATTTTCTTGCTCGCTACACAGCACTGCTGTTAAGGATACTGTAGTTGTAAAACGTTGGCAATATGGACCTCCTACAACATGCAGTGTGTATGTGAATCTGCTACACTTCCATCACACACTCAAACTGTACAGGCCTACGCAATGCAGACTTATTTTAAATGTAATTACATTTTTAAGATTGGGGCACTGAAGCTAAACAGAAATGAAGCATACAAAATGTGTTTCGCTTTATTGTTGTTGACATCTAATTCATAAACATTTCACTGGAACCATGAAATAACTTTGATACATTTCCACTTAAAGGGACTAATTCATAAAGAAGGCAGAAATCCCAGTTGCTGTAGGTGGTTGCCTTGTCCAGCTTGGTGGATGGGTGAGTGAGCTGTACGCTTGTTGCTTGCAAGTGTGGCGTTCTGGAGGTCATGAGCTCAAAATCCAACACACCTCACTCAGACTTCCATCTTTCTCAGGTGGGTATATTAGGTAATAGTAACATTAGTTATTTACAGCACTGTAGAGTGGCAGAAGTGTGGTATTTAGTTCTTTAGAAATAAAAATTAAATGTTTTTATTTACAAAGGGCCCGGCCCAACTTCTGAATACTTAGGACATAGGTATGCAGAGGCACACTATATAATCCTATATCTATGCAAGGCAGGCTGTCTGGAGATAGACAATCACCTGGGTTAATACTAGTGTTACATTTCACGATAAAAAATCATTTAAAACTGTTTTTCTTTCCATTGGAAGAATATTTTCCCTATTAATATATTTCTTTATCTCTGCTTTTTTCTCTTTCTTGCCCTGGAAAAAATGCTTATTCCTGACTTTTGCAAGAGTATTTCCCTCTGTTGTAAAATTCCAGGGTGGGAAATGCCATGCAAGGTTTGTGAGTAATCCCAAATCTCTGACTTGTTGTGTAAATGTTTTATCTGGCATCGTTTTTTGTACTTTACTCTACTGAATGCAGCAACACAGAGATCCTGTTACTAGGAATTTCTGACCAGGACAGCCTTTCCTTTGAATGACCTGGGTGGCTGGGCCCCCAGTCATTAGCATGTCAGAAAGTTAGAAATCTAGGGATAACATGCAGTTCAGATCTTTCATTCGCTCCTCAAGTTCTCTCTCTAATCAGTGGCGTTAACCTATAATAGTCCATTATCAGCAAGATATTGTCACTAATGCAAGTGATTTCCCTAGTGCAACAAAGAAGAGCACTGACTGAGTTGAATGAATTACTGGCAGGAAATCATCTAAAAGCAGATCCCAACCACCTTCCACCTTCAGTTCAGAAAGTCATGAAGTGTGAACTTTTCAGACAACCATGCATCTTATCTCCTGCGTTGACAACAGCATAGAGTATAACCAAATAGCAGTGTGAAAACTGCCTACTGTCAACGGAATAAGCCAGATTGTTTGATATTAATAACTATGTTAGATGGTCAGAAACATTATTACATTTTTTACATCAATGCCAGACATTATAATATTCTTATGCAAAGAATCAAACTAGTTGCAACTGAGCAACTGATCCCAAGATTGCCTTATCTTGTCCCCCTAGGGTGAAAGCTCCAATACCTGCTGGATACCCAAAAGTGATCCACACTGATTAAGGTTCAATAAGTCATTGGAATACTCAAATGGAGTACATAGAAGGCTCATCATCTTTGAAGTACTAGGATTCAATACTCATGCCACCAGATATTAATGTTCCCGTTTTGGAGAGAATAGCACATAAACCATCCTTGGCTGATGTAGATTTCCACTGCCCCGGAGCCCAACTCTCTTGGCATTCATTGATGGATGAGATTCAATCTCTGAAAGTCCATTGCAAGGCAATCTAAACAGTTCATTTATACAGTTCATTACATTTACTATTGAGACTAAAGAGTTAAGAGAATTTATTTGCCCTTCAGTGTCCATTTTTTCTAAGGAAATTATGGCCCTGCATCCAACTGTCTATCAGTATTCAGGGGAGGGAGAGTGAAATTACTTCACTGTTTCATCGGCACCACTCTAAACATTTTAAGGGTGAAGTATTCAAAAGTAGAAGATTGCTCGCTTTAGTTGTTTAAGGATCTCTGCCGCTGTCTAAATATAACCTGAAGTTAACCTTGAACATGTGGGTCAGTTTCACGGTAGGGAAAAATAAACCTCGAGCTTGAATTAAAAGTGAGTACCCACCAAATCTCCACACAGTTAGCACACAATGAGCCTAAAAAAAAGGGGGCAGGCAAAAATTACGTTCCACAATGAGACACTTGTATAGCTCTCCCACTGACAAACGCCCCATATGTAGGTTAGACAGAGACTACAATCATAACTTAGGACTGCAACTCTTCTGAGAGAATGCTTATGCTCGGGAACTTCTACCACTTGGGGCTCGCATACATTTACTTCTGCCACCTGTCTCATTTCTCTTCCATTCGGATATCATGCGGGACCAGTGGTCGAACTGGGCGGGATCTGAGGGGCACAATGTGCCAATGCTTTTTTTATTTGAAGAAAAGTCATTCCCCTACTTTTTTTGAAAAGACAATTGTTCCGCGATGGTTAATTCCGACATTTAAAATGCTTCAGCTGAAGAATGTGCTGTGAAATCGAGGGAGGGGCAGACAGCTAAACAAGCCTTCGTGCCAGGGTGCCTACTTGCCTGAAAGAGATGTAAATGTGCACAGCTGGTCAGTCTGCAAATGTAAAGGTAGCTTGGAAGCTGGAATTGGCTTTAATTGATTGAATCCCTTGAAGCTTCCTGACGGCACAGATTTATTCCTTTTTAGTGTTATTGCAAGGCTGACCTGTGAAGTTATAAAAAGAAAATGCACTGCATACAGTTTTGGGTATTAAAAAATCTATATTTTTTATCTTAAACTATTTTGTAGCAGCCTATCTTACATTGTGTGTAATGCAAGTTTAAAATAATGACTTACATTTTCACAATGCTTTCTGTCACAGTCCTCGCACTAAACATACACAAGTCACTATTCTCCACCGCGCGAACCAGGATTAAATTCTGTGGCTTTCTGGTTACAGACACAGATCTCTGCAGGTCATTAAGTAATAATGATTTCATAATGTACTAAAGTGCATTTATATTTCATTTTTCAATTTTTACCTGAAGGTGAAAGACCGAAAACAGTTAAAGAATATTTTGCTTTTTTAAGCATGCCTTTGACCCCACACTCACTCACCCGCCTCCATTGCGTGCAGCATCACAGTTCCCCTACTTTTTTTTAATGCACTTCGACCGCTGTGTGGGACTGTTGGTACTGGGCCACATCAAGCCACTCAGCCACACAGAAATGCGAACAAGTGTCATGCAGAGTGCATTACTGCAGCTTGTTGGCACTAGAGCTGTAAACGGCAACTGGTCAGCAGTTTGTTGGTGGCTGGCAATGTGAAGCTAAACACTACTCATGATCGCTGCATGGAGCACATAAACATGATTGGCTGTGATTCGGGTGCATCTAGTGACTGGAATCTTCAAAGTCCTCAGAGCCCCACTAGATTTGGAAGGGGTATCAACCTGGAGAGATAATGCCAGCTAGGTAATCTTATTCAGGATCCCACAAGATGTTTTTCTAAATATGGATGCTGATTTGTTCCAGGAAACTCCACTAACAGCCCCTGCAGATAAAGATTTGTGCATGCAAGGAAGCACCCAGTAAAGTGGATTTTGGAGAGGACTGGATCCATGAAGTATGTTTGAGGGAGCAAGGATTCGATGAGAAGTACTGTGACTTCACCTACAGCAGGAAGGAATGCAACGCTCACTACTGTGAAACTACCAGCAGTGATGCCACTCAAAAACAGGTGTGTTGTTGGCTCCAAACCGGATATGACATCACTCAGTGATTAATGCTCACTTCACTTCCAATTATAAACATTTAACCAAGCATTCTCTATTGTATTCCCATGTGATCAGGAAACAGCATTCTTCATACTGTTTATCTAGACCTGTGTTGACTGAATCAAGTTCGGTGTATCAGAAAAATAAGACAAAACTCAAATAAGCACAATCTTCAAAAGAGTTTCCTACTTTTAAAATATTGCTCAAACATATTACTGAAGAAACTCTTTCCCGCCAAAACCTCTGATTTGCAGTCCGAAGCCGTAGTCAGTGGTTGGCCCAGCTGCATCCTAAAAAGCAGCTAAAAATTATAATTTTTAACCTGCAACAAGATTAATAGCAAGAACAAAAATCCGTTTGACTGAGAACGACTAGCCATTTCTGCTTCACACATTAGGAGTAATCCCTTTGGGAACACGCCATTGCGTGTAGTTTTGATAACCATAAGTAGCCGAAATGAGCCTGCCACAAATTCGGAGTATCCCGCTCACGAACACGGATTAACCTTCACAGGTCCTATTACCATTTAGATCGATATTCTTTGCTGCTTCCTTAGGTCAGCAAGTATTCAAATCACCCCAGCTGCTTTACATTGCACAAGCCCTGGACAGATGCAGCAATAGCGCGGCCATGTCAAAGGGAGGTACCAGTGCGCGGCTTAGAAGCACAAACCGCATTCCTTGAAACCTAAATGAAATGTTTTTCAGTTAGAGATTTTAATATTTTTTCATGGCATCTCATTTTATTGAATATAATAAAGCATGCAGCAGCTTAGAAGCACAGCTCTCAAACTTGGTGATTTCTGGTTGAGTCTTTTTAGTGGCCTCCTCTGGAAGCACAGAAACTGCAGTCATATTATAGGGCATCCAAGAGGGAAAGTCTGTACAATGAATCCCATTCATCCAGCGGCAAATGTGGAAATCTCATTTCACTTCACTTCATTTATCTTTCCCGTGTTCCCCGAGGGGACAGCCGAGCACCGCTTTCTGAGATGCTGATAGACTGCACTGCATGCTGGCTATCTCTCTGGTAGTGGAAAACCGCATAGCAGGTGATCCCTCAGTGGATTACCCATATCACTTAGAGAAGATCACCCAGCTAAACTAGAGCAATTAAGCGAATAAAAAAGGGTAACATGAGTATTTGTAACACGCATGTTCACCCACGGGTATCTTGGCGCTGAATAACAGATGTTTATTGTTATCCAACTCAATGGTACTCATTTCATCAACCTCAGAGGGATTAAAGGCTTAGTGGACCCACCAGGATTCGAACCTGTGACCATGAGGTCAAACACAGGCCCCTAAGCCACCAGAACCAGTATCCAAAGAGTTTTTATAAAAATCACATATACAGACACACACACATTATTACAAATCTGCAAGCATTAAAATGCAAACTAAAAATGGTTATACTTAGTACAAGCTACCAAAGTAAAGTTTAGTTTATATCACAGGTGCAACGAAAAAGACAAGTGGAGTTATCAGCAAACTACTCAAAAATATAGTACAATCTGATGTTCTTATCTATATAGTGGAACTGCTCCAAGAAAGGGAGGTTTCAGCAAGTAATCCAAACCTCTAGAGAAAGCACGTGGACAAGGACCTTCCTTGGAGCATTAAAACAGAGCAAGCAGTGATAAACTATCAAAATAATGAGTGCAGTTTTCTTTTCAAAGACTCACAATAATGGATTCTTTTTTAAATATATTTCCTCCCCACTGAAAATGATTTATGGGAAATTTGAAGCTTTTCTTACTGGTTATTCTTTGTATAATTTCATCTTGTTACTGCAATGTTTCAATTCAGAATTATGCCTATGAAGGAGAGCTGTATCTAGTTTCAATTTGATGCATAGCACAATCTGCAAGTTCCCAACTATTATAATTGAACGGAACTAGTGGGGGAGTTAGGCTGTCAGTTTGATTTAAATGTGATTTTGGGAGCCATTAGTTTTGGACCCCGGCCATCGAACCTGAAGCACCCCCTGAGTATATGTATAAACGTATTATCAAAGCAGTTTATGGTGTCACAAACTAGACAACTTAAATATATTGTTAAAATGACATTATATGACAGTTTTAATGGCCTGTGCAAGAATAGTTTCCACCTTCGTCTCAGTTTCTATTTTCATGTAAATGAAAATTCAAGACAAACGGAAAAAGCAATTGGGCCTAAAAGAAGTAGGCTGCAGAACAAAATGTAAGAGTATCTGGCCACAAAATACTGGTCGCAAACTTCGAGCAATCTTTTTGCAAGCTGTTACGATTTCTAAGAACTCATCTATGTATTAATAGCTAAGTTCTTAAAAATCTGAATTGTAGTGGGTTGGAGTCTGACCTACCTCATGAATATTAATGAGGCAGGTCGTAAATTGTGACTCACTACAACTGGAGGAAATAACAGGTATGGCAGCCCGCTGGGTTTGCAGAACCACCATTTCTGTGATTGCCTTTCAGTGATCACTGCGCTGACCCCACCCAGGCCCAAACCAACCCCGGGGGGCTTAATTATGAAAAGGGTGGAAGCCTGTCCTTTTTTGGGGGGAGGGAGGGCGCGGTTTGGTGGATCCGCCATCCTGTAAAAAAAAAAAATGTAATTTTTGGCACCAATGAGGATCCCTATCCTGCCAATGTGTCCTCTGTGTAGTAGTTAGGTCACAGGTTTTGTACGAAAGGCTTTTTTTTTGTTTCCTTAATAACTTTGGTGCTGTTTTACAAATCTGCACAAATCTTTCCAAAAAAACAGTTCATCCACTTTTGCTCCATCATAGAAAGTTTGTGCTAATCTGTTAAGTAGGGGCCAAATCCTGAAAAAAAGAAATGAAAGGCTACATTAGGGTGTAGGGTGGGCACCTTGACCCCAGGACCGTTGTTTGTTGAATTACTTAGAGTCTACAAGCCCTGTAGGATGCTGTCACAATGACTGGATGATGTAATCAGTGATGTTATCGATGATGGCTCTTTAGATACCATCTGTAATGACATCAACTATGTCACTTAACATGTCACAAGTGATGTAATATGTGAAGTCATAAGAAGTGCATGATGGGGCGCATGTTGCAGTTGGTTCACTAAACTATAACAGGTGAACAGCAGTGCTTTTTCAATTTTGAAACATTAGGTCTTATCTCATTTCAACACCAACCTCTAATGTCACTTTAATCCTTATTTGTTTCAGTGAATATTTATGTCAAAAGCCTCCTGGAAACATATAGTTATTTTTCTAATATGGCACAAGCAATTGCTGCACCGGTGGTTGATATAGTGCTTGTTGGACTGCAGCTGCATCCTGTGGTGATGCCAGAATTGTATGTGGTGATGTCTAGACATCATCCCCACGCAACGGTACTTAGCAGAAATACAAGCTGTTCATTCAGTCAGCATGTACCCTTTGAGAACTGCTGGAAAATGCTTTAAATATCTTTATGAGTGCCACAGATAAAGGTCTGCCAATAGGGGTAGCAGAAAACACTCCAGTTAGAAATGTTTTACAAATACATACAATTCTTGCTGCTTGAGATTGTGACATGGATTGTACTTGCAGAAGTGATGAGTTTGGAGGAGGTGATGGGGCAGGAGCGAGAAGTGACTATCTGTGGTTGAGCCCCAAGAGGGGAGGCAGCACCAGTTATGGGGAATGTGCCATGTGAAATAGGAGAGGAAAATGCCTTGAATTATACACCATCCCCATAGGCGAATTCACCCCACAGAAGCATTTCATAATTACTCATGTGACTAAGAATACGAAAAGGGTTTACTTCAGGACTTTGAAACGCCGATCCATAATGCAGGCCGACTGAAATGATAACATTTCACTATAGGGGGCGTTTGAACAACATAAAATTTGATGCAGCAGTAACAAAGTACATAATAGTACATTATGTTTGAGAAAACATTCATCACAGATACAGAAGTGATTCTGCAGGTCCATGAGCCGTCAAAGCTACCTTCAATTAACATTGTGCTGCTGCCTGGCTAATTTCAGACTGCTAATCCTATGATTAGCCCACAAAGTACAGAACCATTTTGTCCACAAATAAAATCAAATGTATGTGATATGTTCACCCAGGATGGCAATTTAAAAATGGACCACCAGGAGCACACAAGCGCTACTAACAAGACTGAGAGGGAATACAAGCATCCAATCTATATGCACCACCATAGAAAGCACCAATTGAAAACTGTCTGCAGCTCACAAACAACCAACAGCCACAAAAAGCATGATGGAATTAAATATTATGACTCCTAGAGGTTTAAAGGGACCAACATAACACTTCAATGTGGCAGTCCGTGTACTCTAACATCTGAAGGGATGGAGGCATGTGAGAGCCTAGAACAGTGTTCCTTTCAGTGCATTATACAGCCCTACATACTGACCCAATCGCTCACATTTGCTAAAAATCACATTACCGAATATGTTGCCACTGGATGGGTTATTGCATTTTTTGCAAATAAAGAAGTTGTGTCTCTAATGCATTTCAGTTGACATGTTCCACATTTCAGGTATATTTGAACAAAAGGCCTTGCTAATGTGGACACGTTTATAAAAGTATTAAAAGGGCAATGTGTTATAGGGTCCAACTAAAGTGACCCTGCTTAGAATCTTTCCATACATACCATAACAGCTACTTGCATTGAACATGCTACAAAATGAAATGTAGCCAGGTGTGAGAATAGCGTGTGCAATTATTATTAATAATGCTCACTGTACTGAATATGAAGGATAAAGGCTGGGTTAGCCCAGCCCCATTTCGGAGCCGTGACCTACTCTGAGTGAGCTTTCAACTGAAACAACCAGGCCTATCCATGCTGCTGAGAGGAGGATTGACTTGCACAATCCCATGACAGTGACCTATGTGGTATAACAGTGACCTATGTTGTATAACAGTGAGCTATGTGGTTTCCCAGGGGCCAAAGAGTAAAGAGAGTTAGCATTTCCCCTTTAGAGCTCATGCTTGCTGGACTTCAAGATCATCGGTGATTTGCAACATTGTCATTCTCCTTCCAGAGGCAACAATTGATTTGTAAGACATTCTTCAAGTGAAAAAAAGTTCTTCAGGTGAAAAAAACCACACATGATGCTAACATATTGTTATGTAATATTGTATTTATTTTTAGGTTGCCTTACATTAGGTCGGTCCAACAAAGATCCAGGAATGCAAGATCTATGTCAGAAGTTCCCGATGTTCTACTATGTATTACAGCTCCATTTACAATCATTGTGTTTAAATGTATTTTAGAATATTCTGATAATCAGACATGAATCCCACACTCCGATTTTGAACGCCCGGGTTCTGAGCTAGTAAGTGATCGACTGAATGAGGTTGGGTGGGGAGTGAATATGAGAGGTAAAGGGAGAGGGTGAGAGGAGATATGTTATTCAGCTACAGCTAATCTGAATTGGTGACTACATCTCTCCCAAAATTCAGACAGGCCGGGCAGGGAGGGCCCCAGGTTAGCAGCTAACAATGGCATTCATAAACCAATTTCCAAATCTGATAATCAGAATGCAAAATACCTCCTTACGTTGTAAAGAACACATACGCTTTGAGGAATGTGCTGTTTCGTTTGGGTTGTTTACATCTTATGTTCACCATCAGTCACACAGATGAATAAAGAAAAAAGCACATTTGATTGTTAGCTGGTGAAACTGAGCCAGAAATAAGAGGCAGGTAATGCTGATTATAAAGTCAAATGTCGAAAATGCAAATGTGCTCCTTTAATTGGCAAATCCAAACGATGACGTGTTTCTACTGGATATTTAACGAAAAAAACCATTTAGGAAATCATTCTGCAGTTTGACTTGCCATAAGATATCTCGAGGCAGCCAAATTAAACATGGAACTTTTATAGCGCAGACTACTGTGAAGTGTCAAACTCATTTCAGTTAAGCATGAAAGTTGCTATGAAACAGGGAACAAAACTCAGAGATGCTACATCTTGAATGGTAATGACATTTGTACCATGATGGTATTACCTCTCCTAGAAACTGCAAAGAGGGGAAATTATTCAATTCTACATTAAAGAAGACAAAAATAAATATAGAGAAAAGACTAAGCTTTCGACCAAGTTAGTTGCCACAGTAACAATTATTATAACAATAATCATTATTACATTGAAGAGGCATATAAAAACATAATAAAAAGACTACCAACTGAGCCAAGATGGTAGCCTCTTTGGTTAATGATTATGCGATGGATTACTGTTGTTGTTACATGTAATCACCTCTGAATTAATTATTACAATAATCGTTATGAACATTATTGTTGCATTAAAGATTACAATAACAAATATAAAGCAAAGACTAAGTTCTCAGTCAAGACAGTCACCATTGTATTAACTGAGCAAACAGGACTGAACAAAAGCTTTTAGCTTGTGTTTGCAGCAGATGGAGACTCATTAGCCATGGAGTAGTCACTATATTGAGGCAATATATTAACAATCTGTTTAACCCTTATTCAGTACATTCTTTTACTCAGTAATTTGTTACGTGACATACTATATGCAAGGTTACAATGTCACTGTGTTTCCATCCTCATGTTATTTTTTCTTTGTAGCAGCTCACTCAAACCGACAACGAGTTATCAAAATAAAGTAAGTACAGAACTATGTGAAAAACTCGTGCCAGCTTCAAACAGAGCATGTGCTTTCTGAATGGTTTTCATAGTCTGATGCTCAGCTTGACCACACATCAAGCTTGGACGTCAGCAAATGAGGGCTCTTGATGAGAAGGTCTGGTTTGGCACAATGAGAAATTTCGATGAAAGAGCTTGAATCATTTTGCAGAGTCAGAAGAAATACTTATTCAGCAGACTCTTGCCGTAATATAGTGTGAGACCAGATACAGCTGTTGCTTTTAGGTGGGTGGGGTTCCACCTTTCCAAAATCTTTCTTCTGCTCAGCATTTGTTGCAGTTCTAACCTCAAGCTAAATTTGTAAACATTTTACAGGCACACGTCTTTGTTTTCTCTTCAGGGTACGAAAAGTTGTTATCAGGGTCCAAGAGAAATTCAAGAACTACAAAAGTACTGTTTTACTTTGAATATCTGTGTTTAGTATGTGTGCGGTACAGTAAGCACCCAGTCCCGTTTTGTTGGATTTTGGCACGTACCGAGCCAATATGTTTGTACATTCGTCAATCCATTTACCTACGCCTTGAGAAAGCCCCATGCCACTGCGCCGAGAGGGGGCAAAACACGTGTTGGCTGTTTTTGGGATATTTTTTTTCCCTTTTGAGAATCAATTTGGATTAGTAGAAGAATAAAGATTTATTCTTTCTTTATTCTGGATTCACTCTTCCTTATTAGAATTCTAATATGAAAGATTATTCAGGTACCCAGCTCTGTCCCTATCAAGAACAGATGAAAACAAATGCTTGGACAAATCCTCTTCTATCCCAAACATGTCACTTACATTATTCTCTAAATTATTAATGAAGGGACCTTTTTTATGGTGAAGTTATCAAAGGTTCAACTGTGATGGTGTAGATGTCTCAAATGAACAACAATGACTATTGATATATCAGTAAGATAGCACAGTAACTCACAAGGAAAAATATGTTTATCTTACAGCTGTCATTACTTTATTGCAACAAACGTAGGAAATCACACATCTGGCCCAATGTCAATACAAATATATATTTTAATCATTATTAAGAGAGGCAGTAATTACCAGCTAAAAATAGTTTTCTTACTGATCAATAACAAACATAGTAAACAGATTTTCAGATCCTCACTGGTGCCTAATTCACAGTGTTTTATGTGTGATTAGAGTTGTTGGTGTTTGCAAATGTGTAGAACATGAAAGAAGTTAGCTGCAGAATCACAAAGCTAAATACACCATCATTAAGGTCATGCATTGAAAGTCATTCCAGGTAAGGAGCAACTAGATCTGTGAAGAACCAATGATTAGATAACACAGGATGACAGAGTGGATGACAGCATGATTTACTGAACAATTAATGGGGTCAATCTCCATCCAGTTAATATTTCATAACTCTCATCTGGCCATGTATCCCTGTCCTCTCCTTTCCCTTCTGGTCTTACTGCCTATATCACCTCTAAATTGAATAAACTCTGGGCTTCCTTTGCCCAGTCTTCTTCTAAACTTAATGCTTCCTCTTGTGCTGTCACTTTGCCACGGTTGGTTTTTGATCCTATCCCTGAATTGTATTTGTCTTATTGCTGTGGATTTCCTACAGTTCCCACTGATCCTCCTCACTTATCAATCACTCAGAGATTTATAAAGTGCACGGCTACTCAAGTGTGTCCCGGTGCTAAGGGCCAATAACACAATAGTCACATGTAACCCCTCTACTGTATCTCTTCTTGATCCTTCTCTTACCATCTCTGTTAATTAAACTGTGTTTCACAGAGCTTTTCCAGCCTCTTTTAAACATGATTATGTTGTTTCTCACCTAAAGTATCCTTCATTTTGAGCTAGTTGTCTCATAAATACTTTGGAGATGTGTACATGCTTGGGGCCAATTCAACAGGAACATGTCCTATTTTTAAAATAGCACACAATTAGTCCTTTTCTCCCCACTCACATATGAACCATTAGAATTACTTTTGGTATGACAGCCAGTTCTTCTAACAAAGTTTGCCATTGATAGGCAAAAAAACCTTCAAGCAGGGGTAGTTAGACAAAATATAATACCTGTGTATATGAGAAGCTTAACAGTAGATTACACAAAAGAGTAGCATACATCACCCACTCAAAATATGACAGCAGTACATTTTGGGGATTGACTGTTCACATTTAATTGTTTTTTTTTTAATAACACCTACCTATGATAGAACTCACTTAAGTTTACATTGCGTAGGAAATGCAAAAAATGCAGTAGGAGACAAAACAAGAGCTACAAGGAAAGTCTAGAACGCATAAACCTAATTTATTAAATCTTCTCCATAGAAATGGCATAAAATCCATCATGGCGGTTGATGTAAAGAACCAATGACGCATGATGCTATGAAATATTTACCCCTAGAATGGCCAGGCAGTGTGTGTTTAGTAGGAAGTAATGCTATACTTTAATAAGATGTTACTGTATTTAAAATACCAAATTAGAAGGCCTTCCATTCACAATTTCTGGGTGTCATGGCAACATTTTTTGTTACGGTATAACACATCACGTTAATAACTCACTGGACTGTTGTAGTGACCAAAATGTTTAAAATCACTAAAATATTCCATAGTCTCAATATTAGAAATAAGTTCCAGGAGGTAATAATTATCACTTGTGGTATTTGATTTCACTGACTTTGCATTTAAATTTATCTTTGACAAGTTAAACCTTCCATCGTGTGCTTGCTCTAATCCCTGGAGCACAGAATAAAGAAAAAGACAGAGGAAGTCGAGAGACAGAGAAAAAGAGAGAGACACATAGAGAGAGAGCGTAAATTAGGCTCTATATTTTAAGAACTTGAACTCATTGTTTCTAAATGGTACATTTCAGACAAAAAGATACATAGATATACGCGTCACTGGGCAGAATTTCAGTTTTTTAAGGCAACTCAAACAAGCTGTCCAAAGAGACTGCCACTAAAACAGCAGCTGCCGAAATGTATTTCGATATGGACATGGTAACATTCCCTTAGAGTGTGTCATAATTCATGGGACAACGTATACCTTCAATATGTACAAAATACGTTGATTTCATGTACATTTTAATATTCAGACATGTACATTGTTCTCATTGCCAATTTAATTAGAGGGAACTGTGCAAAGAATAAAGCTAAGCATCAGATAATGTAGTCTTGAATTTATTCTCATAATCTTATTATATTTCACCTGTTACACCTGGTTCGCCATTACACCATAAACACATAAACACTCTAAATAAAATGTGCTACCATTACTCAGATCATTAATAGAACATTTTCAGTTGGTCACGAGGACCTGCAAATAACTCATTCTTTTTAAATGCAGCCCTTTTTCCTTAAAGGAAGCAGGACTTTGTTTTTAAAAGTTTTTTTTTTTTAAAGAAAGTTTCACTGGAAGTTGGCAATGGTCCAGTGGGCGACTGTTTACTTTCCCTGAAACTTTTTTCAGCATTCACAAAGTGGAAAGGCTCCAAGGGGACCACTTCCCCTTTGTGAATCAAATACTACCACAATTTCGGAGTCATTAACTGATCAATGGCTTGAGATCAAAATTACAGCTGCAAACCATTGATAGATTAGGATACAAATCACAATTTGGAAGCAACAGCCACAACACGCCTCTTCCAAACAGCAATTTGTAATCCATTTATAAACTCATATTGCAATTCAGAAACAGTATTCCAAATCAGTAAATGTGTTAAGTGGATACAAAATGCGATTTAACGGTCCACAAACCCACTAGTTTAGAAAATCAAAGGTTTGCTACTTACTGTTAAAAGGTTTTGCATATTATCCTCACATTCCTTAACAAATGTGGAAAAAAGATATCTGTGTATTATGATTGTCATATAATCATGCTTTCGACTTGTTAAATTAATGTTACAGATGGGTTCTATTTTATTGTGGATTGAAGACTGATGGTAATATAAACCAAAATTAATACTATTTACAAATAAACAAATATAAAGTATTCCGCTTTTACAATATTTGTGTGATTTGCTAAATGGAATACTAAATTCCTACTAATATTTTGAGCTAATATTCAGTATCAGTCACTTGTTTGGTTGGCATTCAGGTATATCAAAACATTCAAACAATGAAGATCTCTCTCTAAGGAGACTCAAAAGAATTGGTTGAACAGAATGTATCTCTTTTTTCCCATGTGACCCACAGTAATAACTACTGTACCAATGGTCATAGTGCTAGAACAATAACCTTATGACACAGAATTGAAAACAGCTGTTAAAAAATCACGAATAAAGAGCCTTCTATTCTACTTTGTTTTAAATTATGCTTCATTAAAACTCATATAATTACTGCATTAATTAGACTGAAAGCTCTCCCAGCTCTCCTTACTGGATGATTTGGCCCAAAAAGGTACTTACGCATTAATGCAATTGTTAAGCCTCTTGATAATCATAAAGCTTGGGGGAGACACAAGCATGTAACTTATTATTGAGCAAAAGGAGTGTGAATTTGTCACTGTGTAATGCACACAAAAAAATACGGCAAGATTTACATGGGGAAAAAAGTCTTTCTTAGGCTCTTTACCAATGGTTTGTTAATATCTTCTGTAAAATCGCAGTCACCAAAGAATTTTTTTATCAAAATTGTGGCATTCAATTTCTTAATTTTATAATCTGCCTATATGATGAGAGACAGGACTAACCATATGCAAATAACCTATGACCCTGCTGAAATAAGACATATTCCATACAAAACTGATTGGTTTTGCACCCACTGTATGTTTCTACCTTGTTGGGTCCTACTGTGAGAAGAATCCCGAGTCCCTATGGGACAGCTTGTGACCCATGGCTGAGCGTACCAAGACTGCTTGAAGCAACTCATTCAAGGAGCACAAAAGTGGTGGATTGAAAATCTCAAATCGATCTGAAGCAGTTGCATAAGCATAATTTATTATCAACTATTACCATTCTCATGTCCAATCAAATAATTGTGATCAGGTTTTAATTAGGCATGGTGCAAGCATACGAATTTATAGAATTTGTGCTATCATGTTGTCTGCCCTTTTAGTTAGCAGGTTCTGTTGTCAAATACGTTGTTTATATTAGATGATTCATATTTATTTCCTGATGTCATTGCGGTCTTAATGTAGATACAAGTGTAAATGATTATTCTGGCAACATCAGGACTGGCATCTAGAGAATCTGGACCTAGAGACAGAGTATTTGAAAATGGAGATTTTCTACTTTTAAACATGCAGTACCTTATTTTCATGAAAATAAATTACTCTCAAAATAATGAAAGTGTTAAGCATAAAACAAGCATGGTTTGCTTCATTTGTGATGGCTAGTTGTATACTTCTCTAGCTGTTTGAGGGAAAGCATGACATTCTTAGTTCAACATAAAGGTTAAATTTTGACCTTATGGCATTTTGCTAGTTTTACTGTTACGCCCTGTTTAGAGCTCAGATGTCTACTTTCTCTTGTAGTTGTTTTTCCATTGTAGTAGTTGACAAGATTTGTTGGTTTAGCCCACCTTATTTTCTAAAAGTATCCTCTTTTCACTTTATTCTGCGGAAATGTCGGTTCTATGAATAAGTACCAGAATACTTATTTCTCTCAGTCACTTATTTAATTATTTGCAAAGTCCAAAAACATGAAACAGTGAGCATTTGTATACCTACAAACCAACAGACTTCTAAAACGTTTTACATCTTAGACTAAGGGCCTTATTACGAGTATGGCGGTCCTGG
The DNA here is from genome assembly GCA_963921515.1 of Calotriton arnoldi. NCBI lineage: Eukaryota > Metazoa > Chordata > Amphibia > Caudata > Salamandridae > Calotriton > Calotriton arnoldi. The sequence goes on along the minus strand of CAWUFW010004606.1, from coordinate 835,163 downwards.
GATTACTGTCCTCCCGGTGGTGGTCTGACCACCCGCCTCACCCTATTATGAGTGTGGTGGTGGGACCACCACAAGACCGCTGCCTCCACCGGGATCAAGGATCCCACTGCAGTGGTGGTCTCCAAAGGGCCTGAATATGCTGGCGCTGCCAATGCCGGCACCACTGAGCACCTAGCGACCTGCATTTTCACCGCCCATTTCAAGGTGGGGGCTCCGCCATTAAAAGGGTGGTGGAAATGCAGGTAAGGGGGTCCTAACAGTCCCCTGGCTAAATCTGCCCATGGGGGTGTGTGCGGGGGAGGGGCACATGTTGTGCCTCCCTGAAATTGCACCTGCATTCCTGCATGGTGTGGCATGCATGACATGGTGCATGCCACATAGTGAAGGAACATGCTGCAGGCTCTCTCACGGAGGCGATATGCTTGTTAGGCTCTCCTATGAGCCTCCGCCGCAGCATCGACCACCTGAAATAAAGTCATAATCTGGCGGGCAGGCTCACCATGGGCTTGTCAGTCTTCCTGGGACTGCCCCAGTGGCGATCCCATTGGAAGACCGCCAAACTCGGAATAAGGCCCTAACTGATTTTCCCCTACTTTTCTATTGCATGTGAGAATATGTTATTCAACAACCACTTTTAAAATCAATGTGCAGCTTTTTATTGGAACTCCCAAACAAACAGAAAGATTGTCAACAGTTTTTTATGAACTATAAACACGTCTACTCCAGCTCTAGTTTTCAGTAGAGCTACTTCTTGTTAAGTAGGAACTCTTTAGAATCTGTGCCCTCTGCATTCAGTTACATCTTTGTCAATCAAGAAAGACAAAACCAGAAAACAGGACAGATTGCTCCCTCCCACGCCTGCCATTCAACATCATCTTTACAATAATGGCAAACACTATGCTAGAACCCCACCTCCCAATATACCCGGCCACCTACCACCTTCAATAGAGGTTGTTCATAACAGTAAACTGTAATTTGAGTTTAAATTGTCTCAGCTGTTAAAAATTACTACACTCTAAGATGACTTGAAATGTATTTTTGAAACAAAAAAGTTATAGTAAGAAAAATATGGAGTTGTAGAAATGAAGGGAGTTTGGCAAATCCCTGTGAGTTCCTTGCATCTTTCCCCAGCAGTTTGCGGGAAACCTTGAGTTTCTAAGTTCAACACATATGAGTTCTATACTGTCCTCACAGTCCCCCTTTGAAATGTATTAATCTAGTTCTTTAGCATGTTTCCTAGTTCTTCTGCTTCACCATGTTTCAAACTTAGGGGCTCAGCTTCTTCCTCTACTTATTTTTCCACTGTAGTATTTGGTGAGCTTTTTTGTGTCTCATTTTGTAATTTATCTTTCTATCACTTTATGCTGCTGAAATGTAGGTTTTACATTTAACTACTAGAATACTTATGCTTTTTCTCAGTCACTTTTCCAATGATTAGCTACAGTCCTAAAATATGAAAGTTGAAGTATAGAGGTCCCTTTGTAGGGCATGGTCATCAGAAAACAAGAGTGAGCATTTATATACCTACAAACTAACACATATCTAAAAAAAATTATATCTTTGATTAACTGAAAGATAGGTTATTTTACTGTCCATTTTTAAAATCAATGTGCATGGTTTTTATTGTAACAATTCACAAAATATTGAAAGATTGTGAACAGTTTTCTGCAGTTGCAGTTGCAGTTTTCGTTAGAGCAACTTCTTGCTAAGTATGAACTCTAAAGGATCTGTGTTGCCTACGTATAGTTACTTCTTTGTCAAACAAGAAAGACAAAAATCAGAACTCCGGACATATTGCTACCGCTCATACCTGCTGTTCAACAGCATCTTAAAATAATGGAGGAAAATATGCAGGGACCCCACTTCTCTACTTACCTTACCAACTTTCCACCGTAAATAGAAGTTGTTCACAAACTATCCTGCACTCAGTCATGGTATTCAAAGATGAATTGGGGAATTGAAAATTGAGGTTAAATTGTGCTGGCTGTTAAAAATGACAATTCTTGAAGAGGACTTAAACCTTTCTTTGATATAGGAAGATTTTTATGAAATAGTATGTAATACAACACTCATGAAATGAGTTGTCAGGCACACATTGTGCCAGAATGTCCAAAGTCCACTGACAGCATGACACACGCAATCGGAGCAACTGTACTGAATAACAACCAATTGAAGAAGTCACAAAAGCCACAAGGACTTTGATGCATGCCAACCAGTAAGAATAATGGATGTTTCTTTTCCTAAAGCATTCACCATGAGCTTTCTGCAAAACAGATTAACAGTAGCTCTGGTTATTCTGAAGAAACACAAGAACAAGATCCTCCAATATTCCATTCATAATTGGTCACACACATCACAATCAAATATGAACATGAATCTGCAGTCATTATCCAATGCAGGTCATATTGCTGGAATACTGGAAGAATGCGTTGGGTATTTATTCAAATTATGGTGTAATAGTGGTATGTTGCTAACAGGTGGTGGAACTATGAGTATACCTAGTAGTCAGGTGAGAGCATTTAAAAGTACTTAATACTGAGGTAACTAATCACAGAAGGGGGAGTACTGGCCTGGCACTATCAGAACTGGATACCTGCCAGTACTGGAGAAAAGGGAAGTTAATATCTGCAGGAATTAGAGGAGGTACTCTGTACTTAAAAGTATGTAGTTTCTCCGTACCTGCCAGTGTAAGAGGGTGGAGGTTTACTCACACTTCTCAGTACCTTAGAAAAGACAGTATGCTCATGACTGGCGATGTTACACAGTTACATCCTGTACTGAAGGAATTACATAGTCCGTATCTCTACATAATGAATGTAGCATACTTGGTCCTGGGCAGTAATGAATAAGAAAGCACTCAGTATCTCTCAATACTGAAGAAGATGGTATTCAGCGCCTGTTCATACTGGAAATAGGGTACTGAGTATCTATAAGTACTAAAGTAAAAAAATTCTTTGCCTGTCAGCACTGGAGGAGAGGTACTAAGCATTTGCCAGAACAGAAGAAAAGGTTTATCAATAGTAGTTAACATTGGAAGTAGTGTACTCAGTATCTGCGTGTCAGACATTTTATTCGTTTATTATCCACACCCCCTCTCCTAATTTGCACAGGCTTTCCTACAGGGTCACAAAAAAAAGTACGGTGTCAATGGAAACTACAGGGCAGAATAGCCTCTTCCCTGTAGGAACTGCTAATGTGGCACCAGTTTGTATGCCTAACTACAATTAAAAAACATCTATTCACTGTAAAAAGTAGCATTGCCAAGGCGTGTTCTTAGAGTGCAGATGGAATGGTTCATCAATGGGAAGAACCATAAAATATACAGTAAAATGAGGTATAACTTTATCTACGTATTCTTTTGGCCCTTGTTACAGTACAGAGCCACCCAGTATCTGCCTCAAGAGAAGTCTATATTTTCAACGATTGCAAACTAGATAGGCCTGGACAGAATTTTGATTACACCAGAGTAATCGGAGTAATTTCGATAATTATGCACAACTCTTTGACACGGAATTGCCTATGATTACGTGACTGCTTCTCCTCACATAATTAAGAGTAATTTGGGAAAACAATCCTACTGCGAGAGCGCATTTAGCGAGCACGAGTTAGTGTTCTGCTGTGTTCAGCACTGTTTCTTAGAGCAAAAAAGAAAATAGCAATAAATGCCACTAGTAAGTTGAGGAAAAAACCAACCCCAAGAGCATATTTAGCAAGCGTGAGGGGCTGCTCAAGCTCGCTATTCGTGTTCTGTTGCATTTAGCTCTATTTCTTAGAGAAAAATGCACTCTCACGTAGATTTTGGATATGAGGGGGCATTTTTGCGCTAAGAAATAGTATTAAACGCAGAATTACTCTATTCGTGTCATTTAAAGGTAATCATGAGGAATTCTTAAGACAATTCCACGTCATTATGCTACATGAAATTACATGAGTTACGCCCACCCCTAAAACTAGCACAGTCTCTCCCCCTTTCTCTTTCTCACTCACTCATGCTTCTGGGACTCTTTCTCGACCACTTGCTTTCGCTGCCACTTATGCTTTTTCTCTTGCTTTATTGATGTTTCACTGCAACACACTCACTGTTTAAATCCTTGTCCCTCCATGCCTGCATCTCCTGCAGATTTGGATGTCAGGTAAGGAAAATTCTACAAATTAAAATAAAATAATATTTACAAAAAAAGAATTTGTGTGAACACTTTAGATTGCCAACTATAAATAATCTTGGTAAGTTAAAAAGGAAAATAGATAAACTTAATGGCATCACTAAATATTCAGACCCTTTTTATTATTTAAAAATGTTGCTCTTTTTAGGCAAGCTTACATTTCATTTATAACTCTCAAAACTGGGGGAAACTTAATGAAGCATAAAAGATCATGCATAACATTTAAGCAGATTAAATTCAGGTCAAACGTGTGTGCGCGGCACATAAACGTACCATGCTTTAATATGAATCAGGCCCTTTATTTCAGTGAAATGCATTAGTGTTATCAAGATTAAATAAAGGGAGGAATGTAGGATAAAAGCAATTTAAACATATACAAGGGTTTTGTGGCAAAGCAATCCTGAAAAGGGAAAACATCCAAATCCCTGAGGTGGCATTCATGTGGGGAACACAAAAGGGAGAAGATATTAATCTCAAAATGACTCCAGGTTAGTATGAAATTCACTGGAAAACACCTGGAAAGGAAAATATACTTTTTATAAGACACATGAATGGCTATATTGTGTTTGGTTTAGAGTCACAGGGCATGTGGTTTCTTAGAATGTGAAAAACAAATGTACCTCACATAAACTACCTCCAATCCTTTACAAAAAAATTAAAAAAGCTTTGATGATGGAGAAAATCATTGTTAAAAGAGGCCAAACGCACAAACCAGGCAAAACTAAGTGTGATCAGAGAGATGAAACCAATTGCTCTTCTGCCATCCACAAGGCCTTTTATTTAGATACAATACTGAATGTTTAACTAATTTGTGGACCTAACCAGGCAGAGTGGGAGCAATAGCGCCATCAAATATACCTCTGTTTAGGAGTTCACTGATACTAATAGTGTGCAACAGCCACAGGCCTCACATGTACTGATAACACCTAATTTTTAAAACAAGAACTAATGTGGAGGTAGCTGAAGAGTTAATGAACCCAAGCTGGTGCAGGTCGCAGGGAGTAAGGCAAAAAGTCAAGGGCCAGGGAGATAGTACACCAATTTATTAATTTATGGGTTTTTTTTTGCTTTCAATAAAAGCAGGGGAATTTATACATAGCAACAATATAGCACGGCACATAGATGAAACCACGACAGGGTAATACATATGATATTAGGTGTGTGATGATGAAATAGAGAGGGTATATTTATCTTAAATACATAAATGTGTCAGGGAATGTTGAAGAGAGAAGGGGTGCAAACAGAGTAAAGGAACCATGGGGTTAATACCTTCTTAAATGAGATGATGTTCTTTTAGAGCAGTCTGGCAGGCAGGGGCTGAAGCCATTAAGTGAAGTCAGCTGGGAGAAACCACCGGTTTCATCACTGGAACCTGGAGGCTGTGCAAGGATGTTTAGGTGTGAGTAGGAGGTTTTGGTTAGCTGAGAATAGGCTGCGAGGAAAGATGCATCTGAGAAGGATCTCAGACAGTTGAAGAATAATCCATTGCCATCTTGGAAGGCTAGAGTTAACACCTTAAACTGGACTATTTTTTGTTAACTGCTGTTAGGAGAGGTGGATGACGTTTAGAGTGCCCTCAAGGTGTAACATTCCTAGGCAGAGAGGCAGTGAAGAGTGAGGTGGGGGGCATTAGAGAGAGCAGGGTACAATGAGTATGGATTTTATAGCTGCATTGTCCCTTTCGGCAGGGCAGTACAAGCTGCTAATTGTCTGCCTATCCTGCAGAACTCTATACTGCACCTACAAGCTGGATACCTGGCATCTGTTGTGCATTAAAATGTTCTGGCAAATAAATAAATACATAAATATGTAAGTAAATAACTACAAAACAAATGTATAAATAAGAAAATAGAGCTCTTGATTCCAGTGCATAGTGCAAAGAAACAGTATTATTAATCTGTGGTGATGGTAAAATGCTACCTAGAAATGTGTGCATGGCATTTAACAGCTGTCCTGGCCTGGAAGTTTTGCAATTTAAGGTAATTATTCAAGGACATTATGACGCTCCACTGTGTGAAATATTCAATATCCATTTCAACAAATTGAATATGTATTCCGCTACCATCCAGGGGTGGAGAATCCATCAAAACTGCTTACAAGGATAATCAAAGGCGAAAAATTCAGCATGCTATGGTAATTTGGATGCTTCCAGGCACTTTAGTGCCGCTACCTAAAATCAGCAGGTATCAAGTGACTCTGTTGGGCAGCTATACACACAAACTGTTCATACAGTGGGCCATCACACTGGATGCCTCACTTATCAAAATGTGTCTCTTTCGTATCAATAATAACTGATTGGGTAATCTGGTAGGCATCCTCCGTCTTCCTGTGAATTTTCATATAGTGCAAGGGGAATTGCTGATCTGATAATCTTGTTTAGGACCATGACGGATATGCAGACTGAAACTCTGACATGGATCCAGCCCTCCCAACCTTGGTTGGACACTCCTGGAATAGAGTGTCTGGCCTACTTCAAGACTGCAGATCTATAATCATATTCCACTTGATCTTCTGATGCTGGCAAAGATCAGCAAAAAAAATACACTTTTGCAAATGCTTTCATTCTGAATTCCCTGTGTTTCCAAAGAGCCAGCCTGTTTGAAATAAGATATCAGTATTGCCCATTTACAGACCGCTTTACTCCTACAAAATGACAGTCTCCAGTTACAAAAGAGTGATCTGTGTATGCACACGTGGATATGACGTGACATGTCCATCTCAACGTCTCTTAGCAACGATGCTACACTCATCCAACATATGGACCAAAGGCACAAGATGGAGGAATACAGCCACATCTATGAACAAACCTTAATTCCTTCATTTTTTTAAATATTTGGTAAGACTTCATCATCTCATTTTAATAAATTAAATTCTAAACCTACATTAGGCTAGATTTTAGAGGACCATTTGTTGTGATCGTCTACCTTAGTACACATGGTAACATCCAACATAACTATCACTATGTCAACGCGGACCGCACACGCGACAGAGATATAAATCAATGCTCTGTGCTTACTCGGTTGGATAGAAAATGTCAATGAAAAAAGGAAAACACACATAAATGCTGAACAAATGTTTAAACTGCTGCTCAGCTCCTCTCCTGCATTTACATACTTTTTAAGCAATAACAATCAAACTCTGTCAAGTGAATACTGTTTTCACTAACAAACAAAGCTTTTCTACCCAAGCTCATTTCTGCAGTTTCGTAAATAAAAAAAAAATGAAATAGAAAGCAGCATCTCTAGTGGGCATCCCACGCCTCCTCCCCTAGCTGGCAGCCCCGCAGCAGGCACCGGAGCTAAAGCTGCTGAGCTATCCCTGCGCTGGATGTGGTGATAAAGGGAGACGCGGCAGTAACAATGGAATGGAAACGAGTTTTTGCGGCTTTGCTCAGCAGTCCTCTTCAAGGAACCCTGATAGCGGCTCCGTAGCAGGACTGGTCCTTATAAGGCAACGCCTGCCATGGATCCAGCGGCGGACAAGAGCCAAGATACCAGCGGCTCTTCATTAAAATCACGTTTCAGGAACGAATAAAAAAAACTCGTCTGCACACAAACAACACCCAAGGCGTCGCATCCTTTAATGTTCCAAGTATCTGCAATGCTGCTTGCTTTTCAGAGCCCAATGCAATAACGCGCACTTATGAGGGCCCTCTCGAAAAAGGAGCACTCCCTTCGATGTACTTCTATGTTTGGAGGAAATGTCCCTCTATTTTGGCATACACAAATGTATACAGGAGCACAGCATGAAAACTGCAAAAGTTGTTCATATGCATAACGCTTGTAAAATGCCAATTATGATTATGGGACGCGATTTACACATTTGTAAATGTGCGTATTCTATGTTCATTCGTTCAAAAATGTCATTGCACGAGCGGATTTTCTACTTTAAAACTTTTTTTTCACCCCACGAATTTTGGCGCTTTCTCTTCCCAGCCCCACCCTAAAGCAAAATTACTAATGCCCCTGAAAAGAGCAAAAGTGAGACCGTTTCCAGAGTGGGAATGGCTTGACAAAACCTTTGAGAATACACACGAACAACAGTAGCGGCTCCTTGAGGAGTGCTGCGGGGCTGCAGGGCGGGGAGGGGCAGGGTGGGGGTAGTAAACTCGGCTTACGGCCAAACTGAGTTAAGTACATAAATAAATAAAACTAATTACATTGCACGCGCTGCATCGCAATCGGCGATGCAGCGCGCGCAATGTAATTCGTTTAATTTATTTATGTACTTAACTCAGTTTGGCCGTAAGCCGGAGTTTACTACCCCCCAACCTGTCCCTCCCCCACCCCGCCCCACCGCAGCACTCCCTCCAGGAGCCGCTACAGACGAACAAGCATGTGTATGGATGTTCCCAATTTCTACACTGGGATGCCCAGTTCTTCCACTTGGAGAGAGGATATTTTCTCTCAAGCTGTTTACAAGTGGAAGTCCATGGTTTGTGAACCACAAAAGTCCTTTTTTATGTCGAGCTTGGGCAGCGCATGCACTGCTCTGCGAGGCATGCTATACTGAGGTATGGACTTGAAGCTCCACCCACTCTCCGCCCATATTTTTTATTGGCTTGTGTCATTGTGGCTATTCATTGGTCAATAGGCTTAATAGTCCCTCCTTAGTACCACCTTGTCTCATCTTGTAACCTCCCATAATGACTGGCCCTATTACGTGTGTTGCTACTCAGTAGACTACTTTAATTACAGCCTCCAACCAAGCAATATTTCTTTAAATGGTTTTCACCTGCCTGTTGTTGCAGGCAAGACACGCTCTCTTTTCTTAGTTTTTTGTTTTTGGGCATTTTATATAGCGCGAACTGGACCCGAAGGTATTAGAGCGCGTTATATGAGCACCAGTTGCATTACAGACGGACACATTAATTTTTTGATAGGCACTGGGAGATTAAGTGTTTTGCCCAGAATCACAGGATGGTGAGCGTCCCTGCCGAGACTCGAACCCGATTCCCCAGCATCGAGGTCGACCGCCCAAGCCGTAGGCCACATCCTCTCTCCTAATGCTTTTTCTTTTTATATTGCGGCACACTAAAGTGGCGGCAGCACCTTTGGTTTATTTGAGGCGCCAAACACGGCTGCATGTTTTTTTTTCTATGTATTTACTTTTTATTTTTTTGTTCACAAGCGCCCCATGCCGTGCTTTCATGTTAATGGAGGCTGCGCCCATTTCTTTAGATATGCCGTGCTGCGGCCGCTAATAAAGTGAAACCGCAGCATGGGGCGCTTTTACAAACAAAGCATTTGTTTGACAACTTGACAAACTCATTTTTTTTCTGTAAAAGCACCCCATACCATGCTTTCACTTTAATGGCAGCCGCGTCCCTTTCTTTAGACGTGGTTCGTGTAAAGAAAGGGGCGCAGCCTCCGTTAACGTGAAAGAGCGACATGGGGGGTGTTTACAAAAAAAGTATTTCCAATGCAATAGGTCTCGCATTTACGAGAGTTTGAGCTATTGGGATATATAATGGCAATAGCTCAAACTCAGGTAAATGCGCAACCTATTGCATTGCAAATGCTTGTCCTTACTAGTGTGGAAGAAGAAAGACACAAACTTCACTTTCCATAGCCAAAGTGATTATGGTGCAACAGTACCAAAACAAATTAAGTGAGACACCATACTGACTCTCAAAAATACAGCACATGCTATAAAAACATAGTATGGATTGTGAACTGTATCAGAGTCACTCTGATTCTTGGCAGTTATGTTAATAAATTTACCAGTATTTCTAATCTCTGCCTTTACTTTGATATTTCAGTACATTCCAAGACACACACATACAAGGGGTTTCTTCCTGGTTTCCCTGCTCTTCATGTAAATTGCTCTGACATACCAACTGTAATGAATCTCAGGTGCCCAAATTACAATGTTTTTGATAGTGTATATGCTGGTAAACACCAGGAAATCTGCGTGGAAAACCACAGTCCATCCACAGAATCAGGGTTTTAGTGGTATTCCACTTACTCTTGAAGAAAGCTAGAGGCTGACATTTGCACAGAAGCAAGTGAGGGTTAGGAGAAGGGTGCAGAGGGAGGGCTTGTTGGTGCCACAGTGGCTAGTAAAAGAAACTATTTTGTATACCCACAAATTAGGAAACTTTGTGGGTTTTTACAAACATTTTCCATATGATTTTAATATCAGAAAGCACATGAAATGTACTATTATGAAGGTAGAAGTACATGTGTTTTGGGGGTGTAGTGAAGATTGTAACACCCCATTAATAACTGATGTATTGGAAGTGGCTTTTCCAAAGACAAAAGAGAATTCTCTATGGAGAAAAATACGTTTAAAAAATGGCAAATGCACTGCAACCCTAAATGTTAATGAATGGACTGTATTCCTGCAGTCAGACTGCCTTAAGGCAGGTTAAGGTTTTGCTGGCCCACTACTAAACCAGTGGCGTAACAGAAGCCCCCGCAGCCTCTGTGGTACGGGGGGCCCAAGCTTAAGAGGCCCCCTCATGACAGTACCCTGGCCAGAGAGCTCCTGACTGAATCCAGAGGGGGCCCCTCCATGTAGTTTGCAGGGCCCCCCTGAAGTTTTGTTATGCTAGTGTGCTAATCATCCACAAACATAGCTCTGCAGGATTTGTGTATGGGCCCCTTTGTGAATAAAAACAAAACTTCAAATAGGAGAAGGAACCAGATTATGCCCACTGGAATTTCTGATTTGTTAGTGAGGCCCTAAATATGCAATGCCACTTCATTGTAAGAGAAAATTAAATTTATCTTATGATGCATAATCTCTCCTATCAAAATTACTTTTAGCACCAGACAAATCCTGAATACTAATCAGATTTATGGGAAAGCTCATGTCACATCTCCTTTTTAGGTCTTGCCTGAGACAGCACTTAGGCTATCGCAGAAGAGCCTCTTGTAAATGAAAAAAGAGCTCACCCATTAATTACCTTTACATATCATTGTTTGGTTTTGACATCACTCTCTTTTAAACACTACGGCGGGAAGTACAGTTACAGAGTCGGGATATGAGGACTGTCTCAAAGTACAATCAGTTTGAGTGTATTTATATACATTCCTTGAAGCATCATAAAACAATTCATAGATCCTGTTTTGGGGGAGGAATGTAGGCCTAGTCAAGGAGCCATAAATTGCTCCCACCTGATGAAAAAGGCAGGTGGGTCTCGGCCTTGTGTGGACACAATGAGAGTCAGTGGGTAATGTGTCTAGATGACTGGCATGGGGAGCGCGTGATAACTGCATGTGCTGTGTTCTGATTGGCTGAGTGTTCCTAACTTCATATTGCATCTGACTTTATGGTGTTTGGGAACATGTGCCCCTCTGGCCATGTGCATTTTATTGGGGCCAATCTCCCCTATATTGGGGCCAATCTCTCCGGACCATTATGGTGTTGCTGCCTATCTGTGGGACTAATCTGGGTTTTTCCTGCTCCCGCCTTTTTCCTGTTGGTTATGTGCCACCCCACATGTCATTTGTCAATCTATAGCCTCAGGCCTAGGTCACTGGGCCTGCCTGACCACGTATTTCTGATTCGAGATTGATGGAGAGAGAGGTCATATCGTGAGATTTTGACAACAGTGATTCGATTTTGTTTTTGCACATATACGTATCATTGTGTACATTGAAATCATTTATCAGCAGGTCATTTTTAATTCTAAGCCCGATATTAGGTATATAAATCTGATGCGGCTAAAATAGAAGACTGAGGACATGCAAGCATCCTATTTTCATTGTCATTCCACAGCAATATTACCTTTTATTTACAAGGGCTAGAACACTTTCTTTTGTAATGCATTGCAAAATGTGACTTCTACAGCAATTGTAAAATACATTGTGAACCAATGAGGCATGTAAAAGAACAAGTTCTTTATTTGCACGGGCCAGAACATAATTTATTAACCGCACCTAGGTAATGAAAGAATTACTTATTTTTGCCTTAGGGTTTTTTTTTATATAAAGTGCTCCACATCGTTATTAGCCACCTCACAGCGCTTCAGATTACGATTCGCTTCCTAAGGTTATTTTCTTCTTTCTTCTATTACATTCCATCAGTGTTATGAAGGCCGTAAGACTTCTCGATGCTGAAGGGAAACAGAAGATACACCATGGACCATCTCAGATGATAGATGGGATGCCAGATAGGGGATGTGAGCAAGGATTAGCCGCGCTGGATAAATTTAGCCGTGAACAAAAAAAAAGTGACAGCAGATGCGCCCCGCTGCTGTTAGGATTTAAGAGACAAGGCTCAAGTTGAAAAATCAGATTTACTTAGTTTGGGGAAAGGAACATTGTGAGGCTGCAAGTCAAGCAGTGATAAACAGGTATTTGAGAAAGTATTATTTATTAAAGGAGAATCAACAATGCCGTGAAGAGTGTTTTTTAAACTAGTTGCTATCAACAACTTGCATGCTTTTAGAACTGCTGCAGAACTGTTCTACTAAAAGGCCACTAAAACACGGGCAACAAACCACTGAAATATATTATAAACCCACAATTCTAGGACCAAAGAGGTGGTGTGAAGTGAGAAATCAGTGTTATTCTTAATATACCAAGCTGAGACCAAGTCAAATTTAAATTATAATATTAAAATAACAAAACAAATAATGAAAATGATAACAGCAAGAACAAGTTTCAAATCTGAGTTAGTATAATTCTAAAACTTAGGAAAAATCAAATTATAAAATGCTAATTGAGATGTCATGAACAAGAAGGCGAAACAGGAGAAGATGCACAACTCATATTTTTGTAGTGACTGATACCACTATATTGTGGGTTATAGTGGTATGAATGATATGTGTTATATCGCCCAATACAAAGGCAACTGTTTCGCCAACTCTGGAAGAATCAAATGTTGACTAAGCCGGGAAGCAGCGCTTAATCTGAGCCAGTGGCAGGAGGGGCCCAAAGGCACTCATTTTTGGGACTGGCATTTACTGCCACTTATTTTGCCTCATCAGGCTGTCACCCAGAGCAAAAGAGTGAAAAGCACAAAAGAAAGAAGAGAAAGACAGAAAAACAGTGACAAAGGAAGAAAGCAGAGATGAAAAAGAACCTTAAAGAGTGCTATAAAGAGACAGGGAGTATCTGGTAGTGGATTAAAGAGGCATGTCAAGAAATCATGACCACGCAGCCTTGGTATTCGGCACCCCGACATTGGGTAGTGCCAGCTGCTAGCTTCTGAGCAAAACTTTGGGCACTGACACTTCTTTTACAAATTATGCACTGCTGGGATGCATATGCCACACAGAATTGCTATTTGTTTAACGATCACTGAAGCAGATGTAGTGATCTACAGAGCTATCTTCATGCAGTGTTATGTTGAATATTGCTTAAGACCATAAGTCTTGTCAGTTTCTTAGTCAATATTATTGTGTAGGTCTATATAAGTAATTCATGTTTTATAAAAAAATAAGCATATCACTGATATTAGATATTTAACACAACCAGTAGCACTGTTACGAAAACTTTTTTCTTTGTAACCAAACAAAAATTGCTAACAAATTGGCAAATCCTTAAGAAGGTCATTATGTGCTAATCGCTGAAAAAAGCGCTTTAACACCCCATCAGGGGTAACAAGAGCTATATAAATGCAAACCTTTTTCCCTCTTCTATCCCTCCGCTATCCTTCTGAATCCAAATAACTGACTAACCTATCCACCACTCAAATTACTTTCATATGATAACTCAACACTAATCCTTTATGGGTTCCGGAGTAGCGTGCTACTCGCAGAAAAAGCGCTTTGACGCCTCGTCAGGGGTAGCAAGCGCTATGTAAATGCAATTACAATACAATACAAGACAATCAATACAGCCAAGGATGATCACAGCACCCTGACATCAAAATCACAAAGATATAGGCTGGCTGCAAAGTGGGCAATTTGGGCACAGGAGAATGGCTTTTTTCACCACCAGCCATTTCATTTAGAATTCAAGAGATGAACACAGCATCTTCTGATATGAAACAATAATACCAATGTGAGTTAAGGATAAAGCACACGAGGTACAAAGAGTGCCGCTCAGATCGTGGGTTGTATCGAAGACCATAACAACTGGTGGTATGTCATACATCATCCGTCCGAGTTATGTCATCTCAGATCATGGGCCGCATCAGAGCCAGTGAGAAGGCATGGTGTGTTGTACATTACTCCCCAACAGCTTTGTCAGAACTGGAAGATTAATGGTGGCAGCTGTCACTTTTTGCTCCGCTCATGTTGGCCACGGCTCATTATGCTAAAGAAGCCTGCTGCCAGAGGTTGTTGGCCATTAATGGGGGCAGGTGGACTAGGAGGCTAATGTCTTCATCAGGCATTGCACATTTTTATTGGAGAGAGCAAAGCAGCCCGAGCACATGCCTGAGAGGGACAGAAAAATGAACAAAGTACCTTTCTCAGGGTGGAGGAAGACTTGTCCATTGGCAGGCCATTCACTTTATGAATGCACTAGCATTGGTCGACTGGAGTTATAGCATACTTTTTATAGTTGATGTTAAGCTGTACAGACACAGTTACTGCAGAAATGACCATGTAGGTAAAGCCAGATGTGGAGCTTGTCCTCGCACACAACCAATAAAGCCACCGACCATTATGTGATCTCTAAAGTCATCAAAAACAATGACAAAGTCAACCTAGAACAACTTTGAGGAGTTGTTTTACCCTCCAGTGAGCCCCAAATTTTTTTTTAAAAGACTTATGTTTTAGGCGATTGCTTGTGACAATTCACTGGCGATCTCCCATCTCTATTTCACTTAAACAGTGCATCTTCCGTGTGACTGACAAAACAAGGATAACAGCGACTTCAGAAGGCACCGTAACCGTAACACACATCAGGATACAATGCTGGCCTGTCTTAGCTAGCCTTGCCAAAGCTTTGGCAACAAAACAACACATGGGTGTTTCATTTTGCAGAAATGGCTACACATGAGTCACGCTCTCCTGTTGTGAGAGCAGAGCTTCTGCCTTTAGCAGACTCATTCTGCATTCTGGTGAAATGTAAATTTATTGACTGTGGTAGGAGCTCTGTGTCAAGAGGTATTAGGTCATCAATACACATTTATGAAACATGCCTCTTTAAAGCCAGCAGGGCTGTCTTCATTCCAATCTCTGACCTTTCATGCACAGTTATTGATTCCCTGACCATTTTCCAGCGTGCAGCAGATTGGAGCGTTTAGCACAATAAGAACCATTTTCCCCAGCAAATGTAAAAGCGGGAATGGTAATACAACTTGAAATCTAGTAATGCGCAGAGCCAATTGTGCAATATCGAGCGCATAATATCAAATGCGTTCATCCATCAATACATAGTTCGGCTCCTTGTGCCTCCTGTCACGCACCAGCCCACAGTAAGGCAAGGAAAAGGAGACGCAAGGAATACACTTTGGCAGGTGAATTGTCTCATATCTATTGAGCAGCAGTCTGAGGCAAATCGTGATTAATACTTATATTTCTAATTATAAATATTTTTATTGATTTTTCTTATGGTATGGGAAATATTACATGAACAAGGCGAACCAGCAAACACAGCAGCAAAATAAACAGGACAGAGCATAAAACAGAGAACAGAAAAACAGGGAGGAAAAATAATCATCCATTAATTACAGTGACATAAAACCTCCTTAGCCGATAAATATTAGTTGATGGTCACAGCCATCACTGGTGCAATAACCCAGAATAGCAAGCTTGGGTTATACTCCCTACAAGTGCAATAGAGAAATGCATTATGTAATATTATAGCAGCGAAAATGCTCAGCCGACCTATGACCTTAGTACTGTTATTGAATAAAGTGCTGACACTTCAAGCCCACATTAGCACCACAGCCAAATCAGGATTCCATCATCTTTGTTTTTTTGGCAATTTTTCCCCATAAATTGGTTACTCTCAGCGTGTGATTGATGTCGCACACGTGCTGTTTGTATAGAGCACTGAAGATCACATTTCAGCCACTCTAGGCATTCTGTACTTAATTCCACTTTATTTAAGAGTGGAATTTAAGATTAGATGCCGGATCATGAAGCTTTACATTGCAGCTCTGTAAAAGAGAATAGGTATCGAACCCTCCTAACCGTAATCTTAGGCCCACTCAGAATTTTAAGTTGCAGTCTTAGGTTGGTCCTGGTGATCAGGTCTTGCAATTTACCCCAAGTACATCTTGGTATGATTTGCAACGCTGAAACCTATAGGAAGGTATCATAACTTTTCCACCGCCAAGTTGAGTCTGTAGTAGCTGCAGGATTGCACCAAGAGGCCCTTCATAGCAATAGTGCTCTTCAAATCTCCAATTGCATTAGGTACATTTCTGTACCCAAGAGTCATATAATTAAAAAATATATATATATATTTTGATGAGCACATTTTTGGGAATGAGTGAGCATTGGGATTTTTATGCTGTAGCCCTCTGTACTAGCCCCTTTGTAGGCATTCACTGGCTATACAAGTCGAGGTGCTAATGCCCGTGAATGGTATATGGGCAATATACTTCTGAAGGCCATTTTATCTGCCTCTGTGTTGATGAAGGAGGGAAAGGCATGCCATAGTATGGGTCCCTAAACTGCATCACCAATAAGCCTGCACCTCAATGCATTACGCAATGAGGGACAGCGGGACAATAAAATGCACATCAACAACACCATGCAGCAGATCTTAGTTGGACAATAATAGCAGGGTGGTAACTGTGCACATGAAGTTACTGTTTTCATGCTGTATCGCCATACCCAATCCAAGCGAATGATCCAGTAATGGGGAATAACATGCGGATGTGACAATACTGCAGGCTTTTCCATTAGCAGATCCTTTACCAGCATGAACTCCACCTGCTTTTAGTAGGTGAATGTGTGCGCAGGTTTTACCGCATCCAGTTATTATGGATGCCGTAAAGCTAGAAACTAGTAAACCTGTTTCGATTGGAAATGAGAGCTTAGGGCTAGAACGGGATTAACTTTTCTCTCACAAACAGACACTTGTTTTTTTTTCGTGCTGTAATGTAATGGTACCATAAAAGCCATGCTATTCAATCCTTACTGTTATTTACAAACACACTTGCACTAAGATCCAAGGCTATCCCTCAGAATGCACCAAGATGTAGGTGGAGAAATAGGAAACTATTGTCTCCTAAAGAAAAGAGATAGCATGTCATTGGGAAATCGATCAATGTCAAAATAATATTGCCCATTTTTAACAAATAAAATTCTCTCACAATCATATCTGTATCTAATACTAATCTTCATAAACAATGGAACAGTGACACATTTCTCTTAGGAACCAAACAGCAAAAATAGCAAAACTGTGGCAGTACTTGGGTTTTTCCAAATACAATTTCTGAAGTGCAATCCAGGATTGAGCTCTCAATCAAAATGGAGACCACCTAGGAAGGTTCCAGGGTGTGGTCATGTTATTATATTACAGTGGCAAGTATTTGCCTACATTGATCTGTTTTTGTTCATGCCTTGAAAAATAATCCAGCCCCTTCATCTTTCAATATCTGCCTACAATGTTCCAGTAGATGGCCCAATCACCAGGACATTCAGACCACTGTAGATCTCTTTCATTCCAGCGCAGTATACGTATGAAGTCAATGAGAGGCAGTCGATGATGGCAGCTGAACTCCAGGACATGGTCATTAGAAAAGTGCACCTGTACCTGCAAACTGACCACTTGGTGAAATGGACAAGGGGTCTAGTGATGGGGTAGTTGGATATCTGCAGCGTTTATTAAAAGATTTCAAATGCTGCAAAGTCGGGCAGCCAAATTCAGCCCAAATGTCTTCAGAAATATGATAATGAGAACACAGACATGAATGTACTCTACTTGTATCCAGTAGCTAAAAGAGTAAATTCAAAACAGCTTGAACCGCCCTACCCCGTGCAAGTCTGTGATGGCTCTGAAAAGCTGACATGTGCCACATAAACAAATAACATGACCGCAGTGAGACCACACAATTTCCTGTTTATTATTGTTGATTTGAACTTGATAACTATTAATAACCTTGTTGCTATGCCCTCTAGTAATTTATTGTCCAGCTGGATGAAGCATGAAAAGGGAGTCTCATTCACAACAAAATCCACTACCTATCCCTCACAAGGCCAATTTGTCACCGTTTATGATATCCTGGGACTCTCAAACCTTTCAGTTAACAGCATATCCTGCCTGCAGTGTACGCCAACAAGGACCCGGTCAGTCCCAACAGACGTGGGTCTGGATTGAAGCATGTCTCGAGGACCATCACATACAAGTGGCACTGAGTGAGTAGGAGTCCTCAGCAGTACAAGAGTTCTCCTTTGCATTGCTGTACATATCTTCTCTGAAGAGCCAGAAACAATAGCAGCATGTGGGCAGATTTGTCATTACTAGAAGGCTATTCTCCTTTAACTGTCGACATATTTTTAGAACATTTTACTACATAAAGATGTAATAAATAGTGTGTCACTTGCACCTGTATGTTTCCTACCAAATGCAACCATACCATCTCACTACTAAACATGTCTGTTTAAACCAATTCCCTTCCACACTCCTCCTCTTCCTTTTCTTCTATTACTTTGCTACACGCATCACACAAACTTTCTGACCTCATTACGGAAATGAAGCGCTATATTTTTTCTAAAATGCAACTCAATCCAATGCAGTACAATACTCCCCTCAACAAGAATCACAAATGCTTTTGCATCGTCAAAAACAACCCCTGCTGCTTGAAGAAACACTGCAATAAACAATAAAACAGAATTTATGGACATATGGACTTAGTGGACATATTCTAAAGATTGTTGTTTTGTCAGTGGGCTCTTTGTTCAGATGCCAGTTGTTACCAGACTTTGACAAACAACAGCAATTAAGTTGCTATTACTGTTTGTCCCCACGGTTCTCTCATGGTCCACTTGGCTGACCTGTGGAGGCGACATGATTAGGGTACCAGATTTTAACATTAGTGGGATGATGACATCTGGGCCTGTTTTGTGTATGGGGTACACTTCCCAGAGTACCGAAGGTGCAACTTTGGGTGAGTGGGGCATAGACCAGATCAGTAAGCCCTATTGTAGTTAATGCGCTGCCCCAACAACTGTGAACTCATGCCTGCCCTGAAGGCAGCATGCTATTGACAGGCCGACTAGCCCTACTGAGGTCACCGGTCTGACTTTCACTGTGGATGGAGCTGGCAACCCAGCATGCATTACTGAGAGGGGCAAAGACCTCCCTGCAAGCATGTTCAGTGAGTGACTGCACCTATCTGCAGTAGGATGTCTGGGAAGTCCATGGAACCCCTTTGAATGGTCTCCCTGGGAGGGGCACTGACTGTGTCACCTCTTTATGGCACATAGTCAGTGCCCCTCCCCACAGCTCCTTTACTTTGATGTCCAATTCTGTAATTCAATGTGGGTGCAGGTGCCACGTCCCCATGCTAATGAGGAAGAGCTCCCTTAGGATTGTGAGTGAGATAAAGAGGTAGGTAGTGTCTAGTGGTGGATTAAGGAGGCATGAGGTGGACTGAAGACTACCAGCCTTGGTATTCTGAGCACTGACATTTAATAGTACCGTCTGCAGTCTTCTGAGCGGGGCTCTGGTCACCGGCACTCATTCTTTTACAAATTAAGCACTGAGTACCAGTAACCAGCAAGAAATAAGTGCATAAAAATAAAAAGCAAAATGCAACAATTCCATATTGATTATTGATTTGTACTGCAACAGTATTAGTAGAATTTATGAACAACACGAGTGGTGGAGTTCTTAAGAGTATGGTTAAATTTTCCCACAAAAACATACCTTATATTTTAATTGCTGACAACGGCTCTTTGGTTGTTAGATGACACACCACACCCACAGTTCTCCGTTGGGGGAACTGAACATAATATCTTGGAATGTTAGGGGGCTTTTGAATAAAATTATAGCAAAGCGCTATGAAGCGGATATACTCTTGCTCCAAGAGACCCATCTTCTGGGCAACAAAACCCCATGCCTCAGCAGGTTCGGCAACGCCACAGTGTACAGTTCAGGGTTCACACGCGGCTCTTATACATCGCCGTGTGCCATACATTATCTCTAAACATTGGATAGACCCGGGGGGACTCTATACTGTTGTCACTGGCACAGTAGCTGGAGAACAGTTAACTATCGGTAGCATATATGCCCCGCCCCCCTTGGGACAAACATTCGCAGACAAAGTCACGCAGCTATGGGGTGACCTCCCTGGGGGCTTGATGATCCTGGGTGGAGACTGGAATGATGTTATGGCACCCCAGGACCGGTGGCGTGCCACGAGACAGGACCCCCTTCCCATCAAATCCAAATTGAACATTCTGGCTCATACATTGGGGTGGTCGGATTCCTGGCAGGCCTTTAATCCCTCGACTAGTGGGTTCACATATTCATCGGCGGTACACAACACATTATCACGACTAGATTACATATTCCTTCCCCATAGTTATATTCATAGGGTGTTACACACGGCCATTTTACCCCGGGGTTTTTCGGACCATTCGCCGGTTCAGCTTAAGCTACGCTTGAAAGCTCAACAGGTCACGTACCAATGGCGCATGTCCCCCTGGCTCCTCAGGGATTTTCACTATCAATAGGTTCTACAACAGGCCATCATGGATTACCTTCTGTTTAACCTAGACACAGCCCCGTCGAGAATCACCCTGTGGGAAGCTCTTTAGCCTTCAATCAGGGGAGTGGATATAAGCTTCTGAACTGGTGAAAAACGCAAACGCCTAGCTCAAATACTAGACTTGGAAGACCACCAGCGATCATTAGAAGCGCAGGTGGTATCCGGGACTGCCCCGGGATCACGGCGTAACCTTCTGCTTATCCAGCAGCAGATCCACCAACTCCTCACGGACGAGGCTAAAGAGACCTGGTTAGCAACACAACACATGATATATCATTGGGGCGATAAGTCCAGCAAAATGTTACATCAGTTATGCCAGGCCAATATAGCCCCTGTGCTGGTGCCAATACTGCGGGACGCGGATGGAGCGCTTTGTACCTCCCCAGAGTCGGTAGTCCGGCTTTCGCGTCATTTTACGCAGCATACCAGCAGCGGGAGCTCATATCAGTGGCCCTTATCGACGAGTTATTGTCAGATATTCCCCCTGTAAACTTTCCGACCAAGTTAGAGACGTACTGGATGCCCCCATAACCTTAGACGAATTAAGAGCAGCGCTGACCAACACCCGCCCCGGTAAAGCGTCGGAGCCAAATGGATTCCCCAGCAACTTTCTGCGGCCGAACATGACGACGTTGGGCCCACACCTCTTAGCTGCATTACACAAAGTCCTCGAGCAGCACATCCTACCCACTGATTGGCGACATGCCGAAATTGTAGTTTTTCTTAAGCCCGGCCGTCCTCCAGGGGATCCGGCCTCGAATCGTCCTATTTCATTGCTTAATTTTGAGCCCAAACTCCTGGGCAAAGTCCTCGCGGACCGCCTTCGGTCATGCATCCTGGACCTCATTCACCCTGATCAGTCTGGCTTTAAGCCACAATGTTCCACCAGACATAATATCAGACGAGTCCACAACGCGATTGCAGGGGCCCATGGGTTTGGCCGTCCAGCTGCGATTCTGCTGGCCGACATCGACAAAGCGTTGACTCCTTAAGTTGGACATACCTCTTCAAACTCCTCCACGCCATAAACCTAGGTCCCCGCTTTTTAGCGTGCATACCGTTGCTATATACGGATCTCTCAGCCTCAGTGCGAGTAGCGGGACATCGGTCGACCCCCTTTCCCATCCATCGGGGCACGCGAAAGGGCTGCCCCCAATCTCCGTTGCTTTTCGCTTTGGCCATAGAGTCCCTGGCCGTGTGGGTACGACAGGACCCACTGATCCGTGGGTTTGAATGGACATAGGAATATTCTGATAGAATTGCGTTCTACGCCGACGATGCCCTATTTTTTCTGACAGATCCGTGGTCCTCGGGACCCCGTGTCCTTCAGATACTTCGGATATTTGGGGAAACTACCGGGCTAGGCACTAACCCCTCCAAATCTATATTATTTCCCGTATGCGGCGACCAGAGGTGTCAGGCCTGGGCCTCACAACTATCCCATGCTACAGATGGTTTTAAATACCTGGGAGTATTTATATTGCCGTGTCCCTCGACCTCGTGGTCGCATAATATCATTCCAAGGCTCCCCGCGGTTCGTAATGAGACTACTGTATGGTCCCAGTTGCCCCTATCTTTGTACAGGCGTTCAGCCACTTTTAAAATGGTATCTCTACCACGTTTGTTATATCGGTTGCAGAACTTTCCATGCAACATCCCCCCTTCATGGTTCACACAACTAAATGCGATCCTAAATAGTTTTTTATGGCATGGAGGGGCGATCCGGGTCGCACTCCACACAATCAACCTACTGCAGCGGCATTGCAGCGGCAGATATATACGCATATTACTCCGCCTCTCATCTCCTTGTCATTAATGAGTGGTGGTACGGGTCTCAGTCGGATCCAGCGTACGCAGTGGAGCGGCTGGCAATGACAGACGCTCCCTTCCAGAAACTTCTTTATAGTCGGGCTAATCTCGATGCAAGATGCTTGCAGGACTGTTTTACAGCTCTGGAGACGTACAGTGAAATCCATGGGCTGGTGGGAGAGACTGACACAAACTACTCCCCTCTGGCAGGGCACAGATTTACGCTCCGTCTCTGCTCTGGTCGGCTTCCGCAAATGGGATCTCATTGGAATTTCCACTTTGGAAGACATCATGCACGGCACTACACTCAAGTCTTTTCAGCAGTTGCAAACTGAGTTTCATTTGCATAAATCCCAGTTCCACCGTTATCTGCAACTGCGACACGCTCTAGACCCTCACGTACGTCATCTGGAGGCGCTTCCAGAGTTTCACCCACTAGAAGGCCGTTTACTAATGGGAGACATTGGGGCACACAAGATCAAACAAATTTACCAGATGTTAACTACTCACACACACAACACATTACATAAGACTAGGGCAGTGTGGGAAGTCGATTTGCCGACTTTGACGGACGACGACTGGACGGAGGCCCTAGCCAGTCCTCGATATGCGGCAGTTTCCTCACGTTACCACCTTATTCAGTTTAAGTACCTTCACCGGGTATATTACACCCGATCCCGGTTATGGAAGATGGGTGCTATCCAGTCCCCTCACTGCCTCCGATGCACTAAAGAGGAGGGCTCTTTCCTCCACACGGTATGGAGATGTACTGTGATACAACCATTTTGGAAAAAGGTGACATCCTGTCTGGGCCGGGTGCTGGCCTGGACCATCCCACTCGACCCCAGACTGCTGCTCCTCCATAGCACAGAAGAGATCGGGGGGAACCGCTACAAGCAGCACCTTCTGTTTTTGGGCCTAACCGTAGCTAAAAGAGACATAGCACAGAAAAGGAAGGCGACCTCCCCACCTAGCATAGGGGGTTGGAAGAGGGCAATGGATAGATGCATGGGTGCCGAAATTGTGGTCTTTCAAGCGCGGGGATGCCCACAGAAGCACAGAAGAATCTGGTCCCGCTGGGCGACAAATAGGGGCATTGACTTACCCCCATTACCACACGCAGACTTTCATAATCCCACTGGGTAATACATGGGTCATTTTCCAATACCATAGTCCGATAAAACTGATCACTAACTGACATGTTTTTAGCAACACGCAATTACGATTATCTAGGAGGGTTCGGTGTAGTTTGTTACCTCTTCGGCCTGGTGTTCTACGGGCCAAGCTGTGATGGAATGTTAAAATCAGGTACTTTATGTCTTTTGCATCATATGTAATGCTTTTGCTATGCCCAGCACACTCTGTACCTTTCAAAACGAATAAAATGTGTTGTGAAAAAAAAAATACCTTAGATTTAAATTGGAATATAGTCTATATTGTACAAACATTTTATGCCTTCTCCCAATTCATGATATGAACACATATAGTTGTACATTTAGGGCACAAGCACATATACATCCGAACTCTGTTGTGTATGGCTATAGAATGTACTGAAATATTTTATATGAATTTTTGTAAGAATGCATGCACATTAGCAATGCTTAATTTTTTTTTGACACAGTTAAAATATTTGCTACGTCCCACGAGTGTGCTGCGTGTGCTTGAGTCATTTGCCACTTCTAGTAATTGCAAAGCTGTATTCCACACTTTAGAATGTTTGTGGAAGAGATGTTATAAATACGTTTTTTAAAAGGTTGCTACTGCAGCTTAACATTTCAATTACGTCCCCTGCCAATGCAAAAGCACACTGAAAACTCATTATTAGCAGCATGCCTTTCATTATTTCCCACAACAAAGATGGAAGCTGTTTCTTCAAGTAGGTGTTCATCAGACCTCTTATCAACGCCGGTGGAGCGCTGCATGCGGCCAGGCTTTCCACACATCATTTCACAATTCAGTTGTGACTTGATGAATTATAAAAAATACTTTTTAAATGGCTTAAAATTTCTCAACTATGACGAATCGCTATTGGAAATAGCATTGTATATTTGTAATTATTTATAATACGTTTTCGGATTAAAAATAATTATTCATAATAGAAAAGAGCAAGCAAGAGACTTCATTGTGTAAAGAATTTTTATGAGATTTTAATAATATGCTTGGCTTAAATTTTAATTTCCGGTCTGCACATATATCTTGAATTACAGAAGGTGGGAGGATTGACTGCAAGGTGGGCTCCATTGTGACATGGAAACGCAGAATATTTATGCAGAACGACAGGCCTTTCTTTTAACCATGGCTTTGAGCCAATTTGCTCGAAAAATGTAACATCTTATACTCTAGCCAACTGAAGTTCCCAATTCCACTCCAATGAAAGCCAAAGAACAGGTAACTGGCTCCAGGCCCCCCTGCACTGACATTATTATTGAACATGAGCCGGCCTTCGGGTGTGATCTTTTATTCTGGCAACCAACACCTTAATCCACGGTGGACCAACATATACGTCTTTCAGGAGACCTTCCACGGTGGGAACGACCTCAAAACAGATGTATGTGCCACCCATTTTCAAGCAAAGAATTCCTTCACCATGCTAAACATACATTTGTTGTAGCACAACCATTTGTTTTTCTTTTCAGAATGTTTTCCCACGTTTCTAAATGCAGTTTTATCACATCATTAACACTTTTCTGTTCTTCTGAAACTAATCTTTGAAAACTGACAAAATAATCTTCCCATCATGCCACTATGATTTTCTTCTCTTTATAACTTAGGGAATCCTGCACACAGTAATATTTATCTCACTTAACCTCCTTTAGTTCAGAAAGACAAAGATACAATATGATAGTTTCACTTAATGGATAGACCCCTTACCAAAGTTTATCAAGACCAATATACAGGGCGATTGCAGAATGCAGGTAGTGTGCCCTTTACCAAACTTCTGCAAGTCAAAAGAACATGGAGAAAGCAGCATGCAATACATAGAACCTGTACATAAGGTGGGGACAGGCCAAAGAGACATAGTAACATTAAATATGTAGAACCTTTCATAAAGTGGATCAACACAAAGTTAGCCCGACCAGATTCTACCTGCAAAAAGGTCAGTGCCTCTACATTGAAACGAATGCTGAAACACCTATTTTTCATTGCAGTCTGACCAAAACAATGAAACATAACAAAAACATAGTGAAATATCATGTTACAACAGCATAACAGCTGTGCTATGGCGAAAGCCCCCAGACTTTCATAACTTTATTCGAAGGGTAAAAAAATAATTAAATTACAGATATTCTCTGCACAACCAAACAGTGAAGAAATCTTCAAATGTCATCATTTTTCACGCATATGCACACAGCAAACTACCTGTGAGTATGCCTTGCAGTGTATTAAAAGCACTTGATAAACGAATGCAAATGGAGTGTTTACAGGAATCACAAGGAAAAAATACAAATAGAGTGCAATTAATTTATTAGCACGCAAAAAAATGAGTTCCACATTGACACATAAATGTAAATGTCTGCTCGTTCCCTTCCCCTTCAAATGCCATAGTTCTAAAATTGTATGCGTGCCTGTAGATGTCATCTCAATTGCATCAAAGTAGATGACTCCTTTCTATCAGGAAAGGATGATGCTGATCAGTGCCTTCTCTAGCAGCTCAACATGAACTCATTCCAAATCTAGTGGATCACAAAAGGAAAGCAAACCTTGAACTGGGCCACCTCACCCATCTTAAGATAAACACCAGGGGGAACATAAGGTAACTTTCACACTTGTACAGAACTTGGGGCAAGTGCATTTAGCACCATTTTTGCCTTTTGCTTGGTAGGGGATACAGCCCATGTTCAGAAAATTGTTTTGTACCCAACTGAAAGTGCTCATGAAAGAAGAAACTAAGGGGCATATTTACAAGCCCCTATCGCCATGGAAACGTCACTTTTTGCGACGTTCCTGTGGCGATAGGGGCTTCATCTTATTTACAAGGCAGTGTTAAGCCACTTAACATGGCTTAACACTGCCTTGTAAATAAGGCCCCCTTTCACACTATGCGCATATGTGAGAGGGCAATGGGTGTTGCTGTGGGCGTTCCACCGCAACACCCATTGATTCTGACGCTGCCTCCTATTCACAAGAGCAGCGTAAAAAGGAGGCAGCGCCAGAATTAAGACCAGGGAAAACCTGGTCTTACCCTGGCGCAACGAGGAGAAATGTTTCATTCCTCCTCATTTTTGCTGTTTTCATGTATGCTGCATTGTGCAGCACACATGAAAACAGCAAAAGGCCAATGATTGTTTATGTGCAGGAAGCAGCACACATAGAAGTTGCAAAACGGCATTTAAAGATTGTTTATGTGCAGGAAGGGGGACCTTCTTGCACATACACAATCTTTCCCTGCACGCAGACACCCTTGCACAATGGTGCAAGGGTGCCTGTGTTGGCGCTAGGCTGCTAAGTGTAGCACCAACGCAGGGGAAAATGCAGGGCTGCACCATATTCTTGTAAATATGGTGCAGCCCTGCGTTTCTGAAGTGGCGGAGTGAGGCGTTAAGCCAGGAAGGCTAACGCCTCACTCCACCACTTCCCTTGTACATATGCCCCTAAGTTTGTAGTCAAATAGGTTTACTCCTATTCCTATGAAGGCAGCTTAATTACTATGAAATCAGTTTGCACAATTGTCTTTTGATAGCTTTGGATTCGTCTTTGCTTTCAAATTGTTTATCTGATTCTTAAAATTTTTGTGTACCTAAGTTCTTCTCAGATGTGCAAAAATTGATGTGACCAGTAATTCCACAAAGTGAAAAAATAAAAGGTTGTAGATTTTCCACAGTATGAATTTAGCATTGGGAGAGGGAAAGGAGAAGTACCTATGAGTTGCCAGACAAAATATAGGGTAAACCCACAAAGCCATAAAGTGCATTTTCACAAACGTTTCGCATGGCCTTTCCTATCCTTCAAACTCTTGTAAATCCACTCCAAGAAAGACACATGTGTGTATTGGCGTCGTGAAAAGGGAGCATTCCAAAAGTAATAGGAGTGAAAGTGAAGGGTGTGTTCCCCCATGAAAATTGTTTTGGTGTGAGAAATAATAAAGTAAAAAAAGTGTGAATGCAAAATTTTGCAAAATTTAAACCACAGAGTGTTTAATGGGACAGGACTTGTCATGAACGTCTATGATCACTGCTCTGAGGGGAAATCTATGCAAACTGTAGACGCATGCCTTCTATTTATAGTTTAACAACTTTCACAAAATTCAATCAGAATTTACACTGGCATTACTCAAAACAGCTATTATAAGCAACAGCTGCTTCATATACTTTGACAACAGATTAAAGTCTTCATCCTGCTACAAAAACCTTTATGTAAAACGCACCCCCCAGCAAACACTATTTGCTCAATCACCCTTACCAGTACAAAAAAGTCATTCATTTGCCCCATTGTTTGCACCAAAATGAAAGTCATCAAATATGGCTCCAGCTCTTGCAATCCATGGCATGCCTAAGGAAAGATCTCTCATTAAGACTGTAAAGAACAGACCAAACCAACATTAATCAGTTCTATTTTACCTCTGGATGACTATCTACCCGAGTTCGCCTAGAGCACAATGCTTGTAGTTATTTGCTGAATACCAGAAACAGTGCTATTTATAATCATAACCACGATAAAACTGCATTTGCTGCTGGTACCTGAGAGTAGGCCTGCCACCTCCCTGTTAAGCAATCAAATGGGTTTTTACCATCAGCCATTTTGTAGCCCAAGGCTTCCCTTTCACGGGAGCGGCTAGCTTGCCACTGCGGAGCGTGCTGCGTAGCGCACACCGTGCAGTCACTATGGTGCAATGGCAGCGTGAAGCAGGTGTGCCTCAAGGACTTTCCCTCGCGCTCTTTGATTCGTTCTGCAGACACTAATGAGCATCCCTCTTCAACTTTAATTATTGGTCCCTGACAAGCCAACATAATAGGAATCAGCTTAACCAAGCATACTCCCCAATGACATGTTCAATTACTCAGGTTGTACTTCTCCACCAGAGGTCCAAGGGGCTGCTAATTTACCATTGTGAAAAAATAAACATGGGGTATCGGTTACGGCTAATCCGGAGACTCGCATGTCACCAGATCCAGCACCATGCATCCTAACAAAATTATCAGCAGATTGCATTTTTAGTCATTTAGAAAACACTAAAATGAGCTCATGGGCTGCTGCTCTGCAGCTTCTGTACTGTAAAAGGCTGAACTCATTTGCAGATTTTTTAATAGGAAAAATCCCCTGGCGATGTTGTTTCTAGTAAAAAAAGGACCAAAAAGCTAAGCGCTCTCTGCTGACATCTGTGCATGGCCGCTCAAGTCACGGGTTCAAAGGCTGGAAGCAGCAGCACAGCCTTCCAGTGCTCACATGGTCTAAATTGGATAAAACTGAACAGGGCAACAGCAACTATTAACAGCATTTAGAAAAACCACACTGCGAAAAACAAGTTCACTATATTTTTAAAAATCTATTAAAATTAGTATTAAATATTGCCCTGTGATCGCTCTCATATTGAATCGAGATAGTGCCTCATAGCTAGCAAGTCAAGTAAAGCATTACCCTAAATAAAGCAAAAACATTTTATGAATAGATTTAAACTGCACAGGTGTAGGGACTGCAATCGGGTAATGTGTCACTTGCTGGTCAGTCACAACATAGGGGCCTAATAGTCTATGCATAACATGACAGCAACAATTTGTGAGCAGTGCTTGACAGTGTTTTTCATTCCTCCCCATGCACTACTAACTGTGTGATTGTTGATTACTGGGACTGCTTGGAGTGAATAAATAAGTAATGCGGATCCTATGGTCCTTAATAAGACACACCACTTCGATGCTTTTCTGACTGGCCTTCTTTGACTAGCCTGTTGGTCTATTCATTTGAGTTGTCAAAGGTGATCAGCGCGAGAGCTGCTGAGACAATATATGCGAGAGAACAAGACGTTGAGGGAATAAACACATCTTTCTTTGGCGACTGAAGAGAGGGGAAGGCCTTCTGCTGCTGGAGAGACGCAAGACCCGAGCACAGTGCCCTAAGTGATGAGCAGCCTGTACCACGTTTCCAAGCATGACTGAGATATCAGTAATGGAATCTTTTCCAGCATTTCCAAGCATGACTTATATACTAGCAATGTATTATACCAGCATTTCCAAGCATGACTTATATACTAGTAATGTATTATACCAGCATTCCCAAGCATGACTGATATATGGAATGTACCAGCATCCCTCACTTCGGCTTTGCAATGAGGCTGCTATACATATAGGGACATTACATTAGCAACACTTTGACAGTGCTGTCGTACTTTAAATGGCACAGCATTGGTACTTATCTAAAGATATTCAGTGCCTAGATAACTGCATCTGTCACAGCAGAAGAATGATCAACCATGTGCAAAGATCACAAATCTTTTAATATTGCATCTCAAAATTCCAATTAAGATAGCAGAAGGCATGAGTTGTAAATGATCCTCTATTTTCCACTTTATACTCTTTTCATGAAAGTTAGAGAAACCGAGGGCCCCGTCTGCTTATTTTGACCCAGACTCCAGAATCAGTCTCATGTTATGTTGTAATGATGATTTGGGTCCAAAGTCTCCTTTGATGCCAATCCGCTGAAGCCCCTGTCAATCTAACAAACTTCTTTAGAAGAACCCTTCCCAGTGATGGCGCAAGGACTACAAAGTGCCAGTCTTAGTGAGAATATTGCTTGCACGAATCGTTTATTTTATACACATTAGACTGATCTGAGCATAGAAGAAATGCAATTTAGGCTCTGCAAATAAAATAAACTATCGTTATGACTGCGGTCTTCCAAAAATAAGAAATTAATTTTAAATGTCCTTTATTTTAATATCAGGCATGCTCTACTGCTAAGAACGATAATTATCTGGGCTGAGCACGCCAACAATCTGAAGTACTACAGGAGACTCCAGACTTAAGATTTCTGGGCATCAATAGAAAGCGGAAAGTTGTAAATATGTTTACGGATCAATTGAGATTGTATTTCTTCCTTCAATCTAAAGGAAGGGGCTGTAAAGGCAAGTGCAATGATGGGGAATATAGGCCGCTGGTTCTGAAAATGAGGGGCACCAAGTAATATTGTGCCGTTTGAACAGAGCAATTAAGTTGAAATATGTTCCTCCAGAAGCTAATGGAAATTCTATGAACTAGCAAATTAACAACGAGCCTATACAACAATGCAAAAAATCCATATTTGCAAGGGGTATATAATAATAATACTCGGATTTGTAGAGCGCGGCTAATCAACCGTGAGGGTCTCTAGGCGCGGTTCCTAGGCACAGGGAGATTAAGTGATTTGCCCAGAATCACAGGATGTTGAGTCGACGCCCACAGCTCTGGCTGTTACGCCACATCTCCGCCCTATATAACAGATTACACACACCCTTGCCGTGTTTCAAGATTCGCCTCTCACAAGACCGACACCAATTCAAGTCTCCTTGATTTTCAAATAGCAGTTGTGGCATACAGCATATGCAAAAAGCGTGTATGGATCTTTCTGCCATAAATTAGCAAGAATGAACACTAAAGACAAGTTAGCGTATGGACAGAGTTTACAGAAGCAAGTGTTTACGAATTTAAGTGTTGACAGTGGTCTTGTTAGCTTCCAATGAAACATTTGTTGCACACAAAAGATTCAATAAAAGATAATCTGGCTTTCCACATGACCCAAGATGGGGAAATGTGTTAAGAATTTGCTTAGGGGCAGGATTCAGGTGTTCTGAGCAGAGTTATGTGCCATGAGGAGCCGCACTGGGCCTTCAATATGTTAGGATCAGTATTTGGGTTTGAAGGGGGAGCAGAACATAGGACAAGTTCATGAGAAGAACAGATCCTTAGGCACATAATCAGATGCTCCAGTGGGAGAGTGTAGTGCAGACAGTGTTTGTCATGTTGTAAATAACGTTTGGTACATTCACTATTACAAAAGCAGTAAAAAGGCATAAAGTTGATTTTGTGATTTAGTTTTCTTGCACAAGTGCGATGTTCCTATAATATGGCAGCAGGTCTGCTTAAGGCAGGACCTAGAGAAAGGGATAGCATCTAAAGTGAATCTTTGAGTGAGATCTCTAGCCCTAACCGCGGGGTCCACCTTTACATCAAAATGAATCACAATGAAAGTCTTATCTCTGCAGCTGACATCACCGTTGCAAAATGGCTCACATAATGGGCATATGGATAAGAAAATCTTAGCACAGTGCAGAGTAGCACTCGGTTGGAAATGCAGACACTGAAGTTAGGTATGGCTTTGCATATCTGA
Source organism: Calotriton arnoldi (assembly GCA_963921515.1). NCBI lineage: Eukaryota > Metazoa > Chordata > Amphibia > Caudata > Salamandridae > Calotriton > Calotriton arnoldi. The sequence goes on along the minus strand of CAWUFW010004606.1, from coordinate 803,322 downwards.
TTTTAGAGCATCACATACTGAGCTTGATACATGATAGCCAAGACCTCATTAACAAGCTCTGGCAAAGCCAATAGGTTTGATGCTTGCAAATGACCACTGACATAAGCAATAAAGAAATTCATGATGTAGTGTAATACCATTGAATAGGATCAATTTGTATTTAAAAAGCATGGATGAAAAAAAGAATTGCATGTGATGACAGAACCTACTTTTCGGATTTAAAATAATCTCTCATGCATTCTAATGGAAGCAGAAGGATATACCCAAACAACCAATAAAAAGGTGAGATTAAATACACCTGCAGGCTGATCCAAAATGTGATTAATAGTGTGTATAGCCAATGGTTGAAGGCTTATGGTCCATGGTTCAATGAGGCTGAACCAAAGCCCTTTAGAGTATGTATTGAATACAATATATTCACCCCTATTGTGCAAGTGCCATTACAAGTCAAAACTACAAGGGGGCATTAGTAGGTATGCTAATTAAACACTAAGGCCAATATGACACTGCTTCTGTGCTAACATTACCCTATTGTTAGAATGAACATTTGAGAGACTTTTATAAAAGGGCATCCTTAAGTGGCCTCGTGGGTCAGAAAAAAATAATTTTCCCCCAGTGGTGGAAGATGTATTCACAACACAAGATAGAAACACAAGATTTCTCAAAAGGCAACAAGGACACATCGAGGTGTGTAGGGACCTGGTGCCCTTTCTGTGCAACAGTTTTTTTTTTTACTAAAGTCGTTTATTTTGCTATAGTATTCTAGAGCAGGGCCTTGAGATAAACAGAGACAATATGCACAAATATTAATAAAATTACTTATCTATAGAATTGAGCTAACATTCTAAAAATAACTTCAAAAATTGCAAGGACTAGTCATGTGGAAAAAAAGATGTATGATTGCATATAATTTCTTCACTCTGGGCATGCCTCAGTAAACATTAGATTTTCACTGTATGCTGTGGGATTAATCAAAGAGGCCTCACTTTAAATAGAGATTTTTTTCATAAATTCAAACCTCTACTCTCATGAGGTACAATTCACAACGAGGTTTGAGAAAACAGTTGGATAACATCCATTTAAAGCAAATTTCTGACTTTTTACCTATTCACAAAGAATCCATAGAGAACTCAGGGTACCTATTGACAGTTGTTCAAATATATTTGCATTCTGAATGTGTAAATATAATGCAAATGTGCAATGGATCAAGTATCCTTTTTTCCTAGATCGAAAAATATATTCCCCAATAAAAGACGCATCTTCCAATGCAATGACATTAAATAAGGGGAACTCACTCACTGTTTCCACCTGGAAAACGCAGTCCTTCCTTTGTTAAGAACACATTTTCTCTGGAACACTTAGTCCAAGGGGTATGTGAATAGCCACAAGCTAAATATCCATAGACTTATCTACAATCACTTTTACAACCCAAATCCTGCCCTTAATCTTAGAATTGTGAAAGCAGCAATTCGTCCACACTGACATAATTGGTGCGTTCTCACGTGCGCTTAAAAATGTACATTTGCTACAATTCTGAAATTCTGATGCTCGGCTGGTATTTTATGATTGTAAAGGGCGCACCTCAGAAAAATGAAGGTGTGCACATTTGTCGTTGATTCTGCTCAATATAACGATGCTAAAAACAATCTATAAAACAGAGGCAAATGTGTAAGGAGAATGCCTTTTTGAAAATATACACAGGTTTCCAACCGCCCAAAGCTGAATTAAATTTTGATTTTACCGGTAGCACACAACAAGCTCACTCTTTAGGGCACTATGATAATGCCACACAGTTGTGGAAGCAAGTGCTATGTGAAGACCCCACTGTATTGATTGAGACACTTAATTAACAAGTAACTTCAGTTTTTACTCAAAGACCACTGCAATCTAAAACGCACTGAAAAACTATTTCAGAAGAATCGTAGTTAGTTTGGCCCATTTGACAGACAGGCATAAAATTATTTGACTATTTTATTTTCTCTAAAGCGAGCAAAAATATTCACATTTTATGGACAGCTGTGAGCAGAAAGCAAGTTAAGACCAAAAGTCTTAATCTCCACCTTGTACTGCCTCGAATTTCCGAGTAATCCACTCAGGGGAATATTTGAGCAAGAAGGCCGGTGGCAATGCGCGGTATGAGATACACCTTGGCGTCTGTGAAAAGTGATTGGGAGGAGCCTGCAGAAGGGCGTGCCACATACCGTAGCTGCCCTGTTGTGACGCAGCCGCTATTAAGAGCAGGGGCAGCACAAGAGCTCTTGTGTTTCCTCTCCTTCTTCGGTTTATGAGATCGGTGAGCTTTCGCATTAAAGGTTGCTCATCACCTGAGGCAAAGAGCATCATCAAACAGATTTCAAGTGAAGCATACCAGCCTCAACAAGCACGCCCCGGCTCTGTGAGAAAGACGTCTAACAATAGCTGCACACAGATCTGGAAATCACTACATCTTAAAGCACTTCAGATAGTCAGTTGCTGTTGGAAAGGGTCTCACACTCTGCTGGTAGCCACACAAGAAAGCCCACGGGCAACCCGTCACTCACTCTGCGCCTCACCTCTCTACGTTCATGTGACCTTGAACAAGGAGCAAGGCTGCCCCAAGGCAGGTTATAGTGGTAAACCTGGCCGGGCAGGATCTGTCCCACACCCTGCACAAAGGGCTGTCTGTCACAGAGTACTTATTTCGGAATTATGTTAAGGTTGAGTGAACTGCAGCCAAGGGACTGAACACACAGCACAGTGAACAGTCTCCAGCTAATCACTAAACCATACGCTTGCCCAGAATCCAACTAGGTGTTGCTTTACTCCCTCCCAGGCCACTGAACACGAAGTGGAGTTAAAAATTTATTATGTTTTTCTACAGGTGCACGTTTTCGGTTGTTTTTTCCTCTTCAGAAATCTGCTACTTGTCATTTACTAGGTTTTACTTATTTTTCTCTCTTGAACCACAGAAATATCTTAGCGTTCGAAGAAATATGTATTCCATTGCCCTGTTTGCAGAAACGACAAATGTGTTAAATTCAAAACTAAGGGCCTGATTTAGAACTTGGCGGACGGGTTACTCTGTCACAACAGTGACGGATATCCTATCAGCTGAAATATAAATCCCATTACATCCTATGGGATTTATATTTCAGCTGACAGGATATCCATCACCGTTGTGATGGAGTAACCTGTCCGCTGAGTTCTAAATCAGGCCCAAAATATAAATATGAGTGGCTGAGGTATTTTATTACTTTTGGTTAAATAATACTGGTAAAATAATTCTTGCGCGGTTAACAAAAGTCTTATCTGGAAAGTCGGCAATATACACTTATAGGTTAGAATGTCTACCATATAAATACATTTGAGACTTTCCTGGAATTCGCAAAGATTTTCAGATGTCCTTCTTTGAAAATGTGGCTGCCACAGAGCCCCAGGTATGCTCAGATACTGAAATGCCTCAAGTATGCATGAAGGGACTTACAGGCGCAATTAGACTTAAAAATAATTTTGTCATCTCTACTTATGGAGAATCCTATTAGCCTATAACTAACCAGTTTTGGAGTTGGTATCACCCCATTCTCACCCATGTTAAGTGTTAACTCTGACAGTAGAAATGTGACTACCAATAGGTTTTAAACACATTTGAATAATTGTGAGTTTGTGGTTTCCACCTACTTTGGTCAGAGGATGCCCGCGATCTTCCCAGTCAGCATATTTACTCACACAGGTAATTCAATTTACCAAAAATTCATGATTTGATAGTCCCTGACAGAGCTTCCAAGTTTTAAATGGTGGTATTGTTCTTCTGACACTTAAGAACAAAAATACCTTCGAGAATCGGGCTTTTCGGGCCATACCTTCTTAAAAGTTTTTGTCAGTGAGTCTTCTTCAAAAATGGCAGCAGGAAGACTGGGAGACAAAAAGATCTTCTGTGTGCAGTACGAAGACTTGGCAGCTCTAAACAACGATTTAGAGGGCTGACTTTGTTTCTGCCATTGACTTTTGACTGGCGGAATATAATCTTTATGCCATGTCGCCTAACTGTGTGGAGCAGATTTTGCATAGCCCTAATCTCATGAGTAAAGCCTGTGTTTAATGGGGCAAGCTGTGCAAGAGCTGATTCATTTCTGTTAATATGACTGGTTTGCAATAACTCTAGGTTTCCGGATGTGGGAAGAAATGGTAAAATTACTTGGCCAGATTGTAGACGCCAAAGCTTCGCATGAACGTTTCTCCAAACTGTGAGACAGAGACTAGATGTGGTACATGATTAGGCCGATTGCAGAAAAGTTGGTTAGTAATTTGGGCCGCACATCATGAAACATGACTGAGGGTCGTCTTCAAAGCGTTAACCTAAATTCACTGATTTTTCAATTGCTGGTCCTCTGGCCTTACCATTTTATGCAAACAGTAGTTAGCCCTTGAATTTTTATATGCATCCTCTGAATGCACATACACACCCACCCAACCATACACATCCACGCTCTATCTTTCTCTCACACGCTCACTCACTCTTCTAAGATGTAATATAGGCTTACAATGCCTGAAAGGTTTGCCCAGGAATAAAATATACTTACTGTGGGCACAGACATCCTGATATTGTTGAAAGTGGTGCATACTTATTAAAGCACACAAGAGAAACTGACATTTTATTTAAACAAACGTGTCTGTGCCTTAAAATGTCCTGTTATGACATATTTAGTTTGGAATTATACTACAGAAGAGATCATGGCTACCGATTAGAAAGAATATTAGTGTGGAGATTAGTGATAAAAAGAAATTTTTAACTGTAGGATACAGATACACGGTGTAAGAAATACTATGGGCCTGATTGGGAGTATAGGTGATATTTATCATACATGATAAATAACAATAGCACAGGGTACGTTAATTATCGAGTGTGATAAATACCACCAATTAACAGTTGTTGGGAAATAACATTCTGATTTTGATGTTTAGCACACTAAAATCCACATGATACAGTAAATAACGTATCGTTTTCCCCTGTTGAATTTCGGCAGATTTGACCTGCCGAAATTTAACGAAGGTTAAGTTATTTAAGCACTGGATACCTAACAACTTCTATTTCAAGCCCGTGTGTAAACAGTTGTTTACACACGGGACAGAATTAACAGCCCAACTCATCTCTGAAATTCAGTGAAAAAGCACAGTTAAAGTGGACTTATGGTTACGAACCAAAAGCTAATACCATTGAAATTCGCCAACTATGCCTAGGCAAACTAACCATTGCTCTTGTCGCTGTCATGCGCAACTTATGACTTAATATATTCTATCACTCATGACATGTTAAACAGCATAATTGATGGCATATATATATATACATGTACACACACACACAGTTGTTTCTTATTCTATTGTAATGTTTATGTTTTTAGACATTTATCAAAGTCATTTTTCTTGGTTTGAAAAAGTGTTGGTTCCATGGGCAACCTCTTTTCGTGGACAATAAAAATACCAAATGATGAACAAAAAATAAATACATAGTAATTATTACATGAACTATTGAATGCTTGCTCTGGATGATCTAACATTTTTTTCATTTGACCCAACTATTTCCAAACGTTTTAAAAATATATATAAAAATCATATTTTTTAATGTGGTCAAACGTCTTCATTCTGCATTTGTGTCTACATTAGCGAAAGCGAGATGCGATATGTTGATTATGCAGTTCTTGGAATATCATTCCTATGATCTAAACGATCCCTACCCATGCAACTACAACAATTAGATTAGAGTAAGGAATTCCCATGATTTAATACAAGTCATATTTACAGAGACTTTGAAATGTCAAACGTACCTGCTGTGTGACTCAGCTAATTGGAGTAATTAGTAAAGTACCTGGCTCTGATTGTAGGAGCCATTATTCATCAACAAGATTTACTGATACAAAGTTGTGCTGTGCTAGTTCATTGCAATCATTAATTATACTATAACACTGCATGTTCGAAATGCACAATTCAAAACATTTCCCAGAGTGCTATATTGCAATGTAAGAAGCAATGGCCCATGTTAATACCCCAATGAAGAACTCTGCCACACACCTGGAAAACAACTAGGATATGCACTATTGGCCAGACCATCCAAGTGATACTTTTCTCATCATATCCAAGCCACATCAATCTCTAACAAGTTGCTTCCAAAAGAATGGCCATCAGACTGTTGTATCCTCTAATGTACTGATTCTCCACCATTCGCACCCCTTGCTTTCCAAAAAATGACACCGACACAGCAGCAAAAGCAAGCAACCCCCACCCACTTGTCCTCCAAAGTTCCCACTCCTGAACAGCTCTTTATCTTCCTTTGCTAGAAAAGAGAACCCAGTCTCCCGAAACAACATTTGGTGCCCGCAACATCACCCAAGTATTTCCACCGGTTGTGTTCAAGCCTATCAACACTGCAACATCCTCACATCCTGACAGCCTTTTCCAGGGATAACTTTCCCCACTCTCTCCAGCTCCATGGCAATTGACTAAAATCACATCCTTCCCTTCCCAATCCTCCATATACACAATCCAGGAATAATGAGGGAAACATAATCACAACAAGAAATAAAACATTAATACCTTTCAGTATAAAAGAAAAACAATGTAATGTTATATAGATGCCACATAAAAATAATAACTAATATTTCTATCAATTAAAATCATAACAGTTCATGATCTAAATTAACAGTCTTGATTAAGTAATCGTTTTGACATATCTAAAAAAACCATAACAACATCTAACCAGCAATTAGTACACAGTCAATTGACTAGCACAAAGTAAGACAGGACATAATATCTTCCTGTAGCAGAGAACCCCCATTCCCCCCATATACCTCAAAAGATTACATTGGAAAACCCACTCTGTCTCCTTGTCATGTTGTCCCTATCCAAGAGCCACACTCTAGCCTGAGTTGGTCCAGCCACCCAGTAAATACGCTACTTACCTTCTTAAATAAAAATCAGTAGGAACAAAGTTATGCCCTTCTCCTAAATCTTGAAGTGTTGGCAGTTAATAACAGTGCAGAAAAAAAGATAGAATAAGTAAGGATTTACACTTTTTCACTACAGACATTAAGTCATCGACCAGATCTGCTCAACCATGCACCAGAGCACAACTATAGGGGCAGCATTTACGGGTGACAATTGCATCTTCCTAAGTACAACTATCTAAAATAGAAGAAAATAAAGCTCCTAGGTAGTCACAATTATGTGCTAGCATCTGCCTGCAAATTCAGGACTCTGGAGAGTCCCACCTGTCCATCAAGTGTGAGAGTGCAACCTGCCCAACAGGTTCCCAAGCCTATCTCCTTAGACCACCACGTTTGTGCTCTTGTTGCTCTACACACCCATCAACACCATCACATATTTGAGCAGAATTAGTCTCAATCTAACATACCTGCAAAGTTAAGCCGCCATCTATAACTGCTGAGTGATATGTGAACCCAGTCCCCCACATTTGAGCACCCCCTTGGTTCGCAACATAACACAGAAATATTAGACCATTGTGACAAATATGACCACACACTCATCTAGCAACGATGTTCGCAAGTGAACTAAAGAATGCAAGCCAGCATCCAGTACATAATCACTTCTGGGATCTGTTGGCACTCACAGATAACCATCCACAAGCAACACCTCCATGTTTAAATACAGGCTTCTCCCAGCAAATTACAACATTCAGTCAAAAAAAGTTGAAGACTGGCAGGGACAGAAGTGTAGTTATCATCCACCGCCATTCCATAGCTTGCAACTATATTTTAGGACCTTCATTCATATACTCTAAATACTTGTTTAAATGCATCACCAGCTGAGCAATATCCTTAATATGCCAGATAATTTAGGATCCTAGTGCATCTACCTGATAAAACACATCCTAACTTTCCAAAATTGCACATTCATTATGGGGCATCGAATATCAGATCAGGTGATGTTTCTAGTCAAAAACTCCTAATATTGAAACATAAATGTTTTTTTGTTCAAGCAGTGTTCAGACTAATGCATTTTACTCCACTGTTCCTAAAATTCGAGATGTCAGACTACCTGCTCTGATTGACAATGCTAAAATCAGCTCCTTTATTATATCATAGGTCAGAAAGAAGCATTAGCAGATCCTTCTCCCACCTCGCCGCCAATACCTGCAACACCCTCCCCACCAACCTCCGACAGACCCAAGACCTACTGGCCTTCAGAAGACTCCTCAAGACCTGGCTCTTCGATCAGTAGCAGCACCACCCCCCTCTTCCCCCAGCGCCTTGAGACCCTCGCGGGTATGTAGTGCGCTTTATAAGTGACATGATTGATTGATTGATTCCAATTTTTTGATCTATTGGCTTTGCCAATGCTTATTGCTGATGCTGTGCACCATCAGTAAAAAAAGAAAGTGTAATGATGCAAATGAGCACATGTGCGCATCCATGTCACTGTTGGCAGTGCGTTATTCCATATGCAAGAGCAATGCAGATTTTGACAACTCTGTAGCTCTTGACCCATTGAAGGATGCAAGGTAGCAAACTCCCAGGTTGACTTCAGCCTTAGATGAAATGATGAGTTTGGACCCGCATTAGATACATTGAAGAAGCTTTCTATGAGCTTCTGCCCCTAAAGTAATAGTACTTGGATCATGACTGTACAGATAACTCTCCCCAATTAGATTCATTACTTCTAATACTAAATCTCGAACTTTTGGACATTGGGCCATCAGTAAAACATACCCAAGCCTTGAAAAAGACCTGGGGTTGCAAGCCATCTCACACGGCGAAACACGTAATGGCTGAGCAAGGTGAACCAGTTTTCTTCAATATTTGATGCCAAAAAAAAAGAAGACACCATCAAGATTTGACATCTAGCACCTGTTCGTCTAACAACTTCGTTTCAATTCCATATTATACTTCGCATTAGCGATGGATAAAGTGTATTATCTTGGTATATGCATCCCCTGTGCTTCTGGCACACACTGGGTGCATCAGACTACACCTAGCGCTGTCTGTGTTCGTAAGTGATAGTATGAAAAGTGTCAAATCTACATCTACAGAAAGGCAAACAGGGGTGTGCGTTAGGCCTGTGGAGGGGACAGATGTCCTTTTGCACACATTATTTTTACGCCAATTCATTATAATAACGTACAGCCACAACACTTTCTGCTAGCAGTGTGGAGTTACATAAAGTAGTTTTGCTTCAGTCAGTGGCAATAAATGAAGCCAGTGGCCATATTACAACAATTGTAGGGATTATCTGAAGACCTGACAAGATTCCGTCTTCTGGCTGGTTAATGCTGACATTTGGTGTTGCCAGTCTCAGAAGGGCCCATTTAGTTCCTGAAAAAAAGGTGTATCACGCTGCCATGAGGGATTATTGCGGGACTAGTAGAGAGGGACAGCATCACTAACCCACAGCATCCATGCCAAATGAAAAGTGCAGGAATGTAAGGGTAAGCTTAAAGAGAAAGGAGCCACACCAGGGTCTTACAGAATAAACAAGTATTGGCAAAACCAGTAGGTATCACCCTTGTAATTTACTGGCTCTGCCAATGCTGAATGGCATTGGTAAAAAGCAATGCTTCTGACAGATACTGATTGGCATTGGCTAAAAAAGGAGCAATGACGTAGCTGCGCATGTGTGCATCTCGAAAATGACACAGGCACCATTTCCTTTTTTTCAATTGACCGATCTAAGATGGCTGGCGCAACTTGGATCGGTCTATAAAGAAAGCTCACAAAAGCAATATTGTAAAGGGCCAGGAGCTATGTGCTACCAAACCTTCCCAAAAATATTTATTTAAAAAAAGAACATTGGAGGTGGGGTGAAACAGAGGATTGGGTGGTGGGAGAGGCAAGAAGCAAGGGGGAGTGGGCATGAGGGAGAGAGCAACACAGAGCAAGGGGAAAGCACATGTGGGAAACAACAACAGGAAGCACAGGGAGGCTCAGGGGAGAAGTACAAGGAAGAGGGAGCAAGCTGTCACAAGGGAGAAAGCAAATACATGGCACAGGAATCGTGGGTATTTGGCGGGGGAGGGACTAGAGAAACATAAGTGGGACATTCTAGAAAACACATAAATCTTGACAAAAAAAGAAAAAAGTAGTTCCCTAAAAATGAGCAGTGGAAGGAACAAGTCAGCCAGACAAGAGGATGGTAACTAGGGTACGCTCCAGTAAACACAAGATAGATGGACAAGGAATGTCACAGAAAAAGTAGCAAACAAATGAGAGTGACTAAGCAGTGGTAAGCAATGGGTGGGATATAAGCCCCTGTAAGTTCTTGGTATTTCTACAGTATATCTTTTGCATTCCGATGGCTAGTGCTGTCTGGTAGGTTCGAACTAAAAAAGAGGAGAAAGGGAGGGCTGTGGGAGGGAACCCTCCAACGAGCATTGGCATAGCCAATAGGTCTCGCCTTTGGGACCTTATAAGTGTTTAGCCATGCAACACTTGATGTTGTTGCACCAAGGATATTGTGCTGGATAACTAAACACTTATAAGGTCCCAAAGGTGAGACCTATTGGCTATGCCAATGCTTGTTTAGGATTTGTTCTGTCTCAAGCGTATTTGAAAATCTTGAGCTGCAACTGGCTCTTCTTTTCTGCGTCTGTTACTTTTTTTTGTGCACCTTAATTTAACAAAAAAATAAAACCAGGCTTTACTCAGACCAACGCACATGTATTATTTGTAGCTGCTCGAGAGACTTTCTGAAGCATCACTACGATCTAATTAACATCGTTAGAACACGAGCTGTCAATCATGGTTACCAACGTACGACCTACGAACGGTTAAAGACTTGTACCAAACAGATAAAGGGGGTCACCCTTACCACTAACGTCTATTGTAGGTTGCAGGTCACACGACTGAAAGATGACGAGTGCAAATCCACCATTTATATTCGAAATTGGTACCATTAAAGCAAAGAAGAAGACATACTATTTACAGCGCACGGAGAGAGCAAATAAAAAATAATAATAATATTATTATTATTATTATTAAGTAAGTACGTAAATAAAGGAATTTCTGGAATGGATAAGGTTTCCAGATTCTTCCAAGTCATCAAAAAGCAAAGTATCCACTACAGGGAAGTTCGTTATTAAAACCATTGTTTTTATGCGTGTTAATTAATGATTTCAGCTTGAACCACAACTCCCAGAGTGCACTGATAGCCGAAAAGGAAGAAGTGGAACGACCCGCGCTTCGTAACATGGAGCCAGGCGGCAACTTTAAGTATGAGGTGTTGCGACAACGCGGTATCATAACTGTGGGAAAACCACTTTACTTCTTGTGCACCAGACATTTTATATCGCGACAGCATGAAAAAAACACAGATTTTGTACGAAGGGTTACTCACTTTTCCTGACTCCTGGTGGATCATTTCTTATCTGTTCTTCGTTGCAGTTTCACGGGTAGAAATGTAGAGACGAGTTGTAAATGGGCAACAGCTGAAGAGGTCAAACCGTGTCACGTGAACCCCCTGACAGAGAAGTGAAAGCGCCGGCCTCCTTCTTGTTCGTGTTTTTGTTTTTTTTTAAAAGGGGAAACAGACTACACACGTGGGGCTCATCTAAAGCGCAAGCGCACAACAGAAACCCTGTTTCAGAGCATGCGCAAAGAGGAGACGCGGCACATAAGGAAGAAAATACAACTCATGTGCGCATGTGTAGGACGAAACAAACAAGCATTGGCATGGAGATGAGGTAGGGAGCAGAAGGTGGGCCCGCGAGTGGTGCGTGCGCGCGCCCGCGGGGCATGGCTGAGACGAGAGCGGGGCATTAAAAAGAGTTGTGTTTACAAACAGAAAGACCTCGCCTGAACATATACAATTTCACGGTATAAAAAAACAGAACGTTCTAAGTTAAATTAGTAAGGGAAGATTGGGAAGGAATTGGAATGGAAACCTAAAACATGTTGTTACGCATGATTTGTTTTCAAGTTATTACCATGCCTGATACCGCCGATTTTCTGGCTGGCAAACGCAACAGCACAGGTGGTTACAGAGCACTCATTCCCATCAGAGTGGAGACGAAGTGCAGCAAGCGCTGAAACACAAGCACGGCCCCGCGGCCGCAAAAGTTAATTGTTGTGAGAGAGAGGGGGAGCAGGAGGTGAGCCCGCGAGTGGTGCGCGCGCGCTTGGGAGAGTCTTCACTTTTCAAGCACTGCACTCGTGCTTGTGGCGCGCCCCTGCTCGCTCCCGCAAGGTGGATGCCGCCACACGCACGATTGCAGTGCTTGAAAATGAGCAGAGCGACGGCTAAAGGCCCTCCTAGGCAGCGCATGCGCGCTGCGTAGGCGAGACCTAATAAAAAATGGGTATGCGGGAATGGTGGCCCTGAAAGGAACAATGAAGTGAAAAAGAACGAAAAAAAAAAATGGGAGATGGGTGCCTAGGGGGCATAGGGTCAAAGGGGTTAGTGGGACCAGTGCAACTGTTACAAGGGCAACACGGTTGAGGTTGTAAGGGGAGTATAAAAACCTGAGGATACAGGGCAGGATAAAGAGGTTTGAAGGTGAAATGGTTTGGGGGTGAAATGAAGGCCAGATGAAAAAAAAAACAGGAACGAGCACAATGAATAATGAAAAGGATACTTCTTTTTAAAAAATCACCACAAGAGGCTGTCAATAGGTTGGTTCAAACAAACGATAAATTTATTTCAGGTTAAAAAATATGTGAGAAAAAAAGGGTTAGTCAAAATAGGTGAAGTTAGATTTTTATGGAAATTAGTATAAACATCATTGCATCTTCTACATAGACAAGAAGACCCAAAATACAGAGCAAATCAGGGGTGGTTTAGGAAATAAAAGCAGCTCTGGCAAAAAAATTCAAACTGCCCACTCCTCTTCCTTCTCTTCCTCTGTACTCTTTTTCTGTCTCTCTCCTCTCCCTCTCTCCGATTTATTTCCATCACCTCTCTTTCTTTCCTTTCACTCTCCTTCCCTCGCCTCTCTCTTTCCCTCCTAGTTGTCCATGCTGCAATGAAACCTGGGTAGCTAGAGCAGCAGGCACAGGTGCCAACAGCTGCTGTGAGCCTTCAAACAGGCATTGGGAAACCCAATGGGTCTCTTGCATATGAGAGCTATTGGCATTGGCAATGTTTTGTAGCCATGCTGTACAGAAGTGTGACTGCTGTGTAGCATAGCTAAAAGTAATAAAAAGTGAATACTTTAAAAACAAAGCTAATTAGCACTGGCCGCGTAATATTCTTTTGTTGGCTATGTGCTCCCAAGGCAATACAATGGCAGAACAGGTGACAGGGGAAGGGGGAGCACACGGATAATGGACGGTGGGCGGGAGAAGCTTAGGCAAGCACCTGGACCTATGGGCTGGGGGCAACCACAGGGCAATGGAAGGAGGGCAGGAAGAGCTGAGTGCAACCACAAGGCTACATAGGGTGGGCGTGAGGGGCTGGGGAACCACAAAAACAATGGAGAGTGGAGGTGGTGAGGGGGAGAGGGCAACCACACACACAACAGAGAGGGCAGGAAAGGCAGGCAAGAAGAAGGACAACGGAGGGTGGCTGAAAGGGGCTGGAGCAAGCAAAAGGACGATGGAGGGTGATTGGGAGTGGCTGAAGTAAGCAGACAAACAACAGAGGGTTGGGGACAAGCACATGGATGGGTGTTGAAGGGCTGGGGAAACACATGGACAACAGAGGGTTTGGGGTGGCTGGGCAAGCACAGGGACAATGGAGGGAGATTGGGCGAGAGGGACTGGGGGAGGAACATGGTGGAGGAATAAGTACATGAGGACGACAGCTGAAAAACACACCCACTCTCATAGAGAGCTTAGCCAAAGAGAAAAAAGTAGTGCCTTAAAAAAGCGAGCAGTGGAAGGCCACAGTAATGCATCTATGCTCCAGGAGATGGGAAACATGAACAGGAAGGAAGCCTATGGAGGCTGATGAATAAGAAACAAGCAAATGAGAGTGACAATGAAGCCAAACAATGGTAGGGCCTCTAAGCCACGTAAGGTAACAAAAGGCCTCACAAGCCGAGACATAAAACTAGCCTCCAATTGCTCCAGCCTGCTAGGGAAAAGCCCAATGAGATAAAGAGCCTGTTCGGCAATGGAATAAATAGACACGGGGACACAAGATATACAGAAAATTATTTAGACACGGGGACACAAGATATACAAAAAATCATTAAGGGAAGACTCTTACAGATAGAGATAAATTGAGAAAACAGGGCAGAGGGCTAGAGTGACAAAGAGCGGTCGAGAACTAGGATAGACAAGCACACAATGATGCACAGAGAGGTAAATAAGTTAGATTGATATACGATAATGATGTTAAAGTGAGGTTTTCTATATGGCGTGGACAATAACTGGACAAATAAAGTCTGAGTCGCAGATACATTAACAGGATATCAAAAATAAATGTCCATTTGATGTTCTTATGAGGAATGTATCAAACATATGGCTGATGCCTTTTCCCGGAGAACCCTAAAGATCACTGCAACAGAAAACTCTTCACACAACTAAGAAACAGTGGTAGGCACAGGCTGACTGTGCAGTCATTTATAAATAACAAATATTGTCTGCAATGTGCACCTCATACCTCGTGCTGCACTTTAGAGGGTCCAATGATTCATTTGTAGGAAAATCCAGACAAGCAAAAAAAACGAAAGAGAGCGATAAAAATTTATTCAGGCAGGAATTTCGGGCCGTGTGGTGTTTAGTCTGAAAGACGACAACGACACAGCCACCTAAATGAAAGGCTTGCAGTCTAAAATACATTGCCAGGCTCCAAAAATACAGCACTAATTGAGTAATAGGATATGTGACACACCACGGTATCAGATCATATCAAACGTCTGCTGTTCTTTCGACATAGTCTGCCCATGAGGTCACTGCGCATACCTCAGGCCACGGCATCCCTCCCCCTGCAGTGTGCCCTCCAGTCTGGCGCACTTACCTCATCGTTATCTTTAGCCAGGCCTGCTCATCCCTCCCTGCGAGCGGCCTCTGCTTGTCGTACAAGTGTACACCGGACTCACGCTTGAGTCACTGCATCATGGCCGATGAAGCTTCTGATTGCTGCAGGCGGCTGCAAGCTCACACGCCTCCACGGAATGTCTGTTCCCAGACCAAAGCAGCTGCAAGCCCCTGAATTGAGACGCCTGGTTCGAGGGACCAGTGCTTAATTTGAGCCGGTGCTTTCCGGTGCTCAGCACCGGCACTTAATTGGTTTCCGGTGCTCGGCACCGGCACCTAATTGTCAACACCATACTTAGAACAGTCTACCACATGGTGGCGCTGCTCATCTAATTTAGAGATGAGCAGAACAACGGTTGTTTAGGAATACAACATACATTAAAATAGTGCTCATGCCTGCCTCCCCAGCCATTCCTTTAGCTTTGGGGACCTGGAATAATCTGAACTGTCGCATTTACATGCAAGAGAGATTGTTAGTAGTTCTTTTGGCAGCAATGACAAGGACGATGGGTGGTGCAAGCTGCAGTGGCCTCCTGGTCAGAGCCCTGGCACTCAATATTTTACAAATTAAGCACTGCGAGGGACACATATCAAGTCTTGTTTCCCTGCTGACACGACGTGTGATCTTTCAGAATCAGTCGGGTCCTGGTTTGTATTTCAGGACAGGAAACACAAATAAGGGTCCCTGCCCATACTCTGAATCAGGAAAACATGGCACAAACGTTACACAGATTTCAGGGACCCTCGTATAAAGGTTCTATTTGAGACATCTGAAGTACCTCATTTGTGAAAATAAGGCCGCCTTTTACTCGAGGTACTGGGCATCTGCTTGGAAAAGGCCATGTTTGTCCACGAATAGATCCATCCTGCAAAGAAGTCTTTGTACTTTCCTACCTAACTACCTGCCAAAAATGTTCACAGATTGGAGCATCCTTACTACTCCTTCACTGTACCTTCTAAACTCCCTTACCTGACCAGAACGAAGAGGCCATCAAAGGGCGGGGCAGGCTTCAGGGAGCAGCCCTTTTCAAAGAGGAGATGCCTCCTGCATCAGTGAATATGTGGGGGAAGAAGCAAGTAGTGTGTGCTTAGATTCTAAGAACAACGGAAAGCGGTAGACCACCTATTTTAATTCCGCAAATGCTAGAAGGACACCTTCTCAACAAAGGACTATAGTTAATATAAACAAAAATCCATGTAAAGTAATCAATAGGTTTTATATCGCTCTTCATACCACAGTGTTGGTGTATCTAAGCATTGGAATAAAAACATGTCAAGATAACCCAATGTAATGGTACTCAATCGAACGACCTTGGAAGGATCAGTTGGCCCTGCCAGTAACCCAGCTGGTCAGCTGCAGGTCACAGCAGGTGTCAGCAGTGAGGGTGAAATCACTGAGCACTGCTTACACAGTGGAGACAATAAAGGTAGCACTATAACACGAAATATGCTCTAACTGACAAATCACTCACTCTTAACAGCAGTACATGCGTCACCAAGCCCTTGGTGCTTTCTACAGCTTTGTTTTTTTTCTTTTTACAGTGTATTAAAATGTAACCCGTGTCATTATTTATGTAAGCAATAATCACCGGTAAATTGGATTTTAACAGCAGACAATGCCCTTGCTGGACAATTAATGACAACACAACACTGGCCAAGGACTCTGAGTTTAAAGCTCCAAAAGAGTCTCCTTGTTGTATTGTCCAGCAAAAGATATTCGAGTCTTTGGGGAATTTCCAATTCAGTCAGCAAATGTAGTTACCAGCTGAATGGGGATTCCGGGATTAGCTGCGACTGCGCTCTCTCCGGGGTTTTGGAGGACAGATGTTGCCAAGTAAAACCTGGTGGATGTTATCTGTGAAAAGTGGCCCAGAAGAGAGGATAAAGATAAGTGAAAGTGTGTGGAGACATCCATTCCTGCAGTTATTCCTCATTCCAAAGGGTAAACATTTAAGAATGCAGTAACACCGCACTCCTGAGTTACTCCACCCCACACTATTCGAATTCCCAGGAGCCCTATTATAGCACCTGGAGTCGCACAATTTTGGAAAGAGAGAGCCACTCAGCTTTTTTCATGGAAGTCAGTGCACTCTTGGTTCTAAATCTGACTTTATGGAACCTCCTTCTGCTCTTAATACAAGGATAACAATTATCTTGATTGAGACACTTTAAAGAAGTTATGACATTATTAACATTAATGAGCGGTCTCCTCCCTTCTCTACTGAGGCTGTTGCCCAGGAGATCGCACTGGTTTAAGCCATAATCTGCACTATGCAAATTCTTAATCATTGACTCATTTGCATTCCCTTTGATCTGGAAGAGAGGGTGCTTGGTTTGAACTTGCCAGGATAGGTAAGCCAGCAAGAATATTATCTGCAGAATCTGCAATAGAATTCAGTCTCCAGTTCTGCCCATGTGATGAAGCGTAGACGCAAAGGCGACAGCAGAACTGCTTGTGTAATGGCAGTAATTACTTGCTGTCTCCACAGAGATCTCCTCCCTGTCAGGACTTCTCTTGTAAAACAATTTGTTCCTTGAGTGATTTAGTATAGCAACAACCACCACTTAAGCTCCTCCTGGCTTCAGCAGTAGATCTGCAGCTGGCTGAAAAAGCAATGACCTGCCCTCACATTGCAAATTTAAGAACATACCAACAGGGCTCCAGTGATAATGCTATCGCTGTGCCCACCAGGAGGTGTCAAAATATTTAGAGAGATATGCAAAAGTCCTAAACAATATTTGACACCCAAACACGCTGGTCTACGTGGGATTCCTACCAGGGATGGGAGATGGAGCCTAGAAAGCTGCCACCTCTCCACAATTTTTCATCCCCACAAGTGGTGAGTATGCCACCCAGTTCTACTATGGAAGGTGTTTGGCAGCACCCACCGCTTAGGCTGTGTACCCCTCTCTACCCCAAATTTAAACCTGGTGACTGAGAGGCTTCCTTCTCAGGGTTAATAACACAGAGGCCTTGTTACACGAAAGCACTATCAATCAATCAATCAATAATAAGCTTTATTCGGTTAAAAGGAAAGAACCAAAAAAGCATACAGCAAATACACAATCAGATAAAAGTCATACAAAAATTAAAGTCATGAACGATTCATACCACTGTACCAGGGTACAATCAATCCCTCATCGAATTTCTTGATTTCACAACAGCCTTTAAAAAACTAAGCAACATTAAAAACAGTGTCCTCAGAGAGCATTTGTAAAAACAAAAGAGATTGCCGTACTTGTTTAAAATCTCAAGCTTCAAGAAGAGGGGCCAAAAAAGCCATTCTCTGGAACTCAAAGCTTACAAAACATTGTAAAATGCATGGTATCCTGCGGAGACACCTGGTCGCAGCCGCAGGGTGCCAAAGAAAATGGACCATTCCAACCCCAAGGGAAAGCGAGTAGTTGGGGTAACAAATTAAGTCTGAATCTAGTCAACAAATATTGCGCGTAGCTAAAAGTAACTACAAGTCAGATAAGGTTCTTTGCCTATATTTGTTTTCAATAACACATTTTATCGCCCGACCTTTTCTGTATGGCCAGAGACTCTCTCTCTCATGTAGTCTATGTCTCACGAAGTTGTCGCTAACCCAGCCTCGATCTGCCATTACAATCTTATCCGGGCTAATAAACATATCCCCCCTTCCCAAGTTCTGAAGGGCGATCTTGATCTTCTTTAGCCACTGGATTTTCAGAGCAAGGTCGAGATATAGACACTCCTGCAATATCGCTCTATTTAAGTGGGCTCCTTTCTTCCAAGTGTCAATCCAACATAAAAAGGGGCAAAGGGCTATAATGTCAGAAAGGTAGCTTACTCCCAGCTCTTCATGTATTATGTAGGGAGGAGTGCTATGAGGGATGCAAAGAAGACATCTCAAAAATACATTTTAAGCCACCTGGAGGGGATCATGTGATCTATAACCCCAGATGGCACTCCCATAATAAGCTTTAGAGACACTCTTGGCTAGATAAATTTATAGCAGGGTGCTAATCGGTTTCCTACCCAATCTGGAGGCAAACTTCCAGATGGCTCCATTGGTCTGGACAAGATCCGGCTGCTTACTGGATAATAAAGGGTTCCATCATAAATCAACGTCAAACAAGACACCCAGATATGGAAAAACCTTAACCCTCATGAGCTTATGTGTGCCTATCTTCAAAATTTTAGACTTTGTGTTGCTTAGGTCGACTACCATCAGGTGGGACTTACTAACATTAGTGCTAAGATCTAATTCTTCCATGAAACTCACAAATTAGTTAACGAGAATTTGGAGACCCCAGGCCATTTTAGCCATGAGCATGGAGTCGTCCGCATAAATCACTGTCTTAACCAGCCAGGTGTGATTGGGGAACTTTGAAAATATATTAGAAAGAAAGACTGAATATGAGAACGTCTGGCCAGCGTATGTAGGTCTACGTAGGTCCTCCGTACACCAGCAACAAGTTATTCATTCTCATTACTTCCTGAGAGTAACCCTTCAAATTGTCATTACACTCTGTGTGAATCTTCACAGAGGATCCACTCCTGGAAATTTGGGAATAAGACAAAATGGCTCAGAAAGTTTTGTGACTCGAGCTCAGCGTACTGGCGAAGGTTGCTTTGAGGTCCTTCACTGCTATGATGGCACCTGTGCACAGAATAACTTCCAGTAATCGAAACACCGCTTCCAGCTCTGGGATTTGCAGCATACATATTGGATCCTGTCGGCACCAGTAAACTTCTGCTGTGCGTCAATTCCCACCCTTGTGATGCCTGCACTTAGCCTCCTTAAGATAACATGTCAAGAGCTTCAAGTGTGAACAACTGAAATGACAGGATTCAATTGGTATGCACTTGTGTTTGCACACAGCCATGAAGTACTTCAGCACATCACATAGTAGACTGGCCACAGAAAATAGGACTTTGTGGGTAGAAATGAATACACTGCTAGGAACGAGCACTCATCTGCAAGCTGTTTCAGGGCGTTCTTCAGAGTGAAAGTGTTGCGTTTGACCTGAACTCCATATTTCCAGCACCTCCTGAAGCATGTTAACCCGAAATGTGTGTTTGCCCCTGCATAGGTCAGGGAATCAGATCACACTGTTAATACCAAACCCCAACACAACAGTCTGACTAGCACTGAAACCATGGAGGCCACCACCCTACAGTATGGCATTCTCAATGGATTTGGCTCGAACAGGACACACATTCAAATCCTAACTGTACACGGTATCTCTGAAAGGCTACATGGCCTGCATGCATTCCTAAAGGCATAGTCAGGTGGTTAGTTGCCTGTGTATCATGAACTATTTATGACAGCATCAGCAAGCGTTGTAAGGATGATCCTACGTCTTTCGCCCAGAGAGACCTCTACACAGCCCCATACACCTCCAAACCATTCTAACATCTAAATTTAGGAATCTCTGTAGCCCGACCAACTAAACACACAGCTGCACACTTTGAATGGCATTCAATAATTCATTTATTTGGTATTATAAAGTGCTACATGTCTCATCCTGGTGACTGTAGAGCGCTCGAAAAAAGTGCATTTTAGGAACGGGAAGCAAGAGAGAGTAGGGTTCTATTGGATGCCTATTGGGGTCTTGTCAGCTTTCCACGTCATTTCCCAGACACCTTTCCCTGTAAACACCATACCGGGAGGGTGACAGGGAAACAAATGCCTAGGTCATATTTGATTGTATTGTGACAGCTTTCATATATTAACTACAACCAGCAGCCTTGGAAACCCATTCCTGGATGGAAATGGGTTCTCTTTCAGAGGTTTCCCGCAAGAATCCCTACTAAACCTCAGCTAAATCCTTTTGCACAGACAGGGCCTCACGATCTCATCCCATAGTGAGGTCGCTGGCCAAGGATACCCTGCTGCAGCAAGAGAATCTCTTTGCCAGTAAGCAGGCTTTGTTTTCTGGCATCTGGCTAAAAAAGCCTTGGCGATGGTGGAATTAACGCCTAGTGACTCATTCTTTCTATAAATTTTGCCATGAAGCGACAGCAATTAAAACCTGGAAACCGGTGGTTGATGACATGAATTCAAAAAGACGTAAGTAAATGGAAATGTGGCCTGTCGCTCACAGCCCACCAATCACACCCAAAAAGAAGGGCACATCATACGGTGAAATGTGCTGACCATTGGGACTGTAGTATCAGTTGCATAACTACTGCACAGATCTGCCTTTAAATTGCAAATTCCATGTTTGAATCCCAGTAAGGCAAACCCGTGCCTTTCACACTTTCTAGGTCAGTAACCCATAAGTAATTACAAAATAAACCAGCATGTTTTCAAAACGCCACTCAATGATAATGTGGCCCATTGTACAGATAGTCCAATGTGGGGGTTTAGGATACAAATATATCCTTTCTGTTGGCTTGAGGCACTTAGATTCGGGATCGGCTGGCTGAAAGACTGGTGCTCTAGAACAGCTCTATCAAACAAGCATTAGCAAAGTCAACAGGCCTAGTGTTGGCACACAGCCTTTTGACTTTGTCAATGCTTGTTTTGTTTTCCTATGGTTTTTGCTAAACGTTATTGTTGGGGAAGCTGCCAGGACCTCATCAACTGGAAAAAAAATACTGGCAAAAGTCAAAAATATTTTTTTCAGTCTCAAAAAGCACGTATTGCCATAGTAGTCCCCGGCACTTAAGGGAACTACTTAGAATGCGGATGTTTTCCTTGTAGAAGGGCGGAATGTCATCACTCCCAGTACAGTAGCCAATCGCTGACATGGAGTACTGTATCCTAAACTAAGAGGCAGAAAATGCGAATGACACAGGACCAGATCAATGGCAGTGGAGGAAGAAGGCTGGCTGAAAGCCCCTGTTAGTAAGTATATTATTTATATAATTGTATTAAAATCAAAGATCTTGATAATTAATGTCTGTCTATGGTGCAGATGGACCAATTGCTAGATTTAATTTATATTAAAACTTTACAAAATAGCTGTTTGCCTGGTGCGTCGTTGAGACAATTCGATTCTGACCTCTAATACTGATCTGCCTATTGCCCTGGAATTAACATATCTAGTCATACATTTGATATGCCCATATTATGTATGTATGTAGGCATATATATTCATATAAAAACATGTATGCCCAGAGAGATATATAGTGATCCATTTAGGTAAATCAATGTTAAGGTTAGAAAACGCTCTGCAAACATTCAGCACTGAAATAACTTTTTGCTCATAAAATACACCTCAGGTTTAGGAACCATTGATAATGTTTAGGTACAGAATAAAATCTTCTCTGCATAAAAACTACAAGTCGTCTGTGGCAGACAAAAGATGTGTGCACTTATTACGAATATAACATGCACTAGAGAAACAGTGGTCCTTGTTTACAAAAGGTTATGCATAGTAAAATTAATTTAATAAAGTTTTGAGAAATTTCCCAACCCTAAATCCAGTACAGATTCTCAGAAAATCCACCAGACTGACAGGTTTTCCAAAGTCGAAAATGTAGTATTACGGTGTGGAACAGGGGTAACCTCAGGAAAGTAGCAGGTTAGGCTGCTGGGCAGGGGTGGGTCTAGGATTTTGGAGGGCCCAGGCAGAAAGGGAATGTGGGAGGCTCCTCTAATTTACATACAACCTGACGCATTATAGACTGTTTACATCTCTATAGATTACCCTCCTGATGCTGCTTTATGCAGACCCCTCCTGAGCTGCAGTCCTTCCCTCTCAGTCACCTACAACCACCTCTTTTGCAGTTATAATGTACTGAAGATGTAAGGTTTGCTTGAGCGCTGAGAGGGTGAAAACTGCTGGGGCAATGGGCAACCAGTGGTACCTCTGTATGGATTGCAGGCAGTGCTTGAAATGGAAAAATAGTAGTGCAGGTACTCTGTACCAGAGTATTTGCTTGTTTCTGAGAAGTGACAGTACTCTCCTATTAAAAGTATCATGTCTCTCTTGAGAAGTGCCGGTACTCTCCCTGTCAAAATAAAAAAGTGCTGGTACTCCGTACCGGACAGGACCGGCCCATTTAAAGCACTGATTGCAGGAGAAACCTGCAGAATGTGTCTCCTTCAACTGGGACCATAGGAGGGGGACCCTACTCCCCGAGGCCTTGCCTCGCAACACCATACCATCGAGGCCCAGGGGAGAAGGGTCCCTCCTGTAGGCATAATTACAATGAGACAACTTGCTCTCAATTAGATGAACAGAAGGGCTGGTGTACCAGGTCCTGGCTGTGGCGTACTGATGTGGGCCTCATGTTGGTAGGCTGAGTGTGTGGCCCTGGCCAGCTGGCTACACTGCCCATGCCTAGCGCCGGCCCTGCTACTGGGAAGATAGCAAACACCCACAAAGTTTTAACATGGACTCTATTTGTAAGTGTTATCAATGGTTTTTCACACCCAGCTTCAGCACTTGATTTAGTGCTGATAAATGTCTGAGTAAAGCCCTATTTCAAGTCAGCCAGAGCAGTGTCCCTGGGTGGGCTAACACTCCACCCAGTGACGACTTGCATGGGATACTTGCACAGGGATTTCTTGGGTTTTCAAACGCCTGATCCTATGTTACCAGTGGTAAATTACAGCTGTAGATTCACTTTATGCTGTGCTGCAAAAGCAGTGCAGCCTTGGCCCATGGCCGGCACCTGACATCCTCCGACAGCGTGCAATACTCCCCTTGTTATGCCAGTGGTAGCTGGTCATTTTTGCAGGGAGGGGGGGCAGGCGGGACACACACACACACACACAGATATACACTCACTCACTCCCACCCATGCATTCACAAATGCGCGCGCACACACACACACACACATTCACAACACTCAAAACAAATTCACATATATAAATACACGCATACATGCACCAAACATTCAAAAACATAAAACGTACCTGTCCAGCAGGTGCGAGAAAGGAAAGCCTTGGAGATCCCAGGAGGGTTGGGACCCCAGGTCAGCCAATGAGGGAAGGCAGCAGTCTGTCACTCTTCACAGAGTGGGATGGGTTAAGTGAGACTTGCTGACCCCACCCCACTCTTTAATAAGAAGTCATGATTGACACTCGGCCCTGGGCACTTCAGGGCTTAAAAATGAAGTGCTGATGACGCTCCCCCTGGTCATGAGGGGGGAGGGCCTTGAGGCACTTTTGCCAGACGGAGGAGGTCCCACCACCAGGCTGTGAAATCCTCAGCCTGGCAAAGTTATTTCCCTTTCCCTGAGGCTTAACCCGTAATTGCTCAGTACTAGTGAGGTGTTACTGTATGGTACCAGTGATTGCGGGTGTGGAGTTTCCACTACACCAGTCCCATGCAAAATGATAGTAATTAGGGCATGACTGCACAAAACAGTTCTAAATCACCTTCAAACATGCCTATGTTTCTGGAAGGGGTTTCCACGTGGATAAAACAGGCTAAGTGCAAATTTGGTGGAAGGAGATTTTCACCCTGCAACCTACGTCCAGGCTAGATTTATAAGGTAGGGTCCTTGATAATCTATTAATCCCTGAAGTGGTGGACATCTCGGCAAGTCCTGAACAGACACCAAGCGCTCGTACACGTGCACAGCCCGGCCTGTGCCTTTGCTCTGAGCAACAACTGATAGCCCCGCTTTAGTCCGGATGCAATTAAGCACACAATGCCGTGCGCAATCCACATCCCACAGCGTAGAATGTCCTGAAAAACACTTGATTTGCTTCGAGAATCCACAAGATGACGTCCTCCGGCTGTGCGGCCTATGCCCCTCTGAGTCACACACAGTAATAGCGCCCACATTTCACCGTGTGGTTGGAGGCGGGAGAAAGGCCATTGTCCCCATAATGGCGGCGTCCCACCACAACAATGAGAGCATAAGTGGCCTCCTGTACTCTGCACATCATGGAAGGCGGGTGTCTAACTGCAGCCTCCGAGCACACACTCGCAGCCTTGACACCACAGGGCAGGACACATGCTTCTCGCTGAGAGAACACGACATCCTGGCCAAGCTTTTAGGAACTGGAGCAAAGCAAACAAGAACACAGTCCGAGACAATGCGGCAGCGGAACTGGCCTGCTTTCGGCATTTCATATAGGTGTATGGAAAGACGTGCGCGCGTGCAGGGTAATGATCGTTTCTAAGAAGTACGAAGTAACCTAGTAAGGGCAGGAGATTTACCACAGCTACACGTGCCTTGGAATATGTACAGCCATCCGCATGAGCGTCCTTGTTGAAAATGTAGCGTGTTTGGAACATTTGCATATCTAAATAAAGAGCGCCCTGTGGTTCCCTTCGGCGCATTATTCCACACTCTGCATTACTGTGGCTTGGATCCAATGTTGTCATACGTGTGTGCGTACACAATCACACAGCGCGTTACATGGATGGAGCCGGGGGGCCCATGTGTGGTCAAGGGGTTGGTTCACCGAAGCCTCCTACGCCCCACACTCGCTCACCCTACTTTTTGCCTACCAAAATATGTCCTTGTGTAATGTAACGGGTGCTCATGTAAAGCGCTCCAATACCTTCGCTCCCAAAAATTCGCGCTATATAAAACTGCAAAAAAAAACAAACACACCAGAGAAAGGTAAACTATTGGTTTAGTGCTTTTCCGTTTATGAAAAAAGCCGAGGATCACACAACGGCTTGGGTGTCGAGAGAGACTAGTCAAGCAATGGGCTTGAGTGATGTTAAGGCTGTCAAAGAGCCAGATGACAGTTCGAACACCTGCGCGAGACTTCAAAATCTGTGGGGGAGGGTGTGGCTTTAAACGCGCGCCTTCTGTCACCGATAGGAGCATTTATCTAAAAGTGGCCTGACCACTCCGGCACTCGCGCTACTCCGCACCATAAGTCACCCTTTCCTAGCGTCCAGGTTTTATACACAGGGACGGGAGCAGCGGGTTTGTATCCGGCAGACTCCATGTGTGCCCCCGCCAGACCTTCGGTCTGCGGCCGGCTTCGTTCCAAGCAGGCCACACATCCAGAATTACAAGAGCGCGCGTATTATCCATGAATAACACGGTACGGGACTTGAGCACTGCACTGGTCACAAGGACTGGCTCTTTTAACACTGAGAGGAATGGGGGTCACATGTCGATGTTCTGAGGACAGGCAGCAAAGCCACACGTCATCATACAATAAATGCCAGTGTTTTCACAATCAAGGCTAAGACGCATTCTAGGCAGCGGTTTATGATGCACCAGCAGGGGCCACTACCTTAGAGCCAGCGCGGTGCGGGTGGATGGGGCGCGGTGCGGGTGGTGTGGGGGACTAATGATTACTTTGTGTATGGTATCGAAAATAAAAGTGCAGCCCTTTCAGGACACTTAATAGATGCTTACTATTGGAGAGCTTTACATGCCTAAAAACTTTGTTAAAGAAGATTCGATGTCATGTGCAAATTTATGCTAGCAGCATGGTAAACAAGTGTAATTAAATAAAATCATTGCATTATAGGAAACACTTTTTCAATAAAATACAGCACTTAAAAACAGAACTCGCATCTATAAATCAAAAGAAAGTGCAACAATTTAATGGGTATGGCATTAATCGGTAGACTAACTGAATAAGTAGAACGATTGTGCTAAAACATGTGGCCATTGGCAGGTCACAAGTTCGATTCCCAACAACATCGGCTCCGCTTTTTTTCTCCAGTTTCATATCGTGCGAACACGACCCGAAGGTATCACCTTTTATTTACAGCGTTTAGAAGTGGCAGAAAAGTCCGACGTGTGGCACTGTATTTCAAAGCATTATTACTATCACTAGATTGTGCCTATTGCGTGTCGAATTCACTGGCTTCCCCCAACGCCCCGTTTCTGAATCCTCCGTAGCAGATTACGCTCTTCACGTGACACATCCCCTCCCCTCCCCCCCCCCACACCACCACCCGTCAGACGAGTTGGCACACGGTGCAGACATGAAACTCTTACAAACTGTTCAATGTATGTAATTTTATAACGCTCCCTAGCACACAGAAGCCCATTGTGAGCCGCCTTCGGTCAGGTGCAGAGCCCCCGCGCAAAAGCCTTTAAACTAGCAAATCAGGGAACACTTGTGCAGCCTGATTGGTTTTCACATTTTTACGGCTTCGGAATTGTTGGGCTTGCCGGGGGCATCTGGTTCTCTTCAAATTCATTGCTGCTTTAAGTATGCGTTTGTGGAACAGGAAACACCGCGCGCTATCAGTCATGGTATCAATCTGCTGAACAAGGTATGTATTATCTGACTGAATTACCAGAGCTGGGAGCGCGAGCGAGGGGAAGTCTGCGCAGGAACACAACAAGCAGCTCGCGACATCTGGAGCTATCCGAGCACGGCTTCTTTCTGTTTATTCTGCTCCGGGCTAACGTAAACATCTGCGATTCCTTCCAGTGTGCACACACCAAATCAGATGATATATCAAAAGGAAAAAAAATTGCGTTCGGCTTTTGCAAATAAAATAAACCGGGCTCTTGCGATAGGTTCTGATCTAAAAAAAAAAAAAGTACCCCAGGCGAAAATGTAAATCTGGATCACTTATTGCAGCAAAAAGAAGCCGTGCGTTCCTGTTAGTTGAATAGCTACAGAGCCAGAGGAGGAACAATCTGTTTTGCTCCTGCCCAGACTGCCGCGGTGTTATTAAAGGGCGTGTGTCTGTCTGGCACACTCACTCAGCCCCGCGAAACTCAAGGCCCTACTTGTAATGGGAAACAAATCTCAGGTTATTGCCTGTCAGCCACGAATAGCGTATTCTCGTCTGCTTTGCCGTTGCATTATGGGAATTGTAGTGCTGCGTGCATAATGCGAAGCAAAAACTCTTTTGTCTAGAAGGCACGCAATAAAGCCTGGACCGGAAATCTAACTGCATGTTAAAAGTGGGAAAACACTGCAATTGTATTCATATAGCACTTACTACCGCTGAGGAGGCGTTGAAGCGCTTTGCGCTGGGCTGAAGGATGAGGACGATGTCTTGCTCAAGCAGCCTTCAGAAACCCCAGGTACACACATCATGGGGTCGAGCGACACATAGATTGTGTCATCAAGCCCCCGGCCACGTTAACATGTGAAGCAGGGGCATATGTGAATGAACAGAGGGACAGTCTAGTTGCTGATGACAGAAGAAGGGTCGATAATTGAGAGGGTTTCCAAAACAGCCAAAAAGCTGAGCAGGCAAGCCATCCATGAACCTGTCGACTGTGAGTTTACCCTGGGATGCTCTAGAACCCATGGGCAGATGGGCCAGCGTCATGATCGCAGCCCTCTAGAGTCTTCAGGCGTGGGGCAGGCAACACTTTTAACCATCTCACAGGGCAACACCTAGATACTCTGATCACACCGGGTGAATGAATAACCTCTTACTCCCGATGTACAAAAACAGACTTACTTCATCGCAGTAAACAGATCCACACCACGACTCAACTTTCATATCAAGTGATTAACAAAACTTGCCGGCAATGAAAATCGAAAGTAGCTAACTGTATACAAAGTTTGCAAAATAACTTCCACACATTATCTGCACACAATAGAACAGACGTGTACAATGTTAGAATTGACTGTTGGTGATGCCAAGAGATGCAGTCGGGGTTCTGGTCCTTTTTACCTCCTTCAAAACATCCCCAAATAAATAATATTCGTCACTTTGGTGCTTGCAGTTTCTTTGTCAGACATGTTTGGTGAGGCCTTTTTCTTTACCAATCTCTTGAATAATATGAACTGTTCATAATCTCAGAAACTCCAGGTAGACACCCTCCGTTCGAGCTGGACGTTCTCATGACTTCAGCAGTCTGTGCTGACAGTGTTCATGTGGGCATGGACTCGTCCAAATGTGAAGGGCCTCAAGGTGGCCACGACAACCAGACCAGGATGCATATGTCACTAGAACCTCAAGTGTGACTTCCACCACACAACAACGTCTCTCTAACACAGCAAGAACGTACTAGCGGCAGTAAAACCAGGTCATGTTGTTTATCGTGTCCTTTATCTGAAACCACCTCCCCCGGGAACCCATTAGAGCTATTGGCTCGTGGCATGGTCGAAGTTCCTTTATATGAGCTTTGAAACACAAACTCCAAGCCCTCACGTGGAATCTCTAAGTTCCCCAACTATGCATCCACATGGGACTGAGGCTGCTGCTCACCAAACCCCTGGCTGACGAACGCGACTCCATGACACGGGAGGGCCCCCAAGTGCAAACTGAACCCATGCCCTTGCTCTGGTGTGGAGGAGAACGGACCGGTCAGACCTAGGCAAAGAAGCAGAGTTGAGGGAGGACTGTGGGGAGTGGAGTTGCTGATCCAAACTGCTCTGTAGGAATGAGGGCAGAAGCATAGACTCTCGAGCGAGCCACAGCACCAGGTCAGAAGCATTCTGGGGTGAGTTGTATCACTGGCAGTTCTCCATGGAGGGATCTGAATTAAGGAACCAGGTGTGGGAAGGGGTGTGCAAGTTCCAATGGGAGCATGACTGTAGGCTCTAAAAGCAGTGAAAGAAGGGACCAAGACCAAAATATTGACTACAAGGGAAGGCGTAGCGGGCCTGAAGATATGACCAGCACAAGGGCCAGGATCAAGCACCGACTAACTGAAAGGGAACCGCTGAGACTTTTCCTACGTAATGCTACTACTAATAGTAAAGACACTGAAAACATTAAACTTTTGATGATCAACAAATGCCAAGCTTAGAGATGCTTATTTATACATTTAACCATTAGAATTGTTCTATGAAGTGGTGTTAAATACCAAAGCTTGTCCCTCAATTAAGGCAAATGCCTTGTGCAAAAGCTAGGAAGACAGGAATAATGCAGAACGTTTCAGCACTCATGGCAAAAGAAAATGTATCTGCTGGAATGCCACCCATACACTTATGAAAAAACGACTTTCCAGGTTTTCGGTAGGGATTTTTCACCACCTCTAGGAGGTAGTGTTGAGTCTCCTGCATTTCCTCACCTTATTGAAGTGGTAGTTGTTGGCAGAAGGCCCAGGGTGACTAGGGCCTGGTTTGGGAGAAAAAGAAGGGAGGTGAGGCAGACTTTGCAATAGTCTTGTCAGAGACACTGGTAAATGTAAGAAATGAATGCTTGAGTTTATTTTTTAGGTTTTTTTATTTTAACTACTGAGCTCTGCTGTTGTAGATCTCTGCTGTCAGTACACTGCTCATATTGTTGCACTTAACAGAAAACCCAATTACATGTACATATGTCTACTAATAAATGGTCTACGTCCTCTATTTGGTGCATCTCAGTTATTTTCTATTATTTGTCTTCGGGTTTGAGTTGACCTTGAATTAAGACCACTGAGCTTTGGAAGCATTGTTTCCCATTGGTCCTATAGAAAGTATTATCTGTTTTAAATTTATTATGCTTATTACGAAGGACTACAGAGATGCAACACTTTGAGGGTTCTTCTTGAGGTCAAGTGTCCTCTTGAGGACACTGCTACTTTGAGAACACCATTTGTCTTGTAAACATGAATTTATGTGACTACTGAAGCAAAGCTCTTTTCATCTTGTTTGAATTACATTTAGTAGCTTACATTTTTTTCCTGCTGCAGACAAAAAACTCTATCCCCAGCCCATCAAAAGTTGATGTTTACTCAATATCAACAATGTTGTCACTCCTTTAAATGGCTAATTACAGCAGTCAACAGCTGATCTGACTTTATTTCAAAGTGTCAAATGTGGTATGTAAACCCGTTTTCAGCAAATTTACTAGCTTTTATCCATTTGGGCCTGGAAAAAAACGTATTTTAATAAAATCTGGAAATTAGGCACCACAGGGGGGATTTTGTAGAAAGCATGGCATACTCATGTCCATGTAGAAAAAATCACTGGCTTTTCTTTATTCGGTGGCCCTCCCTCTAGAATGTAATACATGTTTAGCCAGTTCACATCATATTTGGGACGTCATCTCCCAGCCTGTGTGCCCCACTCCTGTAATGCTGCTTGTGAATTAGTCCTGTATTCCCATGTGGTAGCACGGTTTTAACCCTTGATTGTATCTACCCAGTGGCCACAAGTCGCACGTGAATCCATCTGGCTTTTCACACAACGGACCACTGTTTAGTTTTGCCTTCAACATTGTAAAAATTGGTTTAATTATCCCAGCATGCTCAGTGTTGTTTGCTGGTTCTGGCTGAAGGCGTCACTGATGACATGGGGTACTTGTTAGGTATGCAACGCACATTTATGAGCCAGAACGGCTGACTTTTTAACGTTATATTTGTCATCTGACACCCTCTCAAGACTGGTACAAAAGAATTTGTTATGACGCAACAGAAAATCAAACGTCTTTCGGGCGACTGTATAACTGGTACATGTAGGCGCAGCAGGTACTCCACCCACCCGGCTGCTTCGGAGGACTCCGCGTGAGAGGTCAGGGGAAGCCGCTTCTAAGCACACCAAAGTAGGTCAATGTCTTGAGTAACCATCAACTGAACAAACCAAGCGGCCTGTGTCACACGAATAAGGAATTTGACATTTTCAAACAGCTCCCTTGCACAACCGACGTCACCGTTTCAGAGCGGCCTGCGCTGGCCAGGTGAGAGGAGGGAGAAAATGTTCATTTTTAGCCTCACATTTTCGTGTTACATTGCTTCCAGGGTTGTAGGTGTTGTGATAGTCAGAGAAAAATAAAAGTTTAAAACCCTCGGACTTCCCGGTCGCTGTCATGGGTGGATGGTAGGTCGCCATCCTTGAGACGCACGCTAAAACATCACATGGATTTTCACAGTTTGTTGGCGAGAGGCTGACCGAAAACAGGGCCGCTCAAATATGTCGAGCAGATGTGCACCGAAACACGTGCATGAGTCAGTCTGTGGCCCACACGCAACCCTCGTGTTTCCCCATCCGGCCTCCATGGCCGGACTGCCATCTTTCAGAGACGAGTATGCCTTCTATGAGGCCTTCTCTGGCAACGAGAATACAAGATTCTTAACCCGAATCAATTGTCTTAGCGGATTTATGTTGATCACCCAGCGATAACGAGAGAGAACATGGCATAAGGCTCCCGATTTTAGAGCTGGGGAGCCAGGTTCGAGGCCCGACGTCGGCTCAACACCATGTGATTCTGGGCAAGTCACTTGATCTCCCCATGCCTACCTAAAATAAATGGTACTCATGTAAAGCCTCCAATACCATTGGGTCAAGTTTGCACTATATAAGACTGAAAGGAAAAAAAAAAAGCAATATTGGAGCCCCCTAAAGAAAGAGACTATAGGTTCAACCCCCCACGACAATATGAAAGCTAAGTCTTTGCGTTATTTGGCATTGCCAACACACCACTTTTTTTTGATTCTCTGCTTGTTATGTGGATTTTGCATTACCGGAATGCAAGAGTTGTGTTCTATTTTAGTTTCCAATGGGAGGGGTTGGAGGCAAAACCATACTATGGAAGTCAAGAAAAATGTGGGTGGAAAGTATGTAAAGTCAATCAATCAACCCCTCGGCTGCAACACTCGCGAGGGCCTCGAGGCGCTGGGAGATCATGCCTGTTGTCCTATTGGTCGAACGTGTTGAGGTGCTGCCTGAACTGCTGGAGCGATGGTGAGGTTCTGAGGTGCAAGGGGAGGTCCCCAAGTCAATCCCCAATGCAGCTGGAGGTACATGCGGCATGTGTACACAATTTCTTGCACTGGGACCCAATACTTTCTGTAAGTAAGATGTGGGGGGATCGCAAGGAACACACCCCGGCAGGGTTCCGTAAGGCACCTGGTATTTGAATTTCTTGCATGCACACCCTACAGCCCAACAAACAGAGAGAGCGGGTGGGGACTGTATCCTGCAGATGGATGTGCGCTTCTACTAGGCAGTGGCTCTGATTTCTTCCAGGAATGACGGAGACAGCACTCTGCAGGCAAAATCAGCCTGGCTGGGCAAGGGCCCAGAACACACAGAACATTGATACCTGGAAGTGTTTCATTCTCTGCCCACGACATAGATCATTCACCACCTTAGGCAAATGTGACACAGGTGGGCAGGGAACACATCTTCATGCAGAACGAGGCCTTTACAACTGCAGCCAGTTTCTGCGTATGCAAAATTCACTTTCTAGTAGGAACCCTTAAGCCCTTTGTGGATAAATGCTGCTCAGAACCGCAAGTAGAAACACCTCCTGTTTGTGAGCATCAAGACGTCCATAGTTAATGTGGGTGTACAGAGACACTAGTTAAAGTAACTTTATTTTAAAATAAATTATTATAAATATCATAGTAAGTTCCAACCTGTGTTAAAATAGAATTAGTAGTCCCCCTTCCAGAAGCAGGATTGGTTCTTTGTTCTAGAGCACAATTCCTAGAACACTAATTCAAAGTCAATAGTACCTTTTATGCACCAATCAGAATCATAATTTCCTCCAATAAAGCGAGAAAAAAAAATTCAAGTCCTGTTCAGAGTACACCTGCCAGCTGGGCAGCACCAATACTATTGTATTACAATTATAAATGATAGGTATTTTTTAATTAACATGTTTTAATGCAAGCATATAGCTCCCACAGTTAGACAGCAGCATGTTACTTTTTCCTTGCTGTCTTTTTGTGGCTAATGCTTGCATAAAAAAATAACCATTGCGCCAGCCTACCAAGGTAGAATCTATTGGCTGTGCTAATGCTTGTTAAAGATATTACTGAACTGGAAAGCGATCGTTCACAAGACAACTATAAAGAAGGTTAAGGGGACTGATAACAAATTATATGAACATCCAAAACAGATATTGGAACAATTTGTGGCTTATTATCAAATGCTATATACTTCGGAATATCAGCCTAATCAAGATGAAATATCTAATTACATACAAAATAATCCCCCCTTACGGGTGGAGAATGAAACATCTAATGGTTTAACTAGTGATATAACAATAGAAGAAATAAAATTAGCAATTACCTCTCTACCATCAGGAAAAGCAGCGGGAGACGATACCATTCCTTTGGAATTTTATAAGCGGTTTATGGAGGAGTTAGTGATACCACTTAGTCAGGTTATAAGATTTATTGGTAAAGAGGGTAAGGCCCCTGACTCATGGAAAATCACGCAAATCATTTTCTTTTAAAAAAATGTAAATCGGCAGAGGAGTGTGAGTCGGACGGTCGATTTCGCTCATCAATGCTGATGCAAAAATATTTGCAAAGATTCTTGCGAATCGACTATCTCCCGTGTTACCTAGCCTGGTGTCGCCTTACCAACATGGCTTTATTCAAGGGAGAGATACGACTGCCCACGTGAATATGGCTGTCTCCGCTTTTGACGCAGCCAAAACACAATCGACCCCACTCGGTATGATATTGCTAGATGCTGAAAAAGCATTTGACCGAGTGGGGTGAGACTTTTTATGGGCTACACTCGCTGCCTTTGGTATCAAAGGGCAATATCTTATGGGGATAAAAGCTCTATATGACAAACCTAGTGCTAAGATAATGTATGCAGGGCTACAATCAACTGTTTTTCCAATTCTTCGGGCACCAGGCAAGGATGCCCCCTATCGCCACTTTTATTTGCCCTTTATATAGAGTCTTTTGTTTCAACCCTTCAAAATCAGCAGCTAATTAGTCCCTATATGCTTGGGGACAGCTCCCTTAAAGTTATAGCATACGCTGACGACATAGCGGTGTTTTCAACGGACCCGGGAGGGGCTATGCAATTGATCACAGATGAAGCGCGAGAGTTTGGCCTGATATCTGGGTACAAACTGAATATTAATAAAACTCAGATCTTATTGAATTATAAATCTGTGCTTCCGATACAGGGGGTGTGTTCGACTGCTACATATTTGGGAATCAAGATGGTGGCACAGATCGAAAGAATAATCCCTTTAAATTATGAGACCTTACTGAAAGAGACGGCTAAACTACTTAAGAGCTGGCACAGGTTACCCATTGGAATTATAGGGCGTATAAACATTGTAAAAATGAAGATTTTACCAAAATTCTTGTATATGTTTAGATCTATCCCGCTGCGATTGACTATGTCCTTTTTTAAACGATTGGATGGGATTCTTGGCAGTTTCATCTGGGGCTATAAAAGCGAGAAAATCCCTGGAACTGCTAAAACTCCCCTTTAATCATGGGGGCTTAGATTTCCCGGATTTTAAAATGTATTTTTGGTCTGCTTTTTTTGGCTGCCTTCGTAGCTTTATCCATAGTGAAAAGAGTACCTACTATCATAAATTTTTGTTGGCAGGAGAGAGCAATCAGTTTCTGTTTAGAACTAATGACCCGAATTATTATAAAAGGGTTAAATTTAAGACGATTAGGGATTGCATATTTGTATGGCGTGCTATTTCTCTCAAGTATGGCTTGACACTGATGAATGATAAGTTTCCTCTCTGGGGCAATCCAGGATTGCCTAGCATCTTTCATGATACAACGGGGAAAGGCTGAGCCAACTATGGGGTAACATGTTTAGGGGACTTATTTGATCATGGTGGTTTTATGGAGTTCGGAAAAATGCAGATTGTGTATAAATTGACAGACAACATGCAGTTTAAATATATGCAGATACGCGATTATTTTGTTAATTATCTTAAACTGATGAGTTTATTTCATTCAGACATAGTGGACTGTTTATATGATTCAAGTGATAAATCCTTGATAAGTAGAGCATATAAAAGCCTATGTGGCCCCAGATTGGAGGATAGCCCCAGAATAGCTGCTCGCTGGACTAGAATTATGGGTACACCGGTCTCAGCTAAGAATATTTCGGATGCACTTAGTAAAATTTCTGGGGTAGTTCATTCCTCCAATCTGCGAATGCAACAGTTTCGCACAATCTGCTTACTATATTATACGCCGGATAGAATAGCAACATGGTCACCTAACACCCAGGCAAACGATAGGGCAAAATGCCCCAGGTGTGAATTATATGCGGCAGATATACAACATATGTTTGTCACATGCCCTGAACTCTCGCTATTTTGGCAGAAGGTGGAACATATTCTGTTGCAAAAATTGGGGATCAAAATACCACTAACGGTCATGGAAATATTGATGGTTGGTAGGGAGCTGAGATCCGATAACGAAAATCTGCTAACCATTTTGCTTGTCTGTGCTAGACTTACAATCGCACGGGTTTGGATATCGTCAAAAGCTCCCACAGTAATGGATTGGTGGGTATTAGTCAGGCAAATACACGACATGGAGGAAGCACTAGCTAGATCAAGGGGCGCTCAATCCATGCGCAAATTTAAGTTGATTTGGGGATCATTGTTTTAAAATATGTATATAAATGACTGCTTATTTTTACTGCCACTTGGTACAAGGGAAATTAATGTAGCTACATAATTGACTTCTTTCGGCCCTCTATCTTTTTTTCTTTTTAGTCTAATGTAAAAGATTTGATTATTATGATTATGTTTGTGATTACGATTTAGCTTGTACAAAGTTGCTACAAACTTCATTTTTGTGTTGACAAAAAAGAATAAAAATATTTGGAAAGCGATCGTTCACATACATGTATCTATATTTATATTTCTCTATAGCACACAAACGCCCAATGAGGACCAAGCATATGAAGAAGAGAAATAGGAGAGCAGAAACTCCAGGTTTTCAGAGGTATTCTCACACTATGTAATGATGTTTCCACCCTCAGTGTTCTTGATAAGTAGTTAGTTCAACAAGTTGGGATATGAAATGGAAGAAAGCAGTCTGCAATCTACAGCCCCTCTATCAAGGCCCACAAAGACCTCTCTCAGGGGAGGAATGCAATGTCTAACCAGGAGTACAGGCTGGACTTTACATCTGAGGAAGGCCGGAGACTGTCATGGACTGCTCAGTGGACTCTTCATACAACCATGAAGGCGATGTGGTGATGTGCCAGCAACAAGTGGAGGTCCCGGAGGAAACAAGATCTCATTAGGATGAGGCACAATATAGCTGCTGCATTTTAAACACATTATGTCAGAGAGCTAGAATAATGGATACTGCGGAAGTCTAATCACAATATCACTATGGCTGCAATGGCCGCAAATTTGCTCTCATCTGTAACACATGGGCATGCCTTCCTTCTCTAAAGCCTTCTCTTATATCTGCAGAGGACACAGAATAAACCTGGGCTAATATTCAGGACAGGATGTGCTGCCTTCCCACAGGGTCCGTTTGGTTGTGTTTATAGTTGGGGAGTGCAGGGGTACGGAGTGCCAAAATGGCACAAAAAGGAAAGGTTCAGCCCCATGAGAAGAGAGGGTATCACGTTGGTATTAATCTTCCATTGACGCTATTTCCTGTGCAATTCAAGACTGTTCAGCCAT
Source organism: Calotriton arnoldi (assembly GCA_963921515.1). Taxonomy (NCBI): domain Eukaryota; kingdom Metazoa; phylum Chordata; class Amphibia; order Caudata; family Salamandridae; genus Calotriton; species Calotriton arnoldi. Next base: position 766,288 of record CAWUFW010004606.1, on the reverse strand, counting down.
TTTCTCATAGGTAAATGCTCACTGTCAGCAGTGCCAGCACCAAGGAAAGAGTTGCTTATTTCTGCAAGTGCTTGAAATAACGTATGAAAGTATAAACTGGCCCAAAGTTAACTTTACCAACAATGACATTTTACCAGACAACTAGATGATTTGTCATAAAATTCGAATAATTCATAGTATAGTTAGGCTTTCTTGTTCAAGTCAGAAACTTGCAGATTTTATATGCAGCTAAATAAAAAGTGACAGGCTCTCCTGGAATCACGTGACCTAACCTAGCAACGCCGCCATGCATGTTGTGTTTACAAAACGCCGTAAGGCTTATAACCTGATGTCTCTTCTCCTTTGTTCTTCTGTCTGATTCACCTTTTCCTAAAGGTTTTAAGTAACATCCACCCACTACGTTATTACATACTGCCACACACCCAAATAATGATTTTACTGTCTGAGGTGCTTTTAGCATTCGCTGCGAACGCATGTGGTTCAGGGTAGGTACAGTGCTGAAGGGTGGGGACAGCGGTGAAGGGTGGGGACATTTCTGAAGGGTAGGGTTTCTGTCCCCAGGCATGCCCTCCTCTAAAAGCAATGCAAGCCCAAGCACTCACTCTGAAAAAAAATGCATCCAAACAAGCTTCTTTACTGTTTTGCAAACTCATAAAAAATAGCGATTTCATGTTTAAAACAAAATCATTTTGATTGTTTGATTTTACTTCACAGTGTGGATTAAACCAAACACATTGTTAAATTCTAACTTATTTTAAAATACTTTTTAAATCTTCTCTTCTGTCACAAATGTTACATTGGTTTTACTTCACAAGCCGGCAGCGGAGAAAACAATTTAGACTAGTACTTGAGCCAGATGCCATAACTCACAAACAGCTCTCACTCACACGGTACTCACAGGTAAACTGGGAGGTCAGACGCTCTGCACCATTGGGCCCCAACTCAAAGTGTAGTGCACACCTTTTCATACGCACCCTCACCCTAAACATGAACATCAAGTCACATACAGCAGTCAGTGACCAACCCAACATTCATGGACCTGCACACCAGGGCACCAGGATGCCGCGTTAGGTCAGATTGTCTGGCCCCATTTAGAACTGCCACTATAGGTAAACACCTACCCAACCAACAACTCTCTTCTACGACCAAGACACACTTGGCGACATAAGCTGAATAAATGCCATACATTGTGCAACATAATGTGCCACATAAGAGTGTTAAGCACTGGAAACAGGTGCTCCTGCCTCAACAGGAAGAGGTTGGCCATTCTCAGGCCCTTGGGGAGAGAGTTACCGGAGCGGGGAGCAAAAAGTAAGGCAAAGGCTAGGTTTCTCCTACCGGATGGAGGTTAGGTGTCGGCTTCAGACAACATGTGATATGTGTCAGCCACGATAGCAACAATTATACAACAATGCAACTAGTTACAGCACAAACAGCTCGAGTGCACTAAAGAGGAGATCCCTTCGCACCATGTCTGTGCAAGGGATTAGGAAGAAACCGAGCACAATACATATCAGTGTGGATCACTCACATTATTTAACATGAACCATACCTGCTGTTGCTAGGGAGGGGAGCCATCTCAACGCTCCAGTATTTCAGGGTGGTGCTTCCAGCCTAGCATAACCGCAGCACAAAAAATAGTGGCCCCAAATCAAAAGCGTTTCTCTGGCGCCTAAGTAAGAATCACCCTTGGGCAAATCCTAATAAAAGCAAACTATGCTGTGTCTGACTCACACACCTGAGTCAATGCAGGATTCTCTCATGGAAGAAGGCCTTGCGTATGGATCATGTGTTCCATGCTTGCAGACACTATGCACACCAGCGTTGTCAACTACATGAGAACATTCGTTGTACCGCAGAGAAGTTGAAAGTGAACTCGCTTACCACTAATAAAACAGTAACATTTGGGGTCAAACATGTAGGGACCCATTTCAAAAGTTTACGTGGTCATTCCAGCCGGAAGGGCAAAGTGTGGGCAATTTAAAAAATCTGCCTGATGTTCACTGAATGCGTTTAGGCTGCAGGATATGTATTAACAAAAAACTAAATTAAAATATAATCCTCCTCTGCTCCTAATTTTAAGACGTGTAATGCAGGCATGGCTTTATAACCAAAAGGTTTAAAAAATACTTTCTGGAATCAGACCGATTGTGTTATGATAATCTTGGCGAGCAAACATGATGTTACAATAGTATGAACTTATTTTATTGACATCGTTGCATAAAACATCTATTTCTATGCACATTGAATAACAAGTTCTCTTATTTCACAATTCAATAGTACTGTATTTACAGACCTTGGCGGGATGAGAGCCTCAGTAAACCATGGAGGCGCGTGAACTCGTGACCCACAAATCACAGCAGATGTCAGTGGAAATTACTTCATTTACTGAGCTCTCTTCCCTGCTTACGGAAACCATCTATGACAACACACTTTTCAAAGCACATGACACTATCTTAAAGTTAAAAAGCTGACCCTGCACGAGCTACAATACCAACAACCAGTGCTTTAAATGGGCCGGTACTTACAGGTACTGAGTACCGGCACTTCTCTACTGCCGTGGAGAGTACCTCTACTCATGAAAGGGTAGGCACATTGGCTGTTAGTGGTGGTAGCCTGTCTCTTTGGCAGCCAAAGCACTTTTATAGCCCTGAGCTGAGCCCCAGCTGAACTATTCAGCGTGGGCTCATTTGCATGATATCCGGGTGTTCGCCGTCATGCTGTGTGGCAAGGAATCGAGGCAGCCCAGTGACAGCACAAAGAAGAAAGCCATGGGAACTTAGGAGGTTAAAAGCGCTTTAATTAGGGTGACCAGACGTCCCGGTTTTCCCCGGACGGTCCCCGTTTTTGGAGAAGTATCCCCGTGTCCCGACACTTTTCTCCAAGTGAATCAAATGTCCCGGTTTTCGAACAGTGTCCGGGTTAAACACAGAAATGTCCAGGTTTTTCATTATTGTTCCAGTTGATTGCACTGCTTACTGTGTGATGTCACTTAGGTGAGTGATGTAAAGGCTGCACGCCACTGGAGGTAGTTACTTTTGAGCCACCAAGCAGGACTATTGGTAAAAATACGCTTTTCAGAAATTGACTATTCACCGCTTTCCCATCACTGTTGTGGAATAACAAACTGCAGGGTTACAAAAGAAACCCGAACCAGCCAGGCTTTCTTTCCTAAAATCAAATAATAAACGCACTGTTTCTAAAACAAAAGACCACAACCCCTTAATGACAACGCATCTTTTTCACATAACAGTCCTTGTTTACTAAAGTACATGGCGCTGTGGTGAAAAAGCTAAAAAAAAAAACGTACAGGGTGTAACGCAGGCCCCTGCGGAGCAAAAGTGGTTGGGGCAACACTTCGAGGGGTCCCTAGCCCTTGAGGGCCCCCTTTCGGCCCAATGCCAATTAATATCTCTGAGAAATGCAGTGGTAGCTGGTGATGTTTTAAAGTGGGGCATAAATGTCTGTCTTGAATGCCATGCGGCGAGTGATCCCAATTCTTACAATTCTGGAGACCAAAACAGTGATCCTTGCAGCAGGGACTGTAACCCACTGAACTACCTTAACAAAAATAATGAGGTTCCAATCCAAACGTTTCTTAAAGTAACCAGCCGCATGCCACTGCTGTGCTGCTGCTCAGCCCTGGGCCCTTGTCAGCACATCTGAGCAGCAACAGATGGGGATTTAGTGAAACACGGTTTGCAGGCGCTGTGTCCTCCAGACTTTGTATTAAGTAGAGAATGGCTTTTTTGGGAGGATGTTATTGAGGTTGTTGGAGACGATACAAGATCGTGTTTATCCAGTTGGTATGACCATCTTTAAATTACACAGGTACATTTACCTACAATTTTAGTCACAGGGAGACAAAGTCATGCAGTGATATTCACTCAATAGCTGAGGCCACGTTCAAACTCAAATTCCCAAGTTGCATTGTCGGCAGCTTAGCCGCTGAATCAAAGCTCCTGCCAATTATGTTACTTTGCATATTGCAGCAGCACCTATAGACTGTACACTCTGTTTTTTTTTTTTGTTTTAGTGGTTATGTGTTTTTTTCCTAAAAAAATGGTAGTTCTTGTTAGATGAGAGAACACCAGAGGAACGAGATTTGACTTAGAATCCTTTAATATTTCAATTTCTTGGCTCTGGATGTTTGAAATTCCCTATATCTTGGTGGGAAGGATTAGTTGCATCCCTCCACCCCAAATTACCGACACTCATATATATTACTTCAGTTCCGCTCCAAATAGCAGACCACAGACACTCGCAGATCACATCTGGTCTCCTGCGTCTCAGTCACTTTCAATCCCTCATTCATTTAACAACTCACACTGAATATTGTATTGTAGTAGCTACTATGTAGTGATTCACACACCTTGCGAGGAGCTATGAAACTCAACAACTCCTACAAATACAACATCCTCTACCTAGGTAACCATATTCTTACTGCTTGAGCACCTCGTCACGGTATAAAGCGCTATAAAAATGAAACTATGATGCAATACCACCTCCTACCCACATCTTCCTCTACACCGTTGGTACTCATAGTACGGCCCATGGTCCGCCAGCGGCCCGGCAGGCCTTTCTTGGCGGCCCACGGACCTTTCAGGTAATGTACCCATGGCCCCCCAGAGAGAGAGTGGAGAGAGGGAGAGTGGAGAGAGGGAGAGTGGAGAGAGGGAGAGTGGACAGAGGGAGAGTGGAGAGAGAGAGAGGAGAGAGAGAGAGAAAAAGTGGAGAGAGAGAGAGTGGAGAGAGAGGGAGGGAGGGGAGACTGAGACAGACTGACTGACTGAGACTGACAGACTGAGACTGACAGAGATTGACTGACTGAGACTGACTGAGACTGACTGACTGAGACAGACTGACTGAGACAGACTGACTGACTGAGACTGACAGACTGAGACTGACAGACTGAGACTGACAGACTGAGACTGACAGAGATTGACTGACTGAGACTGACTGAGACTGACTGACTGAGACAGACTGACTGAGACAGACTGACTGACTGAGACTGTCTGACTGAGACTGACTGACTGAGACTGGCTGACTGACTGACTGAGACTGACAGACTGACTGAGACAGACTGACTGACTGAGACTGGCTGACTGAGACTGACTGACTGAGACTGGCTGACTGACTGACTGAGACTGACTGACTGACTGAGACTGGCTGACTGACTGACTGACTGAAACTGACAAACTGACTGAGACTGACTGACTAAGAATGACTGACTAAGAATGACTGACTGAGAATGACTGACTGACTGAGACTGACTGACTGACTGACTGAGACTGGCTGACTGACTGAGACTGACTGACTGACTGACTGAGACTGGCTGACTGACTGAGACTGACTGACTGAGACTGACTGACTAAGAATGACTGACTGAGAATGACTGACTGACTGAGACTGACTGACTGACTGAGACTGACTGACTGAGACTGACTGACTGACTGAGAATGACTGACTGAGAATGACTAACTTACTAAGAGAGAGAGAGACAGACTGTAGGCAAGGGTGGTCACCTACTATAGCAAATGTTGAGGCAAAGTCTGTTTCAATGGAATTAATGGTTACTGCCAATAAAAGACCTCGGATTTGTCGTCTGTAATGCTTCATCTCGGTCTGTGGAGGGAGTTGTCATTGTAGTCCTTTTTCTATGTCTATGACAGCTGTCAAATAGTCCTACTTTTATGTCGATGGTTACTGCAAACCGTGGTCCTACTTCTATGTCTATGACCTGTCCCCGTTTTTTGTTTTGCGAATCTGGTCACCCTAGCTTTAATCCCACCTGATTCTTTTGTGTGAGTGTCTGCTTATGTTCGTCTGTTTGCCCGCTTGTTTGTGCGTGTTTTTGTGTGAGAAAACCGAGAGAAATATTACAAAATATGGAAATGTTTAAATATTACTGTGTTTGACTTTCGTTTTGTATTACGAATTAACCTGTTTTGTTTATTTTATAGAAACACATTTCTCGTGTTTTGGTATGTGCTGCAACTAGTATATAAGTCAATAAGCTTCGCATGTCAGGCCTTTAGCCCCGCCCCTAGCCCCGCCCACTCTCCAAATTTAAATGAGTACCTGCACTATTTTTTCCCCATTAAAGCACTGCCAACAACAAATGCTAAGCTGCCTGCCACCAACAGGCACATACTTCGAGAAAAGAATTCCTACCTTTGACTACAATACAACATCATGCATACAACTGCAGCCATTGCACACAAGCTCCAGGCTTCCTGACAACAATAGGCCGTTCAAGCGCGTACAAAGCACTAGAAGGCCAAACACCCGCCTGGTGCAGACTGTAATACCGCCGTCTGTGGCAGAACAGAGCCCCTATTGAACAGCACCGCTAAATTTATAATGAAACAAGGACATTATCAGCAATTTGAAGAATAATGCTTGCCATATGTGAAGACCGAAGACGAAAAATCCGAAGAACACCGTCTTGTTTAAAGAAAGTCTATACTGCTGGACTCCACAACCTTACTAATGTGCCCCTTAATTAAAAACCGATGTACCTTTTTTATTTGATCCAGTTATTTCATGCAATGCTTGACTGCACACCACACACAATCACGGCCATGTTATACTGCTCATACGAAGGCAGCCCTGAATATTCATTTATACCTGAGATCCTGCAGAGGGGACTAGAAATCAAGAAAAACCCTGCACTGCCTTTCACACATTCAGGTACAGACCTATGCAAAACCGCAGGTATATATGTTTAGTTCTATGGTTTGAAATCAATATTTTTGCACTTACTAAGTCTACATTTATAAATGCAGACGTATTTGTTAATGGGCCATTTGATATCACAATTGTTTAACAACTTATCAAAGATAGGGCCGTGGCTAAAAGTATACGCTGTCAGACCCTTTGGAAACAGGTTCTCACCGTGCCTTCATGTATTAAGTTGCATTAATCCCCAACATTGTGTTATTTCCACCATCAGGGCGTTAACCTATCACATTATTCTATTCCATGGTAAAAAATGTAATTATAGTATTGAGATAAGGAACTATACTAATCATTTTACGACACAAATACTGTAACATGAACTTTATGTGCACCAGCGTAGGCTACATTAAGAGTAACTGCCCTGTACATCTGTGTCCGAAAGTCACCAAAGCATCAAAAAATATACGAGCAAATATGTCTAGAAAACATCTAAGGATTCAAGAATAACTGCAATATGCATGCCCTATAAGAGCCACTGGAATTATGTGGCAAGGCAGGAACAAATTGTGCAGGCCATTATTTGGCATTATTATTTAGTTATGATGCCGCTGTGACACACTTAGGTATTGATAAAAAAATTGATCCGGACACTTTAAAAAACGGAGTTTTTAAGGAACAAAAAAAATACACATTCAGAACATTCTATCTAAAATATTATTCTCAATAAATGAATTGATTAATTTTCATTTTAAGTGGGGTATTTATACAGTGCACACAAAACTCTGTGGTGCTGAGGACCAATTGAAAGAGTCAGAAATAACGTAGGAGCAGGAGTGCACGATCTCTGAGGGACGAGGCAGTGGGAGGCTGAAATGGAGAAGCAGGGCTTTAAGTGGGCTGGGTCTCACCGGTGCTGAGCACCGGCAGTTTTTCAAAGGGGGCCTCGAAACGGGTCTCTATCGGGCTCTGTTTTCTGCCCTGGCACAGTCGGTCCGTTTTTTTCCAGACTGCAGTGACAGCAAGCACATCGATGTGCGCTGCTCACACTGCTCACTTCTCACTAGTGGAGAAGTTACCGCATGACTTGAGCGTAGTAGGGGAAGGGAAATCCTTTCGAGAGAGTCATTTTCTCTCAGAATTTCCCTTCTCTTTTTTGAAGTCAGGAGCAGCAACAATATTGTGGTGTCACCAGGGCTGTAAGTCGAAGCTTTTTCAATATTATATACAAGCCATAGTTTCTGCTTATTTATCTTCTGAAACTAACAACCATTGACAAAGACAATAGTCGTGACTTGTTGTAGGTCTGTTACTTGTTGTTTCATATATCTGGATGCAATGACAGAAACCGCAAAATACAAGTCGGGCGGCACACTATGCTAAGCACAGATTTTTAGCTTACGTGCTTTTAAGCCAGGCCCCTTTTTTGCATTGGCCACGCCCCTTTGAGAGACCCCCCCAGTTTTTTCATCCCACTTAAAGCCCTGGAGAAAAGGATTCAAGGGTGCGCCAGACTGTGCTTGATTGAACATGAAAAGAAGGCTCACTTTTAGTTCTTTCCTGAAGCTCTAGCGAGAAGATGGAAAGCTGAAGTGCGAGGTAGCTCGTTCTTCCTAGGAAGGAAATAAAATCTTTCATACTATTTCTTTTCGTACCCAGCTGCATGCTTCGAAGAGACCTCCAGAGACATGGATTTTGTCAACAGTTTGTGTCAAAGGTATACTGTGATGCATTCAGCAGAACCTACGCCTACATATGGAGTGGGTATCTCAGAGCAGCCCTTTTTAGAAAAAAAAACAACACTGTGGAAAAGTATTGCCCATAATAATTATGCGTCTCATTCAGGTGCACTTTAAGAGATAAGACTTCACACATTAAAGAGATGCACAACGTTTGGATCTTTCCTAGAAATAATACAGGAATAATTGCTACTTTGAAAATACTGTGACGAGACCCTGAATTGCCAACAGCAGTAACACATAACATTTCATAGAAAAGAAAGAATCACCCTACCAATTTCGCCAATTCAAGCATTAGGCATTTTAACCTCATTAGGGAAGAAACCTTTTAAAGTATAGGTAAAGTGCACAACGGCCAAGGGCTACTGCCTTCCCAGGTTACCGTGGGAAAGTGGCTCTCTCTCTCTTACCTCGGTCTATTTCACTATCTCAACCTTTACCATGTTATTCAACATTGTTTGGCATCATTGCGCTTGAAGTAGCAAAAATGAGGAATAAAATAAAAAGTAGTTCTGAAAAGCGCCCCTAAAACATATTTTGCCAAGGGCCACCAACATCTTTTAGATGACACTGGAATTGGGTGAGTACCTATAGCAATAAGCAAGCAATAGGTGAACAATTAACCTTTAAAAACATAAGCAACTTTGATCCATATGATCTAGATTATTTGGCAAAATCATAATTATGCTGAAAGAGACTGAAGCCACGAAACTGCATAATTCCAGTGTAACTGACAGTGCTACGAAATCCTCCCCATTACTGTGAATTCCACTTAACCCATTGCAAAAATCCATCTACAACCATCCAGACTTCCACGATGGCATTTTCTTGGACAATAAACAAAAGAGAATCAGGGTGATTATCACAGACAAAAGTCTAAAATTGACTGATAGACAAACTATCTTCCAGACATGAAGCATTTACACACGTAGCCGCATACATTAATATTTCTCTGAAGATGACCTTTCGGCCCCAACATGGTCAACAGCAGGTTTGTTGCAGACAAAGGTGGATGATCTGTCTTTTACTTACCTGAGCATTAGGGTTACTATTGTCATACAGTCTTCTTCAGAGAAAACTTCTGTCTTATTGAGTGTTGTCTCACTCTACTCAACCTACCTACCAAGGGACAGTCGTTACCTACACTATTTTGTTAAATACTTAATACTTTGGCTAAATACTTTCTATGATGTGTGGATGCACACTACGATTTCAGCCGTACTGCTGAGTCGGTTGCCATCTTTGAGATTAAACACACAGAGTGCAACAATTATATTCTGAGATGCAATGCCTTCATGGCTCGCCACAAACAAGAGCTGGCAAGGGTGTCACTGGCAATCACATCGGGTTACTCATGCAGATTTTTTGGTTCAAAATACAAAGATCTAACTATGACTACCAATAACATTCTGTTGTTAAACAAGTTACATTTGTAAATCATTACTGATTTTTTTTTTTAACTACTTGATGATTTTTCTTACTTCTAAACACTTCCTCCTACAAAATACACACACACCATTTGCTGTATGGTCACACGGAAGGTTGTGTGTATTTTTTATTATGAGAGCGTAGTCTCACATAGAAATCATTGCATGGTTTACAAGTAGTCCATTAAAGTTGCTTATGCAGTCTCATAATTTTTTGTGCATCTTTTGTTTGTCTTGCCTGTTCTGCAGTATGTATTTGTTGCAGGGTAGAGCTGTGATGCTTGCGTTGTACTTGTAACATTTTTTCCATTACATTTTCACATTTGATGGTCAGTTGTGTCACGGACAACAGTGGTACAAAATACACATAATCGTGGTTTTAGCATAACTTCGCACACTAATTGACTCAAGTCCATTACTGCTACTAGTGAAAACATTAGTTTAGTAGAAATTATAAAATCCGGAACAAGGGTGCATATATGTTTGAGATTATTACCTTTTTATGAATGTTGATTTGATGTGTTATTATGCATACTTAAGACATGTTTTATATGTGAAATATCAAATATGAACTTTCACACACATGAGGGGCTATTTAAACATTTACTGAAAACCAATAAAGTTCAACAATTGCTACAGAGGAGTAAATTAGACAAAGTAAGGTATAAAATAGCAAACGATTTACATCATCAATGATTAACCATCATGATGCATTCTTGTAAATGGTGAACTGGCTTTTATACATTTTTGTGAAAAATATTTTTAAAACACGTGTGCCAGTCAGTTCTGCGACAGTGTGGGCATTATTATACTTTTAGACTGTCCGTATGTTGCTGAAATGTTCAAGACGCAAGGAGACAAAAAACATAGTGTATGGGTATTGTAAACTTGATAATGGTTAAATGATTATGGTATAGCTTCTTTAAAGTTTAAACCTTTTTAAAATATATTTATATTATCATACAGAATTGAAAACTCTTGTCAAGAGGTCCCTAAACATCAACTGAACTCATGGGCTTGGGTTAAGACCAGATGATCAAAGGATACGTCATTGGACTGCATAATTTGTTTCTTTGAGGATGATTAGTATTTGTAATTTAATAAATATTAGTGTTTGCTCTTACATCATAAAGATGCAATGATTTAGTCCGGTTTCGTGGAATGCTTTGTGAGTGATTATATTATGATATATCGTTGGTCTCAATCATAAGGGTACCCATTAACATGCTAACTAATCAATACTTCATAAATATCATTCATTTAATTTTGTTTGCATGACATATTTACCACTGCATATACTTTATTACTAATAAACGTAGTTTTTTAAAAACCTTATAAAACAATTTATGAAAAGCCATAAACATAAAATTTCATTACACATATATAGATATGGTAAAAAAGTAGAATTAAAATTTGACCTTGAATAGCAATACTTGCAATAGCTTTCATTTAAGAAGTGAGTTTATTTTTACCAGTCTAGTAATAATAGGAATAACATGGCAGACAAAACATTCCTCTCAATTAAATATTGAGAGATGCTAAAGTTGTACTGATGTTCCATGCTCTTTGCAAATACTCAGTGAGAATAGGTACATGAGATTTGTATGTAAAGTCGAAGAGTTCATCTTTCATAATATATAGTTATTAAGCATGTGTTTCAACCATTTTTATCTGACAGACCTGTAAGATGGGTGCATGTACAAAAAGTAACAAAGCTCCAAAAAATACAGTTCCACAATAGCATAGGATTCTTATATTTGTTCTCTTACTTAGGCATGCGTCTGCTAGTCCATATATCTAACTGCTCGCTATTTGCGCCACAAGCTGAATTAGCAGAAATTGAATTGATATTTTCCTCGGAAAATGCAAAATACTTGGACCTTCTGAAATAATAGTTCTAGGACAAATGTGTTGCAGTATGTGAGCGATAGTATGCGCAATGTAATAAGATACAGGAGAGTGGCTAAGAGTTTTGAAAGTCTCGCAAGCGTGGTACTGGAATTGGAAGGTAGTAGACCTTCAGTATAAGGGCAGTACTGTTCTGCACACTGTGTCCTTGGGAAAAAAGGACTATTAGCATTTCAGTTAATCACATTGCAGTGTCAAACTGTAGCATTACACCTGTTTCTCCAAGAGCAAGTGCCTTAAGAGACATCTGCTGTGCAGCCAAATTCATTTCACAGCCATCACATGACTTGATCAATCGGATTATTCAATTTTTCTCACGTGACATTATAACTCCCAGCATTTCTTTGCATGCCATCTGTCATAACTGTGATAACAATCCTGATGCAGTCAATTGTTCTCTGAACCTGAAGTAGAAAAGAACTGTTTGCAAGATGAGAAAATAATTGCTACACTCCATCAAAACAGACCTGTATATTCTTATTCACCTGTTTGTTTCTGGCAGTGATGAGAAACAACAAACATTGTAATTTGTAATAGTATTTTGTACCATTCTTCTACAAAGCACCCTAATGCTAGCATTCTTATTTTGTATGCTGCACCACACTACTGTAGAACTTAGCAGCAATTCAGATATTTTAGTGCAGCAGATGCGCAGCCTTCTGGGACTTTAAGCAATTCAAGTCCACAAGGATCCTCATTATTTTGCTTAACCAGCAGGCAATATTAAACGGGATTTAACCATGGCTAACATTTTGTTGGTAGAGAATGAAAAGCTTCCACAGAGTCATGCACACAAATAACAATGTATATGTACACTCATTATTTTCAAATCCTTATTCATCCTGAACAGTCGCATTACCATATAAAGTGCAGCAAAAACAATTTTATGTGCTATACCCTTTATGAAAAAATGAGTTTTTATAATACAAGAAAAACTCCTACCCGCAGAAGCGACTGGGACTCATCTTTCGATTTCTCTCCAGACGCAGAAAACTGTGGAGTAAGTGATCCAGATTTTTCCCCTCCACCTCCTCCTTCTCCAGGTGACACCCCTTGAAGGAATCCCTTGGCCTCAACTGCTAAGCCATACACTGGCCGGGCCAGATGGGCAGCCTCTACATTTGGACTTTCCCTCGAAGGCTTTGGCTGCTCTTGGTTAACAGACACAGTGGTCAGAAGACCCAAGCCCACCTGTGTGTATGAGGGGCTCCCTCTCATGATATCGGCTCCTCTCCAGGACACACTCCGGATGTCGTCGCCAGAGCTGTCGGACCAAACTTTCTCCCTGAGGACTTCTTTTTCTTCCTGTTTTTCTTTCTTGACCGTCGTTTCAGAGATGGCTTCTCCTGTTTTGGAATCCAAATTGACCAGACTATACACCTTCAGGTCAGATTTTGACTCTTCCTTGACAAGAACGGCACCATGAATGTCCCCTCCATTGGGGAGATCAGACTCCTGGCAATGCACAGTGTTGAAGTGCTCCAGCAAAGACTGTGTATCTAAAGCTGTAAAACTGCACTGGCGACATTTGTAGCAGTTGTGCGCTCGCCTAATAAATAAGGGGGAAAAAGGGACATTTAAATACATTTATCTTTGTTTTCTATGTTTAGCAAGTCAATAAATTCCAAGCAGATAAACACTAGAACGTTTATGCAGTGGAAGAATGAGCTATCACACCATCAGGAAGAAATCTACACATTGAGATTTTCAAACAGTGTTCAGTATTTCCAAAACCTTACCCGATACTCAACAGACCGACCATCAATACATATCTAAAGACATTGTTCATTGTATTTGTGATGTCAATGCTAACTGTAAATGTCTTTCAGAGGCAACTGTAACAAATTGCACTTTTTTATACCAATACTGTTAGAAAACCATGGGTTCAGGAGTCCTCTTTTTGACTGGCCTTCAACTACAACACCATGGATGCTTTACACCAAAAGTCAGAACCAAACCAAAAGTCAATTGTGCAGGAACGCATATCAGTATTTCTCAAACATCTTTTTAAGTGTTCTAAGATAAGAAATAAACAATAAACCCACAGCAAACATGATGAAAAACCCCTGGCATTAGGTGGCATTCTATGAAAAGAGACACATGAATATGTTTGGTGACCGCTTTTTTTATTCCAGCTTACATTTATGCATAGCTGCCACCATAAGCAGCACAGTTTTGATCAAACCAAACAAGAAGCAAAGCCCACATGTAGAAAGCAAAACAGTCAGCATAAATGCAGTTTCTAGAATTTAAAGAGTCCATCTGTTGATTACTGTCAGAAATGGGGTTACTAATTTAGAATGGGGGCCACATCAACTCAGTAACCCCATCTGGTTAGGTCATAGCACAGTTCTGAGTGAATGGTTGCTAAACGCCTCGTAGCTATAGCACAAACAGCAGGCAGTCATTGGAGAAGTGCATGCTAAGAATCAAGCAGTAGCAACACTATTCAAGTACAGAACGCAGTAAAATAAAATTCCCAATCCAATTTAACAAAATAGAGAAGATGTTGATGAGCAAAAGTACACCAAGATCATCAAAATCGATAAGGTGAACTGTTCATATACACTGTTACAGTATTAAGGTAAAATGCACCTAGAAAAAGTCAAGCACTACATAAAAACAACAGTTTCTGTTGGACCGAGATCTAGGCACAGTTTCAGGCCAACTGCGATGGACAAAGGTTAGATACACTGTGCAGGTTGCCTTGGTCAAACGTTTTACCATCAGACTCAGTCTCGGACTACTGGGAAAGCTTCTTTTTGCAGTTCTGCAGACACAAGCTCCTCAGGGATGCTTCTGGGCACCAGGTCTCTGTCCAGCCAGGCCTCCTGCAGGATCTAGTCCTCTCTTGTCAGACATGCCATCTTGGACTCAAGAGTCTTCCTGCCTTTTTATGTCCCCAAAGTAGGTAAAGAGGAGGCCAACAAGATGACCGTTTCAGCTGTTCCAGTCCCTGGGTGCCAGCAGGATTCAAATGTCATCCAGAAAGAGTCAGAAGTCAGGATTGTTCTTCCAGCAAGGCAGCCTTCTTCAGATGGAGTCTTCCCAGTTTCATGAATGTTCTGAGGAGGCTGTGGTGGAGCTGTCAGATGTATCCTATGCACCCGCCAGTGACTGGAGAAATCCTACCACCCAATGCTAACAATTTTCTTGAAATCCCCCAATCTCCTTTTTCAGCAATTTCTATTTGCTTTATTTTATTGTAATTGCATTTACATAGTGCTTACTACCCCCGAGGAGGCGTCGAAGCGCTTTTTAGCGAGTAGCACCCCACAACCCAAAATGGATAGTGAAATTTGAGTTAATTTGAGCAGTAGACATGTGAGTCTGTTAGTTGTATTGAAAAGGATAATGGGGGAATAGAAGAGGGAAGAGTCTAGAAAGTGTTTATTGGGAGATCATAGTATTAAGATGAGGTTTGGTATGAGTATAATGAGAGATGGAGGAGGGAGACTCTCTAGTAATGGATTAGGGAGATCATAATAGTAAAATGAGTTTTGAGATAAGTCAAAAGAGGGATAGGTGAGGGAAGAATTTAGATGAATTGTTTGGAAGATCATAGTATTAAAATGAGCTTTGGGGAGATCCAAGGAGGGATAGAGAAGTGAAGAGTCTAGAAAGGGTTATTTTGGAGATCATAGTAGTAGAATGAGGTTTGGGATGAGTCAGAGAGTGGAAGTAGAGGATATATTGAGAGAGGTATAGGGTGAAATATAGGGTAGTGCATTGGAGACAACAAGGCTAAAACACATTCTCAAAGACAATATCTCTTGCATAGTGAGACCTTTGGCTTTGCCAATGCTTGTTTTAATTTAACTTTATATATACACCATTGAATTATATGAGGCGACTGTCCAGCTCAGCTTCTCTAATTTTCTTAAGAACAGCCAGAAGTGGGATATTCACTGCCCACTCATCTACTTTCATTAGTGGAAAGGGCTTTCAAATGAGGTGGGAAAGAAGACTGATAAACAGTAATGCATTCATGAAGGAGATGACACCTCTTCATAGGACTTCAGGGGACAAGGCAGAGGCTTGAAAATCACCCTCTGTTGACCGAACAGCATCTTCTGGAGTGAAGATGGTATGATATTCCCAAGTGAGAGAAGATGGTGACCCAGCACTTGTCGAAGGATGAAACACTCTAAAAGACAGCCTCGTGAAGTTGAAATGACCATGCATTCACCTTTCATAGAAGGCATGTGGTATAAACTAGACTTATCATCTGAGGGCAAACAAGGATTTTAATCTGACCCTTATTAGTCCTGAGGAAGACACCTTCCTTGTTCCTCAGCCTAATAAATGACAGTCCCCAGGGACAGCAACATCTGAAGTATAATTATCCAAGAGCCCTGTCACAGGAACCCAGCTGCCACCAGACTAGCCTGCCTTCAACTTCTTGGCCACTCCTCTACATGAGTGGATCAAAACTAGTTTTCCCTCTGAGTGGAGGGTCCTGGGGATGAATATGAGAATTCCTCACTGAATCTCCAAATCAAAAGAGGTAGTGCTAAACCTGTCCTTTGCTCTGCCATTTGTTCCTGTCCAATTCCAGATAGATACTCTTTTCTAAGTGGTAAACAGTTAACACTCATTGGTCTTTTCTGGATCCAGAGGCAATCCATTGTCCTCTGAGCCAGAGTTGTTAACCTTTCTAGCCAAGGATGTGTCTCCCAGCTCTGGAATGAAGATTGGCAGAACTGGCTTTAAGACAATTCTGGCTCAGGCATCCTAACATAGACTTTTACAACATCTGATATCACATGAAGTCAGATTTTTTTTTAAATAAGTAGAAAATAACTAAGAATAATTTTTATAACCTATTACTACATGGAGGTGGAAAATAAAGATTTAATCTGATATGGCCTATTTAGGAGAAGTCTATGCCTACAGAATGAAATAGCTTTTGATTTTTATTAAGGCACACAAACCCTAATATGTAGAGTGCCCTATTTTTTTATATCACCACTCTGCCATGTGGGATTTTAAGGCACACTTCAGGGGTAACATACAACTATATATAGCCATTTCCTACATAACACAAGTATTTTTCCCTGCCATGTGTCACTGCAGTGCATTAAAACTGCAAGCCAGCCAAAGCACTGTGGTGATGGCGGTGGACATATATTTTTGTCATACATGTGGGTGGTGAAAATACACACTTGAGCCAACATATGACACTGAACTTTCCATGCCATAGGTGCACATAATGTCTATCGTGACAGGGAGTGATCCTCTTGAGATAATAAGGGCTGGATCGATAAAGTCTGTATTAAAAGTATATCCCCTAAACCATGTATTTATACTATCAATTTATAGGCTACGTAATTATTCCGTACCTCTTGTGCTGACTTGGGCTGGTTATTTACTTGTGCTATTCTTCCTGTATCTCCTCACACTTCTATATCTTAGATGCTTTCATGATGTATATGTATATCAAGACATTCTGGCAAAATATGAAGTGCTTTGCAAAACAGATATGAATGCTGGAAAGTACCAAGCACTACATGGGTCCACCTACTAGATATTAATTAGAGAAGTGAGCACATTTCACTGTGGAGCAAAAGCTCATACAGCACCAGGAGACTACAGCGATTAACAAATATAAGACAATACATTGTAAGCAGATGCATATGTGTCACATAGCTTCCTGCCTGCTGCAGGCAAGAGAAAACTATTAAACGAAATAGTGCTCGGAGGCTGTAATTAAAGCCTACCGAGCAACAACACATGTAAAAGGGGATGTCCTCATGGGAGGTTACAAATGAAGACAAGGCAGTACTCAGGAGGGACTAACAAGCCTATTAGCGAATCAGAAGCCAGAGTTTATGCAGGACAAAGACACAAGCCAATGAAAAATATGGGCGGAGAGTGGGCAGGGCTTCAAGTCCATACTCTTATACAGCATGCCTCGCAGAACAGCGCATGCGCTGCCCAGGCTCGACCTAAAAAACAATAATGGACCCTTCAAGAAGAGAGCACGTGGTTTAAAAAAGTAGTTGATCCCCTAAAGGATTTCCATGTATACAATGTCATTCACTAGCTAGATGCTAACTCTTTCTGCTATGCAATTAACTAAGAACTCAGATTGGTAGGGCAGCAACAGTTGGTAAACTAGAACTTTCTTTGTTAGCGGATGCAACACATACTTATTCTCATTCCCAGAAAGGATATTTGGTGGTAGGAGGTATTTGCTTAGTGTGAATGGAATTAGTATTGTTTGTGAGAGAGGTGTAAATTGACCATTTTTCAAGGATTCCAGAAAAATAAATATTATTTATCATGAGAGAAGACTCAGGGGTCGATTCCGATTCGGGCCGGAAATTTCTCCGACCGAGCCGGACCCGGAGAGATTTCCGACCGAATCGGACCCGTGCAGTCCGACCGAACGAGTACGATGCGTCCGTATGTTATCGGACTCGAAGTCGGTCGGACTCCCATTGAAGTCAATGGGAGCCGGTCGCACAACGCGTACGCGGGCTCCCATTGACTCAATGGGTGCGGAGTCGGACAAGGGCGCTCCCTACAGCGGGTACGCGGCGAAGCGAGTCGCGCCGTACACGCACAGGTAGGGGGACCCATGGGTCCCCCCTGTGTGCGACTCGCGCGGCTACGCGTACAGGGGGTCCGACACGGACCCCCAAAGTACGGCTCCGACAGCTCTTACGAGCCGGAGTGCGCGGCTCGGTCGGACTGCTCACGGCGCGCATCGTACTTACCCGGCCGGGAAACGTCTCCATTGCGCGGTGCGAGTCGAGTCCGAGCGAGTCGGTCGGAGCGGTTCGAGCCGGGAGCGAGTCGGTCGGAGCGGTCGGGACGCCCGGACGAGTCGGTCGGCGATTTCGCATCGTACTCGCTCGGCCGGACCCGCGTACGGTTCGGTCGGGAAACAGGGCTCCGAATCGGATCCGGTAAAGCCGAATCCGATTCGGAGCCCTACCGGCCGAGATCGGAATCGGCCCCAAAGCGTTATGGCTGGTCTCTCGAACAAACCAGGTGGAAGACAATCACCAACAAATTATTTGGGCATCATGTCAGGGACTGGTGTGTTTCTTCAGACAGACTTAGAAACCAGGGTAGACAGTATGACTGGATGACCTGTGTTAGATATAATGAGACAGTGACAAGTACAAGCAGGCACATGTATTAGTCAGTAAAAGCTAGTATTATCATATTAAAGGTTTACATTTAAGAGGTACAGAAGGCAATCACTCAACATTTAATAATCATCTGTCAGTGCCTGGTCTACCTGTTGTGTTTGCAAAACTTAGACCATTTGTGACTGTTGAATGCACTACATGCCCCATGATCGACTAGAGTACCTAGTATACTTAATCACTATCCTAAATAAGCACTTAATAAAATATTTGAAGTCACGTGCCTTTAGTTCATGTATGTTAGTGACTTGAACATGTAAGAACCCCATTCTTAAACATTTAGGCCCTGGTTACAAATTATACAATACTGGTGAGGTGCAAATGTCACAAACAAATATATGTTACCAAGCGGTACCAGTACCGTGCAATTATGAGCTAAACATGGAATGGGGAATAACACGGTGGACCTGGATTTACTACGAGTAAAATCCACATATTTACAACTGCATAGTTTAACGGGGATTCTGAAGGCAAAATAATAAATGACAAGAGGTGCCTCAATGCGTCACCAACATGCTCTACACATAACTGACACTGGGGAAAGGATTTCAAATATAGCCCAATTAAACTACACCTGTGGGAATGGGGAATGTTCTGTAAGCTAAATTCTGTAAGGATAATTACAAATTAGTCTATTAGAAATAATCCAGAGTATAGTTAGCAAGACGATGGAAGGCCTCATACTTAGGAATGTGATTATTTTATTACATAAGCACAGTTACAGGCAGTAGCAAAACACAAATTGATGGGGCCCTCATGCGTAATGTGACGAGGGCCCCCAAAATCTCCCATATCTCACAGATATCCATAGGTTTTAGATTATATAGGTAGAAGCATCTAGGAAAATTTTAGATGATGGTGGCTGTGCTGTTATCATTCTTTTAGATCTCAGTGCAGCCTTTAACACTGTTAATCATCAGCTGTTGATTCAGAGGCTTGGGGATGTGGGAGTGAACGGGGGGGCTTTAAAGTGGCTGCAATCCTTTCTGGAGGGCAGGTCCTTTCAAGTCTTTGAAGACAAAACTACTTCCGAACATATGCCACTCAGATGTGGTGTCCCACAGGGATCTTCCCTGAACCCCACTTTATTTAACGTTTACATGAGCCCCCTGGCAGAGATAGTCAAGCCTTTTGGAGTCCAGATTGTAACCTATGCCGATGATACACAGCTGGTGGTCTCTTTTAACCATCGTGACAATACAGTGCCTGATTTAGCTCTGTGTCTGGAGAGGGTGGCAAGTTGGATGGAATGCTCCTATCTGAAACTTAATGGGGCTAAGACGGAGCTAATGCTCCTTGGCAAGTCCCCCACTTTAAATATAGAAGCATTCTGGGCAATCTGTCTTGGCCCTGCTCCCTCTCCCAAGGACCAGATCAAGAGCCTGGGCATCTGGCTTGACTGCAATCTGGACTTTAAGGAGCAGGCACGGAAGGTGGCAGCTAGCTACTACGGCATTCTTAGGATGGTGCGAAAGGTCCTTCCCCTTCTACCTTTCCCCGCCAGAAGACTTTTGGTCCAGGCATTGATCCTTTCCTGACTGGACTTACGCGAATGCCCTTTATTTAGGAGCCCCACGCCTTACCACTACAAAATTACAGACTGTCCAGAATTGTGCAGCACGTATGCTATTGAGAATCCCTAACTGTCAATCGGCAAAGCCTGCTCTCGCCACCCTGCACTGGCTTCCCATACAGGAGAGAATCAAGTTTAAGGCTTTGTGTATTGCCCACAAGGCATTAGCAGGCAAGGGACCACCCATAATTTGCTCCATTATTCTGCCCTATCGCTCGAGCAGGGCTTTGCGGTCGGACAGTAAATATCTGGCCGCAATCCCTAAAATAAGAAAGTCAAGAAGTGGAGGACGTATTTTCTTTTATAATGTCGCTAAACTATGGAACTCCCTTCCTCTTCAGATCCGTCTTGAGGCTAACCATCCGATTTCCGAAAACTCATTAAGACCTTTCTGTTTCCCTAATGCCGTTCGGAGTTCGTGAATGTACCGTTCAGCGCTGGGATGCCCTCGGGTAGCCATGCGCTCAAGAAATGCTGTTTCATTCATTGGGGCAATACACACCCTGGTTGCAGGACCATATCCTGCTGCAGAATGGCTCTAGACTAGTCACTAGACTGACTAAAGCAGGACACTGAGATATTGAAGGCTACAACCTGCTACGTTGATCAGTAGATGTCAGGGATGGTGGTAACATGGGATTGTGCAGGGCTGGGTTGCGGCCATACAAGATGCTGGAAGAGCCATGCAGAGTGTCAGCAAGCCATTCAAAATGCTGTCTGCCTAACTTGGTGAGAAGAGGATCTATGAGAAGGGGAGCAGGGGAGTTATAAGTGTAGATGGGATGCAACAACACCAACACCACCCCTGTTATCCTTAGGGGCCCCTTCATGCTCGCAGGAAGTTTCACAGATGGCTGCAAAGGGCTACTAATGCCGCTATAATTTTTCTTTAAACTACAGGAAGAAATTTATTTTGAGTGATGCTAGAAATTATGGTCCTGATTGAGAAAAACATTTAAGGATAGTATGTCTATGCTTAGCTATGTAGATTTATCTTCACAATATTTTTGTAGTTGATATTCTGATTACAATATTTTTGTAGCAAAATATTTTTGTGGTCGATTTGTTGACATACAGTCAAGCATATAAGCACTTATCATATGCACTTGAAACAGAAGAACATCTGTCAGATACCTATAATTATGAGTTAGCCTGGAAAGATTGATATTCCCACTGGAGAATCAGGGGATTACACCTTGTAAAAGTTGGGAACAGCAGCAAAGTCATAACCTTTGGGCTATTCACTAACATCTGCAGTTCATTTCCTACAATAACTACACACCTAATTCCACATCTAAAAAAGGTACACTTAGGAAATACCGTCTGGGTGCAAAGTGGGATAAAACAGCACAGTTTATTTGTCTGGGTGCGAAAGAAAAACTTTCACTGGATTGGAAATGTTTTCCATACAGAGGAATAAAGAACACTAATACATACACATGTACACCTGTCCTCTAACTTACAACTGTGGATTTAACACTTTGCCAGAAACTTGCATTCATAAATTGATTGCTGACACGGAGGCATACATCTGTGAGATCTGAGAACTGCCTAAAAATAGCAGTAATCGAATCTGCATTTATATGCCAATAAACACAATTTTTCACAATTTCATCACTCATGCCCTAAATCGTAACAGAACGAATAGGAGGATGGAATGGTAAGTCAAGTTAAAGCACATAAAACATAAAAAACAATAGAAGAGGCAGAGAAAATTGAGCATTTTAGGGTGTAGATGCTCAATATAACACATGCACAAAACAAGTTAGGCTGCTATATAGTAGTAAGAAATGATTGCCAATGCATGATTGTAGGGGAGCAGCATTTTACTCTAGTTGGCACCAAATCTTTGAAACAAAGTTTCCTAGCACTTGGCAGGTGGCATTATAACCACTTGACACTGGTGCATCATTTGGTGATTGGGCCCTACTAGTAATGAGAAGGATTCTTTATTATATTCATGGCCGTGGCTGACGTACTAGTACATTACCTTTTGTGATAGCATTCTAACTTTATGATTCTCAAGCTTATGTTCATCAATATGTGAACAATAAGAAAAAGTGGGTGGTGGAATTAGGAGATATTTGTGAGTGATTGTTAAGTATCATCTACACAACCCAAACTTTTTTAAAACGATCTCTGGAAATTAATGGGTTCAAATTGGCTTCCAATAAACCTATTCACAGAAAAATAATCAGATGTATTGAAATAGATCTAGGAAGTCATAGCACAACAGTTGAACTAGGGAGTAAATTTAAAAACCATAGAGGTTAGAAAGAAACATGATGTGAGGTACCCAACTTGCGCTTATAAATGAGCAATTTAGGAGTTTGTGGATGACCTCAATGCATATAGATTTAGCAGATTTTCCATTACCAAGCCCAATGTAGTACTTCGACATTTATGGGATGAAGGGAGCTCGTCATAAGAGACAGAATCGACATCTGCATATAAGAAAACATGTGCTTATAATAGAAATAGGGTCAGTTATGTAAATCTAATAATGTTCATAATATATAAGTGGCAAATATGTAAGAGAAATGGGCATACAAGTCAGGAAGTAATGCCTAAGTATTTAACTACTACTGCAACGTTTGTGTAGATTTTAGGACTTACATAATAATCATAAGGTCCCTTCAAAGCAAGCTTGTAAGCAATTACAAAGGTATTTTATAAGGATCTTCTGTGTACAGTCTGAAGACACCTTCTCCAGATGCATTACCAAGTAGTGACTTTAAGTAGCATACTGAATGCATGTATTTCACTTTATGTTCTAAGAAAACATACCCCTGTTTGAAAAACATCCTTTTCGTGCTAGCTTCCCCAAAATAAACATGTAACATACAAAATACATAAAGGGTAACGTGGAATATGCTCATATTTTTCTAGCTCCATATGCTGGTGACATTAACAAACCACTGAGCCTTTGGCCTGACTGTGTATGGGATTATATCAAGGGGCTTTGTGACATTATATAGCATGCCAGTGATAATAAATTTGGCCCAATAAGATTCAGACATTTATTATTACAATGCAGGGATCAGATCCCATGGTTTTGTATCTTCTGGGTGTTCTGGACCTTGATCATGTGGCTCATCGCTGCTTCACAATATAGGACTATGCAATGAGACTTCTCTGGGGATTCTTAAATACCTATGCTTATGCACATGAAAGAATAGCACGACATAAACCATATATGCAGAGAAATGCTCTTCATTACCACTGTTAAGTCCACAGCCATGACTCACTCTTGTGAGTCATGAGCATGGAGAGGTTTTTGTGACATTTTTGTACAATTTAAGGGAATAAATCCTTTGCTTTGTCAGAAGAGAACATTGGGCCTGACTAACAAAAAAGAGTAAAAGTAGGTGCAGAGGTTTACAACTCTACTTAAAGTTACTTTTACACTTTTGTCATTTAAAAATATTTTCAGTAGCACACTTGAAATTCCACATCAGTCGCAGGTTTTCAGGCATACTATTTGGAATTTGATGCAACATATTCCTCAGATTTCCATTTCCCTTTTTTTCCATTTCCACAGGGAAAATATTTTTCCATATGGATAAACACCTTCTCTTACAGTTCCTGCAAGTTTTGAGGTGATCTCCCTTGTTCCACCCACTACCCACCTCTCCACCCATTACACAGGGTTTGCTATTGTGTAATTCTAAATTCTTGTGGCATAGGATAGCACAGTAGTAAATTTTTTTACGGCTGTCAGGAATCCCTCTGTGAAATTCATCACTGTAATAATTTAAAAGCCAAGAACTAAATACGAACTATGGAGACTTCGTTTAAAAAAAGGCATTTTTCTCATAGGTCAGGACACTTATCTTCCTTCTGTGCACATTTCTTCCAGTGGATGTAATGTTTGATATCCTGTAAAGGGGTCCTATGTGAGGAAAGTTTTATAAGTCTATTAAGTGTACTGGTAACCGGGAGACCTCATGCTCTGGAAGGGAGAAGGATGAGGTATAGAGGGTGGGAGCTCAGTCTACCGTGCTGTGCAGCTAGAATAAACATGGATAATGAGTTCCTGCTGTCTGTATGTCATTATGTTCCATGCAACTTGATATGGTGTCAGAAATTGCAGGAAGTTACTAACTTGACTCCCACGTTTCTTGCAGACAGCGCCTTGGACCTCCCAAATAATTTGCTCTACAGAAAGTGGACACATTCAACCCGGATTACACACGTCCTTCCGCCGCGGCGTGTCTAGTCTGTAAAGATGTGTGGCAAGAATATGACAACTTCACCAGAGCAAGCCTACCAAACAGACTGCAGGGAGAAAAAAGTAACACTGTTTGGGTTTACATTCCACCGCTTTCAACTCGCGGAGTAATACATAAAGCAATGCGCTTTGTCTGCCTCATTGGATAATGCCTGTGAACTTGGTATGTAAAATAGTTTACCACTCTCATGGATCCGTAGGGGTCGACATTCATTTTACACAACATTTACTATGAATATCATCATGGGCAAATAGGTCTTTAATTGACTGACCAAACTTTTTTTATTTTGTATGTAGTGCTAACTACATGTTAAACTTCCTTAATTTTTACATAAAATTAAGTAATGTCATGCAACCTCACATATTTTAGATAAGCCTCCGGGATTTGTGGTATTTTTATTTTTCTTCTGCACTTAACTATATTTATATTTTATAATTGTATCAGTTTTTGCCTAATTTATTTTTTATTGGTTGAAAACAATAAGTTGCAAGTAGTATATTTCCATATTATTGTAAGTAATAAATGTGCACTGGCAGTTCGAATATAATGTGCTATGCAGTGAAAAACTTTACCATTGTACTACTGGAACATGGGCACACCTGAAGTTGTTAAAGCATTATTAGGAAACCATGTTCCTTTTTTAACACACTATCTTGTCAATGTTCATAGCGATTGACCTACCATCATGATTAACAGCATGGACAGGCCCACAAAAAAGCTCACATTTCAAAATTGCTCCACTTTTTAAATTTTTTTTTATGACTGTAGGCACTTATGTGTAAAGGTCCATAATAAAGGAAAACCAGGAGGCCTCAATTACCCCCAGGTCCCTTATGTCCTCGTCCCATTCATTACTAAGTGGAGATAACCATCTCCCGACAGAAAAAAAGATCAGAAGAATGCTGGGATACTAACCCCGCCACTCCCACCGGGAGTACATTAGGGGTACTTACCCAGCATTCCGCCTGTTCTTTTTTTTGTCTGTCGACAGACTTGGATGTGGATGCTGGTGCTGTCCTGCTGGGCTTGAGTGGCTTCTGTTCCTGTTCTACCCCGTCCGGCTGCCTGGCTGTGCGGTTGGGGTGTCTGGTTCCTTGCCTCCCTGCCTGCTGGGCTTGCTGGGTGGCTTGGTTTCTGGGCCGGCTCTTTCATTCCCATGTGGTTTCTGGCGGCCCTTTGCGGCTGGTGTGCCGGCCTCCCGGGTCCTTCTGGATTACTGTAGGCTCATCTTCCTGGGGCTTGGCCGGGTGGAATGCGAGCTGTTTCCTGGTTCCCCTGTCTTCCTGCCGGTCTTCGCTCTCACCGCTGTGGCTTCTTTGGTGAGTGCTGCGGTCTGCTGGCAGGCTGTGTGATGTGCCTGCTGCATCGAGAGCGTCCGTGCTTCCGGCCTCTTCGGCGGTGTCTCTCTGCTGCCTTTGATGGATGGCGGCGGCTTCCTGGAGTCTGGCAGTTGCAGGGGGGGCGGGCCTTGTGGCTGTTTGCGCCCCCCCCGGGTGAGTCCCGCATAGCGGTTTTGTTTCCTCTTCGTTGACAACTGGAGCCCTCATTGCTCAGATGTATGTGCTTTTATTTTCTTTGGTGCGAGCGCTGTTGGTGTTCTGGGAAGCGCAAGGCACTCATGGCCTGTCCGCAGGCACGTCTTCCTGCATTCTGTTTGGTTGGCTCATGGAAGATTGCACCGGGTTTCTGTTTCTTGTTCTTCACGAGGTGTTGGCCGGGGCTGTATTTTGGCTTTTGGTTTTACAGTCTCTGTCTGCGTGCTGTTGTTTCCTGTGCTCCTGTTTTCTGTTCTCGCCGGCTGCTGCTGTGTGTTCGCGCTGTGGTCACACACACTGTCCTGCTGACGGAGCTCCTGGGACTTGCCTGCGGGTCTGGTGGCGTCCCGTGGCTTGTCTCTCTGCCTCCCCATTTTTATGTGTTGCTGTCTTTATGCCGCTTTTGTGTGCGCGACTGGACGCTGGAGTCTGTCATATTCTGCACGCCAGTCGGTCGGCTTCCTTTGTTCTCTGTTGTCTGGTGGGGTGACTAGGTGCCGGCGGCAGCCCTGAGTTCGGGACTGCAGGGAGTTCTCTGCTCGGTTGCTCGGTCGGGTCTGGTGGCTCAGTGGGCTAATGCATCTACTGCATGGGCCTGTGTTCAGCCTCATGGTTGCCATGTTCAGTTCCTGGCAGGTTCCCTCAGCCTTTCTTCCTTCTGTGGTCGATGTAATGTGTTCCATTGAGCTGGGTCACATTAGGCTTCTGTTGCTCAGTGCCTCACGACCCCGACGGGGTGCACATGTGCTTTTCATGTACACGTATGCACGTTCAGCTGGGCATGCCTGTGTTGCGTGCTTTGGCTCGTTGCAGTCTGTCACTGGACTTTGCTGTTTTCCGTGGTTCTTCTTTACACGCGGTTGTGGTACTCCCGTTGTTTTGTTGGGCTACGGACTGTACGGGCTTCCTATGTTCGGTGTGTGCTCTGCTTCTGTCTCCGTTGCAGGTTTCAGGAGGGGGGCTTGTTTGTGGGTGTCTCCCCTCTTGTATGCCTCGGTCCTCCTCCACTATGGGCTGTCCTTTGGCGGCTGTCCGTTGTTGGCGTGCCGTCTTCGTCCTGGGTCCGGGTGTGCTTTTCTTCGCTGGTGGGTCCGGTATTCTTTCCTCTGGGGCCGCGGTTCTGCCGGTCTGTGTGCACCTGGTCTCCTCGGCTCTCGGTGGTTGTGCTGGGTCGGCCACTTTTGTGCCCGGTTGGTCATACTAGGTCTTCCTGGTGCTGGGGCTCTTTTGGGGCTTCTCGGCCCTGGCCTGGACATGGCGTTCGTGATGCCGGTGCCTCTTGGTGGCTGTGGTCTCTGCCCTTTGAGCCTCCTGGTGGGTGGGCCTGTAGCTGCGGTGCCTGGTTGTCGTCTTTGTCGTCCTGCTGCTGTTCTGGCTCTCCTGGTTCCCTTCCATGTTGCCTTTGCCTACGCTTCTGCGTGGTTCTTCCTGGCGCGCTTGTTTGTGCTGCGTTTTGCCCTGGTTGTCTGCTGACCCTTACCTTCTGGCATGGTGCTGGAGCTCCTTGGCTGTTTCCTGGGCTTCGATGTTGCAGTCCTGGCTTCCGGGGTTTTGCCTGTGGCCTTTCCTCCCTGGGGATGGCTTCTCTCCTGGGTGGGGTCGCCCGCTTGGGTTTCCGGGTGAGGTGGGTTTCCTCTTTTTCTGCTTCCCTGGGCTCCTGGTTCTTGGCGGGCGCTGTGGTGCTGGTCTGGCCTCCTTTCGGGGTCTGTCTCCCTTGCTGGTGTGCTTGGGGTGCCCTGGTCAGTCCTCTCTGGTCCTCGCTGCTGCGGGGTGCTCTGGGCGCCTTGTCTGCTTGGGTGCCTCGGTGGCTTCTGGATTCCCCTGGGGTGTCTGGTATGGCTCCTCTTAGCTGTGGGCTGTGCTTCTTTCTTCAGCCTCTTCCTCCCCACTTCCTCTGTTCTTGTCTGGTTTCAGTGGTGCTGCGGGGTTGTTGTTTTTTTTCTTGTTTGGTGTCCGGTTAGGTTTCCTAGTTCCTGTTGGTGGCCAGGGTTGTGCCTCGGCTTTCCCTGAGGTCTGGGGACCGTGTTTCGGTCTCCTGGTCTGCAGGCTTGCGGCTGCTTCTGCTTGGCCTTCGGCGGTGCCTCCTTGTGGTTGCTGGATGCCTTCGGCCTTCCTCTCTGTTGGCTCCTGTTCTTGGCTGGTCTACTGGTTGCCTGTGGTGCGGTCTGCTCGGGGTTGCCTGGTTGCGCTCTTGCGGCGTTCCTGGGCTGCCTGATGGGGCTGTTTTGGGGGCTCGCTGTTTGGCCTCCCCCTTTGAGTTTGCTGCTGTTTTTTCTGCCTCTGGGGTGGCTGGTCCCTCTGCTGTAGGGTTCTGGTCCTTGCGGTTGTGGTGTGTTCCTGCTGTTGGGGCCTCTTGGCTCTGTCTGGCCCTGTTTTGGTCTGTCACCCACTCCTTTCTTCCCTGCTTGCCTTCTCTGGGGCCTGTGGCCATGCCTCCCTGTGTGCCCCTGATCTCGTCTGCTCTCTGACGTTAAGCTGGGTTGGGCCTGGTTGCTGACTGCCTGGGACTGCCAGGTTATGTGTGCTCGGTTGTCGGTGCCGGGGCTGCTTGCTCGCTGTCTTTCTCGGCCCTTGCTGGTCCGGGCCTTTGAGCTGTTGCATTGTTTTGGTTTCGGTCCTGCCTGGTTCGCCGTTTTCCGGTGCCAGGGGTCTCTTCGCCCTTCCGGCCTTGGCTTGGCTTCTGCTCGGCTGGGGCCTTCCCCTCTTTGGCCTTGCCCCGGGTGTGGGTTGGGCCGTCGGGTCCTACTGGTCGCCTTTTCTGCCCTTGGGGTTTCTCCCCTGATAATGCTCTCCCTGGGGTTGTGCGGACCCGTGGGGTTTGGTTTGCCTGGGCGTTCCGCCCTGGCTTCTGTTGCTTCTGTGGTCGGGATGTTTTTTTGTGTTTCCTCTCCCCTGGTGGGTTGGGGTTTCCTGGCGGTGGTGTTTGGGCCTGACGCGCTCCTTCGGGGCCTCTGTGTGTTGTTGGTCCTCGGTCTGGGCTGCCCTGTGTGTTGCTGGTCCTGCCTTCTGCTTGGTCTGTTTGGGGACATCTCTGCCTGGCCTGTCTCTCTGCTCCGGTTTCCCCCGGTTTGTGGTTGGGCTGTTCTGCTGTGGCTATGTGTTGGGGTCTTGTGCTCCCTCCTGTTCCCTTTCTCTGGTTTCCTGTTCGGTGTTTCGCTCTGTGGGACTCTGGTCCCTGATGGGTCTGCTCCCTTCTGGCTCTCGGGGCCTGGTGGGTTGGCTTCCGGGTGTTGTTCCTCTTCTCCGGTGATTTGTCTTTCCCTAGTTCCCTGTTCCAGGGCTCTCTCGCCTTCCGGCCTGGGTGCTGGTCGGCTGTCGGCTGGTCTTGGTTGCTGGCCCTTTTTTTCCTGGGGCCTGGTGCTCTTTTGTGGGTTCCGGCGGGCTTGTCCTCTGGTCTCTCTGAGGCTGGGTCGTTTGCTTCCCTTCTCTTCTGGTTTGGTCCTGCCCTTGTAGGGCTTCTCGACCTTTTTGTCCCGTGGAGTCCTTTGTTCGTCTCTTGTTGGGGCTTTGTTTTTATCTGGGCTCCTTGACGTTTGGGTGGTGAGTTTCTTTCCGCTGCCTGCGTTCGGCTGGGGTGGTTTCTCTGTGCCTTGGTCTGGCTCCAGGTGCCCTGGTCTGGCTTGCTGGCCTGGTGACCCTTCGATTTCTTCTTTGGGTGGCCTCCTCGCTGTTTTTGTTCTTTCTTGCCTGGGTTGGCTTGTGTGTCCATGCTCTCCCCTTCTCTGGTTGCCTGTGGGGTGCTCCTGCTGTGGGCTGGTGGGCCTCTATGGTTGTCGGACTGGTCATCTGGCTGTTCTCCCGTTGTTTTGTTGGGCGCGTCCCTGCTTGGTGGGGCTCCCTCGTGTCTGGGTGCTCTGCCTGTGGTTTCCGGCATTGGCTGCCTTGGTGTGGTTTCCTGGGTTGGCTTCTGTTCTGTTTGGGAAGGCCGGCTTTTCTGCTTTGGTATTCTCCACTTAGTAATGAATGGGATGAGGACATAAGGGACCTGGGGGTAATGCTCTATTACTTACCGGTAATCTTCATTACTCCGGGTCCCGTTGTCCTCGTCTCATTCATACGCCCCGCCCTCCCTCCCGGACGGCCGGCCTTCCTGTTGTGGGCTTCGTTGTTCAGGCGGAATGCTGGGTAAGTACCCCTTATGTACTCCCGGTGGGAGGGGCGGGGTTAGTATCCCAGCATTCTTCTGATCTTTTTTTCTGTCGGGAGATGGTTATCTCCACTTAGTAATGAATGGGACGAGGACAACGGGACCCGGAGTAATGAAGATTACCGGTAAGTAATAGAGCATTAAAAATAAAGACAGCACAACAACCAAACCAAGGTACTTTTGTATCCATACGAATGCTGAAAAATTATGAGGGTCCCTTACTTGCATATCTGACAAAACTGGGCAGTTGTTTGAGGGTCCATCTAGCTACAATTGATATGATGTGAAATTATGATATTATGGTATGTCTGACGCAGCCTGGACTGGCTGCGCAAACAGCAGATATAAAACGGCGACAACATTTTCACAAGTTGCTTGCAGAAGATATGGGTTCTAGTATTTAATTTAAAATGGCGAGTGAAAAGCCTAAGGAACTGTCAGGACATTCCTAAGGTAGGGAGAAATGTATATTGAAGGTCAGAGACAGGAATGAAAAACATGAGGCAAAGCCTAGAAATAGAAAACAGGTCCAGAGATGAGGGCATGCTTAGGAATCCTATGTGGACTAAGGGAGACTACCGAAGTGAGCATGTAATAAAAAAGAATGAAGACTGGGAAATATGGGTATAACACAAAGGGGCCGATTCCGATTCGGGCCGGAAATCTCTCCGACCGAGCCGGACCCGGAGAGATTTCCGACCGAATCGGACCCGTGCAGCCCGACCGAACGAGTACGATGCGCACATATGCCATCGGACTCGAGTCGGTCGGACTCCCATTGAAGTCAATGGGAGCCTGTCGTACAACGCGTACGCGGGCTCCCATTGACTCAATGGGTGCGAGGCGGACAAGGGCGCCCCCTACAGCGTGTACGCGGCGAAGCGACTCGCGCCGTACACGCACAGGTAGGGGGGACCCATGGGTCCCCCCTGTGTGCGACTCACGCGGCTACGCGTACAGGGGGGTCCGACACAGACCCCCAAAGTCCGGCTCCGACTGCTCTTTTGAGCCGGTGTGCAGCTCGGTTGGACTGCTCGCGGCGCGCATCGTACTTACCCGGCCGGGGAACGTCTCCATTGCGCGGTGCGAGTCGAGTCCGAGCGAGTCGGTCGGTGCGGTTAGACCCGGGAACGAGTCGGTCGGAGCGGTCGGGACGCCCGGACGAGTCGGTCGGCGATTTCGCATCGTACTCGCTCGCCCGGACGCGTGTACGAATCGGTCGGGCAATAGGGCTCCGATTCGGATCCGGTTAAGCCGAATCAGATTCGGAGCCCTACCGGCCGAGATCGGAATCGGCCCCATAGTGCTTGATGAATATCTAGGGCAGCATTGTAAGGATAGATTAGAAACATAAAAGTGAGAGGACTGCAAGTATCCAAATTGCTAAGCAATGTGAAGAAATACATAGCAATAAAAAAACATCTTTAAGGTGTGAAGGTGAGAGAGAGCTCAGAAGGAGCACCAATCTTACTGGCTAGTAGTTCAGTAGTTCATTTGCTCCCTAATATTTGATCTCACCCTAAAGTTTATACCGCAGGTCCAACACTTTTTCTTCCTTTTTTTTTCTGGGTTTGATAACAAAGCAACGTACATTAGTTTTGTACCACTACAATCAATGTACACAACCCTCCTTTTCTGTGTTATCACCCCGTATTTCTTTTGCCTTTTGCTGGACTCTATATTTTCTCTTGCATTGGAACCGCATGCACTTTAGCACTGCTAACCAGTAGTAAAGTGCCTGGGCTTTCCCTTTATACATGGTCAAATTGACATACTCCTAATTGGTATATTTAACTTACCTATAAGTCCTTAGTATATGGTACAGGCTGTACTCAGGGACTAGAAGTTAAATGTCACAAGTGGCTACAGCAACTACTGTGTCATCTAGTGCAGTGGTATTGACAAAATGGCTTCAGGCCAACCCTGTGTAGCCTGACTGAAATTCGAACTGTCAAAATAAACCCTTTTGACAGGTCAAAACTTCTGCTTTAAATGTTAGTAAGTCACCCCTATGCAGGCCTTCTAGTCCACAAGGCAGGGTGCATGGTATTTAAAAGTAGGACATGGAAAAATTTAATGTAAATAGTGACTAGCACCCAAAAGCTATCTTTCACTGTGGCAGGCCTAGCTGTCCCATGTAGAAAACCAGAGTACAGATTAAAATCCTAATACTCTATCTCAGAAATGGGACTAGCAACAAAAATAATTAAATTACCATTTTAATAGTTATTAAATAGTTATTAAAATCCAAGACACTAGCTAAATCGTTTTTTTAATAAATGTTAAGAAAACAAACTTTAAGAAAGTTAACTTTGTACCTGCCTGGGGGTCCTAGAGACTAAGGGGGTCATTACGATGGCGACTGTTACGCCATCGTAACGTGAATTACCCACTGCCATATTACGATGCGTCCGCCGCTTTTCCGCCGGCCATATTAGGATGTGAGGTTTTGAAGGCCTTCTGGCGGGGATTTGCTTTGGTGGCCCGTTGCGGGCCCCCGGGGGGTTGGGGGGGGGGTGCACTTGGGGGGGGTGCACCGCGCGGTGCCTGCCACGTTGTGCATGGAAATGCACAACATGGCATTTCACCATTGCGGCGGGTACTGCAGCCAGCAGCACCTGCCGCAATGTTAAATCGCCAGATGCGACTGCCGCGGTGGCGGTCGCATCATAATTAGGGTGGCGGGACCGCCGCATGTCTGGCGGCCAGTCCCGTTACCGCTAGGGTGGCGGGCATAGGCCCCTTAATTGGCATTTGGTCTCCCACAGTGCACATACAGAATATCGAGTTTTTAATTTCGACCTACCATAATATTGAGTTTTAAATATCATAGGTCAAGAATATCGACTGCAAGAATATCGTGGTACAGAATTTCGACAGTAAGGTAAGAAATATCGTTTTTTTTAATATCGAAGACAGTAATATCGTTTGTAAAAATATCGTTGTTAATAATATCGATGTTTATATTAGTGTTCTGTATTTTAGTATGTGTGATAAAAGTATGTGATGTAATTTTTGGTATAAGTGTAGTTTTTTTTTAATGTATGTGTTAAATTTTTAGCAGTAAATACTTTTATGTAAATAAATTTTTGCATATTTTAGTTCTGAAGTGGGTTGTGGATTTATAGGGGAATAGGGTGGGAAGTAATTTAATTATAAAAAAGTAATTATTAATTTTTATTCAATATTATTTATAATTAATTTATTATTAATAAATTATTAATTGGTTATTAATTAATATTAATTAATTAATAGATAATTATATAAATTGTGTTATTTTTTAGGGGCGGGTTGTCGGTTTATAGGGGAACTGGGTGGGAAGTAATTTAATTATAAAAAAGTAATTATTAATATTTATTTATTAGTATTTATAATTAATTTATTAATTCATTATTAATTGGTTATTAATTAATATTAATTAATTAATAGATGATTATATAAATTGTGTTATTTTTTAGGAGCGGGTTGTGGGTTTATAGGGGAATAGGGTGGGAACTAATTTAATTATAAAAAAGTAATTAATATTTATTTATTAGTATTTATAACTAATTTATTATTAATTCATTATTAATTGATTATTAATATTAATTAGTTAATAGATAATTATATAAATTGTGTTATGTTTTTAGGGATGGGTTGTGGGTTTACAGAGGAATAGGGTGGGAAGTAATTTAATTATAATAAAGTAATTATTAATATTTATTAGTATTTATAATTAATTTATTATTAATTAATATTAATGAATATTAATTAATTGATAATTGTATTAATTGTGTTATTGTTTTAGGAGGGGGTTGTGGGTTTATAGGGGAATAGGGTGGGAAGTAATTTAATTATAATAAAGTAATTATTAATATTTATTAGTATTTATAATTAATGTATTATTAATTAATTATTCATTGGTTATTAACTAATATTAATTCATTAATGGATAATTGTGTTAATTGTGTTATTTTTTTAGGAGCGGGTTGTGGGTTTATAGGAGAATAGGGTGGGAAGTAATTTAATTATAATAAAGTAATTATTAATATTTATTTATTAGTATTTGTAATTAATTTATAATTAATTAATAATTGGTTATTTAATTTTAATAAATATATAATTGATAAGTATGTTAATTTTAACCCTCTGCTATCCAACACTTTCCCTACTGTTGCACTCTTTGGAGTGGGAATGGTAATTTTTAGCCCTACGCTATCCAACACTTTCCCTACTGTTGCACTCACTGGAGTGGGAATAGTAATTTTTACCCCATCGCTATCCAACACTTTCCCTACTGTTGCACTCACTGGAGTGGGAATAGTAATTTTTACCCCATCGCTATCCAACACTTTCCCTACTGTTGCACTCTCTGGAGTGGGAATAGTAATTTGTACATCTCCGCTATCCAATACTTTCCCTACTGTTGCACTCACTGGAGTGGGAATAGTAATTTTTACCCCTCCGCTATCCAAAACTTTCCCTACTGTTGCACTGACTTGAGTGGGAATAGTAATTTTTACCCCTTTGCTATCCAACACTTTCCTAACTGTTGCACTCCCTGGAGTGGGAATAGTAATTTTTACCCCTACGCTATCCAACACTTTCCCTACTGTTGCACTCACTGGAGTGGGAATAGTAATTTTTACCCCTTCGCTATCCAACACTTTCCCTACTGTTGCACTCTCTGGAGTGGGAATAGTAATTTGTACATCTCCGCTATCTAATACTTTCCCTACTGTTGCACTCACTGGAGTGGGAATAGTCATTTTTACCCCTCCGCTATCCAAAACTTTCCCTACTGTTGCACTGACTTGAGTGGGAATAGTAATTTTTAACCCTTCGCTATCCAACACTTTCCTAACTGTTGCACTCTCTGGAGTGGGAATAGTAATTTTTACCCCTACGCTATCCAACACGTTCCCTACTGTTGCACTCACTGGAGTGGGAATAGTAATTTTTACCCCTTCGCTATCCAACACTTTCCTAACTGTTGCACTGTCTGGAGTGGGAATAGTAATTTTTACTCCTCCGCTATCCAACACTTTCCCTACTGTTGCACTCACTGGAGTGGGAATAGTAATTTTTACCCCTACGCTATCCAACACTTTCCCTACTGTTGCACTCTGTGGAGTGGGAATAGTAATTTTTACCCCTACGCTATCCAACTCTTTCCCTACTCTTGCACTCTCTGGAGTGGGAATAGTAATTTGTACATCTCCGCTATCCAAAACTTTCCCTACTGTTGCACTCACTGGAGTGGGAATAGTAATTTTTACCCCTACGCTATCCAACACTTTTCCTACTGTTGCACACTCTGGAGTGGGAATAGTGATTTTTACCCCTACGCTATCCAACACTTTCCCTACTGTTGCACTGACTTGAGTGGGAATAGTAATTTTTACCCCTTCGCTATCCAACACTTTCCTAACTGTTGCACTCTCTGGAGTGGGAATAGTAATTTTTACCCCTACGCTATCCAACACTTTCCCTACTGTTGCACTCTCTGGAGTGGGAATAGTAATTTTTACCCTTACGCTATCCAACACTTTCCCTACTATTGCACTGTCTGGAGTGGGAATAGTAATTTTATCCCCTCCGCTATCCAATATTTTCTCTACTGTTTTAGTTAATGTAGTGTAAAATGTAGGTTAAAAAGATTACAAATATTGTAATATTTTAATTTGTTATATATATTTTTTATTTATATTATTGGTGTATGTGTATATATGTATTTCTAATTTTTAATGTTTTTAACAATTTATAAGTTATTAAAATAATTATTTATAAATATTATTAAGTATATATATATATCAATTAAACATATATATGATTTGATACATATATATGTTTAATTGATTTTTACATTATATGTATTACCTATAATTGTAAACATTTTTTAATACTTTTAACTGTTTTTTAAATTTATGTATTATTTACTTTATTTTACATTATTTTTTATACATAAAAAAACGATATTTTTAACAACGATATTTTTTTATCGATATTTTTGTACTTACCATTATGTAGATAGGACTTCGATATTCTGGACATCGATATTCTTGTGTCGATATTTTTGTAGCTCGATATTCTGACTGTCGATATTCTGTCAGTGATCCCTCTCCTACTTCTGCCAGCCTGAAATGCCCCCTAGGAGCAAACACTAGGTTGACCTGAATAGGCAGACATAACTCATCTGAAACCTCACCGAATATGCAGGGTGAGGGCTGCTAGCATCACTTTTGACATTACAGTGCCAAACTCAGCTTAAATGTCAAACTCTGCTTGAGAGGTCTGTTGGGTTTACATACAACAGTTCGGGACTCAGTTGAAAGGCAGAGAAAAGAATGACAAGACAGTTCTTGCATACCCAATGGCTGGTTTCTGATGAACCTTTCTTTGTCCTTTCTTTGACTTCTGTTTGTGGGTTTTACATATAACACTGGGGGCACACTTGAAAAGAAAGGAAACAGGATGGGAAAGCACTTCTTGTGCATCCACATGTCTGGTTCCTGGAAAACCCTACTTTTGTTCTATCAGACTTCTGTCACTGCCTTTATTGTGGGTACAGTGGCCGCCCCAGACTGGATTTTCAGTGTTAGATGTGGCAGGACACAAGGTTTACTGTAGTCCACTCCTTACACACCCATCCCTCAGAGCATAGGTTTAGTGCGGCCAAAGGCTTTTGCCATCTTGAAAATGTCTAAAGTGGGTAGGATTGGCCCCAGGAAGTTTTATCCCATTGGTTAGGGAACACTGAGGAGTCATTCCTACACAATAGTTCTTGCCAGGCATAAATGTGGCATCTCCAGGCACCCACTTCAAATCACTCCTGGAACTGAGGCACATCACAAGAGGGCCTGAATCTGCTCTATGCAACCTGAGAAGAGCCCTGAAGGTCTGGACCTTCTCTGTCTTGTACCCAGGACAAAGAAGTGGACTCCAAGGGCTATACGGCTGTCCTCCTGCTGAAGCCTCGGGGATACATCAAGCTACAAGAGGCCATTCCATCAATTGCCCGGCTGATCAGTGACAACTGGACCTCGAGTGGACCCTGCTGTTGGCCTCTGCCTGATACCCTGTGAGTCTTCAAGTGCCTCTCCTGAGATCCTAGGGGGCTAATAGTGCACTCCTACGGTGTATTGGAACTTAAAGGACTAAAGTCAGAAGGTAAAATCTTTGAACAGGACAACCCTGGTCGGTGTATCCAACCTGCACTCCATCGCGTTTAGCATCAAATTGCACCTAGGCCCTGTTTACAGTGAATATTGGCTATATTCGTTCTGCTTCTAGGCACTATTCCTACTTAAAACTTTGTTAAAAAATCATATCGCCAGTTACCCTGATTGGATTTTTGTCAGCTTGGTATCATTTTGTTTATTAAATCTTCTTCTATTTTTCTAATTCAGCTTGGGAAATTTATTGTTTAGCATTTCGACTTTATGACTGTTTTGGCACAGCATAAATACTTTACACATTGTCACAACTGAAGCCTCTCTGCTCTGTGCCATAGCCACCAGGGGATGAGCTCCTCGGGTTAAATTAGTGATTTTTAGGGTTCATCCTGACAAGGGTTGCCCCAAAATAATAATCCAAGTTCTTACAATCACAATTACATTATCTTTTAGAATAAGAGGAATACAGTAACAAAATGACATATCGTGTATATAATTTAATCTGTATAGTGTGACTATTTTTAAACTGCCCTGCTGTTCTGATACAAAGAGTGGAGGCATCACCGTAGTCCAACTAGGGTAAGCTAAATCCCGTTTTGGGATCAATACATGTATTTATGTATATGCATGTTGTGAACAATTATTTTTCATTATCACGTGTGGGTCTGCAATGAAAATGTGTCACTCACTTTTTGTTCCAATTGATAACAACGACCTCATTATTGAATGCTTGCTATTTCTGTTGTTGTTACCAAATCCATACATTACTGGAAACCGTAGCATTATGTATAGAGACCTAGGTTAAGTATCTATGCCTCTCATTTAGAAAAAGAGTTTTTTTTAAACACCTTCTTAGGTGATACAATTAGAGAGGGAAGGTCCTGAAGAAAGTACAAGGCCCCTAATTTTTGGGCATCCAATAGGTCTAAAACATATTGGTCTTTCTAAAACGTATTGAATTATTCCACTAAAAAGTTTTAGTCCTACCCACTGGGGACCTTAATAACATTTTCTGTACTGCCATGAGGAAACTTTAACAGTTTCCCCTCTCTACATTATCCAAACATCACATCCACACCAGATCATTGAGGCCCCCAAGTCCACTGGAGTGGACTTCTTGTTTTCCACCCACAAGAGCTCCTCGTTTGGTCAGGGTAGAAGCCCACATTGTTGGTCCTTTCCACAAATGTGAGGAGGGGCCTTATGATGAAGCATGCCACCTCTGAGTAGGGTAAAGGCGTCCGTCCTTAAAAAACTGACATTGGGTTACTTAGTTTTTTGCAACTGGGCACCATTGTCTATGGTATACAAGTTGCTGAGGATTTGCCCTGATAGTCCCTCTCCTTCCCCCTATATTTATTAAATATCGTGAAAATAGACCATTGTCTTCACTTTACCAGACAAATGTGGAACACCCATCGGTTAAGCCTTATCAAATAGTTGGTAACAATTTTTATAGTTCAAATTCCTTATAGAATTTAATCATTGATAATGCTTGTTTCATTTTTACTGTTATGTCACTCAAATAGTGCACTGGAGATTGTTTAAACTATTTAACCATGACTGCCGTCATTCCACCAAATATTCTTGAACTACTAAAACAACTTATGCTATCTGTGGATGAATAAAATATTACATTTATACAGAATGGCTGAATTTGGCAGCCCAATTCATTGACAAATTCAAAATTTATTCTGCAAAGAGATGGCCAGCAAAAACATTGACACTATTTTCTTAAAAATAATTTGTCCTTTTTGCATGAGAATTGTGGTTATGAGTTTGTTAGCCTTAAGTGATATACCTTTATTATAAATTCCACAGCAATTCTCAAAATATCCCCTTCATTCTCTCTTCTCCATTAACACAGGTGCTGCTGTGAAATTTCTTTACAGGTGACTAGAGGTTTTTGAGCTTCCACTGAAGATATCGGACTAAAGGTCTTCATGTGACCAATACATATAGCCATAAAATTGTTTCTCACCGTCTGTGTGTATCAGCCTCATCAACTGGGTTGAAGCCACCTTGGAAATTTATTAAGTAGAGAAAAAAATCCACACTTTCCATTCAAGCAGCTGGAACACAGCCATCAACAAATGTGAAATTTAAAGTTCACCTCAAAGGTTTGGGAAGATAACAAACTTTGTGCATCAATAATATTGCAAAGCCAATAACCTTAGCCAAATTTCCACAGCAGAAGTTTAACAGAAAAACTTTTTGGAGAGTGAATTAGCATACTATACTAGGTTTTTGATTTTCTTGCTACAAAATCAGTATCAGAAAAAGCAACGTTCACAACCTTTGCAAAAAATGTAAATCTTTTGAATAAATAATCAGAAACTTTACATAAATAAATATTTGTAACTTCTCATATATGCAAAAGCTAACTGGTGTGAAATGTCACTAAACTAATCTTGACTGCTTGTTGAGATATATGCACATATTCATTGTATTTTATGCCCTTTCTTCATCCATTCTTGCTTCTTCTCTCGTCCTCTGTTCATGACACTCATCTATAACCCATCATTTTATACACCTCAAGTAGTACCTGCGTAACTGTTTGTCAATGAAACAGATTTGTAGTGAGGGAATACAATTAATGGTGGTCTTTTCACCACAGATAATTTGCTATTGTCAAAAGAACACACAACAGGGGTAAGGGAACAGGCTGGACTCTGAAGCCCTTAGCAGGAGAAAAAGAAACTGGGATGTGGCTTTATCTTTCTATGGGATGGTGAGGTTTGGCTCTGCCCTGCAAAGCGATGTGTGGTGCTGGGAGATGCAGCGTTATATATTATTTTTCATTTAAAAATTATGTTATTGCTTTTTTTAAATTAAATTATTTTTGCATTTCTCTTTGTACAACAAAATATCGTGGAGTGTGGTCCTTATGGAGATTCTGGCGTGGTTTTGTTTATATGTTTATTTAACTGCTCCACTGTTTTGCATTTATGTTAACATTGTAAACTTTGAGGATATTGCTGAGGC
Organism: Calotriton arnoldi; assembly: GCA_963921515.1. NCBI lineage: Eukaryota > Metazoa > Chordata > Amphibia > Caudata > Salamandridae > Calotriton > Calotriton arnoldi. The sequence goes on along the minus strand of CAWUFW010004606.1, from coordinate 725,750 downwards.
TGGGAAGCTACCAAAACTTAAAAACAAGAAAAAAAAATATTATTATTATTTTAGTTCAATACTATAATTGAAACCAAAGAAGGGCGCTACAATTTCAACAGGCAGTCTAAGAAATGTAAGCATTGAGTTGTTCCTCTGGATTCGCTCCAATTTTGTGGGGCAGGTTGTGTTCTGGAGAATTCTAAAGAGCTGTGTGTGTAATAATTAACAGCTGTAGGCGAGGCTTTCGACTGTGAAATGCAGACAGGTGCCCTGAAAAATAAACAATTATAAAATAAGGGGGCCGAGGAGGAGGATAAAGAAAAAAAGAAATTGATGTATGATCCATAAAAATATTAATAGAAAGTCCGTCCACTTTCCCTAGGACTATGATTAGCAACTTCACATGGTGAAACCTTCAAGGGATCAGTGCGCACGCAGGGGCGTGGTACAAATAAAATGGTGGCAAAGGCCAACTTTGTCCTTGGGTTGGCATGACGCGATTGCCACGGTCCAAAATCAGTCCATTCGAATGAAGACTGATCCCTGTCAAAATGAGAAGCACAATTTCTGACAAACATTTCTTTGCTTGAAAGCAGTAGGCGTTTGATGACTTTTGCATATTACTGTAGCACTAATAAAAATGTGTCAGAAATGATCTGACAACAAAAAAGAGACACAAGTCATAGGTGCAGACACGTCTATCATTTAGAAACATATACCATAGTAAAAGTAAAACCAAGAAACAGCAACGGTGGACACTTTAAGCAGAAATAAAAAAGAACAATCACCTGAAATGTTGTAAGCAGGAAATGTAAAATCATCTGGCCATAAACTGATTCCCAAACACGGTAGCCCAGCTGTGCCTCAAATACAACAAATAGCCCAACTTACCCATTGACCGGTTTCCTTAAACAAGCAGGTGGGTAGTTTTTGATTTGCATAAATCTGCATGTGTATGGTGAAGAAAACAGCACTATTTCAAAAATATCTTTTATTACCTTTTCCTTTCATGGAAAATATTATTCCATGAAATTTTATTCGCTCCTAAACATACAGTGATAAAATAGAGGCAATTCATGCACTTTCACGTGCTTTCGAAACAACTTACCCCTGGATCATTCACGCTATAGTTTAGCAGTTTGGGTAGGTGTGAGGAATGCATTACAATTGTTTCTCAATACCCACAAAGCTACAACCGTGGTGGTGCTCCCTTCGCCTGCACTGCATTTCACTCTTTTTAAGGCAACGGGGATAATGTGCACATTTCTCTTGCACTAACTAACAAGTCACTGAGAGAGCCTCCTTTTTTCTCATAAAATTTTTAAAGTAGTTGTTTCATTCCAAAAACTGATAACTTAAACTTAAATGGGGATAGCTAGGAATTCATTACTCTGCAAAATTAAAACACATACCAGCGACATGGCACAAGTATGGGGCAGAATCCACTGAACCCTTCCTGTAACAAGGCGTTAGAATGGGGTAAAATATTGTCACACGTTATTTTACCTATGTGTATGCATTCAAATTGTTTATCTCTGACTGATGATACCCCGCCTGCCAAGATGGCTAACTGTTTTTAGAGATTAATAACAACATTCATCGATTTCTTCTCTGAACATGGCTTACGCGTAATTTCAGGGCAATCAATAGCAATGAGAGTAGGAAGAATTTCCTAACAAAATAATAATCTTTAAATTCAAGACTGATATCACAGAGAATGAACCACTATTTGATTGATTATTTGAAGCACAATTAATTGAGACTCTTTCCTGGAAACCGCACAGGGTGGGGAAAATATGAATTACATAAAGATAAAAAATCTATTGTGCAAGTAAGGGTGGATGCCTAGAACTTCTGGAGTTCGTGGCTGGGACATCCTTGCTGTGACTTAAGAAAAATTATCAACATCTCGAATTACATGTGCCAAATTAAAGAGAATTATTGGCATGAAGGAAAATATATTTTGTGTTAAGGTGAGGATGTACAAACAGGAATGCCTAGGATAGAGTTAAGATGTAAACTGGTTGGACTTGGCGTAGCTGAAGTTCTTTGTGAAGGTGGTACCTTGAATTAGGCCTGTCCCGTCAGTCTCTTCAAGGTTCAGGTTGAGCCACTGGGGCACATCATCCGTTTTCCATGGCATCTACTTTCTTAAAATTGACAGTGCCACTCACCACGTCTTAGGTGTCACTGGCTACCTTGTTCTACCAGTGGCAAACTTTCAGACATGCGCGGAAGAGGTCAGAGCCTGGATGGCCGTCCACGACTCAAAACAAATTTATATAGAATGAAGATGAGAAGGTGGGAGAGAGGAATCCTTGGGCACAGCTTTATGGACAGTTGGTTTGGGGCCTCGCGCCAAACCAGTGTAAGTGATAAGGTAATTGGGGATTACGTCTGATCCTCAGTGATCTCCATCCGTCCATAATTCTGCATGTACAATCACCAGCTTTTTCAAACTGAAACAGCGCCTTAGGATTTCGAGGAGATTCATGCCGTCAAGTCTGATCAATGGCTGTGGCTACACAGGTGTGGTCCAGATCAGCCATGAAAATATTCTGTACATTTATCTTACTAAAGGGTCAATGACATAAGACACCAATGAGCAAGAATGCTGCATTCGACTTCATACAAGATTTCTCCAGCTACTCCGCTCCTGAAATCCCTGCACTGGCTTCTGGTGCAGGTTTGTGAGGCACTGAAAGCGATGTGCACTTTACCAAGGCCCCAACTTTATTTATGAACCACCACTAACCATTTTAAATGAAGGAGGTTGTTGAAATCGGTTTATTTTCACAATTTTATTGCTATTAGGATTCGCTCTTATTATGAACGAATTTTGTTTGACGTTTTGCTAGGAACTCAGCGCTAAAAAATCCATTGCGGTGTAAGAGCTCTACAAAAAACATAAAATTAGGAAATGAAATATCTTTGCAACAATATGAATGAATCTCTGTGTCGTGTGCTTCCGATATGTTCTAAGATAAAAAGAGAAGAAAGAGCAGTCTTAAGAGTTTGATGCAGGGCTCCGGAATAAGAAGAGTGAACAAGATTATATTCTGGGTTCTAAGGAGGCCAGCATACAGAAACGAAGCATAAATTTGCAGCATTCCAGAGAAAATTGTGGTATTTGTAGAAAAGGGATGAGCTGCATCACAGCCCATTTCATCAGCACAGAAAAGATATTACCTCAGGGTGGAAGAGAAAAACCAAGAACTACTTTTCACTCTAACCATCACCATCAGTCAGAGTCTGACGACTGAGCTAGGCATAGCGTTCCGAAATTTCTATCATTATCTAAATGCCGACGATGACCACTAGGTATCTTGCCAAAGATGCACCTGATATCACCAACACACTTTTGGTTAATCCAAAATAAACCCACCCAGCCACCTAAACAGTAAAACCAAAACTTGTGAAGATGGCACCACAGGACCCTCATATAGTTAAGAAATCAAAATGCACTCTATGTACCTTCGATGTGGATTTAAAAAACATGGGATTTTATATGATTGAGCTGAAACGTTTGGAGAATAAGAGAGAAACCCGAGGGCAAAAATAAAAAATATCTGGGACATTTATCATTGATGGAGCACTTATTATGGATATGGCACTTCGCAATGACTAACGTGATTAGTTGTTGATATTATATTTTGCGCGATATATACTCTATCCAGCCAGAGATGACAGAATTGAATGGATGTTGGTGGACCATACAAAGACCACTCTAGAATATGGTGTGAGGACCTGCGTAGCTTATGTAGCAATTAAGAGCTACCATCCATATTTAACACCATTCATCTAGTCATGTATCTCCAAATCATAACATCTAATAATGGAAAATGGGCCCTTGAAAAGGAACACGAAGGACTGGTGGCAGTACATAGAGTGGTTGGGAAGGGGTTGTTTTTGTAGCTGTGTCCACTGTTTCCATATGTGTTACCTGTCTGACCACTTACATATACAATAAAAATTAATTCATCACTTTTGGGAGAAGAGTCGTCCCAAGCCACCATCTGCATGCTTTGCTATTCTAAATCTCGGTATATCATGCAATTATGATAACATTCCAAGTTGGCATTATATTGTGATTTTTCTCCACTCTCTTACCTGTAGTGTCTGGATATCTCTTCTTCCACCTGTGTAACAAAATCACATTTGTTACATGAAAATTCTTTGCTTTCGTGGATGGCCTGATGACCGTCAGATACTTGCAAGGGGTGTACCTCCTGTTTGACCTCCGAGGCCTGTGCTGCATGCGCCGTGTCATAGTGAAGGAGGAGGACATCCACATCAGGGGAGTGGAATGGACACTGGTCACACTGATGCTTGACTCTTGTGCTCCCTGTCACGCCAGCTGACAGATGCAACAGCAAGAGGGCACAGTGGGAACAGTTGCTTTTCCTGCAAGCGAAGGGATAGGTGATTTCTCCAAGATGCTTTTCTGGGCTGCATAGGCCTCGGGGACAGAACGGGCAGTGCTTGATGGTGCATTTGTGAATATTATGGTACTGCTGGTAATGGCGCAGAAGTGGCCCCACCACTATTACATCTGGTCCATGACTTTTTGAATACCTAAACTCACAAAACTGACAATTGTAGCTTGTCACCATGCCATCCTCCACTGCTTTACTGGAGAAATCCTTCTTTTTTAACAAGCTTAAGCCCTTCTCAGTTTTTGGAGTTAGCTCCCCATCAGCAATTTTGGCCACATCTTGCTGATTAATGACTGATCCCCTGGACAGCTTGTCATTAAAATCTGATGCAAGACCCCCGGACGGTAAGCCTCTGTGCTGTTTGCTGTAATGTTCTAGGAGTTTCAAGGTGCTGGGTGATTCACAACTGAAACTGCAAAACTTGCACCAGTAGTAGTTGGTTTCTTCTGAATTCTTTTGCCTAGAAGAGTCTATTGGTTTGATGGGCACAGAGTAGCCAACTGGTATATCATCTGTAGATCTGACGGTGATCTTGTCCTGCCATTTGCCTGAATCTCCAGTATCGCAGGATCGCGGGGAAGGGATGGATTTGTTGTAACTCTTCTCCAAAGGTTTACCAAATTCAGAGGGGTGGGCTGCCTTCATTTTGTTAGGGTGCGTCTGTAAAAAGTGTTGCTCAAGTTCCGTTGAGGAGTTTCCCATATATGTAAAGTTGCAAAATTTGCAGCGGAAGTACTTGGTGTTACCTTGACAATCTGGAGTTTTACGCCCAATTCCAATAAACGTTCCACCCAATGTAACCTGTGGAAGTGACACAAAAGAGAGGACATTTAGATTTTTACGCTCTGAAAAATTAAGCAAAGCATTTCCTCCAATTGGCGTAGTGTTTATAATGTGCATTAGCAGAGCTAGCGTTGTAGGCCAAATTCTAGGATACATCTGCACAATGTAGTAACACCTCTGTAGTTCTATCAGCCTATGCGTAGGAATGATGAACATGACCACATATGATAGCACAACCTAGAAAACCCTTAATCTGTGTGAAATGACTGACCTACTAGTAGGTTACATTTCAAAACTATCTTCATAAGAGCCAAAGGAGAAACTGAACCTGCAGGAGGAGGGAGCTCAGGCACCCAAGCCAACAACATCAAAGGAATGAAAGCATGTTTGGTATCATTTGTTTCACAAATATGCTCTAAACTAGTCTGTTCATTCATTTAGTCATACATTAAATCAAATATGATTTTCCTGTTGGCAGAAAACAGTCACATCTCTAGGTGGCGTGGAAAAATAAATTGATGCCATGATTAGGCAAATGTAGTAGCAGCTCATCTACATTGAAAGTTTCTAGATTGGTCTTGTTTTGTTTTTAACTTTTGCTTAAAACAGAAAAGCAGGCATCGGAGGGCGGGTGGGAGGGGGAGAATGAACATGGGTGGGAGGGCAAGCGGAGGGGAAAGAAGAATCAGGGATGGTAGGGTGTGTGGAGAAGAAACAGGGATGGGAGAGTGGGTGGGAGGGAGGGGGGAGAAGAACCAGGGTGGGGAGTGGGTGGGGGAAGGTAAACAAAAAAGTGCTGTGACGCGGCCAGCGTTGACCCCGTCATTACACTTTTTGTTAAACAAAAAAGATATAGTAACTGAATCACAGTGCGAACAGCAGATGGCCAGTGGTGGGACACTTATTGAATGTATTTAATCTGTGCTTGGTCCATGCGCCACTGAAAGAAAAGGTAGTGACGCATGGCAAGCGCTGCTCAATTAAAAGGCAGCAAAGAAGAGTGACAACGCTACAACCAAACGGTACGTAATGGGCTGGTTCCAAGCCCATTATAGAATACAAGAGCCTCACATTAGAGAGTGAATGCACTAGCGCTTGCTCATGCAGGCGAGACCTAAAAATAAGCCAATATTTTAAACAAAAGAAACGTGTTCCGAATGCTGAATTATTCAAACTGTGTAAGAGTGAGAATTAACCCCATGAGATGCTGTCATCAAGTAATGCTAGAGTGGGTGGCTCGGGTCCAAAGCTGTAGCAGATCCACTTTTTTTCTGTATGGTCACCCCAGACGTTTTGCCTTTTTCTTGACCCTATATTTGTTGAATGTAGAACTCTGTGCACTTTACCCCTACTAAACAGGAGTAAAGTGCCAGTGCGCCCCTTTAAAATGGTAAATTTGGCTTATTCCTGATTAACATATTTAACTTGCCTACAAATCTTTAGTATATTGTATAGAAAATGCACTCAGGACCTGAAAGATAAATGCCACCAGTGGAATGCGACACTTATTTTTCCATTCATGTAGTGACCCTGTAATACATGGCTTCAGGTCTTCCATGGGTAACCCGACTACAGCTGCCTCAAATCTGTCAAATCTGCCACCATAACCCAGTGTGACGAGGGGTGGGGAATCCCTGCCTTTAAATATTAACATGTCCCTCCTTAGTACACCTTGATGTCCACAATGAAATAGCTACAAATAATGTACATTTCATATTTATTAAACATTCAATTAATTGGTGAAGTTGGATTTTTAATAAATGTTTACAAAAAATAACTTTTAGGATGTTACTTTTTCCCTGCCGAAAGCTCCTGGAGGCTAATTTGCATTAACCAGCTACGAGCTGCCTAACGAAGTGCTTGACATTGATTAGATTTGAAAACTGCTCCCACAGCAGAACAGTGGCTTAGAGCTGGTAAAAGGATGGGCTGGATGTAGGACATGTGATCCCCATCAACTCAGGAATGACAGTTGGAGTGGGCCCCGGAACGCCATTAACTTGAAAGGGGCAGAGGTGAAGCCTGCCCGTTCATATTTTAGGTAAGAGGAGACTTGAAGAAGGTAAAACCTTTGTTCCCTAGGCTTGCACTAGTCAGGCTGGCCCGGAGCCCAGTGGCAGGGAAGCTGCACCTAGAACCAGTTTGGAGTGGACAATGGGGAGGGGACTGCTCATTTCCCTGGCATCACCTCCTGGTTGACACAAGGGCTCTCCTCAAGGGAGGAAAGGTTCATCCATTTTGGATTTTAGAAGTAAGGTGCGCTGTGTGATTGTTTGCTGTAGGAGACATTGGAATTTCTGAAAACATGGTTGCGTTTACCCGAGGGAACTTTTACCCCATTGGTTATGGAGGGGCTTGGAGTCATACCCACCCACTGGTTAATGCAAATCATAAAGGTGGCACCCCAAAAAACCCTCTGCAGGACACTTACTGGACCTGCGGTAGAATAAAAGAGGACTGGTTGCTACTTGCTGGAACCTGAGAAAACCATTGAAGCACCTGACCCACTCCTTCTTAGACCCAGGGGTTAGTTGGCTAACCTCCTGTGAAGTTGCAGGGACCCAACAAGCTGCAAGAGGCTTTTTTTCCTGATGTGATCAGTTGACCACTATTAACTGGACTTACACCGGACCCTACTGGTGGCCTCTGATGGAGAGAGTCATGGCCCCTAAATGCTGTCTCTAAGAACCTGGGAGCCTAGAAGTGACCAAGAGCTGCTCCAGAAACCCTGAAATATTGGGTGTTGGACCTTTTTTGGACTTCCAAGACTTCCAGAGGGTCAGCCTGAAATCGCATCTAGGTTCCAGCCTTCCACTTTCATAGACTATCATTGGTGCTTCATGTTTTTTAGCATATTTTTGCTTAAACTAAACTTTAAGAATTTATAGCTTTTGTTCCTCATAATTGATTTTTGTTTTTTTGGTCTCATTGTTTTTTATTATAATGTACTCTATTCTGCTAATTTAGTTTAGGTTTTTTAGGGTTTGGTGTTTTGACTTTATTGCTGTTTTGGCGTTGCATAAATACTGTACACATTGCCCTATTTTAAGCCAGTCTGCTCTGTGTAAGAGCTACGGGGGATGAGCTCAGGTTTAGTGAATTTTTGGGGTTCACCATGACGATTTTCTTTAAAAATTAGAGGTAAAATGCAATGTAAAACCCTGTATAGGCCAGCAACACTAATCGACATTTGATTTAAAGAGGGGGTGGAAGTTGTTTTTGAAAAATAATACCAAATTGTAATCTATAAGGCACATATGTCCAGCAACAAATATGCTAAATTTGTTAGCCCTTGAATATTTAAAGCTCTCCTCACAGGGAATTTGGGAGAAATTAACTGCAAACGGATGTCTTTTAAATCACTATAAATCTGTAACTCGGTAAAACATGGAAGGATACAAAAACACTTTACCAAAAGCAATTTGAATCTCCACAAAGGTCTTTTGGGGAAATCTGGATTCAAATTATACTTTTTTAAATTACATTTTGTCTGTAACATTGGAACAACTTGTTAGAAATTAAATACTATAATACAATAAAAGTGTGGAGTTCTTCTCCAATAAATGTTTGCTTAATTTAGTGGCAAAAGGTGCTGCTCTAGAAGACATTTGTCAAAGTATAGTGGGATTAAATGAATGTGTGGTCTGGTATTTATACTGCAAGGACACAGCTGAGTAGAAACAGAGCCAAAAGATCATGCACATCAGTTGCGGGTTCTCAACATTTGAATTGCACATTGATATTACATGTTCACATAATTACGATTAAATTACATTTAACATATATTTACAATTTTAGGCACAGGATTTGCCCAGCATCAGGTGATTTCTGCTCCAGTGCTAGCGCAAGGATTATAATCCAGCCTGGTCCAAAGTCAGCAGTTCAGCCAGAAGATCACAAGCACTGGAGTGGCTCTCTATAAAAACCAACGATGCTACAACTTTCAAGGTGGAAGTCTTCATAATGCATTGTCCTGAAGCTTCAATAACGTTTCCAGAACGCACATTTACCAAACTCCCTAGCACTCTAGGGAGCATGATACAATTTTCCTATGATTCCCAAGTCATCACATTTTGCAGATTTCATTATTGGCAGCCATACATACGTTTGCAAATTCCATAATGGCCAATTAGCATGCTTCAGTTTCCATGCTGCATCAGCCAGCACAATGTGCTATCTCACACAAAGCTTCTAGAGTGCACGCTTTATCATGTTCGGTTAGCAGAATGCATGCTGTTTTGCTGGTTCTGGCTAGTTGGGCCTTAAACTCACTAGATGCTCCATTTGTGTTTCTAACATAATAAACCAGAGGGTAACAAGTGTTAGCATAGCTGTTGGAAGAACAGCATTTGGAGAGGCTCCACGTGCTCTTTTTCATGAGAACAATGCTCTTGCTATGTCGCGCTAGAAAAATAAAAGTGAGGCAATGCGACACTTGTGAGAAACATTTTAGGGTGCTGCGAGTAACTTGTTGCTCACGAGTCACACGCTGGGTACCACTGGTGTGCTAGAATGTTGTTGCCTCTGTTCCTGGGCAACAGAAGACCGATGTACCTATTTTGGGGTCATAGAACCCCCGAATTACTGTTTCACAGATTTAGCAGGCACGTTTGGCACACAGTGGCAAACAAGTGAAATCACGCAACCAGAACAGGTGTCGCAATTCGGAGGACTGTGTTCAATCCTCAAACAGAAGCTGCAAACTACACCAACGTGAACAATACAAGCAATGCATGCAGGCAGCGCAGACACCTTCAAGAAGACTGAGTCCAGTTCATAACGTGCAAAAAGAAAAATATTAAACCTCGTGCCCAGCTGTACTCACGAGGGCATTACGTCAGGCAATAACATTGCCATACACTGTAATAAAAAGCACGGATTTGCCAGAAACCTGCTGAATCGGATTATTTGGAGTATAATTTTGTCCTAAAACACGTTTACCTAATTAACGAAATAGGCACATTTTGACAGCTGGTCAGCGCAGGCTCATGTTCCCAGATTTTATTGTGCTGTTTTGAAAGGCTCTGCGCTTGGCGGGGAAACAGTGGCGCAGTGATCTTTCTTCCATTAACTGGCGCCAGGCTCTCTCGTGCGCCCTTTTACTTCCCTCACCTTCACCTGAGAGGTGTCGGTCCTCTAGCAGCACCGAGATTCAAGCTCCCAACAAGCGTCCACTTCCGGCTGAACACCACACGCCATCACGCGCTCGCACCACAAAAGAGCGCGCTAACTCCGCTCACACGTTCTTGTAATTAACGATCACACAGCAGCATTAAACACGTAAGGGTTTCCAAGGCTCGCATTATTTAAATGAGTGTTGTCATAGCAGACACTTGATCTGGCTCTTCCCAGGAGTGCACCACACCTGGTTTACGACGTCACAGCGTGATCTGCTGTTGAACTGGTTCAAAGCCAGCGTCATCTGCGCCAGAAAAGGGCTTTTCTTTTAGAAATACGACAAAGATACGTTTCCAGGATGGAAATAAATATCCTGGCTATATCACTGCTCAGTGAGCGCGGACACCAACAAGAGGGGCCCTCCCAGTTCCAATTACAGTGTCGATAACCTGCGAAGGCTTGGCAGATTAAACTCCTTTGAGAATCAAGCAATCTTCGTTCAATAGCTGATACAGGTTTGTCAGAAATGTACTCGAAGCTACAGGTTAGAACACCAGTTCCAAGTGAGGTCTCAGTGAATGCAGACAATGGAATAGTTTTAAAGTGCGAACCCAGTAGAAGAAAACTGCATAGCCAATGAATCAGCGAAATTGTGGGTTTAGAATCAGATACCAAACCCTTACAGTAGAGTAGGTAAAATGTGCTAAATATTTCTTTAGTGCAAATTAAGACCACCTGGGCATTTTATGCAATCTAACCAATGGTGTATTTACAATTAAAAACGAGAGACAACTGCTGTTCAATGATAAATATAAAATCTAAAAGCCCTAATAATTCAGTAATGTGAAATACAAGTAGATAAAGACAAGGCAATTACAAAAGTTATCAAATAAAGCAGATAGCTGAATCCAGTCAAGGATGCCTGAAATAAGTTTGTAAAATGCACTGCTTGATAATGATAAAACATCCTATGAGATTGAATAAGTGACAGCTGAGTTAAGCTGATGCAGGACCTCTATTCAAAATGTGGTGGATGTCCCATCGACCTTATTTTGAGACTACTGATGTCAATGGCATTCTAAATACGGCGGATGGGACTCCGCCACTTTTTGGCAGTGATCCCGCTCCGCCAGACTCTACATAAGGCCCATAGTTTCTTGGCTCTGAGACAGGCTGCTGAAAGTGCCAGATTGGACTTGCCCTGTGCACGTGCTCTTCAGATTCTGCATAAGGCAAAGTCTTGGCGCTAGGATATCAATGAGGCCCGGACTCAGGGCCTCCTTTACTATATTTTGATGCACAGCAGCTCAGCAAGCCTTTCGGATGCACTGCCGTGCATCAAAATAAAAGGGCAGGAATGCGCCGTATCTACAAGATATGGCGAATTCCTGTCCTTCTCCCCTGTGTTGGTGCATAAACCGCAGCCATGCACCAACGGAGACACCCTTGTGCCATGGTGCAAGGGTGCCTGCTTTGCTGGGATGATTGTAGTTGTGCAGGAAGAGACACCTTCCTGCACAAAAGCAATCATTAATGGCGTTTTGTTCCTTCTATGTGTGTTGCAGTTTGCAGAAAGAGCAAAAAAACTAGGAGAATGAGGGCTCCTGGGGGTGGCATTCGCAGATTGTCCACCCCCGGGCAGCTTCGGGCACTTAGTATGGCCCTAGGACAGGAGGCAATGCTGATTGGCTGGCGCTTATCAGCGCGAGCATCAGGAGCGTGAAATTTCGGTGGCGCACTTGTTCCTGAGTGCGGTGAGGTAGGGAAACGAAATTTGAAATTTGGCTGTTATTAAATATATTATTGTGGGGTGTTTTCGAACATGGAGGCGGCCGCTTCCGTTCGGGAAGCGCTACGAACATTGTGCGAGGCCGGGAGGGAGGATTTGATAGTGCCCGGAGTTCTATCCGAGGCGTGGGTGGGCATGGAGCAGCGTAGGCGGCAGGCTGCGAGCGGCGTGTCAGCGGCCGTGTCTGCGTGCATTTCCAGCGAGGGCTCACCAACATCTTCTTTAAGTTTGAGCCACTCGCTGACGGGCGTCTCACCTGTCAGCCGGCAGCTCTCTCGGTCTCCGTGTGCTTCCAAAGTGCCCAGCATGTCAAAAGGTAGGAGGGGCAGACCGCGCACACGCACAGAGACGTGCTCTTCGTTACCTAAGAAAAGAAATACAAAACGAGTCGTGCTAAAGGAAAAAGACTCGTTTGACATAAAAAATAATGATAATACCCCACCTAGTGGACAATTAGAGCAACTGCGAAGTCCTGCCATTAATAAAAAACAGCTTTCGAGGGGGAAAAAGACATTTTCATATTTGGGAAAAACCAGCTAATAAATAAGGAATTGTCAAGCGAAATGTTGTATGACAGATGTTTGTCCCCTATAATATTAGTGAGAGGGCGACAACATTTTACTGTCTAAACAAACTAATAGTAAAATTGATGTTTTGTGTACATCGCCTCAGAAAGATAACCACAATGTATATAATTTGGCTGCGGTTACAGAGGTAGATAAAGACAATCCCTTTTTCATTGACATTCCCAGAAAGAACGAGGTTAGTCAGGTTAACCGTTCTCATGAACCTGAGCATGATGGACAATGGGTGTGGATCCCGAAGGAAATAAATAATGAACACAGGTTATTAAACCTGAAAGAGAACAGATATCTCACAGCTGCAAATTCAAGCGTTTTGCAGCCCAACGTGGGCGAGATACTGCTAAGCACAAGAAGGAGCAGTAAAGAATTTCCAGTCAGGCATCTAACGTCCTGCAACGTACGAAATAGTGAGGAGGGGGATTTTCAAGCGAAATTCCCCATGCCGTTGGATTCCAAAAGAGTTTCTCAATACAAAAAATCTATTAACTGGAAAGAATATGACGGGGGTATAGGGGATGGAGAACATCCAAGCAGTAGCACGAGGGGTGGTAGCGTAGGGAATAGTGGGGTGGTAGTGTCACAGTTACCAGATGAAGAGAATGAATCCTTAGAAGGAGAAATTACGGATGAAGGAGAAATATTAAAAGGTTTTCAACATTTTACAGGGGAAAAAGGGGGGATGTACTAAAAATGTCTCTAGAATTTATTTTTCGCAGGACAGAGAGAATGAAGGCACCCAGGGCAAAATCCGTTCTAGGCATCAAAACAAAGGGATGAAGAGAAGAATCTTGACCGAAGAACGCACATCTACTAACCCAGGTGAGGTACACACACAGTTTAGTCAAAAACGTTTACAGGCAAGGTTAAAACTACGGTAAGTTCAGATACCAACAATAAAGCAGAGGCTGAGGTACAAAGTACATTAACTTTGAGGCGTTTACCTTATATGGGTTTGTCCATGCCGCTGGGTGTGCATTTAAACAAGGCTACGAAAGAAAGGATATGGAAGGGGAGTTTATTGATGTATTTAAACTACTCCATAGGGAAATACAAGCAAAGGAAGGCTCAAGGGAAGAGGCGTGGGAGTTGGCAAAAAGACCTAGGGTGCCAACCAATATAGATACATGGACATCAGCCTTTCTTATTTTTGCCAGTGTATACTGCGAAAAGTTTCCTGATAGGTCAGTGTCAATTTTTAAGTATTTGGACACGATTAGGAAGGCCGCAACAGAATTTGGGGGATATGCCTGGTTACACTATGATGAGGAGTTTAGAGCCAGACTAGTTTTAATGCCGGAGAAACCGTGGGGGAGGTAGATAATGAACTCTGGGTCCAATGGATGTACCCTCAACGTCCTCCGCCATCCATGCATACTGCGAGCGGCTTAGCGGTTACTAATCGGCCCTTTCAAAGCAGACCCACCCTGGGGGGGTGGGTACGTGGAACAGACCACAAACACTTGTCTCCGGCGCATGTTGGAACTTTAATAAAGGATACTGTGCAAAAAACCCTTGTAAATATAAACATGAGTGCTCAAGGTGTGGGGGAAAACACGCAGTTATGCAATGTTTCGGAGAGCAACCAAATTGGGGAGGTGGTTTTCCAAACAGAGGAAGAGGTTTTGCTTTTCAGTCTGGGAACAAGGGCTTCTACTCCAATCAAGGTGGACAATTTATGTAAGTGGTTAAAATTCCATCCTGATACACAAGAAGCAACAATGCTAGAATGGGGTTTCAGAGAAGGGTTTAAATTGGGATATCAAAGGCCCAGATGTCGCAGATTTGGCAAAACCTGAAGTCTGCAAACGATTTCCCACACATAGTTAGGAAAAAACTGCTGACAGAAGTACAGGAGGGGAGGATGGCAGGCCCTTTCGATTCTTGGCCATTGGACAATCTCATTGTTTCACCTTTAGGCGTGGTTCCTAAAAAAAACGGAAGGGGATTTCAGGATGATCCAACACCTATCATGGCCCCAAGGTTTCTCCGTTAATGATTTCATTGCAAGGGAAGATTCCATGGTCCAATTTGCTTCTGTAGATGCAGCATTAGCAATGATAAGAAGAACAGGGGAGAACTCTGAATTAGCTAAATGTGACATTAAGTCAGCATTCAGGTTACTGCCAGTGCACCCCTCTGATTTTTCGTTGCTTGGAATATATTTTGAGGGAAAAATTTTTGTGGATAAGGCACTCCCCATGGGTTGTGCGATATCATGCAGACTGTTTGAATCTTTTAGCTCATTCCTGCAATGGTGTTTTTCTTTTTGTACAGGGCATACCGGAGTGACACACTACCTTCATGATTTTTTATTCATGGGAAGCGCTGGTTCCCAACAGTGTGGAAAAGCTTTGAAGGATTTCAAAAAGTTTGCACAGGACATGGGTGTTCCTTTAGCAGAGGACAAAACAGAAGGCCCCAGTTGCTGTCTCACATATCTTGGCATTGAAATAGATACCAATAAAATGCAAGCTAGACTCCCTGAGAAGAAAATAATTGAAATAACTAGATTATTGGAACATGCAAGTAAGGCGGAAAAATTGACATTAATTGAAGTTCAATGTTTGCTAGGTCATCTGAATTTCGCCTGCAAGGTCATACGGGCAGGCAGAACATTTTGCAGGCGTCTGGGTTTTTCCATGTCTGGTATTAAGCTACCACATCATCGAATCAGGATAACGGCTCATATGCGGGCAGATTTAGAAGTGTGGTCAAGGTTTTTGAAAGAATTTAACGGTGTCACACTGTGGTAGAAGATTTCGTTTGGCAGATGCAATTATTCTCGGACGCTTCTGGTGCCAAAGGTTTCGGCCTCTTTTGGGAGGGCAAGTGGTGCGCAGAAAGATGGCCAGCCAGGTGGGTTGCTGAAAAGAAAAGTATAGCTTTCCTGGAATATTTTCCCCTGATAGTGGCTCTAGCTGTATGGGGAACGAAGTTAGCAAATAGAACAGTGCTGTTTAATGTGGATAACAGGACTGTAGTTGACTTGGTAAAGGGTCAGAAGGCCAAGGACAAACAGTTGTTGAAGTTATTGCAAACATTCATGCTTGGCTGTTTAAAGTTTAACATAATATTCAAAGTTAAACATATTGCAGGAGTTGAAAATAACATCGCAGATGCCCTATCTCGTTTTCAGTGGGAGAGATTCCGAGGTTTGGCGCCCTGGGCGGATCTACGGAAGACTCAGGTACCCAGCGAGATATGGGATTTGGCGAAATGAACGCTCATCAACTCATCGAAAAGTCATTAGCAAAGAGTACCAAACTGGCATACAGAAGAGCTTGGCTGGAGTTCTTAGATTCAGGTGCAACGTATAGAGTTCATGATAGCGAAGGGTTGAGGCAGCGCAGGGAAGACATAGTTAAGTATATCATGCTTAATATAGACAGGAGCATTTCTTCTACAACAATAGCGGGGAAGCTAGCGGGAATATCATTCTACGGGAAGTTCTTTTGGGGATACGAGCCATCTGCAGGGGAAATGGGTAGGAGGATACTGCAAGGCTGGGCCAAAACAAAAAGAGAGGTCTATACAAAAGAGAGCCAATATCTTTAAAATTACTGTATAAGATAACACTCCGTTTACACGATATTTGTTTTTCTACGTTTGAATACCATTTGTTCAAGCTATGCATGATTTGGCTCTTTTTTGGTGCCTTCAGGATTTCAGAATTGTTAGGCACTGCTATTAATGATGATCTAAAAACACAGAACGTATCTCTGGTTCATTCAGATATAAACATTTTTCTTGAACGGTCAAAAACAGACCAAACAGGCAAAGGTGCCAGAGTAACTTTACAAACCATAGGCGGTCCTTTATGCCCCAAACAAGCATGGTTAGATTTTCTAGCAATAGGAGGTGCAACTTCAAATTTTATTTTCCGGCATCTGGATGGATCTCAGCTAAAAGCTTCCCAGTTGCTGTCAATCTTGCGAAAAGCATTAAAGAAAATTGGGATGAATCCTATCAATTTTGGTACACACTCATTCCGCATTGGGGCGGCCTCAGAAGCGGCCAGATGGGGATTTTCCATTAGTGGTGTTAAGAAACTGGGGCGCTGGTCCTCAGATTGTTGTTTACGTTATATTAGAGAGTTAGAATATGAAGTTTAGGAGCAGAGATATTAATTGTTTTCTCTTTTCAGGTTTGGTGGCAGGTTTATCAATGTCACAGCGTCAAGTGTGGATAATTGGACACTCATTTGTCAAATGGGCAGCAAAACAGGCAAAAAAAAAAAAAGGCATTTTGGAAAGAATTTGGGTTTTAGTTCTGAAGAAGTAGGGGTGTCATGGCTGGGAAAAAGTGGCATGAAGTGGGGCCAGTTCATGCCTTTAATGAGCGAGCTGTCCTTTAAGAACAAACCTGAAGTTGCTCTGATCCACCTGGGGGAAAATGATATAGTGCAGCTGTCGGGGCTTGGGCTACTGATAGAGATGAAAACAGATTTGGAACTTTTTTCAAAGACTTGGTCAAAAACACAGCTCGTCTTAACAGCACTGATGCCACGCAGAATATGGAGGGGGCAGAGAGATTTACTGCAATTGAAAGAGCAAGAAGGAAAGTGAACAGAGAATTGCATCGTTTTTGTTCCATTAACGGAATGTGTTGGTTAGTTCACGAATTAATCACAAAAGAAGACTACCAGTTTTTTAGGCACAATGGCGTTCATTTGTCTTTTATTGGCAATGAAATTTATATTCTAAACAGAGAGATGATTTCTAAAATTCTTGAAATACAAACATGGTGTTAAAATCATGCTGTTGAAGCGACAGCATTACTGCTTATTTCAATAGGACTTAAAATATTTGTCAACCTTTTTCATCAATACATTTTCTGCCCCCCCTTTTTTCCCTCACCTCTTCTCGTCCTGCCCCCCTCTCTCATCAGCCCACCTCCCCCCTTTTTTAATTTTTATATTAGATTATGGTGGTAGAGTTTTTCCTTATTATATATTGTAGCTACGTTATCACCTGTTTGGCGACAGTGTATGTTTTGCGTGCTTACAGATATAGCACTTATTATCAAATGAATAAAGTTTTTTCACCTGTTTGGCGACATTGGTGCTATGTTTCTATTTTAACTGATGACAAACGTCCAGTGTATAGCGTGATTTTCTGGTACAAATGGGGGGGGGACAGGAAAAACGCCTGAGTTAGGGTTTTTCCTGGTGGCAGAGTTGGAGGAGATCAAGACAGGCAGGAAGGGTTGGGGGCATTAGGAATAGCTTCCGACAGAGGGAAGCAAGGGAGCGAGGTTGGAGGCAAGAGGTAGGCAGGAGATGTAGATAGGGGTTTGGGGAGGAGGATTAGGCCGAACAATGTTGGGTAATAGTTGTTATGGGGTATATTGCTTAGGGGCGGGGGTGTTAGTGTGGAATATGTTTTGAAGTATGATCTGTATATAAATATGTATAATTGCCTACCTGTCCAATAAAGCGGCCTTTTACCCCAAATTTGGACTTGGACGTGCTTATTGCCCGATGAGGGCTCCTGGGGGTGGCATTCGCAGATTGTCCACCCCCGGGCAGCTTCGGGCACTTAGTATGGCCCTAGGACAGGAGGCAATGCTGATTGGCTGGCGCTTATCAGCGCGAGCATCAGGAGCGTGAAATTTCGGTGGCGCACTTGTTCCTGAGTGCGGTGAGGTAGGGAAACGAAATTTGGCCCTCCCTCCCACCCTTGAATTGTGTATCTTATTTGTTTTTCTATTTCATGTAAAAATTTCTCATGTATATTTTGCTTGGTGGTTGTCGCTTGGACAGGTGGCAGAGTTGGAGGAGATCAAGACAGGCAGGAAGGGTTGGGGGCATTAGGAATAGCTTCCGACAGAGGGAAGCAAGGGAGCGAGGTTGGAGGCAAGAGGTAGGCAGGAGATGTAGATAGGGGTTTGGGGAGGAGGATTAGGCCGAACAATGTTGGGTAATAGTTGTTATGGGGTATATTGCTTAGGGGCGGGGGTGTTAGTGTGGAATATGTTTTGAAGTATGATCTGTATATAAATATGTATAATTGCCTACCTGTCCAATAAAGCGGCCTTTTACCCCAAATTTGGACTTGGACGTGCTTATTGCCCGAATAAAAGTATTTCACTCACAGCAACACCCATGGAACGCCCCTTTCACGCAGCATAATGCGTGAAAGGGGCCGATGTTTACAAGGCCATAAAAAGTCACACAGGGTGACTTTATATGGCCTTGTAAATATGGGCAGGCACACTGTGCCGCCGGTGCATCAAAAAAAGTGACGCACCAGTGGCGCAATGGACTTGTAAATATGCCCGTCAGTTTAGGGCTCAAACCACTGCGCTATTCTACCAGCTAAGAAAAATAATATACTGGTTTTTATTCATCAAAAATGATTGCACTGCGGTTTAAAGATTAAATTTAGCATTTTCTGAAAAAAGACTGAGTGAATTAACAGTTGTAAAATAATATACGACTCCTGTAGCAATGCAGAATAAACGCATAAGTGATGCAAAATACAACAAAAAATTACAGATAAGGCTTCAGCAATAAACTTAATATTAATGAGTCACTGCACACTGCGGTGGAGACGGAAACTTGATAACAGCAGTAACTGTGACCAAGTAGAACGCAAAACATGCCATATAAATAAGTCGCAATTCAAGCTTAGCCATGTTGCATTAGTGGTATAAAGATGGTGAAACTTTATATTATTGAAACTGCTAGTCAATGACTAAAATGATGTGGGGCGTATTTTAATTTACATTAAGTGTACCGAGGTGATCTGCTTTAAGGCAAATGTAAGATAATTATTTCCCCCATATTCTACACTGAACTGGTCTGTTGGCCATCAGTATGTATTTATTCAACGAGAGTGAAAGAAGGGAGGAACATTATATTCATTTATTTATGTTTCAGATTTTGTAAAGTGTCAGCCAGTTCCCATACACCATGAAAGCACGATGCAATGCTTGGAGTGGAAAAGATTACCAAATATCTACAGAAACACATCATGCAATAAAGTGTCCGCAGTCAGGAGTAAAACACAGCAGGCTAAGTAACATGAAAACACAAATAAACTCAGAAAGAAGTATGGTACAGTGTCTGTAGTTCAGTATAATCAGTTCCACTGACAATCTGTGACTGAATAGGGCATGGCTGATTCACAGCACAGTAGGAGCAATGTCTTGGATTTGCAGCCAGAAAAAACAACTCCTAACTCAAAGAATAATGATTTTCATATATTTCTGATTGGAAATACAATTATTTTTTGCGACAACCTACTATGGTATGTTTTCGCAGTGGGAAGTGCCGGGTTTTTAACAGGGGCATCCCAGTGAAAGTGATGTGTGTCCCCAAAACCTTTAATTGACTTTGGACACTTAGTTGATGTACTTAGACTTAGTAATAGGAAAGGAAGCAGCTGTAGAAAGTGACTTTGGGAAATACCCAACACACTTCGATATTTATTGGGTTAATATAGGGTAGGGAGACCTTCATCCAGATTTTTTTCCCCAGGAATTGGAAACAAAAGAAACATATTTTCTTTTGTTGCACATTTTGGTGGGGTTCACTCTTGCAGATTTTCCTCAGGAGAAAGAAGAATGGGAAATGATATTTAAATACATATGCCTGTGGATTCATACGAACCCCTTGAATGTCGTAAATGTATGCATGCACATGACTAGAGGAAACAACTTTGGCAAGGACTACTGGCTAGAGGGGCTTCCTGGAGCACTGGATCTCAGCCACCCGATAACAAAGTCACAGTGACCATCAGTCTAAAATCAAATATATGGGCGAAGGTAGCACCCATAGTCACTGTTATAGAAAGACAAAGGCTGTACATATTAGCATTAAGAGGTAATGTTCTGAGGCAGTGGGACTCAGCTACCCACTAACAAGGTCACAGTGACCATCCGGGCTGAAATAAAAAATACGCATAAAAGGTAGAAAACTGTGTCACCGTTATGGGAAGAAGTAGAATACATATAAGTATTAATTTCAGGACCTTTCAGCAACCATCTGTAATTAATAGTGTAGCCGAGTAGAAATGGACCCTAATTCGTACACAAAAAATCAGGCGCGGCCAGCACCGGTAAGAGCTTTGGGGTGGGGAGGAGTCGACAGATGACGGGCTAGGTCAAATTAAATAAAAGTTCAATAAAACCATTTACCTTGTGCTCGCTGTGTCGTCGATTCGGCGAGCACAAGGTAAGTCGTTTTATTAAATTTTTTATTTAATTTTACCTATCCCGTCGTCTGTCGCCCCCACACCCTGCCCCGTCCCACCGCTTATACCTGTGCCTGCCGCGCCTGCAAAAAATGGCACCCCAGCCATTGTTTGGGAAGGAAACGACAATCCTAACTGGACCGGTAGTTATGACTGTGGGAGATGGTACATGGAGCTCCTCAAATCCACATGCCCAGATACCACTTCCTCTGCTGCACCAATGACAGCCAGGCCCCAATTTTTGTATAGCAGCTCTTTCCATCATTGGTTTTAATATTTAAGTTGCATTTCAAGCTAAAACTTTGGGCACGTTTGCCACAGAAGTACGAATATTTGATTTACAAGCAATTTTTCATTAAGTTTTATTACATTTCGAGTCTTTTACGTGT
The DNA here is from genome assembly GCA_963921515.1 of Calotriton arnoldi. Taxonomy (NCBI): domain Eukaryota; kingdom Metazoa; phylum Chordata; class Amphibia; order Caudata; family Salamandridae; genus Calotriton; species Calotriton arnoldi. The sequence continues at coordinate 704,474 of CAWUFW010004606.1, read as the reverse complement.
TACGTAGTAAGCGCCAACGTCTGCTCACTCTTCAAAAGAGTCCACGTGAACTCTTACCCAGTAAACCTTAAACTTCTCAGGCAATACAAATGAAAAACCTCTATCTAGTGTGGTGGAAAATCATCATGTCATGTTATCACCCTCTGTCTACTGTTAATATCATATACTCCACAGGACTGAGGATTGAATGATAGATGAACTGCGATGCTGATGTACTTGCCTTTTATAAAAAAAGAGAAACAATTTAGATAAATATTCAAAAGAAAGTGTATAGATTACAAAAAGTTAATGAAAATTGTTAGAATGGAAAAGGCCCCCTGCATGGGCCAGGAGAGGCCGCACTTAGAGTTTTTCGCATTCATTTTATTTTGGCCTCAGTGCGCGACAAATATGCATATATGCCAATGCCCCACTAAGCCCAGTTAGGCTATGGAAGGGCACATCATGTGCACCTCTCTTTTACTGAGCATGACTTATGTTAGGTCACCGGACTGTGAAGGACTAGAAATGATGATATCTGCGGACAGGCCTTTTATTCTGTTGCCTGAGGGGAAGAGTTGCCAGCTGGCCTTTCTCGTTTAAACAGCCTGTCAATGCCCTGCAACTGGTTCTTTCCTTAACTCAAGTGGGACTTGTATACTGCATGTATGTGTAGAAGGCATGAGAATGGAGCTGTGGGAGAATGTTACCATAGGTAGAGGATGAAGAAAACCTGCCAGGCAGCAATGTGAATTTCAAGGCTTTTCCAAAGCATTCCGGAGCTCCTGTACAGTGGACTAGACTTTGGATATGGAGTATAGGGGACAATGGGTCCTTTGGAAGTGAATGAAAAGCCCTTGCCCCCATCCATTCATCTCCAAAATGTTGGCTGGGACTGGTCCCAGAGCTGGTCCTGAGGAATACACAATCTCTATCAGCAACGTTGTTATATGAATGGAACAGACAATTCCCATTCACTGTGCCAGGATTTCACACCAGTGGAGAAGCAAAAAGATGCTTAAGCTCCAGGCTTGGGGTCGCTACATGTCAACTCCCTTAGCCCTGAAGAGAGGTACTGAAAGTAGGCAAGAACAGGAGGAGCAGACCAGTGGCAGACTGTGCTGCAGAAAAATGTCCGTACCGCCAGGTTGTGTAGTGAGACCTTAAGCCCATGGTCGCTATGCAGCATGCCTAGAGTGAAGATGTTCACTCCTTAATGAAGAAGTTCTGTCTATGGCAGCTTGGCAATAAGAAAACCTGCACCACAGTCAGCAATTTCATCCAAAGCAGCAGAAGTGCTTGTGACAGTTTGGTGCAAAGAAAAGAAAGAAAGAAGGAAGAAGATGCACCCATGCTGGCTCACCCCTGGAAGAACCACCAATCTGTGTCCATGGTTGTTCGTCACAGATCCTTGACCAGGCTCACCACTGTCACCCTCGCTGGACTCCTCACTTGTTTGATAGATGGGCTGGAGTTTGAGCCTAAGGAAGCTTCAGCAACAATGATTTCCTTATCCAAGTTGAGTGTGGATGAGCGCACCTTCACTAGAGCTGCGGCCATGCATACCAACTAGACGAGATCCTGCCCAATATCGGCATCCATAGGAGGATGCTGCACGACTGGGGTTGTATCCCCTTCCTCTCCCAAGTCCATTTGTGGACATGCACGGCAGCAGGCGTGGCACTTCATGTCAGCCAGCAAAATGCAGCAGAGTGGCATGACATGTGCCTCATGTTAGCCAGCCAAGTGCAGCAGAGTGACATGGCATTGCACCCTTAGGGTACTGTGTGCAAACAAGTTTGCTCGGGACCCAATAACTCTAACATTGGGATAGCTATGCAGGTAGCAACACCTTGTATGTCTTAGCAGTAACAGATTTATAGCTTGGTAAGAGAAAGAGAAGATTGTGCCTATCAGCCTTGGGGTGTCATATTGGTTTATGCTCCGAAGTCTGTCCTACCATATGTAAGGAACACAGGAGTAGTTGAGTTCTGAGTTTCTATCCCACACCACATTCCTGAACAATACTAGAACTGTTCAACTTTGCTACCCGGAGAGTCAAGTGCTAAAGCGGTGTACATAGTGCTCAGTTTTTAGCTCAATGGTAAGGTAAAGCCCCAGGACACCAGTGGCAAAAAGCTGCCACTGTGAATGTCAGACCCCACTGACCCTTGCTTGACTTGGGACTCCCAAAAAGTCCCCCCAAAAATTAAAGGGACATTAGGCAAAATTAGGCTTTCGAAGTCAAAAAGAATAAAGACTTAGAACACTGATGCACATTAGGATAAAATAGCTTAACGAACACACTATCATGAGCACATTCATCTAATGATGTTCAGCAAAACTGCAGTTAAAAGACCAGATAAGGTTCCTTTAGAAAGTGTTGCTTGATATGAAGAGTAAAATATCTCTTGAGATCTCAGATGCCTTATTCCAATTCCATACTAAACTCAAGTGGAATGGAATTATTATAACATCAGTTAGCCAGAGGAACTAGTGAAAGCAATTTTACTGTACTAAACCATTCTTTCTTCAGTTAAAATGCCCTTTTTAGTATTGTTATTCCACAAAACCATATTGCGATATTCGTTTTCGCTTGTTCAAATTTGCACAAATACAATGATCCAAACCATACAATAGCCTTTTTGCGATTTAGTCACTTCTTCAGGGTAAATGGGAATCGAATAATTAGGCAGATAAGCTGTTATAAGAATTCATCATTGCACTTCCTGGTCCCCTGTATGGGTATCATAATCTCACAAATCAATGGAAGAGGAGTTCTCTCAATAGCCAGAACAAGTTTTAATTCTCCTTAATCAATGCATCAAGTTAGTGTGAGTAGTTGCAAGATATGTGATGAGCAGAGCAGTGTATGGGCCAAGCTGTCAAATTTAGAATTTGCAGAACTTGGCTCTAATCACCGTCAAAGTACTTAACAAAATGTGTGATTCTGAGCAAATCATTTTACCTTCCTAGACCTGACAGTGTTAATATACGTACAATTGTGTGATGTAAATAAAGTAAAACACTATTCTGTCTTTGACAGACAATATAACAACCAATAATTTGTACCAAAAGATCTATTTCATGTTAAAAAGCAGATGATACACCCAAAAATTACAAAAGTAGGTTTTTTGCAAACAATGATCTTTTTTGACATTTTTACATAAATGGTGGAAAAAATGCCATAGGGTCTGGAGGAATAACGCCAAAAAGCTATAGTTTGAGAGGTGCTATGTGTTAAAAATGCTAATGCTAAGTGGAGCAGGGCAGAGGATAGTATGGGATTGGGTAATGTGAGGTAGCATGGTGTCTCCTGACATATTAGGAAAAAAATTTAGGAGGAAAAAACACTGCACCACAATCTAAAAACCAAAACTAAAAAAGTTCCATCAGAAATGGATGTTAGAACTGTGATATTATTCATCATGATCCTTTTTAGTAAATTCACATGATCTGATTTTTCAATTAGAAAAGTACACCGCTGAGCACTGTATTTTAAATAATCTCGGTTTCTGAACCCATTTTTTGAACTGTGTGCCTATTAGAGAAAGCCTCTTTGTAACCATTTACAAAAAAAACCTAATTAGGACTTCTGAGCAGGCTTATTGTGCACGTGTCTTTTTTCCTTTTGATGTTGCCACCTATGGTGTTAGGTAGGAAAGAAAGGAGTGCAGAGTACTTACTGTGTATAAGAAAACTTGCTCTGTAAGTTGACTAACTGGCGTTAATGAGGTCAACACAGACCAACTGTTTTGTGCAGTGTCATAGAACTGAAATATGGCAACATCATCCTGTGGCCACTAATGTGGCCGACCACAATAAAATAATGAAATACTAAGACTAAGCTGTCTCATTGTTTAAAAGTGAATCACAGACATATCTTTAAAATCGTCTGGAGTATATACAGACCGTTTACTATTTTGAGTCTGAAGGCATTACTTTAACTAGGATCCTTCTGCCAAGATGAAAGCAAATGTCACTATTCTCTTTGTCCCTTTGACATATCTGGAAAATATTTCCTTCAAGCCTGGTGAGATTCCACTCCTCTTTAGGGAGGCCTCTACAACGCACCTGTGAACATCTGTAGATAAAAATGTACCCTTTTCTCTGAAAGCTTTTAGAAAAGGCTGCCACAGCTCATCTTCAGAAACATATTGAATCAGAGAATAGTCTGAGCTCCTGGAAAACAGGCTTTAAATCAGGTACTGGTGCAGAGTTGGCTCTAATTGGTGTGCAGCCCCCTTTCTATCATATCTTGGATAAAGGAGACTCTGCCCTAATGATGCTCTTGGACCTACCTGCAGCTTTTGATACTGTTAACCACAGCATCCTCAAACAGAGCTTGCAGGAGGTGGCAGGTGTCTCTGGATTAGCCACTGAATGGTTCAAAACCTTTCTGGATACTACAATAATCAAAACCTTGATCAGTATTGAATATTCTCTTGCCAAGAAGATTCGGTTTGTTCCCAATATTGTTCGATAACTAAGTAAAGCTGCTGCATGATCTGTTTTGCTCTCAGAATGTTTACTTTCATAACTATGGAGGTGACATCCAGCTGGTGCTCAGTTTGTCACCAAGCTGAGTGACCCAAACAAGAAAGTTACCAAGGTATTTAGTCTTGAACAGCAAATGATGGACTCCTACTTCGTAGGTTTTAATTAGGAAACATTAGGTTCTCTGTGATTGATCTACAATCTGTGAATAATTTGAATCATGGTCCTCCCCCATCTTTCAGTTGAGAAATTGCCTACTAGCTGCTAAGGGAAAGGTCAAACCTCGGGGGGGTAATTATTGATGTTAGAATGTTGCTGGATCTACAAATTAAAACCAGCTATCATCTACTTGTTATGTTATGTTAGAAGAATTTGTATAGCGCCCGTACACCGGGATGGTTTCATGGCGCTACTCTAAGTGATACCTGAGCCCTGATGAATTATTCATAAGCCTGATGTTGTAATCTTTCAAAGATTGCTGTTTGTGCTGGCCTGTTCTATCTCCATGGTGATGGCTCGCGTTAGGAGTCGTTACCGGAGAACTGACAGGCTGGCAGCAGGAGTTGGTGGCTTTGCTCAATAACTTCATAAAAGACGTGAGAACTTACCGGTGTTCGTCTTTTTAACACTGGCGACGAGCGGAACTTGCGGGGGACAAGCCCGCCACCAACTCTCCCCAATCTCCTGAACCCACGGACACAGACTGCATCTCATCGCATGCCGGAGTGAGACCAACAAAGTGGTGATTACCTTCAACCTCCAGCGATCTTCCTCCTCTTGCCCCGGATTTCCTGCAACGCTCCGATTGAGTTTTGGGCAATTTTGACTACTTTGCCAACTCTCCTTCGGCAGTTGCTGCACCTCGTGACGCGACCGCTGACGTACTTGCCCATGCGCATGAGTGCCCCCAGTGTCTCATCCACGTCACGCTACGTTGCGCTACGTGCGTGCGTGCCGCCATATTGTTTTTTTTTTTTTTTTTTTGTTTCCTTGACAACCTGTCACGGAGCTTTACACGGAAGATTTTAAAACAATTTTCGTCTCTCTCTGACACCCAGGTACAGATTAAACTGTTTTGGAGCTCCTTGATTAACTGCCATAAGCTGCCTATGCCTGCGTTTACTTGCTTTATCTGCCATTACTCCTCGAATACCTTTTAGACATTAACTAGTGGTTCTCACTGTTCTGCCATAACACTTATCTCAAATCCATACCTGCTTACAGCATTCACCGAATTAGCGTGCCATTATTGACTTTATTTTGAAACTGGTTTTCCTTGCTTGAGACTAACATTTAAACCTTACGCCTACCATGACTGCCACTACTATGAGCCAACCACCTCCATTCCTTTGCGATAAAGGCGAACCTCTCCTGCCATGGAAAAGATGGAAACTTTTATTCGACTCTTATTTAGTCGCAATTGGTGGAGAAAAATTTTCTGCTCATAGGAAACAAGCAATTTTGCTTCACAACTTGGGAATAGAGGGACGGAATATTTATGAAAGCATTGACTTAATTCCAGTGGGTGAAGGCGATGGTGAACCTTCAGATGTATTTGACATGTCCATGAAAATGTTAGAGTTGTATTTTGGACCGCGTATCAATGTAGTTTTAGAGAGGCATAAGTTCTTCATGAGGGTCCAAGAACATAATGAAAAGGTTGGCAACTACATAGCTTCTTTAAAAACACTTGCACGCACCTGTGAGTTCGGTGATCTCACTGACTCGTTGATACGAGATCAACTGGTCAGGTGCACAAACAGTCCCAGGGTGCAAGAAAAACTTCTTTCCAAAAATCCGTCTCTAAAAGAAGCCATAGCCATCGTAGAGGGGATGGAAAATACCTCTGGCTGGGTGAAAGAGATGAAGGCCCACAACACATCCGCTGACGAAGTTCTTACACCCAGTTCTATTCATGAAGTGACCCAGAAGAAGACATCTTCCACTCAATCTAAAGAGTTCGTTGACAATGTCTCCAAAGTTGTCCGAGGATTTAAACCCAAAACCTCCACAGACTTTTCTAAGTTGAAGTGTTACAGGTGTGGCAGTAACAATCACTCTTCCAACTACCCTCAGTGCTATGCTAGGAATACCACGTGTCACAAGTGTGGGATCAAAGGCCATTATGCTAGACTATGCAAAACTGGTGGGAGAGTACGCACAGTGGATGGTGCGCATGAGAATATTGAAACAAATGTTTTCTCCAAAACAACCATGTTAAGTGTAAGAGGTGATGGCGTGGTGGATGCTGACCTCGTCAAGATGCCAGAATGCGAAGTAGTGATTGGAGACGAGTTGTTTGTGGTTCTAGCTGACCCTGGTTCTCCTTTCACCATGTTAGACAGTGAACTTTGGGACAAGACATTTCATGATTTACAACTGGTTGCACCAGACATTAACCCAGTTAGTTATGGTGGCTCACACACTGATGTGATAGGTTATGCCATCATGAAGATTCACTTTAAAGGAAGGGACACCATTGGAAAGATCTATGTCGCCAAGCGTGGTGACAACCTCCTTGGTTGGAGACATCAGAGAGACTTGGGAATAATTCTTAATCCCAATGCTCGCTGTCCTTCAGAACAAGTCATGTTGATTGATCATAGTATGTCTTCTAATAAGTATTTTGAGGAATTTCCTCAAGTTTTCTCTGACAATTTGGGTTTACTCAAGGACTTTGAGCACCGTATCGTACTTAAGCAAAAAGCTGTACCAGTGGTACACCAGGTTAGGAAAGTCCCTAACATGATGTTGGAACCCCTAAGGAGTGAACTTAATAGACTGGTCACTCAAGGTGTAACAGAGGAAATTGAATCCTCTGAATGGTTGGCCCCAGTGGTTTTAGCCCCCAAGGATGGTGGGAGGAGTATTAGGATGTGTGTTGACTTGAGAAGCCTAAATAGGTGGATTTGGGTGGATCGTCAACCACTTCCTAATATCTCGGAATCGATCAATATGCTTGGTGGTGCAAGGGTCTTTAGCGTGTTAGATTTATCCTCGGCCTACCACCAAGTCCCCCTTCATCCTGACTCCAAACATTTGACGTCGTTTGTGACACCATTGGGGGCTTTCCGTTTCATCAGGATGCCGTTTGGGTTAGCCTCGGCGGCTGCCTGCTTTCAGCGCATTATGAAGATGGTTCTGAAAGATGTCCCCAACATCATGTTTTTTCAGGATGATATTTTAGTGTATGGCAAGAATGATTCTGAACATGACACAATTTTGAGGCTCACATTACAAAGACTAGCTGACAAGGGGTTAACAGTGAATCGTTTGAAATGTAAGATTAATGTATCTTCTGTCACATATTTGGGACATGTTATATCTGGGGAAGGTATCCAGCCAAAGCTAGATTTGGCCAAAAGCATTGTTGATGCCCCTGCGCCAACTGACAAGGAGCAGGTGAGGTCTTTTCTTGGCCTCGCTGAGTTTTATTCTAAGTTTATCCAAGGTTTCGCCTCCACTGTTGAACCCATCAGAATACTTCTTAGGAAGGGAGCGCATTTTGATTGGTCGGCTGATTGTGCAACGGCTTTCAGTTCCATAAAACAAGCAATAGGGAAGATGCCAACTCTTGGTCATTTTGACTCCAAGAAGAAAACTTTCCTAACTACAGATGCCAGCTTGTGTGGTCTTGGGGCTGTACTCTCTCAGGTTGATTGTGGGGAAGAGAAAGTTGTTGCGTTCGCTTCTAGGGCATTGAGGAAGCCTGAACAACAGTATTCGTGTATTGAGAGGGAGGCTCTGGCCATAGTGTGGGCTGTAAAGCACTTTAAGTTTTACCTGTGGGGCATCCCCTTCCTGGTTAGATCTGACCATCGCCCTTTGGTTCATGTGTTTTCCTGCATGGAGAGCTGAAAGACTTACCCCAAGGCTGAAGCGTTGGAGTGAGGGTTTAGAGGAGTACAATTTTCGTGTGGAATATCTCCCTGGTACTGCTAACAAAGCGGCAGATTGTCTTTCAAGGTTACCTATCGAATGTCCTGGAAATGCCCTTGACTCAGACACGGTTAATGTTAACTGGGTCAAGGAGTCTGCCATTCAAGAGAGTGAGTGGGAAAGTTCTTTGAAAGCAGATCCTTTGCTACCTGCAGTGACACATTTTGTAGTTGAGGGATGGCCTGACAATAAGAGAATAGATTCCGAGTTGCTCCCTTTTTGGTCCATCAGGAATGAGCTCACCCTTTGCCAGGGCCAACTTATGCGTGGAGAGAGAGTGATTCCACCTGAGGATCTCAAACCTAAGCTCATAAACCTAGCTCATGAAGGACATTTAGGAAGAAGCCTCACAAAGTCTCGCCTCCGGGAGAGGTATTGGTGGCCAAAGATGGATAGTCAGGTTGAAAAGGTGGTCAGTGAGTGTTATGAGTGCGCTTCTTGTGACAAGTCCCGTATTGTCAACACCCCTCCGCTGTCTCCGGTTGAAGTTCCACAGGAACCTTGGGTCAAGTTGGGGCTGGATCTCATGGGCCCTTTTGAGCTTTTGAATCCTGCAGACAGATTTGTGATTCTTTTGGTGGATTATTCGTCCAAATGGGTCTCCACCAGATGTGTAAGTTCAATCAGCACAAGGGTGGTTATTGATTTTCTCAAAGATGAATTCGCTAGTGAGGGGATTCCCAAGTTCCTTATCACAGATAATGGCCTGCAATTTGTTTCTCAGGAAATGAATGAGTTTTTAAGGGACTATGGAATTGTTCATCAGAGAACTGCCCTTTATGCTCCGCAGGCCAACGGTCTTGCGGAGCGCATGAACAGAGTGGTCAAAGCATGTGTGCAAAGGGCAATTGAGTTGAGAGTTCCTCTTAAGAGTGTCTTAAGAGACACATGGTGGGCTCATCGCACTGCCCTCAATGTGGTTCTGCGGAAGTCCCCGTTTCAAATGTTACGTGGGAGGGTTGCGCTGTCCAAACTCAATCCTGGGTGGCTACCTCTTATTGAGGGTCCTGTTTTGTGTGGGGAGGAGGTGAGTGGTAGAATTGAGTCCTACCAAAGTAAGTACAAACAAAGGTTTGATTCAAAAAAATCAACCAAGGTCACGTCATGGAAGGTGGGTGAGTGGGTGTTTATCAAAAGACCACGCTGGCACAAGAAGGGTGCCACAGACTTTATGGGACCATTTGCTATCACTGCTGTTTATAAGAATGTGGTTACTGTACATAATGGTGGTAAGTGGAGCATGTCTCGTTTAGTGAAGTTCCAGGGTGACAAGTCCATGTTTCCTTCTTGCCCTGATATTTCACCTGCTTCAAACTTACCCACCAATTGTGGTTCTTCACCTCATTTTCCTAGATCTCGCCGTTTTCCCAAAAGGTATGATGACTACGAAATGTATTGAATTTCCTTTGTTTTGTTCCTTGTTTATTCTGGCCCATTGCATATGATTTTAGTTGTTCAGTATAATTGTTACTATTTTTAGTGCTGTATTTGGAATGGGTGTTTTCTTCTCCTTTTCCTTTCTTTTTCTTTTCTCTTTTCTTTCTCTCTTTTGTCTCCACTGTAAAGGGGATGTGTTGTAATCTTTCAAAGATTGCTGTTTGTGCTGGCCTGTTCTATCTCCATGGTGATGGCTCGCGCTAGGAGTCGTTACCGGAGAACTGACAGGCTGGCAGCAGGAGTTGGTGGCTTTGCTCAATAACTTAATAAAAGACGTGAGAACTTACCGGTGTTCGTCTTTTTAACACCTGACAAAACAGCCAAGTTTTAAGAAGTCTCCTAAAACCTAGGAGATCGGTGCAAAATCGGATTTCAGAGGGGAGAAAGTTCCAGAGTTTTGGGGCTAGAATGGCAAACCTACGCGCTTCAATTTAAAGGAGGGAATAAACAGAAGTTGATTGTGGGCCGAGCGCAAATCGCGCGTGGGTGCATGCTTTATAATCATGCTGTCCAAGAATTTAGGGCTCCTTCCATTTAGAGATTTAAAGATGAGGCAACAGACCTTCAAGGCGCAACGTTGAGTAATCGGGAGTCAATGTAACTTCCTCAAGAGGGGATGACATGATGGTACCTGGGTTGCTGAAAAATCAAGCGCGCAGCTTGGTTCTGTACCAGCTGCAAATGTTTAGATAAGTATAGGGGAATGCCAAGATACAATGAGTTGGCATAGTCAACATGGGACGTAACCATGGCAAGAATCACCTGAATCAAAGCTTCCTGGGTGAGGAATCTCCTGATCTTTTTTATTTTCCTCAGTTGGAAGAAGCAGGTGGATATCACTGACCCAATTTGGGATTTCATGGTGAGGTCATGGTTAATTGTTACCCCAAGGCTTTTGGCCGAGTTGGACGGGGAGGGGGGTTGACCCAATTCCTTGGGCCAAAAATGAGGCCCCAGGGGTTTTTGTGGATACCTCCTGTTAGAACCAACTCGGTTTTATCCGGGAAGTTTTAAGTGGTTGCTGTTCATCCATCCGCTAATGAACAGCATAGTAGACTGGAAAACACGGACCGAGTCAGGGGAGTTGCTGATGGAGAATATAAGTTGGAAATCATCAGCATAGTTGAAAGTGCAGACTTGCCGCTCCTTCAGCGCCCGAATAAGGGGGAGGAGGTAAAGGTTAAACAGAAGGGGAGAAAGTGAGGAGCCCTGTGGGACTCCACATGTGATCCTAATTCTGGGAGCAGTAAACTGAGCAGTGCAGACTGCCTGTGAACGGTTTTCCAGGAAAGAGCCGATCCAGCCCAAGGCGGGTCCCTGAATCCCAGCGTCTCTGACGCGGTCGACCAGTAAACAATGGTCGACCGTGTCAAAGGCCGCGGAGAGATCCAGCAGGACAAGAGCCTGCGGGGAACCCTTATCGGCATCGCTGCGGAGAGTGTCCAACACTGTCAGTATCACAGCCTCCGTGGAGTGTGCTGGGCGGAAGCCTGCTTGATGAGGATCAAAATATTCAGACTCCTCTAAAAATCCAGTGAGGCATCTAGTTACATAGACCTCCAGCACCTTAGCTAGATATGGGAGGAGGGAGATTGGACGGTAATTCGTCAAGATTTGGGGGTCTGAACCTAGTTTCTTCAGGAGGGGGACAACAATTGCCTCCTTGAAAGAGTCGGGAACAATACCCTGAGACAGCGACTCATTCAAAAGATTTAGGGCCGGGCTGGGAAGAGCGGTAAATATTTCTTATAAAATACTAGGGGGCAACAGTCGCTGGGGGAGCCAGATTTAACTTTGGATAGGAGATCCAAGAAAGTCTGGTTACTGATTATAGGAAATTGAGTGAAGATACTAGGATTTTTAAATGTACTAGAGCTAGCCTCAGGATTTGGGCAAGCCGGGATGCTGGCCTTGATTTTTGTGATCTTGTCAATAAAGAAGGAATTCAAAGAGTTGCAAAAAGTTTGGGAAGGGGTGGATTTAGTTGTAACTCTTTCAGGGTTAGACAACTCGTTCACGATTGAAAAGATTTCCTTAGATCTATTGGTTGTAGTCAAGATTTTAGAGGAAAAATATGCGGCTTTGGTAGTTAGAATAGTCTTTTTATATGCTTTCATGGCATTTAGGTAAATTCTTTTATCTTCAGATAAATAGTTACGTCTCCACTTTCTTTCGAGTTGCCGCAGAGCCAATTTTTGAGTTTTTAGGTCAGTAGAAAACCATTTCTGGGCCTCATGACGTTGGGCAGGGTGTGTTTTCCTGAGGGGTGCGAACTTGTCGCTAGCGGCTGTTAGCCATGCAGTCAAATGTCCATCACCAATATTGATAGAAGGCTGAGAGGGTGGGACAGAGTTGGCAAGTGTGTTTAGGAATAGAGATTTGTCAATTTTATTCCAATTTCTTCTTATTCCCCTTTCAGAAAGAGGAGTTTTGGCCCTGAGACTATTATTGATGGTGAATTTAATCAAGTAATGATCCGACCATGTACAAGGTGTGACCGACATAGCGGATATGACGAGGTTAGCTGTCCAAACCTGGTCAAGTGTGTGCCCTTTAATATGTGTAGCAGAGAGCACCTGTTGTGTAAGGTTTAGCCCCGTGAGTAACTCAGAGAGTTCAACAGATTGGGGGCCACCGGATGTCTCATTGGCCCAGTAATTAAAATCACCAATCAGCAAAATTTTTGCATGGTTGGTTATTAAATGAGCTACCTGTTCGCCCAGAGAGTGAGGAAATAGGGGCATACTATGGGGGGGCCTATAGAGCAAGACACAGATCAGGGGGGCAGTGTCAGATTCTAATTTGACTACCAGATTATCTACTAACGGTAGGTCTAACGGCGTTAGGGCAGTGAATTTCCAATCATGGCGTATTATAGCAGCTACACCTCCGCCAACTTTCCCCTGGGGATGGTTGGCATGGAGGATGTAGTAGTCCATGGGTAGGGCTGCCAAGATATCAGGTGAAGAGTCCTGGGAAAGCCAGGTTTCTGTGAGCAGAAGGATATCTGGCTGCTCAAACTTAAGTAAAAGGAAGATATCTAGCTGATGTTTAACCATGGAGCGGGTATTTAAATATATATCAGATAGCCTCCGAGCTCCATTTCCCTCTTGAGGCTGGGGGGACCTGCACTATAAACAGGGCAGAACAATTCAGGATAGGATGTTCTTATTGCCATGATCCCATGTCTAACCAGACTGGAACAAGTGAGAGGGTTGGGTATAAATTTATCTGAGTGAAGTTGTTTAAGCTCAGCAGCGAGATAGGTTATTTTTTGGGCATAATGGCTGGCCCCGGATGGGCGCGGACGGGCGCAGACGGGCTTGCCTTTGTCGCGCCTTCGGCGCGCCCGCTGCGCACGTCCGCTGCGCTCCCGCGCTGCGACCGGCATTAAATAGCTGGTAGCAGCCTTGGCTCCACCCCCTTCACAGTGATAGGCGCCCGAGTGGGCATAACAGCCGGAAGTAACTGGACCGAGATCGAGTGCACAGAAAAGCGATATAAAAGGTAAAACACAAATTCAAATTCTACACAATGCAATATATAAAAAGTTTTTTTTTTTAAATGGTGATGAGCAGTTTTAAAATCAGACCATAGGGCAGCAGTACCAGACTCAAAGTCCCCGCTCCCGCGCTGCGACCGGCATTAAATAGCCAGTAGCAGCCTTGGCTCCATCCCCCTTCACAGTGATAGGCGCCCGAGTGGGCGTAACAGCCGGAAGTAACTGGACCGAGATCGAGTGCACAGAAAAGCGATATAAAAGGTAAAACACAAATTCAAATTCTACACAATGCAATATATAAAAAGTTTTTTTTTTTTTAATGGTGATGAGCTGTTTTAAAATCAGATCATAGGGCAGCAGTACCAGACTCAAAGTTCTTCTGCTCTGACGTAAACTATTCTTGAAGGAAAACGTAGAGAAACAATTGGTAGGGCAATAGTGGGTGCTAGTATAAACTACTGTAATGCCCTACACTTAGGTACATCCAAAGTCTATATTAAAAAATTACAGGTACTACAGAGCACCGCAGTTCGGGCAGTAGAAGACACCCCACTTCCACATCATATTAGTGCTGCAATGACAGACCTGTTCTGGCTCCCTGTAAATTAGATAATTTGATTAAATCACTAATGCTAGTTCACAAAGCTACATATAAATCTTGGCCAAAGACACGTACATTCTTGGGACAAACTCCCTCTAGCCGATTTGAGGGTCCACAGGCCCAGAGCCACGAAAAAAGATTTCCCATATATAGTGTCAACAATATGGAAAAGTCAGACATCCGCTTATGTAAACACCTATTCTTCTTTACAAAAAGATTTAAAATCTAAAAAAGGGATCCACGCTTATGGTGTGTTGGTATTAAGCACAATACAAATATGATGAGGATGATTTATATAAGTATGTTTTTCAGCCTAACTCAAAAAAGGCCTGATTTCAAGCTGCTGAATAAACTCTTGCGTTTCTGGTTTAAATCTGAATCCACTGTGCAGAAATTTTATTTTTGAATGTAATCTGTACGCGCTGCAAAATTACAGTTTTCGTTGACTTTTCTTTGGGTGCCAAAATGTATAAACACTGGTAAGCAAGGTTTTCACAATGTATAAAAACACTGTAAAATACCCACTGTAATGCTTAAAAAATAAACTCAGATAACAGGAAATCATATCCATACCACCAATTTTCTGCAGTAGTAGGTTTAGGAGTGGATAGGAGTTGCGCCAGGCGACGTCCATTCAAAATGTAAATAACACAAAAAATAAGCGAGAATTTGGGGATATAGAGACATTTAGTAAGATATTTCCCACCATAGAAACGCATATACTAGGAGGAAGTGTGGTTCCAAAGAGGAAAAGGTTGAAATGCACCATCCACAGGAGGAAGGTTAGTGACGAAGAAGGAGTATGTTTTGAAAATGTAACAAACACAACACCCATATATGCCTCTACTGTAACCCTAAAATGTTTGCTCTCGCTTCGCAAATTATGTTTATCTGCAAGCTGAATACGATACACAATGGGCCCAGTCCTCGGTATTTGAGTACAATCGAGCATCATAGAGTTGCACATGCAATTTCTGTACATTTTTGGCTTTCCGGGGATATACATAAAGCCCATCGAATATGCATTAAAATTAAGGCAGATAGAGGTTTTCCTGCATTTCCTGGAATGGCAATTGTTTTGTCACACCTGACGCTATGGATGACATCATTGAGGCATCAGTGGTTACATCAGAAATGATTCAAGGAGAAAGAAACTGAACACAAGAGCCCTCTGGGTGTGTGCCAGTGCCTGTTTGTCAAGCAGTGCCCTACAATCAAACGCTTGTGCGCCTAAAGTTCTTTGAATGTATGTGCGGCAGAGTGGCCGTAAAAAGTCACTTTAGACATATGACAAATGCATTTCAAAGATTCCAAGTGCAAAGTCCTGCAGCAGGAAGAAGACTAGAGGTGAGTTTTCAAGACCACAAAAGAGAGAGATTGTTGTTAGCATATTTCAGTCTCATCGAAACGGCTATACCTTAGGGAAACTGTAATTATGCATTTGTGAAGGAGCATTATTTTCCACATAATTTTGGAGTTACTTCATGTGCCACATTATTAGATATCCACTCCACATTGTGCAGATTTCAATAAACTTGTACCAAACGATCAAAAGTTACTTTAAAAAAATGCCATACACATTTCTGCACAGTGGCAGACCCTTTGCAAAGGTTAACTGATCACCTTTTATTTGTTGATTACTCTGTTAAGGTGCTAAAGTGGTACTGACGAATATAGAACGAGTGCCCTGACGGTATTAATAGAGAAATAAAGTTCCCACAGAATGTCACACATTATGCTGTACAATTTGTCACATTATTTTAATCAATCCTGCTAAATATTTTGACCCTCTGTTGCCACATAATTCCATTGGACAAGGCTATGGCCTGGTTATACAGCAAGAGCTGCGGGCACACTTTGGGCGTACATCTGGAGAGGCAAAATCAGCAGAAAAGAATGGTTTGGCTACCACTAATCACAGTCAAGATGAGGTATTTTAGCTAGCTCCGGGAACACAGCAGCCAACCCACAAAGGTCTTTGAAAGGAAAGGAAATGATGTACTGAGTAGTTATGCTTAGACACGTGCACAATACAACTGTTTGCCAATTGGCAAACCTCCATGCCCAGCTCAGGGGTGGTCTTCACATATAATGGCAAGCAAATGATGGCTATTCTTCAAATCTATGATTTGGTAACGATACAATGACCCATGTGCAGGAAAACCCAGCGATTGCAAAACTGTTTTCACCTTCTATTTTTCCTGAAAATTGATTACTGTTCTCAAACATGCTCTACCTCTCTACATATAAAGTGTAAATTCTTGATTTAATTGAATTACATGAACTATCCAAACTACTTGGCATAAAAGCTGGAAACATTGGGTAGACCGGAGCTCCAAGAAACAAATCACTTCTACGTGTCGAGACCCCTTCCTTTAAAAAAAGAGCCTTTCATTTTCAGGAAATACTGTAAAAACTTGGAAAGCCCCCCGAGTTATATTAAACTGGCCCCATCTGTCCTGATGTTTAAAACAAACTATCGGGAAACATTTACTTACAGAATGCAACAAGTCTTCATGGTGGTATTACCTTTACTTTACGAAGGAAAACCACACTGTTGTCAATATATTGTTACTTAGAGATTGTCCTCATTTTTATATTTGCTCACATTTTCTGTCAATTTATGCAGAGAATGACAGCTGACTGTTGTTGAGTCTACCCTGAGATCACTCCTTGTTCATATATAAACCAACAAGTTATGTTATGAATGGCCTTTTTTATCATCATGCTTTATTGAAACAATGTATGTATCTATTTTTATGGATCATATTGTATTGTAGCCTAGCTGTCTGCCTGGATCTTGACCTATTAAAAAATATATATATATACAAAAAAATTAAATTACATTATTATCACTGCTCATTTTGTTCTAACTTATGCCTGGTCTGTCTTTAGTTTTCACACCAGGCAGCTTTGTTGCAAAAGTTGATGTCGCCAATATAGCAAAAAAAATAATAGAGAAGTACAGAAAGAGAGTGGGCTTTTGGTCAGCTGCCTTCATCCATTGGCCATTCAGTTTTTTTTCTGTTTTAGTCAAGACTTGATTGGCCTGTCAATCAAGCCCACAGCATTTTCCAGATGTTTACAGTGTCCCATGTGAAATACCATTAAGGTGATGGGGGTGCAACAGTATCTCTATCGTCAGATTACAGATGTTACATCTCAAGCCTGTACCTTACAGCTGAGAGTACCGTCTGCACTTCCCAATGCCTATTGCTGAATATGATGAATTTGGAAAGGTAAAGAATTTAGGTCTTGCCTGAAGTAGTGCACGCGCTGTCGCTTCAAGTCTCTTGTTCTTTCAAAAAAAAAAAAGAAACTTAAAAGGGCTTAACGTGTGTTAATTTCCATTGGCTGGCTTCAACATGATTCATTTCCTTGCATTTGCTCAAGGTGCATGGGCGTTTGATGGAGCATGGATCAAGTACTGATGATTTCATTATAGATGTCCTTCCGCTGCTCGCTCCTGGATTGAGGTATTCTTTTGCTGATTCCCCAATCGTTGTTGCTTGCCTTCGTTGCTTGCACCTGCCCAGCTCTTATTGTTGTTTGCCTCCCTCTACCCTACTCTCATTGTTGCTGTTTTCCTGTCTTGTTTTTTGCATCTCCTCCAATGTTGGGAATTAGTTTACCATTCTCATTGTGTAGCTAACTATGCTACTTGATACACTACATTCCAAAGCAATTTGAATTTTTCTTTTTCTTTTGTAAAATGCACTTTGCCACTTCGATTAAAAAAATAACAGGGTTGGACAACAACACTTTAAAAAATAGCTTAAGGGATTGAGTTGCACGGTTTCCATGTTTCTGTTCCAAGAAGGCGACTACGGCAAAAGGAGAAGAACAAATACACAAAAGACAGAGCAATCTTTGTCCGTCTTCTGTCCCCATCGCCGCCTCCGCCTCTGTTGGTGTGTGTCATCAGTGAGCTCAGCGCAGAGGCTGCCTACTCCCACTCCGACATCCAGGCGCTAGTGTGGTTGGCTTCATTGCAGAGTGATTGTTGAGTTTTTTTTTATCTGTAAACCTGGCCTGTTTCTCCCTGTCCTTATAGTGCCCTTTTATTTGAGGTTGCAAAACAAGCGACTGCAAAAAAACATACAGCAAAGGCAACAGGAGGCAGGCAGCACACACCGGCAGGGTGCAAACACTGCAATGTAATTGCGTTCACATGTTTAAAATGGCGGGGTGTTTGCGTCCTTGTGGGTCTAATGTTATTCCTTTAACTTTTGGACAGTACTTTTTAGGTCTAGTTTTTTTCACTAACTTTTAGCTGTGCTGCTGTACAACATGGCTAAACACATTGACAATGTCAATATCTCTTGCATAGACAAGACCTATTGGCTTTGTCAATGCTTCTTTCTTTTGCCCCCCTCCCACACACTTAAGTCCTCCCTGCGTCTCCTGAGTAGGCCTGCCCCTGGGATGCTCTGTGCACAACCCCCCCACATCTGGACAGGGAGGTGACGAGCTCCTGCACGAGCATGCAAGTTTCCGCCTCATGACCCCACAAGCTTGCAGTGCTTTGGGAGGCCTGTGAGCCACCAGAGAATACCCCACCTGTCTCACACCAACAGGTGACACACAAGCCTCTCTCATTATGCCCGAAGTCAGCATCGAATAGCAATGCATTTCATCCTGTGACTATCTTCTCTGTCCCGCAGATATTTAGGCAACACAGATAGTTGGTGACTGCCATCAACTCCCAGCAGCTGCTTCTGTGGTAGCTAAGTAGCAACAATTGAAGCCTGTGCACATCTGACATTATTGAATAAAGGATTTTAAAATATGTAGTTACTGAGTCTCATTTGGTGTTCCTTGTGCTGTGTTTTGCAGGCTGTACTGCTTTGAAAAACACTTTCAAATTTCAATATTGGCCTTCACTTTGCACACAACTGTGGATGAGAGCTGAGCAGTCCTAGTTGTTTTTTTAGGTCAAAGCCTACCGGGTTTGCAAATGACATCTTGGGGACATTCTGAAAGCTTCCCTGGTAATGCCTTCTGCCCATTGCTTACACTTGGCTTTGTGTTTTGTAACCCACATTTGCTTGCTTTCTATTTGATGCCTTTATTTGTTGTAGACTGTGCAGCTTCAGTTTGTCCTTCCGGTGGAGCATAGCCTATTTACTGTATGCTCAATTTCTGTAACCACCCCTTTAAATCTTGTTACATTAGCTGCGCATTCAAAGACCGAGGTCAAATGTAAGGCTCTGTCTTCTGAGGTAGCTTGGTGTTTAGTTTTCTTTCTTTGACTTCAAAGTGAGAGTATTTATGTGACAATCTTGCTGTGAAAGCAAAGGCTTTTCTTAAGTACACAACACTGAGTAAATGTCTGTAAATGAACTATGCAGATATTTCAGAATATATCAGAATTAAGAAAGTACTAATGAAACACATTCTTTAGTAATTCTGAAGTGTGGTGGAAACAAATATTTTGTTATGACCAAAACCAATGTGTGGAACGATAATTCCACACATTATTGCACTGTATACTTTTATCAATCAAACTGTTTGTTTCTGCAAATGTAATAGTAATTTCAATTGAAAATGTAATGTCTGTATTGGCAGTGCGCTACCACACCATGCATACTACACACTACGCCACTCTACTCTACACTACGCCACTCCACTCTACAACATGCCACTCCACTCTACAATATGCCAGTTCATGACACTTCAATCCACACCACAGTACAACGTGCCACTCCACTCTACGCCATTCCACTCTAAGATACTCTACAACATTTTACTCCTCTCTACGACACGCCACGCCATTTTACTCCACTCTCAGTCATACTACTCCACTCTACTATGCCACTCTACTCCACTCTATGATACTCTATGCTACTCCACTCTGTGAAATCTACTCCACTCTACGCGACTCCACCCTATGTCAAACCACTTTACCCCAATATACTCTACGACACTCCAATTCATTCTATGACACTTTACTCAACTATATGCCACTCCACTTTACGACAATCTACTCCACTCTACGCAACTCCCTCTACGCCACTCCATGCCACTTTACTGCACTCTATGACACTCCACTCTACTCCACTCTAAGACACTCTATGCCACTCTACTCTCTCCACGACACTCTATGTCTCTCCACTCTACTCTTCAACACTCTACTCAACTTTACACCACTCCAGTCTATGACACTCTATACCACTCCACTGTATGACACTCTACACCCCTCCACTTTACTCCCTCCATGACACTCTATGCTGCTTTACTCTATGACACTCCATTGTACGACACTCTATTCCACTTTATGCCCCTCCATGACATGCCATTCCACAACATGCCACTCCACACCGCTCCACACCACTCTATTCTACTCCACTCTGCGTGACTCCATGCCACTTTATGCTACTCCATGACTCTCTATGCAACTCCATTATATGCCCCTCTATGCCACTCTACGACAATCTACTACACTCTACCCCACAATACAGAACTCCCTCTATGCCACTCCATTCCACTTTACTTCACTCTACGCCACTCTACTCTACAACACTCTTCTCCAATCCACTCGACAACACTCTATGTCACTCCACTGTACCCACTCTACTCCACTACACTCTACACCCTTACACTCTACTCCACAACACTCTATGCCACTCTGCGCCACACCATGACACTCTACGCCACTCCACAACAACCTACGCCACTCCATGACACTTCACTCGACGTTACTCCTCTAAACGACACTCCATTCTCTTCTATGCCACTAACCTTTAGCCATGCTGAACAGCAGCCACTCTGGAGTACAACATGGTTAAAACAAATTGGTACAACCAATAGCTCTTGCTTTCCCAATGCATGTCTATCATGGATTGGATGGTGAAGGTTTAGTATGCTGTTCATTGTGTGACGTGGCGACAGTCTTGTTAACTCACAAATGTACTGGCCATTCAAAAGGTCCCTCTCTCTCTCAATAGGCACGTCTGATACAGACTCAGTCAATGAGAGGGAAGGCAACAGGGAACTAGCTATTACTTTTTAGGGTCTCTATGGTGGCTTAGCAGACTCTGGAGGATAGGAGTGATCTTGGGAAATTCTAGTATACTAGATAGCTTTTGACCCCTTTGCCATCAACTTTTCTGGTCCGCTCATCTTTGAGGCTTTCCAGCTTTGAGTTCCAGGCGGCAGGATATGGGCTGCAAGACAGGGACTGTGAAGCAGGTGAGGCTGGATTCTTTGGATATCTATGTGCTGAGGGGTCCGGGGTACTTTGTGATTTCAAACGTTACACACATAAGTAGAATACTCTTAGGAGAAATTTGTGAACTACCAATTAATCTTCAAAAGTATCAAACCTGGCTAAAGTCGATTTAAACATGGCCTCCAAGAACAATACACCATTAAACCAACATGCTCAATCACAACAAACAAGAATTTCAATGTGTACAAGCTCAAGGAATGGAAAGATAAAGCAAGGAATTTAACACAGCAACTCCTCTCTCTCGATGAACCGCCAGATCAACGCCGTCTCCTCATCATGCTTCCACACTCTTCGCCTGCTTCAAAAGACCTTCAGATGGATCCCCACTGAGGCTAGAAAGACTGTCACCCATGCACTCATGAGCAGCAGACTTGACTATGGCAACGCACTCTACGTAGGCGTCACACAGAAAATCATAAGAAGACTACGGAACGTTCAGAACACCGCAGCCAGACTGGCCCTCAACACCCCCTGCCACAGCCACATCTCTGAACACCTGCAAGAACTTCACTGGCTCCCAGTCAACAAAAGAGTCACGTTCAAGCTCCTCACACACAGCTACAAAGCCCTCCATGACGCTGGACCAGCGCCTCTCATTCCACGTACCCACCAGACACCTTCGGCGAACTGGCCCCCGTCACCTTCCCTCGGATCGGCAAGTCCAAGACCGAAGGAAGATCCTTCTCCTACCTCGCTGCCAAAATCTGAAATACCATGCCTCTCCACCATAGGCTATCCCAGACGCTAACCTATTTCAGGAAGGATCTCAAGACCTGGCTCTACCACTGAACCTCAGCGCCCAGTAGGACCTGCAGCCTCCCCTTCCCACCAGCGCCTTGTGACCCTAGCGGGTGAGTAGTCACGCTTATCAAATACTGATTGATTAATTGATTGACATTCCTAAGTATTTTATATGTAGAAGAAATTTCAAACATACTACAGGGAGCAATCTTTTAGAGCTATTGGTCATATTATTGGAATAAAGGGTCATGGAGCAAGAGAAAAACCAGACAAACATTACTCAGGGAAAACTGGAAATAAATTCAGCAGGGTTTAGAGGCTGACATGGATGAGTAATAAAACAGTGTACGTGGCATAAAGACCTGAGAAGTGCCAAGAGTACGCTGGAAAACGGGCTGACTGGATGAGACCGGCAGCAGTCATTATCTGCTTCAAATTCTCAGTTTTTAAGTTCCTCTGATTGTGTACTCTAAGTGCTCGGATACTATTCTCAGTTCACACACTAAATGTGACAGGAACGACCATGCACCTGTGATGTAAATAATACCCTATATATTGCCATATCCATGTATTGTACTGCTCAAGATACCTGATACAGCAGCTCACGGCTCACACCTGGAATGAAAAAGAACCTGTTAGCAGTGTTCGGAGGACTACTACACCATGCAATTACAAGCCACTGACTTCGTGCTTATCTGTTCAGCCAGGTAATTACAGAGGAGTTGGCCGACACTTGGTGACACCATCTACTCTTGTCAAATAAACTCTTCCTATTCAAAAGCAGGTATACAGCTTACACTGAAATTTAATAGCATCAGCTTGTTGAAAAGACACCAACGTTACCTTTAAGTCTCAGTTGGCCTAAGCACTGCTAAATAACCAGACCCTTGGTATAGAAACCTCATTTTCAATACATATTATTCCCGAATGTCAAGGTACTTATCCAACTATCTTTTCAGTTAAAAAAAAATATGGTGGCATAATCATCAAATTCAATAAGCAACCACAGAAGCAGTTGAAGAGCAAATTCAAGAAAAACTGAAGCTCAAAACCAACACAAACGGGTCTATCTAATTACACAATAATAACGTGCATTAAGTTTACTACTGATATAACATAGAAAGGACACAAGCAGAACAGAGGGAGAAAAACTTAAACGAAAATAAAAATATTTTAAAAATATAACATTGACTGCAAAGCATGTGACAAACTGGTCAATAAAACAAATCTTTTTATTCTAATCCTTTTCACTTTTCAAGAGCATCAGCAAGCCCATCGTCCCTTGATGCTCTGGACATTAGATTTGCAAATATTTAAAATATGGTTCTGACCTACAAAAAAACGCACATTGCTATTACTCGCATTTATTGATCAAAGAAATGGTCATGGGAAAGGCTGTTCTCATGGAATCAAGCCAGTAGTGAAGACCCAATCAGCACAGAGCCAGTAACCAAATTAATACAGTCAAATTCCACAAATCACAAACCCCTTACAATACCATAACAGTTAAAGTCCCAAGACAAAGCAGCAAGACCAACATAAATCAAACTCACACTACCCGAGATTACATCTCACACTACTCTCCACAAATGCTGTTCTTAACTCCATTCACCAAATGCCGTGGTCACAGCATAATCATGGATTTTATCTAGAGAGTAAATAATGCAATACTTGATTGCAAGAAGCTAGCAAAATAATATTATACACATCAATTTCTCAGCAGGTACAGTATGGGAATAGTTTCAATATTTTTAGCAGTTATATATTTACAAATGTGAAAATTTCAGCAGTACTTCAGTTGTGCTTCTCAGCAGAACAAACTTGTTTTCCCCAAGGACACTGAAAGCACGTGTTTTGGAGGGGCTCATTAATATGCAAGAAAATGAAACACTACATATTTTAAGGCAAATACAACTAATGATAAACAGGATACGTTAGCAACTCCACTGATGTTTAGGCAAGGAAACAGCATGATAATGAAGTCAGCAAACAATGTATTAATCCTGAAAAACAACACAGAATAGCTATTGAAAAAAACCAAAGAGAGTTCTTACACCTTGAGGGTGGTGGTGGCTGAATCAACTAAACAAACCTGTTTATCACCTCGGACGAGCTGAACAACACACAATTCACCCGAGGAGCTCTGCTTATCACTTTTCGTCAGATTGATCGTGACGTTCCAGTAAATTGGCCAGTGGAGTAAACATAGATGGGTCCTTCTTACATAGTGCACTTAGGCAAATAATCCCTGGAGACTGGCCCCTAATTACGAGGCTGACTAAGAGGCTTCATCCCATGTAACGTTTTTTCAGAACTTTACGCGCAATGAAGATAGTTCAGTCGCGACTAACTGCAGATGAGAAATGAGGGAAGGTGGTAATACGGCTCTAATATGGCTGGGCCTGTCCACAGCCCTCAACAACGCCCCATATCAATCCGCAGAACACGGACATTAAAGGTTAAACCCTGAAAGGGATTACCTCTTTTTTTCCAGAAAGAACATAGGTCATTTCTTGACCACCTCATAAATCTGCCCAGTCGCAAATCAGATGTGGAGTATCAGAAGGGCCCCCGTGTTTATGTCTTGCCTAGAGGTAGCTTTGGCAGTCTGTTGTTAACAAACTATTGTCTCAAATACATTGAAATAAATACATACAGTGGGCTTTTGTCAATCCCTTGCTCATGATTAGATGCCTTTCTTGTCTTTCTCATATGCCCCCCATTTCTTATTTAATGGCTATCCTCTATGTTTTTTGCTTGTCTAGACTCTGGACCATTTCTTCTTTAGTATGTCCTCAATGGATAACTTGTGTTCTTCGACTGGTGCATTCAGGTAACTACTTTTCTCTTTCCCTTTTAGCAGTTCATGGGAGTTCATGTGTTTTTTGGCTCTCTCCCTCGTGTGCTGGTTCCCTCCTCAAATTTCCACCTGCTCTCTGTTTTGCTCCTTCCATTCCTTCACCGTCCCCTCCCCATCTGACTTTTCTTTTTTAATTTTCAACCCCTTTTCTCTTCCGTTGTTCCTGCGTCGCTGCTCCGGCTGCTCGGTGGCACTAAATTACTTCTCACCACCTGATCTTCCATTGCTCCCCCAGCTGCTCCTGCCATGTTCTTTTTTTGGGAGGTTAGCTTTTTTTAAATTCTTGTTTGGAGGACCCTACAGCTGTCATTTGCTACCCGGCCACTCCTTTCTTTTTTATAGACTTTTGCTCATGTGCTTCAAATTGACCACTCCAAGGTTGGTTTCCACTTCCACCATCTTAGAATGGTAAATAAAAAAATAAAAACTGGTCACTTCATCATGGCATATGCAGCATGATTCACTATGAGGTAGCTGCCGTAGCACCATGACACATATGTGCGCATGCATGAGACGCATGCAAGACTATGCATCGTTGCACTTTTTTTTGCAGATTCTGTTTAGTGTCATAAATTAAAACATTTCTCTTTTTGCCGATGCTGAACTCGGCAAGGCCAAAAAGCAGGACTGATTGCCTTTGCCAAGTCTTGTTTTAAATTCACACCCTATCCTTCAAGCCATATTTTGACAAAGTAGCCCAGTCGTTCAGTTTACATCTCAGGCTCCTTAAGAAACGTTCCCAATTATCTATTGTCACTACATTAACTTTCCCATGAGTTGATTGTGCTAATAACCTATTTGTATTGCTTCCCTGATACATTAATGATAGGCTCCCACTACAGACCAACAGGAATTCTTTGCTCGGCTGATACGGGTTTGCTGAAAGTTCCACAAATATATACAACCTATCGAGGAGATAGAATATTCTTGGTTGAAGTGACATCTCTGGGGAATAAACTACACTATAAACTCAGATTACAAATCAATTATTTGGGATTTTTAAGCCTTTGATAACCATTATCTTCCCTTCTTCTTCTACTCTTGAAAGTAAAAACAGAATAGATCAATTTATACACTCCATATTTAACCCAAAGTAGTTGAGCTGTTTTTCTAAATGAATAAACACTAAATAAAATTAAAGATACCCAGATGTGGGTCCCGTACACACTGTGCCACTGGAACCAAGCTATCCCCGGCTAATAAAGGTGAAACCGGTCCTGGGTTGCTTGGGTTCTGGTTCAAGGAGGACCTGGCCTGGTAGTCCAGGCTGGACTGTTCCCATTGGAGCAGGGTGAAGACTGATTTGCATATGACTGGGTCCAAACTGAGGTGGCATGGTATGCAAAATAACGATAGACTGGGATGCTGCCTGAGTGATTACCAGTAGTGGAGATTGATTCAAGCATTCCATCTATCACTTTTTCCCATACTTTTTTGTATATTTCAGTGAGAATGTATTACAGGCATGGTAGTAGCCAGATTAAAGACAGTCTTCTTTTGTAGTTTATTAAATATTCACGACGTACAATAAACATATCATCTGGCATTTGTGCATCTCATGGACGATCTGTCGGGACCATAAGCCCTAGGTTCAGGTCCAGTCCATCTTGCAGAAACATTGGAGATGCTAATATTGTCCAACTCTTGAGTTGCAACACTCGTTTCTGTTTATAGTGCGACAAAAACCAAGGTGAAAATCCTATCTACATTATCTTTGAAACCATACAGTAAAAAAGCAATCAGGTCTTGGAATGTCTTTTTGCTGTTCATTATAGAGGAATGGTTATGGACATGGTTCTTGGAATCTAAGAGATACCTCACTCTCGCCCCCTCTTCAGAGTCAACAGGGGTCTCCATGAAATGTAATTTTTCTTGTGCATATAAGGCCATGTTTAGGGTGATCACTATGTGGTCTGGAGATGCGGATCTTGTCAGTGTTTGATTCATAACCCCCCAGGAATTTGAAACCATCATGTCAGGGCATGTGCAACCTTTGAGATATCTTGGAACTATTACATATAACATGAACAGTGATAAAATCAACAGTCAAGGCTATAATTGAAATGAATAAGATATAACTGTTTATCTATTGCTTGTCACTTAAATGAAAGAAACAAGTTGAATGAATTGAGATGACACCATTGATAACTTCATTACAGAATAAACAAGTGCAAACTGATGGGAGTATGGTTCCACTGCTGTGCACAGGGAGACACATTACATTTAGAGGCAATGCTATATGAACATCTTCAGACCAGCGGCTGTAGGTCACCTCTATTACACACAAGGGCTGACCATCTTTCTTCCCATAAGTAGAGGACAACTTATGACTTCATATCAATAGGTATCAACCATATATATGCTCGCTGGTGACTCTTGTACGTGCACATAAATCTGTACCTCATTGCATGAAGATGTGCCACTAAACCATCCAGAACCTGAGTAAAGTCACAAGCTGCAATCCAGGTCAAATAAGACAGCAGTGTTCACATAAACTGACCTCCTCTGAGAAACTAAAAGCGCAGAGGCAAACTATTGATCAATTAATAATTTAAAATATGCCTGGGCGACCATGGTCAGCTTCTTGTAGTACAGGATCCTTTAAAGTATTTTGAGATTTTGAAAAGGAATAATTCTCTTAATTGTGCGTCTATAGCGAAATAACAGAAATTCCAACCTTGATTATTAAACTATACCACAATGCTTAATATATATCTGGATTTGTAGCCATTTTGTAAGGACCTCAGCCATGTACATATTGTGCCCCAGTTATGAAACCTGAGTTGTGCAGGACAAGAGATTTTGAAACACTAAAACATAAATAAGCTAGCTGTGAAACTTAGGGCCTCATTTAGAGTTTTGCAGTGAGGATATTCCAGGAGACGGGGTGCCCTGTCTGCCAAATGTCTGGTTTGCCTGCTGCATTTAGTGTAGGATATGTAGCTGGTTCCGGCAGAGGAAATCGTTGACCGACGACTCGACTGACATTCGGCTGTCTGTGAAAATACCTCGGACCATCCATAATATATTTAGGGCAGATTTCTGTCATACTTTTCTTTAATAGCTCTTTATTAACTTCAAAACATATTGTATGTATATATTCTTATCACAGATGTCTTCAGAAGTGCTGCTGTCTGCAGTATACCTGGGCATACATACTGCAGTTACATGACGTATCAGAGCCAGTATTCACCAAAGGATATATGCACAAGAAAATATGTTCAACCTTGTTCTGTCATACTTTTCTTCTTGTTTAGGACCTCCAGGGAAAGCCTAGTGGTCCTGAACAAGAAACAAATAAATTACCCCCCCACCCCAAATGCTTGGAGAATACTCCCAGTGTGCCCGCAACATATATTTTTTTTGCTTTAGGGACACAAGCTACTGCTTTAGGAGTTTGCTTTTGAAAAACAAGAAACTATGTTTTCTGAATGCATGGTACTCACACACCAAAGCTTGTGTGCTTTCAGAGGAGCAGTCATAACACAGGGATCACCACTAGGAAGGCAGAGATCTCTAAATATTGTAGGCTGTTGTCCACCAGGGCAGCATATTATATCCCCCCTGCTGCTTTGGCGGAATGGAGTACAGCCCGGCAATGGCTAAATAAGCCCCTTGGGAATCTGAACTGGAATACATCAGCAAGGTTGTCACTTAATACGCCTCACTGTCTGCATAAAGGAACCTATAGCAATACGTAATAAGCACTGGCAAAGACAAGTGGTCTCGACTTTGAATGGGACAGGTCGACCTTCTCGTTTTGCCAATGCCTGTTGCTGAACAGCATCAGGAAAAAGAATAAAATATATTGTTGCTGATGCTGAATAGGAAAAAAAAGCCAGAACCTGGCCACAGCATGGTGCTTACGTGTTCATACATCTTGTCATGACAGCCACATTGGCTTTAGATCCTAGTCCGATAATGTATGCATGTACCACCACACGTGCATGTGTCATGAAGCACCAAATATTTTTTTCTTTTAATTTACCCTTCCAAGATTCCAAACAGCCATTTAGTGAAAAGAGTTCCGTAGTAGGAAATTGAAGCTGCTCAGTACTCTAAAACAGTAAGAAAAATAACTAGAAAAGTTTTTAAAACCAGGATGTGTCAAGGTGGGGGAAGCAACAGAGGAGGTGGGTGAGCAAGTCTATGCCACTGATTAATGGTGCTGAGGAAAAGAGGGGTGGGCAGTTATTTAAAAAAAAGTTGAGCTAAAGGGAAAAGGTTGGAGAAGTGATGAAAAAACTGGGAGTGAGGAACAACATGATGAGTGCCGGGCAGAATATGAAGGGAGAAGCAGCACACAGGGGAAAGGGGAGAGAACAAGAAAACACATGCACTCCTATGGAAAACTAAAAGCAAAAGAAAAAAGTAATTGCCTGAATGTAAGCAGCGAAAACATACAAGTCCTCAATTGAAAATGATGATAAAGAAGCTATGCTCCAAGGGAGGGTCAACGCAAGAAGAGGAAGGAAAACCACTGAATAAGAAGCAAGCAAATGAGATGGACAAGAAAGCCAACCATTGCTAAGTAATGGGCTGACCCAAAGCCAACATAAGTATTGGTATTGTACAAAATATATCTTTCAAAAACGGACAACTAAAGTTGTCTGGAGAGGAGACCAAAGAAAACCTTCAAATCCCCCGTGCTCTGGTAGACTATCACCAGTTTTTTAAAATGTTTTTGACCAGTCCAGTTGCCCAAGTTGGTTTCTGCAATGGACAAAGGGTTCCAAACCCCAGATAATACTGTGTTTAGAACTGTTTTGCCAGTTTCCTCAAGGTTTGTATCCGTTTGCCCAAATTAAAAACATAAAAAGGTGAAATGTAGGCAGAATGCCCTCCATTGTCAGAATTCCGTGTTTCGTGCAGAGAGAAATGCACAGAAAGAGGAATTGCTCTGCCATCTTGCATTGTCAGGGACAGAACAATACAATTACCTTGAGGGTAACTGCATTAAGTTAATTACACTGCTTGGACACTGACAAGAGGGGCTTTCTTCAAGGAACTGCCAGCTGCAAGTAAACAGTTGACTCTCTTCTGGTCAAACACTGAAAGATTTTTCTATCCCCGACATGAATTCTTTTCTGTGTACAAGTGGTTTCCAGTTTCTTAATCTGATCCTCTGTACTGAGAAAAAAAACTGATAGAAGGAACTTCTCTTCAGGACGATTGGAGATGAGAAGCTGCAAACGCCCTACACCTAGAGTGAGGCAGTCATCGCACAAAACCCTGAATTAAGTAGGTCAGTTGCGGAAGACCTGCAAGGTTTGATCTGAAAGTTCCTGTGAAACTAAGATGAATTGTGTTGTCTTGAACTGAAAGATTTCCCTGCTAATACTGTAAGGTCTTGGTACGACTGTGCAGGCATTTGCGGTTATGAAGAGGGAAGCTAGAATACGAATATGCCACCTTACTACGCATTCTTTTTCCCCGCAGGCAATTACAATGACCGCATTGTAACAACGCATACCATTACTCCAACATCCAGCGCCCCCCTCAGAGCAAGTCGTAACAACGACTTGCTCTAGGGGGGGAGCTGGATGTTGGAATAGTATAATTTACTATTCCAACTCCAGTTTGTGCAACAGTAGGGAAGGTGTTGGATTTTAAATCCAACACCTTCTGACCCCTCCGCAAGTCGTTGTTCCGACTTGCAGAGTAATGGTATGCGTTGTTACAACGCGGTCGTTGTAACGACCACGTTGTCATTGCCTGCGGGGAAAAGGATTTGTGGTAAACGATGTTTACCCTAGAATACTGTTGGTGGGTGGTTGCCATTTTACCAATGAGTAAAAGCCACTCCCACTTTTTCTCAGAAGTAATTCAGCTCCTGTGTCTATTGGCACTGATATCCTCCAGAGTTCTTGGTATCATAAACTCCTGATAGCACAATAGAACTCTGAAGAGAAGTAATTATTCTGTCACTGTAAACTCCACAATTGCCAACAAAGCTTAACTTTTAGGAGATTATAGCTTTATTTGCCACCGATATCGCAAGGAGGCTTGCAGAACAGAAGAGTTACTGTGTCAATGAAGGCCCTCATCCTCAAAAAAGGCAAGCAAAGTCTGCACAATTCAATCACAAAGATACAAGCAGTACTCCTGGGTTATCTCCCTTCTTTTGGACAATTTGTGTGCCTTGTTTTAATCAGATTAGCAAGTGTCAAAACTGTGCCTATAGAAGAGTTTCCACTGGCTCTTCCAAGCAGAGGTGTAAAGTTGGGGCTGAATTGGCCCTGCGGAAGCCTGCATCTCATTGAATTACTGCAACTGGAACAGATGCACAAAATACCATGCCTCAAATGCTGTTCGTGATGATTGCTCTTTGAGACGATAGCCAAAATACCAGTAAGCAACATATTGATTCCACAGAAAGGTATCTGCAATGGCAAGCCTACAGTGCAGGTAAGGAGAAAGATGTGAGATAATATATCCTGCATTCAAGCATTCATAGCTGTCGCTCTACGGAAGGGCAGATTTCCCCACACAAATATTGCCGGCTTGCATGGAGCGAGATACTAATATTTTGAAAGGTGCAGTTTCTACTGTAGTGGAAAGTGGATTGGAAAGACAAATCATGCCATCCTGGCCTCTGCCACAGCTGAAGTAAAAATCTACAGTTTCAAATTCAAGCAAGTGTTAGCAAGTCTCATGCATCTGGCATGCATTGTATAGATGTCAATCAGCTCTGTAGCTAGACTCTAAAAATAATGTATGTCAGTAATAAATGCAGTAAGCACAGGGTGGCATCATTATTCCATGCATGTGATATTGTGAAATAGAAAAGTAGAAAGTACATTTCTGCATCACCAATGACATAACTAAATGCCATTTGCACAATGTAACAATCTGGTATATGTCCTGGCCCTGTATTGATCTCACTGACTCTGGCAATAAACAGGTGAGCTGTGTGTGGCAGACACTAAAAACAGTAGATGCATTTCCTCACAGTCAGCACATCCAACCATTTTATCTGTCCACTTCTACACTTACTCTCTCCCATCCTTATTCCTGTCCACAGAAACCCTCCACTTCTACAATTACTCTCCCTCACCCTTCTTCCTGCCTCCAGAACAAACAACCTTCTGCAGTGTCAGGTACCAATAGCTCTCTCCTTCATTATGCCAACTTCCTCTATCACAGTCCGGCACAAGACTATGAAGTTGAAAGTGATGGGCATAGTCGAGGAGAAAACCTATGATAGTTGACTCTGCTGTTTGATGCTCTGGGTACTCCGTAGAGAGAGGAGGATGAATTGGCTGATCTGTGCAGCTTTTTCTCCTTCACACAAAGGGAAATAAAACTCCACAATAGTGACTGGAATTCTTACAACCACAGTATTCAGGGATATGTGAATTTACTCTCAGGGTCTTTCTTTTATGTCTTCATTCGGCTTAGCCCAGCCGCAACAAGAAAGGACCAACAATACTCAACCCAATGTGAGTTCACCCAACTGCTATAATACATCATCCCTACCTGACTCAACAAGCAACCCAAGCCTCTTTTATTCCGTGTGGGCCTCCCAGTGAGGTGTATCTTGACTTCTATGCATAGCAATAAAGAAATGTTGCCCTAGGATACCACACTACATTGAAAACTAAAACTGTAATGGGAATGTCTTTAACTTTTGTACCTAGACTCTTTGAACATCCCTTTCAACTAGCCAACTCTTTGTTTAACTAAACTGTGCCTAAATGCAAGATGACCAGTCATGCACAGCTATACATTCACAAGTAGTGATGCATGATAAAAACAATTTGGCAATGCAAGAAGGCTGGGAAATTGAGAGCCAGCTCAGTGAAAACAGCAACGTCGTTTAGAACAGCCATGCCCAACATGGACCATTAGTAAGCTAGACTTTCAACAAACAAATCTATACTAACCACTAGCGACATAACAAACAAACATACACAACCAAAACTGAATGAAAAAAGGCACTGATATCCATAAAGTGCTACGGTGCTACACAAATGACATAAAAAGGCAGACGTCAAATGCTAATAACGTAACATAGGCATCAGAGTCTAACTCTGCGCCACAAGAAACCATCTTGACGGCCTTTCTAGACCTTTTGTTGCCCGTAAGGGATGAGAACCAAACCCAGATTTGTTCTGCCTTATTAGGCATCATAATTTATACTGGAAGTTGTGTTCATATACACAGGGAGCAGGTCCATGCCTACCCCTTGTAAAGAATGCAGATTTACAAAAGGCTGGTGCTAACACTAAACAATAGCACTACATGAGTCACCAAGACAAACAAAGCATTGGAGAAAGACTGATTTTCAGACATTTATGGAATTAAATAATATATTTACTGAGCTAATTTAAAGACAGCAGTGACTTTAAATTCTACTGAAGTATGAGCATGCCGGAAGCAGGGGTGAGGAGATGACGAAAGCACAGAATCTAGATTTCGTTTTTCACTGGAACCTAACTTTATCCACCACATCAACAGTGTAGTAAAGAGTGTGTCTCGCTACCTGCACCTACATCAGGGAATACTTTCTGCGGTGAAGAGACAAATAACGGGCGGCCGTTAAAGTGTTGCTGGGGGGGGTCCATTCAATACATAAAGATTATAAATATATGGGTATGTCTATAAGAATACATCACTAAGAAATAAGGACAGTAGGTGGGGTGATGTAATGCCTCAGCAAATCTGTTTTCGATTAACGTCTGCTGTTTATAAGTCTGTCTGTTTTTGATTTACTTTTGGAATGTCCAGTACACTCATGCCATTTAAAAGTCAATAAATTAACTTTTGAATAATAGATCGGTCTGGCACGTCGGATGCATATATTAAAGAATAATGATGATCTATGGTCGCCCGGGGGATTATGTGTATGTTCATTATGTATTTTCTAAGGTGAGCCAGCTACCACTGGGTCACTTTGCCCCTTAGCGTCCTCATGGTGGCCACATCCCGGCTGCAGTATGGCGATGCTGTATGCAGAGCGCAGCTCGCAAAACACATCTGAAAAGTATAAATCAGATTTTTTTCTTGCTCTGGTATGCAAATAGGTTGGAACAAGAGCACTAACACATGCACTCCATGTAAACACCTCCTTGCAGCAGTTGAGTACTACTCCCCTGGCCTGCTCCAGCTTTCTTTGCCACAATATACTGCAATTCCATTTGATCCATCGCACTGTTGGGAGCCAGTCAGCTGCTCTGGCTGCCAAGCAGACTACACCATTGGTCGCCCTCGGGTCTAGAAATTGTGGTCCAATTTTGTGGGTTGAGCAACCATTGGATGGAGCAATACTCTGCAGCCAGGCGACCAGCCTATAAGCACAAGCGGCACAGTGAGAAACTTCTGTCTATGGGCTTCTAACATAATCTATGATCTAACACGTGACAAGAAAACGGGGGCATTTCCGAGGTGAAAATAATAGAAAGCAACAAAGTGCGCTGCTGTTTTGTATTCCTTATACTCGAAAATAGCTCCTTTTGGTATCTGCAAATGTAGCTACAATGAAATGGCGAGCATCAACACTGATGAACTACCTTGTACAATTAGGCTGTGTGTGATAAATGTGGAGATCAAAGATGCAAGCAGTAGAATGGGTTTTTAGATCTGGGCGGATGTACGGCTCTGATAGGAATCTCAAGACATGAGGAACTCATCAAAGGGTAAGGGACGTTTCCAATAAGCTCCAGACAAGTAAATCTATTATTTATATGTAGAACACATTTTCTCGAACGCAACACAAGTTGTAATTTGAAATAAAATACTGAACTACAATCTGTTTGTTATAGGGATGACTGGGTGTCCTCAAAAGGCCGCTCTCCCGTGGAAGTGTGTTTTGTTATGTACTCTGACTACTATGATCTAAATATAACAGATTTTAAAATAACCGTAAAGAATGCTTAGTGTGTTACTTATTTTATAATTCAGAGCAAAATAACTCAAAGCGGCAGAGCACTGAATTGCGCTCATTAAAGGCTGTGAGAGAGAGACACCAAACTAAGATCTGTAAGAAAAGGGACACAAAGGGCCGAGGGACACAAATAAAAACAAGCATTTGCAATGCAATAGGTCTCGCATTTGCAAAAGTTTGAGCCATTGGCATTGTAAATGACAAACCCTTCATCCATGTATTGGTTTTGAAAACAGATAAATAAATGGCATTGTCATTTACAATGCCAATAGGTTAAACTCTGGCATTGTAAATGACAATGCCTTTTATCCATGTTTTTAAAAAAGAAACATAAATAAAACGCATTGGCATTTACAATACCAATAGCTCAAACTCGTGTAAATACTCGTGTAAATACCAAAAATACTCGATCTCTGATCAGCAATTGATGCTTCTGCTTTTCAAACTTAAAAACATATGTTGTATTAGAAACACCTTAAACAAATGTAATGCAAAAATGTCCCTTTTGAAAATATGTCGTCCATACATAACTAGTATTTTATAGGATAAGCAAATAATGCACACATATATGCACGGTCTGTGAAGCACTAGATATAAAGGGGCAGAGAAAAACACATAGTCCTGTTTCCCCAGTCCGCAACCTCTAAAAACCACCAACAACAGACATAGTAGAATTATTTTGTGATGTCTGCTGCGGCTTTGAACTGCTCAGTGAAATATCTCACTGGATTAGGTAGGTCACTAAACCTACAACAAGTGCTCCTTTAAATGTCTTGTAATTTATATGCGTGGATACAGCTGAAGTACACTGTCCCGTCCTACACAACCACTGCCCCTACAGCTGTGGCAAGTAGAATTTGTGCATTTTTATATAGCACCAACTTTAAATGGGCATGCATAAAAGATTATGCGTGACACTATCTTACAAGCAAAATCAAGCAATATAGACAAGGGAAACATATATAAATCATAGAAATTACACCTATTTGAGCAACAAGAAACTCTAAGATATTAAAACTGCTGTAAGCAAGCAGCATTTTAGTAACTTTTGAACAGTTTGAGCTGGAAACAAAAACATTTTTGTCAAAATCTGCAGCTGCAGCAGATGATGGATTATGTGGCGAATGCGGCAAATCTATAATTATGCGAAAATTGCTGCAGCCACATAATTGCATAATTCCATTGGCCCTGGTTATAGGAGAAAAAGATAAGCAGTGACAGGAGGAAATGGAATGACAATAGAAAGGCGATTATATACTGTAGTGAGGCAGTGACAGAAGAGGGTGGACAGTGTATGATTACAGAATTTAGGGCAATGCCAACGGCAGGATGGGCAGTGGCAGAGACATGTTGTATAACGGAGAGATGAGCAGTAATTGGAGAGGGGACATGGGAAGTGAAAGGAGAGAGGACAGTAACATGAGGCAGAGTTAGAGGAGGGTAGTGACAGGAGGGAGAAATAATATGTGAAAACATAACTACGCCCAGTGTGAAGCTCTCTGAGGATGGAGAGGGAAACAGCAAAACGCGGGACAACACGCAAGAGCTATAGAAGGAGAGCTCGCAGTTTGAGTGACCTCAGTGTGAACAGTTTTTTAAATGCTGGAGTTCCTTTCTGTTAGATAGGGTGGAAACACAAAAAATCAAATCTGAACTTTCCTATTTGGAGCACAGTTTCAAAATCAAACAAGGAGTGCACTTACTAGAAACAGCTGGCAAATAGGGTGCCTGAGCCCTCCAGTTGCTGGCAGTGCGCCTCCACCAATCGCTCGTTGCCCCATACGGCTATAAGCGCGTTAGTTTCTGCTGGGGTCCAGGACATGCCGCGACAAGCGGCCGACGTGGAAAAGGAGACTGAGGGTGACGAGGCAAGGCCCGGACCACCGGCGCATCCCTCTAGAGGCGACGAATGGCTTGGGGTAGAAGGCGCCGACAACGATGGGCGTCCATCGCTCAGCCCAGGTGAAGTAGGGGACATAGCCTCGCGCTTCGGAATCTTCAGTGGCGGCGGAGCGGGATCAGATTGCAGATCCGACTCACAGGGCGCAGCCATTTCGACTCCTCAGAACCAGCGGGAAGTTACGTCTGAAACAAGCTGAAGACACGCCGTGAGCGTGCGCATCGGCTGCCTGGACAGGAGATGTGCACGCATATGGTGCGAGCAGGCGTTGTGATAACGCTGCGAGCCGTACGCGTGCACATCTCCTGTCTGTTTAAGTTTTGGCACAGACAGTTGATGTGCACGCGTACGGCTTGCGGCGCTATTACAACTCCTGCTCGCACCATGCGCGTGCACATCTCCTGTCCCGCATCGGAGCAAAAGTCGGCAACAATAGATCTCGCATAGCGAGCAGCGCTTTGCGCTGCATCGCTAGGCGAGACCTAAAAAAATACATAACATTCACTGCTATTGCTAAAGTGAAACTGTGAGTTGAACAAAAAATATTCTGGAGAGGGAAATTTTGTATTTATTTATAACAGATCAGGGTGAAAAATAATTAAACTGTGGTTTTTAACATAACTGGACAATCAATGTGTGAGAACCGGAAATCTCAACTGGTCATAACTTTGACTTATATGCGCTCAATGTAAGTCCAACCTCTGTTTGCACCAGTCGGCATTAGGATATCTTGATAGCCAACAGTTAGCGCTGCCTTGTTCGTAATTCCGCCTGCTCTCGAAAGATGCACTTTCCAACTGCTGTTCTGCCCTGGCACACTAAGCAGCCTTGTTGGGGGTGCACGACAGCCAGGAGGAGGGACAGATGTTGGAATCTGCTAGGTTCAGAACTCTGCCTCTTCAAGAGGTGAGCATGTTGATGACAGCAGCAGATGACCACAAGTTGGAGCCGCCTGGCTACCCTACCTTCTTCAGCCCACTACAGGAACACTGCTGATCAGGAAGCCATGGGTGGCCCTTCAGCCAGGGGCTGCGGGCTCCAACTCTAACACTAACACTACATACAACTTGACTTGAGAGGGAGTCAGACACAGAGCATCTCCCTGGCATCATACGGGGCACACGAACATGATGAGCAGCAGCCTGACCTATTGAGTGATGTCTTGGCACATTCATCAGAAGCCTGGAACATCATTAGGCTCTGTGGCATGGTGAGCAGCCCCAAGGCATAATGCTGAACATCATGGTGGTGCATTAGTATCTTAGCATTCCTTCGAGTATCCCAGTAGCTTGACCAAGCACGCTGGCACAAGGTGCAGCATCCTGATATACTCAGCAGCACCAGAGGGTGTGCTTCCTCCTAGTATACCAAAAGCATCTGTTTTTATCAGTGAACTCTTTGTATACTGAGCATCACCCTGTAATAAGTGCCAGTGCCCTGGCATGTTGAGCATCACCTGGCATATAAAGTGGCATTATAGTAAATGCAACAGAAATATCGCACACATGCTGTGCATTACTGTCGCATAAGACTCAGATCCAAGGAATAACAGTGAACACTCGGATGCATTAGCAGCACATTATAATGCTTAGAAGCCCCCCACCATATTGTACCACAGCCTGGCATCGCAAGAGAACAGTAGCATGAGCCTAATCACACTGGGACATTGAGCAGGCCTTCACTGTGCAGCATCCTTGCATAAGGAGAACACCCCTGGCATTTCCTGTAAAATCCTTGGATACAGAGCAGCACCTCCTATTACTGGACAACAGCCCTGAACAACCTGGGCAGCAAACTACTTTTATTGATAAGGCCATGGAATATTGAAACAGCAGAGCAATAGAACTGCAAACACATTCTCCTAATGAACTGGCTTATTATATCACGGGCATCACTTTGGCAGAATGGGCAGCTCTCTTATGTTACTGACTGCAACATGACTTATTAAACAAAATGCTGCAACATTAAGCAGCATGGTCCTGGCAGCACCTGAGATTCTAGGCAGCACAATGACACAGTCAGCATCACAAATACAAATGACAACAAATTCTGGGGTATTATTAGAACACTGATGTCCGTGCGTGGGCAGTGGAGTGCCTTTGTGAGCAAAGCTGTAGCCACAGAGAATGTCCTTGAGAGTGCGCCACCTGTCTGACACAAAGGGAAGCATCCTGGCATACTGAGTCGCACTGTGATGCTCTGGCACCACGATACCTATGCCCACCAACCTGGCAGCACCTTAAAATACGCAGAACCACCATGGCGTATACAGTGGATACTACCTATGATAATAAAGATATTAAGCAGCACTTGGGATATTGGGAAGCACGCTTGTAGGATTGACAGCTGAGGGCATCCTGAAATAATGAACAGCATCATGAATTTCTAACCAGCAACCTGAAAAATTAAGCTGCACCGCTGGTGTTATCAATCAATCAATCAATCAGGTATTTGTGAAGCACGCTACTCACCCGTGAGGGTCTCAAGGCGCTGGAGGGGGGAGTTGTGCAGCTCCGTCTCACCCAAAGAGCCAGGTCTTGAGGCTTGGACTACTTCAGCAGCACAACCTTTATCGGTAGTCACATAGCAACTGATGGCAGCATCTCCTAGGAAACTGTGGTGCGCATTATGCTCCCTAGATGTTAAAATTGGTGCTTTATTTTGGGCAAAGCTTTTTTCTCCTGCAGCACCAAACAAGCACAAGTGCGTATTCATTGTTTCTTTTAGGTGAAATCCCTTTTTAATGGGCGCATGTAAATAACTGGTCCTGAGGCACAAAGATGGATTGCTTTCTGTAGCCAGTGGATTGTAATGTACATGAAATATAGTATGTGTTGGACTGCAACTTCAACTTCAACTTCCAGAAACCAACTAGTTGGGTGCCTAATGTTTTTAAATGCTGTCAATTTCAGCAGTTGGCATGTACACGTTCCAGGACAAGTTTCTCAAAAACGTTTCTGCAGGAATGCTTTTCAGGCGCACATGATAATTAGCTCAGTTTCCAAATGCACATTCAAAAGAGTGGAAAGGCAATCTCTGGTGTGTTTCAAGGAGTACAGCACTCATTAATTATACAAGTGCATCTGGTGTTTGGACCTTCAACAGTTTTTGCTCCATTTAGAACCAAATATATGACAATATGATGAATCACCATATTATAAGAATGTCCCTTTCAGATGAAAAAAGTTGGACTTGGCACCAAATGCATTATTGTTTAAGCTAGGTACATAAACGTGGAGAATGCACTGCATGAAGTTCTAAACACCTCATTTTAGAATCTGGAATCTTCTGGTTTTTGATTGGGTTTGTCCTTTGGTCACTCTGAAAGCGAATAAAACATAGGGGACCATCACCCCAATTGCTACATTAATAAGAAGATAACAAAGACGCATGTAAAATTGTCCTTTGTGGACAGTGACAGAGGGTAACAGTTTGTGTTATCCCCCTTTTTTCATAAAAATACGTATGTGTGCCTGTCTGATTTATAGTAATGCTGCATTGTAAACAGCGATATGCTGCTCTCAAGGGTACCTTCCAGTCAGGAGCGGCCCGTGCAGGTAAGGGCGGTGAGCCAGGGTGCGGGGGACTCGACAGACGATGATGAATAATTAATTCATCATCTGAATGGAGTTCAGAAATTGAATGAGCAATAAAGATGCCTTGAAATTTAGTTTTCATCTTGTTACATTTGCTGAGTGTCAAAGCCATAGGGTAAATGTCGGGCTATGTTGTCTGACAAATTGCTGCTTATTCGTTTAACAGAGATTGGTGTTTACTTTTCTTTTCTGACTGCAAAGTGAGAGGATTTTGTAAAATGGACTATGTGGCATTCTTGCTGCAGTAAAAGTAGTGAAAGGAAAGGTTGTAGAATGTCATTTTCCCCTAATACAATACAATTTAAATACATGTAAATGTATTGTACAAATATTTCAATATATACAAGCAGTTAAGAAAGCAGAAGCGAAGCACTGTTTTTGAAATTTTTGAAGTGTAGTGGATGCAAAGATTTTTAATAGGAGCAAACCAATCAAGACCCTTGCTTTAAATTTAATTTTTACGAGGGGTTAACAGCTGCAAAGTTGAGCATGCATTGTTTTCTATTTTTTTCCTTTAAATTTACCTTATCTAACATAGTGGTCTGCCGTGTTAGAACAGTATATTAGAAATGGCCATACTGTGTTAATAAAATGCACTCACATGCGTCAAGATGCACGTGTACAAATGCGTCATGAGGCATGCATGTGCATGGGCAGCCAATGTGTATACATGTCACTATGCATGCTTGTGCATTGCCAGACATTGTGCAATTAATTATTTTTCATAGAAAATTCATTGTAAAATTGTCCATCGGTGAGCATGCATTCGTATGGGATCAACAATAAAAAAGGCACTGACAAAGCCAACAACACAGCCTTAGAAGTCCTCATCACACACCTGAAGGAACTCCACTGGCTCCACAAACAAGCACAATTCAAATTTTTCACCCACACTTTTAAGGCACTACATAATACTGGCCCAGCAAACCTCAACAATCGCATCTGCCTTCACAAACCTTCCAGCTTCCGCTCGTCCGGACTCCTATTTGCACAAATCCCACACATATGGAAACCCAGATCTTGCGGTCGAATCTTCTCCTACATCGCTCCTAAAGCATGGAACAATCTGGCACTACACAAAAGAGCCTCCTCCCCACTGCCTGAATTCCGCAAGAAGCTGAAGACATGGATTTTTGAGTAGTCCAACTAGGCCCTAGGTGTGCCTAGACTCACCCCTGCTCAGTGCTCCGATACCCTCCCAGGCGATAGTGTGCTCTACAAATCTGCATAACATTACGCAACAGAACACAGAGCAGAGACATATTTGCTTGCCAATGTGCTTATTAACATTTTCTTGACACGAGCAAGACACTATAAGGGGGGACATGGCAAACAATCCTCACCGAATGCTGTTTCCTATAGTTAAACTGCTTCATACATGATCTATTATCGGAAGCCTTCGATCTATAAATATATAAATATTAATTTATAGTGTTACAAAATATCAAAACGCTTGCAAACATTATCACTTCTGTGATAGCATGAATTATGAACTTCCATCAACACGGAGCACTTTTATCTTTTTAGTTTTATTTCAGGGAAAGTTTAATCATAATAAATCAGATATTGTCATCATGAAGCTATTCGTGCATCCTTAAACGTTCTATATTTTTAAAGGGTCAATTTTGCAGGTGCTCCTTTGTCCTTCTCATGATATATTGTTGATCAATTTTCATCTTTGTTCAGTCAACATAGGCGTTCAACTATAACATAGGCGTTCGACTATACTTTGTCCATATTACATAGAATCTACTTTGATGACTTTATATTTGAGATTGCATTTTTCACATGCAAGGGATAATTCATGGAATATATCGTCCATTATAATATGACTTTCTAATTTATTTTCCTTTTGAAATTTTGATAATTTTGATGTACCTATGTTTCAATTCAGGTCTTGCTCTGATATTTTGAAGACAGCACAACGCATTTGCTTTTTTATCTTGATGTTATCATAGTTTTTAATACATACATTTTACAGCAAACTATTGCCCTCAGGAATTAGTTATGTGCAGAATTATGCAGTAGATAAATAACTAACAACACAGTCAAACACTATTTTATTTGGATGCTAGAACATGCATGAAGGATTTACCAAGGCTACGGTTCTACAACTTTGTCAAATTCAAATGTGAAAGGCAATGTTTGTAGGGCTTTTGGTAGCTTATTCTAAATTACTGTTGTTATCCCCTTGACGGACATAATTGTCTCTTTGTGATTTGTTAGTTTGATATTTACAACTGTTTTGTTTTTTGATGTTTCAAACAGCAAACTGGCTTTTTACTCAAAGGATATGAACTGAAGTTACGAGGGTAGCCTTTCAGGCTGCAGAAA
Organism: Calotriton arnoldi; assembly: GCA_963921515.1. Lineage (NCBI taxonomy): Eukaryota > Metazoa > Chordata > Amphibia > Caudata > Salamandridae > Calotriton > Calotriton arnoldi. The sequence goes on along the minus strand of CAWUFW010004606.1, from coordinate 661,971 downwards.
TGTCATGTTTCCTGGATTCCCATATAATAATTTAGCACTTAGATTCATTGCATGTTCATTATATATCTACCATGCACCCTAAAAACATGCCATCATGGTGTCTCTCGAGGACAATGGAGCTCCCCGAGTTAGAGCCAACAGCACATTTACTTTGACTGGGGCACTGAGACACAAAGTAGCCCCCCCCCCCCTGATGGTAAAATCAGCAATTCACAAACTAAATATGCTCGTAAACGAATCAAAAATACCTCATGTGATAAAAGTGTAGACTTCCTTCTTTCATATAATAAATAGGTTGCAGCATGAGATACATAATTTATTGGAATCAGGTCTTTAGTTTATCCAGTAGTATTTATTGCCGGACACTAAATGAATCGCATAGAATCAGGATGAAAGGTACTCTCCCCATTCCTGCGTGATCATACCCAAGAGGATTAGCAAACAGGTGCCACTCACTCCAGATTGCAGACACTGTCATCATACACTAGTGCAAAAGCAATCTCAGAATTACACACAGACCGAATCCTTGACTGATTGACACCCATCAAAATACTTTTTGCCCATCATCTGTGATAACCACAAACTTCCAATATCTTCCCTATAAAGTTAATATACTAGTGAGGCACTAGTCGGTGAAGATGGTGCATTGATTTATTAAACAAGGTTGTTTCTTTTCCGGTCTTGAGAGAATCAGGGAGCCTTTCCTGTTTGGAAGAGGAGTTCATTGGCGTGAGAAAATAAATACAAATGGCAAAAACATTATTTTGCTTTGCCTGCAGAGATGTTTCTTGTGAAGAGTGTTTTCAAGGTTTTACATTCTTCTGCTTGTGTGTTTAAACCCTGTAGACAATAAACTGCGAAAGTTAAGAACCTTAGTGCACATTTGATACTGCTGATAATGTATTTGTTTTGCCTCACTATGTGTTTTAAAATCATTCCGTCTTCATAGCTTCATTTCGATGTTCATCTTTAGAACCCACATGTACTTAAAGACCCCTTTATCACACATGCTCCGTTGTAATGTTGTGTACAATGAACAATTTATTTTGATGCTTGTATGAGGGTCCATTAGCCCTAAGGGTCAGTCGCTTCCAGTTGTATATCAATCAATCAATCAATCATGTCACTTATAAAGCGCACTACATACCCGCGAGGGTCTCAAGGCGCTGGGGGAAGAGGGGGGTGGTGCTGCTACTGATCGAAGAGCCAGGTCTTGAGGAGTCTTCTGAAGGCCAGTAGGTCTTGGGTCTGTCGGAGATTGGTGGGGAGGGTGTTCCAGGTCTTGGCGGCGAGGTGGGAGAAGGATCTGCCGCCGGCGGTCGTTTTCCGGATGCGGGGGACTGTGGCGAGGGCGAGGCTGGTCGAGCGGAGCTGGCGGGTGGGGGTGTAGAAGCTGAGTCGTCTGTTGAGGTAGGCTGGTCCGGAGTTGTGGAGTGCTTTGTGTGCGTGGGTGAGGAGCTTGAAGGTTATCCTCTTGTTGACAGGGAGCCAGTGCAAGTCTCTCAGGTGGGGTGGGATGTGGCTGCGTCGGGGGATGTCGAGGATAAGACGTGCAGAGGCGTTCTGGATGCGTTGCAGCCGTCTCAGGAGCTTAGCCGTCGTTCCTGCGTAGAGGGCGTTTCCGTAGTCCAGCCTGCTGGTGACGAGGGCCTGGGTGACTGTTTTTCTTGTTTCGGTGGGGATCCACTTGAAGATCCTGCGGAGCATTCGGAGGATGTTGAAGCAGGATGAGGAAACGGCGTTGACCTGCTTAGTCATGGAGAGGGTGGGGTCGAGGATGACCCCTAGGTTGCGTACGTGGTCGGTGGGTGGCGGGGCTGTTCCCAGTGATGTTGGCCACCAGGAGTCGTCCCAGGCTGAAGGGTTGGAACCAAGGATGAGGACCTCCGTCTTGTCCGAGTTCAGCTTCAGGCGGCTGGTCCTCATCCATTCGGCGACGGCCTTCATTCCTTCGTGGAGGTGGGCTTTGGCGGTTTGAGGGTCTTTGGTGAGGGAGAGGATCAGCTGGGTGTCGTCGGCGTAGAAGATGATGTTGAGGTTGTGCTGTTGGGCGACGTGGGCGAGGGGTGCCATGTAGATGTTGAACAGCGTTGGGCTGAGGGAGGAGCCTTGGGGTACGCCGCAGATGATCTTGGTGGCCTTGGATCGGAAGGGGGCGAGGCGGACGCTTTGTGTTCTGCCGGAAAGGAAGGATGTGGTCCAGTCCAGGGCCTTCTCTTGGATCCCTGCGTCGTGAAGGCGAGTTCGTAGTGTGTGGTGGCAGACCGTGTCGAAGGCGGCTGATAGGTCCAGGAGGATGAGGGCTGCTGTTTCTCCGTTGTCTAGCAGGGTCCTGATGTCATCGGTGGCGGCGATGAGGGCGGTTTCGGTGCTGTGGTTGCTGCGGAAGCCGGACTGGGAAGGGTCCAGGATGTTGTTCTCCTCGAGGTAGCGGGTCAGTTGTTTGTTGACGATTTTCTCGGTGACCTTCGTGGGGAATGGGAGCAGAGAGATGGGTCGGAAGTTCTTGAGGTCCTTGGGGTCTGCCTTGGGTTTCTTGAGTAAGGCGGTGATCTCGGCGTGCTTCCAGCTTTCCGGGAAGGTTGCTGTCTACTTAAATATTGTTTTGTTTGTATAGATAGATCGATTCGGCTAGTTGACAGTATTCCTAATTCGGACCCTTTTTTATATAAGATATTATTAGGCTGACATAAATTGGAGAACTTGTTGACCAGTCTGCAATCCTAATGTAATTTATTTGGCAGTGATTGTGTATGTGCTTGTGCAATCTAAGCTTGTCTTATATATGAATTACTATCTGCTGCCAGTTTTACCCATATTAAACTCCCCTGTTTGTTAATTATAATTGCCTTTTCAGAGCCACTATGGTAGCCTATTCAGCATAAGAGACAACAGAGGTGTTAAAACAGTTTTTTGCTCCCCGAAAGATATTGTTGTTTGCTTATATAGCCTGTCCTCATTTCCCCACGGTGTAACAGAACCTGAAATAGGTTTCTTTATAGAATTGTGACTGAAGTATTATTTTTCTTGTTAAAGTGAGAATATATTAAACACTCTGCTAGATGTACTACTTGTGTACCTAAAAGTATGTTCTACAACTGAAATGCAGCTTCAAAAGGATTTCCTCCAACATCTGTCCCCCTGTGAACTCAATAATGTAGTAGGTAGTTCTGTAGGTGTGTCATATTTACAAATCTGAAACCCTCATTGATACGAGGGTAATGAACAATCCTATCTCTCCATGATTCCCAGTCTACTGTCAGGACTCAAGGATATTTTGTTTCATGCTAGTCCCCTATTAATAGCAGCTGTCATCTTTGGGGTTTTATCCAAAGGGAAAGCTCATTCTGTTCCACCTCCCCTGCTCTGTTCTATTTTCAGTACTGCTGAAAGTTGCAGTAAAGGCTTTCTCTTCTGCCCCAATGTCAGCATTAGCAGAGCCTCCAATGCCTACAAGAAGTATCCACTGAATGCTAATTAAAGGAGAATAAAACTTATGGATCAGCTGAAGCACCAGGTCCTTCTATTGGCTGACACCAGAAAGATGGGGTTGATCCACAAATTTCATGGGGAAATGATGGAACTTAACTTCAGGATGGTTGTTCCAGTATTGGAGAAACTCTATGACAATGATACAACAGTTTAGCTCCAACATGTCTGCTAGAGGGATATTTCTGGAGATGCACACTCACATATTTGTGTTACACATTTATGTATATTTTTTGCACTCCAAGTAGAAAATTGGTCTGTCCCTGGAGAAGGCTCTTCCACCGCACACTCTAAATATCCCTCCACATTCCACCTTGGTGTCTTATTTATGACTGCCTTTGACAGAAGCACATATGTATATGTTTCCAAGGTAGGAAACTACAGTTAAGAGGTTCAAGAAAACAATCTAGAAGTTTCTGGGTGTTCTGAAGTTGCATGTAGGCCTATTAAGATATGCTTACTATCAATCAAAAACCCAAATTTGCAATCTCAGAAATTATACCATAGTGACAGAATTTCTGCATTCACAAATAGAGTTTTTTAGCAGCTAAGTTTAACTAAAGTGTCTTCCAATGGCCCTGGCTGCGACTGCCTTATCTGGGGGGAGTGGGGGACCACGAACTGAAATTAACCCTGCGCTTTGCACGGCATGGGCGTGGAAGAAGCTCGCGACACGCGCACAATTGCCATATCTCTATGCCCCAAGACTCCCACTTGCTGCACATCCAGATATCTCCGCAGCTCAAGAACCTGCAGCTCTTACAGTATTAGGCGCGGTGGGGGTAACCCAATTAGGGGACCTATACAAACAAGGCCAGTTTAGATCTCTTGCTGACATACAGGGCGGTAGGGACCGGGGGTTCATGCTAGGGTTCACTTATGTGAGGGTGAGGCAGGCGATACGTGCTATTTACCCCGATTACCCTGCGGAACCCACGCCGTTATTAGCACTGCAGGCGGTGCTGGCGGGCGCGGACCGCACTGGACTGATAACCAAACTGTACACGACATCTCTCAGGGAGCGGGAGCAGCTCGATCCCCCTTCATACAGCAGATGGGTGGCTTTGCTAGGGGCCTCGCTGACGCCGGAGATGTGGAGGTTCTGCTGCATCCTTACTGGCCGACTTACTGCGAATTGTAACCTACGCATCATCCATTTTAAATATCTGCACCAACTGTACTATACCCCTATGCAATTGATGCGATTCGGTCTCCGGGAAAGCTCATGTTGTGTGAGGTGTGGGCAGGGGGATGCGGGCTTCTTACATCTTGCATGGTCTTGTACACATATATATAGATTCTGGGGTAAAGTTACTGATTTGCTAACGAAAGTTGTGGCTGAGCCTGTGCAATGCACCCCGGAGGTCTGTCTATTAGGTTGGGTACAGTATCTCAAGCCCTGCAATCGTAGACTGGTGGCTGTATCGACTTTGTTGGCCAAGAGGGCTGTGGCGCGGTGCTGGGGCTCTAGACTCACCCCAACTCTAAATAAGTGGGTCCGAGACTTACTGTATTGCAAAGAACAACTTGGGATATATGCTGAGGAGCTGCCTGAAGCCTCTCGCCCTAAGGACTTTTGGGCTCCACTTTCAGTATATTTACTTACCAACCCGGATATATAATAGATGCCGCAGAATGATGTTTTCTCACTGTTCATTTTTGGGACAATTATGGTTATAATGCTATAAACAGAGATGGGATGATACTATGGGGTCTAAGTGTTACTTACCAGTGCCACTGGGAACGGGGGGTGGTGGGAGGAGGGAGTTCTGTGTGGGTTGTTCTTTTTGCTTTATGTTATAAAATGCCGCTTGTTCTTACAAAATTGCTATTTCAGTTTGGCCTCCTGCGTGAGGGCCCAATGTGCATTTTACAAGCTGCTCAATAAAAAAAAAAAAAAAGTTTAACTAAAGTGCATAAAATAATAATAAATAACCTGATTTGTAAAGCGCATGTTTACGCCCCAAGGCGTGTCCCCACGTTTGGAAGGAAACCCATGAAAACCAGCAACCCAACAGTCACTACCAACCAAATAATAACTAAAGTGGGAGACAAAGCAGAGCCTTTAGGAACACTGCAATGACGGTTGAGTGTTCTACAAGGGAAATGGCAAAATTGTACCTTATATGTAGGAAGGGCCAAGTGAGGGTTGTATTGCATATTCGAGATGCGGATTCCAATATCTTTAGTCCACCGTATGATCAATGGTGTAAAATGTAGGAGATAGGACAAGTAGTATCAGCCCACAAGGGAGGCCTTGGTTCCGAGTGGATAGGTGCTCGTGTCTTATGTATAAAAGTGTTGGTTGTGTTCTGCTTTACGGCCAAAAACCTGATTGGAACTCACTGTGCAGGCCACTTGACTTCAGGTGGAAGAATAATTGCTATGAGATGACAGTTTCAAGTAGTTTACACATGCAGGTAAGCCATAAATGGTTACGTCTAATGTAGATTTCTTTTACATGGAGGTTATGCTTGCATGCTTGAAGGCCTGGTGATAACCCCAGTGGTTAAGGAGTTATTTACGAGGTTAGTGATGATTGGCATTATGGGTGGGAGGCAACACCGATGGCCTTCGCATTCGCAATTTCCGAGGATGGTGAGGACTTTTTGAAGGAGATCAAGACTGAGACTTTAATATTTGTGTCATACAGAAAATCATTCAAGGTGCCGCCACTTGGATGAAGGGCATGGTGACTCTGCTCTGTGTGGAGGTTCAAAGAATCAGTGACTCTGGATCTCAGGGTGGCAATTTTCTTAGTGCAGAATGCCATAAGATTGGAACTGAAATCAGAAGCATGTTACTCTGGGTGCTAGAGGAAACCAGATTGTTGCAGATGATGAAAGGTTCCTTGGTGGAGTTATGGGATACAGAGATTTAAGACTGGTACTGATACCAGTGTGCTTCTTGAGCTTGAACTTTTTAGATGTTAAAAAGAAGCCACGTCACAGAACGGGTTGATGGGAGGGCAGTGAGAAAGCTGCAGTTAGGTCGAGGACAGATTCTGTGAGCCAACGCAGGCCGATGGGCTCTCAGATATACTTGCGGCTGCTTCTTGGTCAGTACATAGCAAATCTTGAGAGAGAGGACAATCCAGTATGTCAGGATCTTCTTCTGCACTTCCTTCCCTTTCCCAGCCCCAGAGAACCCCACAGAAAACTGATTGCCTACATAGTGTTCCCTGGTACAATCAGGGTAAAATCTTAAAGCCCTTTTGACGCCCTCTCCTACTGTTTTGATGAGTTGGGGGGGGAACAAAGAACACAGGTTGGGTGATGGATTGCCTTACATGAAAGAGAAACATGACTTTTAACAAGCATACCACCCAAGTTCTCTGCGCTACTTGTCTAAGAAAAAGATGGTGTATGTTGGTTGCACTGAAAGCACCTGGAGTTCACTCACATGACGAACTGATGTAATCGCAATGAAGAAGACAGACTTCAAAGTCAAGAGATGCAGAGAGCAACTATGTATCAGCTCAAAGGGTGTACACGTGAGAAGGTCAGGTTAAGGTTCCACTGTGGCATCACAAGCAGCTTGGGAGGGAATACGTGTGTCAAACCTTTAATAAATCACACCACAACAGGTGATGTAAACAAGGACAGTTGCTCTGGTAAACATAGAAGGGCCAAAATGGCCAGAAAAAAACACATTAGTAGTGCTCACTGCAGACTTTGCTGAGTTAATAAAGAAACAAAAAGATGTCCAATGCTTGTAAAAAGCCCCACTCTAGTCCACAAATTTGTTCAGCGCCCGGCATCAAGGGATTTTATGGAAGGGTGCTTGGTGGAAAGAATTACATCCACCACCTCAGGTGGCAGGTCAAACTCACTCAGTTGCTGCTGCTCAATCTCCTAGCATGTAGGTGTAGGTTGCAGAGATTCGGGTGGAGAAGCATGCCCTATTGCTGCAACAGAAGATCCTCCTGAAGTGAAAGCCTGATAGGAGAATAGATGCTCATGTCCAGAAGTTCTGGGTACCACACTCTCCTGGCCCAATACGTAGCCCTAAGATGACATGGGTCTGGTTGTTCTTGACCTTTTTTCGAAGCTGAAATAGGAAAGGAAAGGGCACCAAGGACCCCGTTTCAGCTGGAATGCACCTTTAAAAACTGTTCTTGCAGAAACTCCAATGAGCAAAACTTTCAACATTGCGCTTCATCAACGGAGCCAAAAAGATCTAGCCAGAGTTCGCCCCATTGTTGGAAGAGGCCCTGAATCACCATGGGATGTAGATACCACTCATGATCTGCCAGAAGCCACCTACTCAACTTGTCCGCTTTGGCATTCAGAGTCACTACCAGGTGAGTTACAATCACGAAATGTCCTAATTCTCTAACCAACTCCAGGGGCACAGAGCATCCTGGCACAGGACCCAGCATCCCACTCCACCATGTTTGTTGCAATACCACATGGTGGTGGTGTTTTCTGTGAGAACTTACACCAGCCTCCCCTTGATAGGCAGGTTGAAGGCTTCCCGAGTCAAACGAATGGCCTGCAAATAGAACAGGTTTATGTGGAGACAAGCTTCTGTTGGAGACCAAAGTCCTCTGATCTCCACCTCCCCCAGATAGCCTCCCCAGCAGGGATGCATCCAGTCACCATAGTCAGCTTTGGGGAAACTTGACTTAACATGACAACCCATGCCAATGCTGTCACTGCCTCAAGCTTCCATAACCTGAAGATGCTGATGAAGATTTTCAAATAGCTCTCAATTAGCACCCGGACAACTGTCATGCATGCCCTGGTCATAAGCAAGCTGGACTATGGGAACACCTCTATGCCGGGATCAACAAAAAACTCACCAGAAGGCTGCAGACCATTCAGAACTCAGCGGCCGGAATCCCTCTCAACCTCCCATACCTCCACATTCACAAACGAGCACCATTCAAGTGACAACCCAAGTTCTCTGCGCCAACTTGTCTAAGAAAAAGGCGGTGCATGTTGGTTGCACTGAAAGCGCCTGGAGTTCACCCACATGAGGAACTGATGTAATCGCAATGAAGAAGACAGACTTCAAAGTCAGAAGATGCAGAGAGCAACTATGTATCAGCTCAAAGGGTGAACACATGAGAAGGTCAGGTTAAGGTTCCACTGTGGCATCACAAGCAGCTTGGGAGGGAATATATGTGTCAAACCTTTAATAAATCACATCACAACAGGTGATGTAAATAAGGACAGTTGGTCTGGTAAACGTAGAAGGGCCAAAATTGCCAGAAAAAAACACATTAGTAGTGCTCACTGCAGATTTTTCTGAGTTAATAAAGGAACAAAAAGATGTCCAATGCTTGTAAAAAGCAGCACACTAGTCCACAAATTTGTCCAGCGCCCGGCATCAAGGGATTTTATGGAAGGGTGATTGGTGGAAAGGATTACATCCACCACCTCAGGTGGCAGGTCAAAATCACTCAGTTGCTGCTGCTCAATCTACTAGCATGTAGGTGTAGGTTGCAGAGATTCGGGTGGAGAAGCATGCCTGTTGCTGCAACAGAAACTCCTCCTGAAGTAAAAGTCTGATAGGAGAATCAATGCTCATGTCCAGAAGTTCTGGGTACCACAATCTCCTGGCCCAATACGGAGCCCTAAGATGACGTGGGTCTGGTTGTTCTTGACCTTTTTTCAAAGCTGAAATAGGAGAGTAAAGGGCACCAAGGACCCAGTTCCAGCTGGAATGCATCTTTAAAAACTGTTCTTGCGAAAACTCCAATGAGCAAAACTTTCAACATTGCGCTTCATCAACGGAGCCAAAAGATTTAGCCAGAGTTCTCCCCATTGTTGGAAGAGGCCCTGAAACACAATGGGATGTAGATACTACTCATGATCTGCCAGAAGCCACCTACTCAACTTGTCCACTTTGGCATTCAGAGACCCTGCCAGGTGGTTCACCATCACGGAAATGTCCTGATGCTCTAACCAACTCCAGAGGCGCAGAGCCTCCTGGCACAAGACCCAGGATCCCACTCCACCCTATTTGCAATACCACATGGTGGTGGTGTTTTCTGTGAGAACTTACACCAGCCTCCCCTTGATAGGCAGGAGGAAGGCTTCCAGAGTCAAACGAATGGCCCGCAAATAGAACAGGTTTATGTGGAGCTAAGCTTCTGTTGGAGACCAACATCCTCTGATCTCCACCTCCCCCAAATAGCCTCTCCAGCAGGGATACATCAAGTCACCATAGTCAGCTTTGGGGAAACTTGACTTAACATGACCGCCTATGCCAATGCCGTCACTGCCTCATGCTTCCATAACCTGAAGATGCTGATGAAGATTTTCAAATGGCTCCCAATTAGCACCAGGAAAACTGTCATGCATGCCCTGGTCACAAGCAGGCTGGACTATGGGAACACCTCTATCCTGGGATACTGTCATGCATGCCCTGGTCACAAGCAGGCTGGACTATGGGAACACCTCTATGCCGGGATCAAAAAAAACTCACCAGAAGGCTGCAGACCATTCAGAACTCAGCAGCCGGAATCCCTCTCAACCTCCCATGCCTGCACATTCACAAACGAGCACAATTCAAACTCCTCACCCACACTTTCACGGCCCTACATAACACTGGCCCAGCATACCTCAAGAATCGCATCTGCTTTCACAAACTTTCCAGACACCTCTGCTTGTCTGGACTCCACTAGCACAAATTCCACGCAAACGGAAAACCAGATTTGGCGATCAAGCCTCCTCCTACATCACTCCCAAAGCATGGAACAAGCTGCCGCTACACATAAAAACCTCCTCCTCAGTCCTGAATTCCACAAGTAGCTGAAGACCTGGCATCTCAAGTAGTCCCACTAGGCCTTAGGTGTTCCTAGACTCGCACTTGCTCAGTGCTAGGATACCTCCTGGGTGATAGCGGTCTCTACAAATCTTCATATCAAACCAGAACATAACAAGGGAGAAGGGCCTGTCACTGGAGAAATTGTGCTCAAACAGCTACTACTGAAGACTGAGAGCAGTCTCCCATTAGATTTCCTTGATGCTTGGGCCATTGGAACTTTAGATTCCATTGCGGAAACCACATATGCCACCTGTCGTACCTGACAAGGAGGATGCAAAAAACTAATAGGCCAATAAGTCTCATAACTACTCACACCATGATCCATGGCCAAGGCTCAAACATCTGGATCATAGTCTGGATTTCTTGCATCAGAGGGAAGATCTGGAACTGCAATGTCTCCAAGACAGCTCCAATGAGTGAAAAAGGAGTCAGGTGCAAATTCTGCTAGTTGATATTGAACCACAATGATATTAGGAAGTTTAACATCGTCTGGAGGTGGTCTACCACTGACTGTGGCAAGCCCGTCTTCAATAGCCAGTCATCAAGGTGGGGTATGACTTGCATCCCCGTCCTGTAAAAATGGGCCATGACCACTGCAATGGCATTCCTGAACACCTGAAGGGTGCTGGTAAAGCTGAAAGGGAGCACAGTAAACTGTAAATGCTCCTGGCCTACCATGAACTGCAGGTAATGTCTGCCAGGCTAGAGAACGGATATATCAAAATATGCCTCCTGCAGATCCAAGGACACCATCCGGTTTGCAGGGGTCCAGGGCAGACAGCTTCTGGAATATAGCTTGCACATTTTGAATTTGCTCTTCCACAGAAAGGCATTCAAATGTCCAAAATAAGCTGTAAACCCTAGTCACTTTTTGCCACAAGGAAATAATGAGGGTGACATCCCCTCTCCTATTTCCGAGTCCAGTACAGTCTCAATAGCACTCTTGGAGAGTAACGCTCACACCTCCTGCAGAAGAATGGATAAGTGCTCTTCTGAAATTCTCTCTAACGTGGGAGAAATGTTTGGAAGGGCAAAAAGAAAAGGTAGGATGCAGCCATGCTGAACAGGGAGAAAGAACAGACTCCCCCCACCAATGAGACTGCACCACTAAGGGCAAACAGTGGTTTGGTGGCTGTTGCAACAGGGTAGGGTGAATGGGAGGATTGATGCCCTGCTAGCCAGCGCATTGCTTGCCAGACCCATGTTCACGGTCTTGAAATAACTGGGGAGACTGTACATGAACATTCTGGAATGGCCTCTGAACTTTTTTGAACTGGTGTGGAAACTGCTTGTAAGTCCGTTTTCTCCGTGCTTCTCACGAGTCAACAGACTTAGAGAGTGCACCATGTCTCTACTTTCCTTAACCAGCTCCAAGCAGAATCTGCATTTTCACTCAAAAAGTATAAGCCATCAAAAAGCATATCCATGACAGAGGCTTGTAGATCAGAATATAATCCTGTGGTGCGTATCCACACTTGTCAACAAAGCACAACACAGGTGCCAACTGAAATCTCCAGGCAATCAATAATATCTAGGCCTGCGCGGATAATATATTTGGCCACTTCGTGTCCATCATGAATTGTCTGAGTGAGGGAGATCTGGAGATCTTCTGGGACCGCCGGCAAGATCTTGCTTGCCAAATCCCTTCAAACATGCATGCATGTAGTAGCCAAATAGGCAGACAGCATTAACCGACTACATTGCTAGACTGGCGGAGGAAAACACATATGTTTACAAAAGCCTCAATCCTCTTGAACTCTGTACCCATAAGAGTTGTGGAGAGTGAATTAGGATTCACAATACTGGTTGTAGCCTCAACCACATGACTCTCTAGAGTATTATGTTTAGCAAGAAAATCAGGATTGCCAGGGGGCATTATATGACGCCTGGCCAACTTCCTATTTACCGGTGGGCAGGAACAGGATTTTGACCAAGTGGTTATCAAGTCATTGGTGAGGGCCTTTTAAAAAGGGTGCAAAAGCTTAGAAGTGGATGGACAAGGTTGTAACATTTCTGTCAGGAAGTTTGTTTTCTTCTTGACTGAGGGAAGCTGTAAATCTAGGACCTCAGGTTCCCTGCCGCATCACCACTGCAAAGGTGGCACTTTCTACCATTGGTGGTCCACGTAGCAAGTCAATCCCTGTCTCGGGGTGGTGAAACCCTCTGGCTTCTTATAATCTTGTAAATCCATATAAAAATTATCATATTTGAAATGAAGGTGGGAGAAAACCATCTCCATTCCTATTATCTTCATCGCCATCATGGAGTGCCCGTTGTACAGATGAACAATAACAACAAGGAGCCTCTCCTTAGCATTCAATTAGTAATCTGGTAATACATCCATCATTAGAAAATACACTGTCCCACTACTGTAGTTGTTTATTCATCTTTTTATTTATAAAAATATTTTTCTTTTATGTTTTTATCTATGGAAAACATAAAAAGAAAAAATATTTTGATAAATAAAAAGATGAATAAACAACTACAGTAGTGGGACAATGTATTTTCTAATGATGGATGTATTACCAGATTACTAATTGAATGCTAAGGAGAGGCTCCTTGTTGTTATTGTTCATTTGTACCCTGCTTTCCTCTCCTTACATAAGGTGGTTCAGGGACCCTCTCATGTTGTCTGATAATGTGCCCGTTGTACAGAGTCAGAGCCAAAAATATAATGGAGCCTCTGCTGACACATCTGCCCTGGTAAAGGCACTGATTCTGAGTCAGGATGTATGACAGTTGATTACACTTTTGCAATTTCACTGCACAACATTGGTCATGATTGAGCCAAAGCCAGTTCGGTGTGAGACATCACAATCAGCAATGAATCCTCTTTGGGGACCAGTGGCGCTGATGTGAAAGGGCCCAGAAACACTCTTGGAGATGGAGTGGAAGCTTGTATCGTATTCAGTATGGGGCTTCAAGCAGGTCCCAACAGGTCAGGCGCTTATATGTGGCTCAGCTCCGTCATGCCCAGGGCAGTACGCAAAGCCAGGTAATCTTTGTAACTGGTGGGCGTTGCCAGGGTTCACACACAATTCGTAAGGACCCAATTTGGGCTGTGGCACATACCAAAATGGGGGTTTCACCCAGAGGCCACCTGTTCTAAGGTAAGTATTCACATGTGTGATTGGTTTGTGCTCTCTTTGAATCCTATAGATTTGCAGGGCGAATACATCCCTAATATTTTGTATTAGACGTAGTATATATAGGCTGTCGAGTACTCGGTTATAGTGGTCTTTTCTTCTTTATTTAAAGACGTGCAAAAGCAAGGAACAGCCGACACGTGTTTCGCCCAGGGGCCAGCAGGCCAGGGCTTTCTCAAGGCTGATTGTGAGAATGAAAGTGATGTGAAAGTAAGAGAGGTGGACATGTCATCAAGGGTACCGGCGGCGATTGGGGAGAAAGGAAGTCAGGAGGAGGAAGAGAGAGGATAGAAAGATTATGTATTTTAAGAGATAGTTAGAGAGAGAGCAAGTTACAAAAGTGTAAGTGACACCTGATATAACACATGTTGTGTGAAAGTGTGATTGAAGGGAAAAGAAAAAAGGTTCAAACAAAAGTATATAAGTTAGGTTGAGAATTGCTGACATAAACGTGAAAAAAATAGACATAAGCATAAGTGAACATTGGTGTGGTAAGTAGCCATAATATACACGTGTTATTCATCTTTCGTACTGGGGTGGAGAAGCACCCTAATGTTTGAGGGAAAAGGTTCCAACAAAGAATATACAAGTCAGTATGAAAGTGCTGTCACATTTGCGAGAATTACGCATGGGTAAGGGGCCCAGAGTAATAATTATAAACGAAAGCATAAGCGTACATTAGTGTGGCAATCGGCATTATATGGACATAAGGTATTCATCTTTTCGTGGGTAAAAGGCCCAGAGAAATAATTATAAACATGAGCATAAGAGTACATTAGTGTGGCAATAGCCATAATATGGACATATGGTATTCATCTTTCGTACAAGGGTGGAGAAGCCCCCTAATGTTAGAGTAAACCCCTGTGTATTATACATGGTTAAACAAGGACATGCAGATAATCATAACCTTCAGCATTGCATGGAGGATACAGTCCACATACATTTTGTAAAACAGAAAATCCGCTTTGTAAAAACATGTTGCAGTACGTACAAAATTTGCAGGAACAATAAGTAAAGTTAGGGCAAATGGAGGGGCATTAGTAATCCCTCCCGTTTTGTATTTATATTCCATAATGCGAACAAGATACATTTAGGTTATGCATACGTGTTTAGGGCAAATGGGGAAGGTGGTTAGTTTCAGAGAAAATGTTTTTTAAATTGTGCAAGTCGAGTTCAACTTACCAGAATATCTTCTGTTAGTAGGTTGTATTTCAATCTGTAGAGGTCAGAGATCAGTGTGTAAGCGGAAAAAGGGCAAGAATGTTGCAAGGGACAGCCAATCACCAGAATTCATTTTAATTTGAGAAAGCGCGATCGCGCAAGGAATAAGCTGATGGAGAAGCGCCACTATATGGGTTTTGAGGAGGTGAATTGTGGATATATTTCAGCACACGCGCTAAGGTGTGCTATGGTGCAGTGATGTTACCGTACTTACGGTTCCCACCATCAGGAATAAGATAAGAGCTACAGGGAATATGCAGCTGATAGTGATCCCGGAGGGGGCGAACTCCTGTAGTCACACATTCGTCAAGGATGTCCGTCCGCCTGCGATACCTACTGTGGTCCTACACGGGATCCCAACGTAGGACAATTCACTTGCTTTGGTCCTGAAGAAAGCCTCAGCACCCCTGTCGAGGCTGAAACATGTCGACCATTTAAGGGGGATAATGAAGACCAACTATATCTTCACAAAATCCCCGCTCTGCTTTTAACCGTGCCCTAGAACCTCGAGAATAAAGGTAGTTATTGAGCATCCTAGAGGCACTTTTAAACCACACTTCAAGCACCCTCTTCTCACTCAAAAAACCAAAACCCGCTCTGCTGTAACTCAGGCATCGCAGCACAGCTGGGTTGTATTCGGCAGCCCAGCTGGGAACCCAATGATGAAGCATGCCACCAAATAGGTTGGTGGGTGAGGGTTCTTCTAAAAAACCCACTGGTTTTTTTCCCCATTCCTGTGTATGACATTGTCATCCTTGCATTTGGATCCCCTATTGGGTCCGTCCACGTTGTTGTTTACCTACTTATGTGCAGAATCAGAGTGGAACGTCACACCAGTTGGATTGACATGAGGCAAGTCAGCATACCACTAGTTTCAAGGACCAGCATAAGGCAAGGACCCACAAGATGTAGTAATCCTATTAGAAGGAGCTGATGAGTGGTTCCAATATAGCCAAAAAGCTACAGAATGATGGGAAACATGATACTGTATCAGATTGGTTTGCGATTGATTCTCCTTTGCACCTTTAAGGTGATAGTTCAATCCAATCATAATACTGTAATCTTTGTGTCTGAGTTATTAATCATTGGCCCTCACTTACACCTAAGATGGTAATTCAATTTGATCAAAATATGGTAATCATATAGCAGTCCATTACTATGAAAGAGAAACATGTTGTAGTGCCTTTTTATGGGTGGATAGGCCATCTTTTGTGTTGTACCACAGTGGTTGTTGTCCTTCAGTTACATTTACAGACTGTTATACTCCTTCTTTTGGGTTGGTGCCACTGGGGTGGATAGTCCATTCTTTGGGCTGTGCCACAGTAGTTGTTGCTCTTCAGCTAGGTACAGAGATAACAGTTGAAATATCTGCTGTCCATATTTTGTGTAAATGATACATGGATAAGAATGATAATAAAAATAATAGATGAAGTGAGAAAATAAGGCACTGCAGGAAGGAGAGAGAGGGACCAGTCGGCAGCTCAGCCTAGAGACTACCTAGGACCCCAAAGCTGGTTCAAGCTCTGCACCAGACCAACATCGCAGGGAAAGCATTGGGCAAAGCCCCCGTCCCTTACGGTGCAGCAGGCATTCGGCCAAACTTGCCACCACTGAGATGACTAGATGGGGTTGGTGGAGGCAAAAGGATGACAGCAGGCACACTCACCACGGGCCACACTCGACTGGTCCAAACAAGGCAGATGTCAGTACTTCGAGTTGGGAAGATCACTACCGGCTTGCACCACAGCCCAAGCAATCGTGGTCAACTAAATTCATTGCCTGTGGCAACAAGCTACAAACAGACTGATAGACAGTAGGCTGACATAATGCAGTGGCATCTAGATTAAAGCCACAGCCTCACCTTAGATATGGGGGACAAAAGGCAGCAAGTGGCAAGAAAAAGGTAGAAGGGATGTTGGGCGATACCTGGAGGTTAAGAAATCTTTATTTTCAAAGAGCATTGTGCAGAGCTCCATAGGCTACCCCCCTCCCCGCCACCATTTTTCATGTGTATATCGCCAAAGTGTGCTATGAAGAGATAGATAAAAAAAGCTAGTGCACTCTTTCTTCAAGCAAGAAGACAATGAATCTATTTTTTGCATCTCACATTTCTGCCTATTTTGATGTCATGTTAACAGTAACAACTTCTCCAACCTTTCATGTATTCCCTTATTTTGTATTTTTTCAGAGTTCTTCACGTTGAGTTAATTTTGATTTGCTGTGAAAAGCCCCAGTACTATATTAATACCCCATGAATAAGCTGCAAACGCCAGATAAGAAAAGTTTGTGTTTTAAGAAAAAACTAAATGATCTCTATGTGCTGTCACTTCTATAACAGACTGAAACCTTCACATCTACCACTTACCGCGACTATAAGCTCATCTAGTTTTAAAGTCTGTAAACTACAATGAGATCAATATGTCACTCTTTGTTCCATTGAGCCATTATTTCACTTCATCTTGATTACAGGGTTTTACACAGCATTCCAGAATTTAAATGAGATGGCGTGGACGAGCTGCTGCACAAACACTTTCATTATCTTTCACTCCTCGCAAGATGGAGGCTTGGACTTCATATCAATTTGCGACACAACAGCCGTGAAGCCCGGGCCACTGCTAATTAACCCGCGCGCACGTGCTCACGCGCGCCCCCTGCCTCCAGTGGTTGAAGCACTTCGAATGCATACCAGAGGAATGAAAGTTTTGTGTGGGTGATGGGGACATTTTAGAGAACCCTCCTGCTGCTATCAGTGCGATGAAACTGCTCTGTATTTACTCGCATGCATGAACATATTAATCAGTGGCATATCTTCAAACGTGTTCTGCACAACATCTGGTGTGTAATGAAAGTGGTGAAGCCAAACAGTTGGCACAAAGACGTATTTAATTTTCTGTTCTCCATTTGGGCTGGGAAAATTGGTACTCGTGGAGACAAAAATGCACGCTTCCAGCACTGCCTTTGAATTGCAAAAGCTTCCCATCTTTCCACAGCCTGCTGATTATTCTATTTTGAAAAATGTTCCCAAGTCACAGAAAAAGTCTGGTTTTCACTCGTTTATCTCATTTATTTTTTCTAAGAGCGTTTGGTGCCCGTTGTTTTATCTGTGCCTGCAGCCTTGTTTTCTTTCTGCCCGTTTTGCAGGCAATGCCAGGGTTCAGGCGTTTTACTTAAGTCCAGACCGGGCTCACAGATCTGTTTAATTTATAAAAAAAACACTGCAAATAAGAAGTGTCCGGCGCACGCTAAGTATAAACGTTGTTATATATAGGAGTGCCAGTAAAAAAAGATGCTCCAGGAGAATACAGGGGGAAGGACTACAGTACCAGAAGAACACTGGAATGGATGCCTCTTGAAAATAAGCATTGGAAAGCCAAACAATCAGGCTATGATGTGCTAACACATGCAAACACAGACATGCACAAATGCTGTTTGCATATGTTGAATGCAGAAATTCTGTGTAGCACATAAAAGTCACACCTATTGAGTTTGCCAAAGCTGGGGAAAAATATAATATTAAGGATAGATTACTCTATATAACTCATATAGGAGATAAGCAATGTGAGTTATTGGGTTTATTTTTCAGATGTAAAACAGTACCACATGCGTTTCAAATGAAGAACCACCAAGAGGGCGGAAGGATATACCAAACAGACCAATAGAATGTGGTGAGAGAGTTGGACTCCCCTGGGTGGAACTACAGACCTCACTATGTATATGTTAAATAATTGGAAACATGAGGAATGCAGACAGCAACGCTGTGAAGCTAGACATAAAAAAATATGAAAGGATCCTCACTGCAAGAGTGGTCCATCATTAAGTATTAAAATGTGATTAAGAAAATGAAATACATGAAATTTCACTAATAAGCACAATTTACAGATCCTAAACACCAACAATTCAAAACGTTAATACAAAATAGCTTTGTGTAAAATGAATGCCTTTTTAAGTCACTCTCACTGGGCAGCTTTGCCTTTAACATAAATGTAAGCTCTGTATCAATCACGAAAAGTCCTCATTTTTATGTATGCAGGAACACCGCATCAGTAATTTTGCACCGGGGGTAATCAATACTGCGGACAGCGGAATTTCAGCGATGCGGTATCGTATCTCCACATTGTTACAATAAATCCACTGTGAAAAAAGGTGTTTCTGCATCAATAGATGATTTTGGCCTTTTTCAGAGACCTATTCTGCCAAATTGTAATTGCAACTATTTTCTCTGACAACCCAGGCATTTATTACTACCAAAGTATGCAATATTATCATAAATTGATTGAAGCTATTTTTATGCATGGCTTCAGTATAATATGTACTAATTAATGACTGTTTATCAAATATTCTGTTCTGTAACAGAACGATGCATAATCCTTTGCACCCTTTTTGAAGGCTGAGCAAACTCAGTCTGATCAATTTAGGATTAGGTGGGGGCTAGGGCAGAATGAAAAATAATAAGAATGTTAATTAGTTCCCTTCTGCAGACAATGGGTCTTGGTGAATAAAATCAGTGAACAAATATTCTGTAGCATAAAAAGCAGAGCTCTAACCCCTGTAAGACCAGCTCTGGTGAATCTCTGTGGCATGGAGTGTATGAGCATGTAAAAAAATCTGAAAAAATATAAAATGTTACAAAGATTTAATAAAAACTTTTGTAAATATATTTAGTGCTCTAAAGTTCTGTTTCGACTGTTAGTGCAATATGAAAAGACCAAAAGACGTCTTAAAAACTCATTCTAACTTTCTATGTCATTTTTTGCATTTTCTTTGCGCAATTGAGTCTGCCAGAAATAGAAAAGAGCAGCCATTCAAGTGAAATGTGCTGTCCAATACAAACATATTATACTCAAGTGAAGTGAAGTGAAGGATGTTGGGCAACGCACTAACTGTGATGACAATGGTCACCAGCAGTATGGTGTACTCTTGAGTAGCACACCATCTGCAGAGATGAGGTGCCTTAGGAGCTTTTAAATGGCTAGCAGAATATTTTATATCAGGGGTACAATTTTAGGACAAAGTAACTACCAACTGTGCTTAGTAAGAAGACTGGACTTTAGATTTTTGCAACAAGCAGAGAAGACACAACATCCAAGAACATTCAAATCAGCGCTGATTTTTATTATTACAATTTAGGATAACTTACATTGGTCAACCCCTAGCACAGCAAAACCTTTTCTGATTGTAGGGGCAGCATGGCAGCCCTACGCTGCTGGCATTGCTTGTAGTGCCATGCCCAGAATCAGCCTTGCCACAAACTGACCAACTTCGGCGTTTCCTCTCCAAGGTATTACATAGGCACCGCTACACGAGGGTTACGCCGAAACAGAGAGAAAAAGAACAAAATGTTGATTCTGAGTGAATCTGAAAAATGTCTGATTGGATTCAACCGACTGGATTTGGCCTTTTTTTGTTAGCCCACCGTGAAGGTGCACAATACAATGTGAAGCAATTCCTCAGTTTTCAGTTGAACAATCCAATCTAAGATTCAAGCGGGAGTCGATGGATTCATTTCATTGAGCGGCTGTTTACTCATTACCATAGAACCACTCCAATTAAGCGTGCTTTGCTGTGCAGAGCTTGGACAGCACACTGTTTTACATGGAAAAAGGAGTTGGAGACACTGTTGAACAGGTGGTGCAAATCAGGCTTTTATTAGGTGAGACGTATTTCCTCTGGCTGACAGGGTTCCGTCCCCATTTATGTAGCATGTGTTCTATTACTGGGAGACATCAAGGGGAGCCGGAGAACACAAATTCAGCATATGAAAGCCGATGAAAAAAACAGGAAGGTTTTGCAAATCAGAAAAGGCAGAGTGCTCTTGCTAATCTCCTGCTGTGCTCGCCTAGATATTCTGAATCTGACACATTAATTCCATTTCCAATTAAAAGGTACGTCTAGAAACGTTTTATAAGTTTGGCAAGTGTGTTTTATGTTGGGAACAACATCAGGAATATCAATTCCTACACAGCCACAAAAAAAAAAAAAAATTAAACCACTTTAACCCTCAACATTACTGTGGCCCTTAGTACGAGTAGCTCAGAATTCCCAGTTCAGGCGGTAATGGGAGTTAAAGGCAGAACTGGGATGCTAACATGTGCATTCATTCTGCTTGAAGTATTATTGCATCCCGTGACTTTGTAATGTTATTTAAGTTGATTAGTAAAGTGCAATACTGCCCAAGAAAATGGGTTTCTAGGCACTGAAGCCTGGAAAGCAGAACACAGGTTGAATCCCTCCTTAAGGTGCTGTAAAAAGCCACGTTTTACGATCTTTTAGAAAACTAGTACAGAACTGCATGCTTCGGAGCTTGGGCAGTAGTTGGTCATAGCTGCCAAGGTTTCAGATTGCCATGTGTGACATTTTCATAATTTCAGTGTAATTATGAGTGACATTTCAAAGAATATGAGTGACACTTTCTCACAAGCAAAATTGAAGCAGTGAAGACGAGGGAAACATGTAAATATTAGCAATTACACCTGAGAGTGAGGCTGAGGCACGCATAGGTAACAGCCAGGCTGTGTTTTATTATGTAATACTAGTTTAGCAGCCTCAATCGCAGGGGTTTAAGTGGGATGAAAAAACTGGGGGGCGGGTGTCTCTCAAAGGGTTGTGGCCGATGTAATTAAGGGTGTAGGTTAAAAACACGCAATGAGAAAAACTGTGTTGGCATATTGTGCCGCCCGACTGGTATTTTGCTGCTTCTGTCATTGCATCCAGATATATGATACAACAAGTAACATTACTGCTACAAGTCAGGACTATTTAGCTTTGTCAATGCTTATTAGTTGCATAAGATAAATAAGCAACAACTATAGCTTCGTTGTAAATAACATTGAAAATGCTTCCGTTGTGACATGGTGAGACTGTGAAAGAAACATAACAAGTATCTTTGACGTTACATCAATGTCAGTGAAGGGTGTTATTGCTGTAGAATTAAGATTTTTTTTCATGGTGACAGTAAGGGCAAAAATGGAGAGCCCGAAAGAGACCTGTCTCGGCTGCTTTTCAGAACTGCCCTAATAATCATTACCCCAAGCTGAGAGGTCTGCCTAAGGTGGCAAGTGGAGCTGCTATGCGCAGCCCTGCAGCAGGCACCAGCTCACACCAGCCGCAGGCAGGCTGTCACAGAGCTACAGACAGGCTCTGCTGATAGTGACGCTTCGGCTCAGCGCTGAAAGCCCGGGCAACCTGCACAAACATTACTGAAAGCCAAGTTGAGGGCTAGGGACCCAGCTCGAGGGCCTCGTACTCCAGATCCTGCCCCTCCCAGCTGCACCATATTGACAATTGTGTTACACTGACACAATATAATTGTGGTAACACTGACAAACAGGGTGGCAAGTGGCTGAAACAACGATCTATCTACTTACTGTGATCATTTTCAGCCGGAAGCGTGATTGGCACGTCGGTAATTCGCACTGCAACAAGGCTGCTGGGTGCTCATCCCACGAGTGAGCTACCCCCACGGCAATCTACCTTAGACTTCGGTCCAGGCTGCTGCTGTCCTCACGGAGACCTGGCAGCCGGCGCTCTAAACTGACACGGTCAGTCATGGCTGTCCTTAACCCGTCCACTGCACTAATTCTCTCTGCCGGCTCCGAAATCGTAACTGAATGCTGCGGCGGCCTTGATTATAATGGCCTACAGCAGAGTGTGGCCGGGCCATCACGTGCAAGCAACGGCGCTGCCCCAGAATTATTTGCGGCCGCCTTGGCGCCTTACTAAAAAATAAACTCCCCGCTCTTGGAGCCAGCAGGATGTGACACCCCTGCATAGCCCTAGCTTGGGCAACGGACGTGACGTCAGGCAGGCTGACACAGAGCCGTGGGGCACCGCGGCCGATACATTGTAGCAGAGAGCCCGGGACTGGCAGGCGCTTAGCTGGGATCACTGCCTCAAGACCACGGAAGCAGCGCGCCGGCGCAGGCAGACCACAGGCAGTGCCTGCAGCCAGCTGCCACACTCATGTTTGCAGCCATCAGAAAATGTACATACACCTGAGAATGCCACTATGCATTATGCGTGACAATGCATTTCAGTGCGGTGATGCGGAGCACCACACTGAAATGCGTTAGTGTCACGTCTGATGCGTGATACTTGGCAGGACTGTGCCTTTCCGTTTCTGTCATTTGCAGCAGTTTTAAGATTTTCTTAGTTTCTTCCTGCTCAAATAGGTGTAATTTCTAATGTTTATATACATTTCCCTCGTCTTTACTGCTTGATTTTGCTCGCGAGAAAAGTGTCACTCATAGTGGTTGAAATGTCACTCATAATCACACTGAAATTATAAAAATGTCACACATAGCAATCGGAAACCTTGGCAGCTATGGTGACATTTCAACAACTATGAGTGACACTTTCTCACGAGCAAAATCAAGCAATAAAGACGAGGGACACATAACAAATATCAGAAATTACACGAATTTGAGCAATGATAAGGTCAAAGAAGATTTTAAAACTGCTGCAAAGCACTAGTAATCGAATGGCAGTAACATGCACTTGTGTGTCGAGGTCAGGAGGTCGAAGACAGGCATCAGTCTTCCTGCAATTTTACTCAGCCAGCGCCGGGCGGCAGCAGTAATTACTGGAGCCTGGTTTGTCGAAAAAGTTACCAGAATGTTCAAATACCGTTTAGTAGGCATGTATAAATAGAGAAGCAGTACCAGAGTTGCTAGCGCTACAGAGGGCCCCCAAACCGGATCTACTCAGCTGATTTAACTGACCAGTTCAGAGTCCCACCAAACTGTTGCTTTCGTTTTGCACTTAAGTCGTTATTTGACAACTCCAGGCGGCGTTCGAGCTGTCATTTGCGCCTCCACCCACCCGACCAAATAGAAGGCAGGGGACATGATTCTCTTATATCCCACATATATTTATTGGCCTTGGGAGGAATGGGGCTCCTCTGAAGGGCTGAGGGTCCCAGAACGTGAACATCACGCTAATAATATAAGAAAAGTTCTCACAGTTACAAATAAACAGAATATAAACTGACCTGTTGCTGCACTCAGGCATGGCTAAGCAGACCTGCCTCTGTCCCAGGGAAGGTTGTTAGTTGTGTGCTGCCTGCGTGCGCCTCGGCCTACTGCCTCTCGTCGGCCGCCGGCGCCCGCCCCCGCACAACATGATGATGCCTGTGCTGCAGCACTGGTGTGCAGCGCCACTACTGTCCCCGCACGACACGCTGCCGCGCAGCTACGCGCCCGATAAATTATGTAGCCAGCACAGGAGTCTCGAATGCGGCGCTGCCATCATGGTGATGGATGAGTGACTGCGAGTCGCGACAGAGAGAGTCGAGTCTCGTCCACCGCCGCAGCCCGCTCCGCTCGACTTCTCACTCCAGTCGCGGCGGGAGCCTCACTTTCTGCTTCCTTGTTCCAGCCTGAGCCAGCCAGGACGTGAGGTAATCAATGGGGGCGCCAGAGGCGAGCCAGTAATAACGCACGACTTCCCTAGGGTAGCTCCCCCCCGGACTCCCGTTAATTTAATTGGGCACAGCACAGGGTGTCAGTCTCGACATCACATGACTCACTCTGTCAATCATGGTCAGCGCCGGCCGGGAGGGAATCGAGCCAGCACTCACTAGTTTTGCAACATTGTAGCTAACTTAAGCAAGCGTCACAATCATGATTTTATCTGGCACGCACGGGCTCAATCCAGCAATCGTCAATTACTGTCCCTGGAGTGCGGGGAGCGGAGACTGAGCAGCAGTGTGTGTGCACTTAGCACCCCACAGCCGCAACGTGCGCTAGCAGCTGCACCCTGGTTTATTAGCCAACTTTCAGCGCGTCAGGCAGAGTGCGCAAATGCGTGACAAATGCATTTCAGTGCGGTGATGCGGAACACCACACTGAAATGCGTTAGCGTCACGCCTGGTGTGTGACACTTGGCAGAACTGGTTGGTTCCAAAATGTCACACCTAGGACAGCGAAGGAACAACTCCCCTCAGCTTCAGATGGTGTTTGGGAGGTCGAAGACAGCTAAAGTGAGAGGATATCAAGATTCTATAGGTGGAACTGGGCGGTGATCAGGTTTTGGAGACAGTCGAAGGTAGTTTTTTGAATGTCTGCTTTTTATGAAGGAGAGGATTTTAAATGTGATTCTTTTTTCTAATGGTAGACAGTGCAAGTCCACAAGTTTGGAAGAGATGTAACAATTTATAGGGAGGTTCAGCAAGAGATGAGCTGCTGCATGTTGTGCCTCCTGAAGTTTCTGAATCAGCCAGATGGAGACCCAGGTACAATGATTTAGCGTAATCCACTCTGGAGGTGATGAGTACACTCTGGAGGTGATGAGTACACTCTGGAGGTGATGAGTGCACTCTGGAGGTGATGAGTACACTCTGGAGGTGATGAGTGCATTCTGGAGGTGATGAGTACACTCTGGAGGTGATGAGTGCACTCTGGAGGTGATGAGTACACTCTGGAGGTGATGAGTACACTCTGGAGGTGATGAGTGCATTCTGGAGGTGATGAGTACACTCTGGAGGTGATGAGTGCACTTTGGAGGTGATGAGTACACTCTGGAGGTGATGAGGATGAGTACTCTCTGGAGGTGATGAGTACACTCTGGAGGTGATGAGTACACGCACCAACGTTTTTCTTGCTGAAAAAGGAAGCAACCTAATCACATTTCTCAGAGTTTTTATGATACCAAACAGCTTGCGACTACTGATATGATTTGTTGTTCGAAGCATACATTTTTGAAAAGTTTCACTAGTGAGGCTAGAGGGATCATATAGCTATTAAAGAGCACAAGGCTCAATAATGATCCTTGAGGAACTCCATGCTGGAATGTAGTAGGATTCAAGTAAAAAGGTGTAAGGCAGGTATATTGAGTTTTGTTGGATAAAAAGCCCTTCAGCCAGGCAATGGCTGATCCTTCAGCCACAATATCTGATAATCTTTCTATCAGGATGCAGTGGGATATGATGTTGTACTCTGCTGACAAGTCCAAACAGACAAGGGCAACTGCTCCTTCATTGTCAAGGATGGTTTTAGGACGTGCTGAGACAGTAAGTATGATAGTTTCTGCACTGTATTCTGAGCAGATGCCAAATTGGGAGGCATCTAAGATTTTGTTCACTTCCAGCTACGAAGATAAATGTTGTTTGATCTGTTTTTCTACCATTTTGGAAGGGGATAGTAACGGAGAAATAGGGCAGCAATTAGCCAGGACGGTGGGATTCATTTTTCTTTAAGGTGTGTGACCTGTGGGAATTTTCAACACTCAGCCTGTCTGATGGAGCCCGACTTCCCTTTATTAATGAGATCCAGCACCTCTTGTGGAGATGGCTGCGAACCTGGTGAGGCTATTCTCAGCAATCAACGGAGTGTTGGTGGGGGGGAGTTGGGAGGCGTTCCGCAAACCAGGACTGAGAATCAGATGATTCATGGATAGGGGTAATTTTGTCATGGGAAAAGCTGTCTACATTGTCGCAGAGCATTTGAGAGGGGACAATACCTGAGGTAGCTAATGTGGGGTGGGTCACAGATAACAATAGCAAAGTTTTCAATTGAAGAGGTTTTTATGACTCGATCTTATTGCCATAGAAATTGTGCTTTGTGAATTTAATCTTATTATATGATATGATCTCATGGCCTCACTGTAGGGCTTTTTATCTGGAGTCATTTAGAGTGGTTATCCATTTCCTCTCTGATTGGTGGCAATGACTTTATATGTAAACGAGTTCCTGCAGGTGTTATACAGGAGTTGGTTTATATCCAAGGTTTTCCTTTCCAAGGACACATTCGATGTATAGCACAAACAGGCCCAGAAACCAGAAATTACATTTGGAAATGTGGCCGCTTCTGTGGCAATAGTAGCACTCTATAAGGCCTGGCTGTAGCCAGCTTCCCTGACCTCTGCCGTTAGGACTAGGTGGATTTCCTTTGGGGTTTGGAGGAGTAGCTCCTTTCAAGACTGGTGCTATTTGTACGTTGGCGGCCCCCTTTTAAAAATTTTGTTGGACCAGCTTTGCGGTGTCTCTTTGGGCTAGCTCCTGCTTTTCCCTGTCCTTCTCTTGTCTTTTCCGGTAATAATGTAATATGTGGGCCTGTATTTCTCACCACGGTTTAGTGTTTAGCCCTACTACGTCATCTAGTCCGCTCTGCATCTCAGTGGGCAGTCCCTGTTTGAGGATGTTGAGGAAGAATGCAACCTGGGGACCCATGTCGGTCTAGGGCGGTCCTGTCTCTTGTCCTCATCATTCCCTCATTCTATCTAGCAAATCAGTCACGTCTCCCCAGGCTTCATGCTCTCTGCCATCAATCCTCCTACATCTGGGCGGTCAGGGAACATCTCCCTCAGGGCTGTCCATATCTGGTGTCTAAATGAGTTGAATGTGGCCCGTCTTTCTCGGTGTTGGTCAGCGTGACCATGGGGATGTGGGCTCAGGAAAATACTATGTCAGTCTGCTCTCTGATGTGGCTGCTGAGCAGACTTTTGACAACATATATAACTGAGTTAATTCCCGCTGTGTTTTTTCTCAAAGAATGAGATCCACTTTCCTGCCCCGCCCATCAATGGGGACAGTTTGTCCCTGTGCCCTTCTTTGTCCACCTGTACCCATGGCACATAGGTGGCCCCTGACGCACCTTTCTGTAGCAGTGGACATATTTTGGCATGGAGCAGCTCCGTTGGTTCCTCCCCAATGTAGCGCTCCCATCTTCTCAGACATACCTGCATGTAAGTGAAGTTTCACCCCGGATCTCTCCCTTGGTGCCAGATGCAGTCTTCCGTGACGGCCATGTCTTCTGGTTCGAAGGATTCCTTCCTCCAGCCAGGGTTTATCATACTGGCCCTCCCTTTTGGTCCAGCGGGCTAGCAGGTGGCAAAACAGTCAAGCGAAAGCCTTGCCTTCTTTTCTGGACACTATGGGGCCGATTCCGATTCCGGCCGGAAATCCCTCCGACCGAGCCGGACCCGGAGAGAATTCCGACCGAATCGGACCCTAGCAGTCCGACCGGACGAGTACGATGCATTCGCATGCTATCGGACTCGATTTGGTCGGACTCCCATTGAAGTCAATGGGAGCCGGTCGTACAACGTGTACGCGGGCTCCCATTGACTCAATGGGTGCGAGGCGAACAAGGGCGCCCCCTACAGCGGGTACGCGTCCATGCGCTTCGTGGCGTACATGCACAGGTAGGGGGGACCCATGGGTCCCCCCTGTGTGCGACTCGCGCGCCTATGCGTACAGGGGGGTCCGACGCGGACCCCCAAAGTCCGGCTCCGACAGCTTTTTCGAGCCGGACGGCGCGAGTCGGTCGGACTGCTCGCGGCGCGCATCGTACTTACCCGGCCGGGAAACGTCTCCATAGCGCGGTGCGAGTCGTGTCCATGCGAGTCGGTCGGAGCGTGTTGAAGCCGCGTACGAGTCGGTCGGCGATTTCGCGGGAGCTTGCATCGTACTCGCTCGGCCGGACCCGCGTACGATTCGGTCGGGAAACAGGGCTCCGAATCGGATCCGGTAAATCCGAATCCGATTCGGAGCACTACCGGCCGAGTTCGGAATCGGCCCCTATTTCTCTAGGGGTCAATTTGTCTACTCGGCACGTTTGGGGGGAGCATCAGACGTCCTCGCTCTCCTTGTGCATGCGTAAAGTGGCACTTTGCTTCTTCTATGTGTTAATTGTATTTCAGTTAGGCTACCCTGATTTCTTATTTCTTGGTCGGTCCCTCTCCTACGCCGAAGATCAGGTGGAGTTGGATTTCTGTTAGGGGGCTCTCTTCTGACTCTTCCCCGGGCTCATCCTCAAGTGGAGCCCAGTGCCTAGCTCTGACTTCCTCTGGGGGAGGGTGCATTGTTCTTCCTTCCCTTTGGGCTTCCCAGGCGAGAGCTCTTTCTCTCTCTATTGTCAAGTCACGCCTCTCCTCTAACTCCCACCCTGGGCTGCCTCCTTCGCTCAGTGCTTTGTGCAGTTCTCCTTAGTAGCGTTTTGACCTCAAGGTCACTCCCTGCTTTCTCCACAGCCTGAGCATACCCTGGGGGAGCATACCCTACAGCTCCCTCCTCAATGTCGGATCTCGGAGGGCTGGAGCCCCTATCTCCCCCCTCCCCACTGGTGATGTCATCATCCAGAACTGCTATGAACCTCCCTCCGACTTTAGAGCATTCTTTTGGGTGGTTTGGAGCATGTGCTCCTCGTTCCACTGGGGCTTGATAGGCTGCTACCGATGGATGGGGTTTGAACTTCGTAGGAGCCCGGCACCAGACTGGGAGGGGGCTGGCCTCACCTTAGCTGGTTGGTCTGGAAGTCTCCCTACCCTGGCTGTGGTCATTTGCTGACCAGTGGGGGGCCCACCGGCCCCCTCGACTGGTGTATTGGTGTATCCCAGCGCAGGAGAGGCTCGGATGACAGGCATCAGAGAGCACCTCCCTGCCGGTGTATGGTGGGGGAGGTGCTGACGCCTTGCTTGTGGGTTCGAGGACAACTTTGCAGGACGGGCCACCTCAAAAATGTCCCATAGTTCTAGTAGGGCCTCTCGTTTAGCCATCGGCTGACCTACATATCTGGTTTGTATGTGTGTTCTTGTGTGTTCTATTATGTTGGCATCGCCTTGGTATGAGCGTACCACTCACAGCAGTGTTGCTCTAGCTTCCTAGCCTGTGTGAGGAATCTAGTTCGCATTTGTTCTGGTTGTGACTCCATGATGAGTTAGGAAACTTTTTAAGGAGTTTGAAAACTTCTGATTTTCTCGAGTTTTGAATAATTCCAAACTCTACTCTGATCGTGGGGAAATTGTGTAAACGGGGTGGTACCAGCAACTACTGGTTATGAGCTCTATTAAGGAGAATGATGCATCACATAAAACACTTAACAGTAGACAAAGACAATGCAATGAAATAATAACCTGTAGGAAAGTGCAACGGTTAGTTCAAAACAATGCAAGTTGCATTTTAGCAGCAGAATAGCAAATATGGAGTATTGACTAGTGGGAAAAATGGTGACTATTTCATAGACGCATAAACTTACTAACAAGACATGACATTTCAACATCAAATACAATTGCAAAATTTAACAGCATCACAACATCAAAAATGCATAAATTGAAATTCTTAATGAAAATAGATGAAAAATTGACAGAAAAAAAATGATAATTTTTTCCAAAAAACCCTAGCCCGCTCCTAGCGCCTAGTGCTCAATGAAGAGGGAATACTTTGTGCGGTACACAGAGTTAAGTGAGCCCGATGGTCTGTCAGTATCAGCTTGGGGATGAGAATAGCAACGATTTGTGCGGAGAAGAAGGAACAACCTGACAATTACCTGCCCACCCTGGCCAGACACAAGCTACACCTTATTCATCATTATGTATTTTTCGGTAACATCCGAAATACATCCTATATCTCACTCAGGGGTCATTCATACCATCTGTGTGACGCTCAGCGGCCCAAGCAAAAAAAAACATCTCTTCACTTCTTTCAGACACTGTAAGTGTTAAGAAACAGACAGCCCCTAAGAAAACTCCCTTGTACTAAAAAAAAAGATCAAGGCGATGACCCTATATCACACCCAGGGCCTATGCATACCCTCTGTGTAACGCTCAGCAGGCCAAGCAAAGAAAATAAATAAGTGGCCCTATATCACACCCAGAGCATATGCGTACCATCTGTGTAAAGCTCAGCAGTCCAGATGAACTAAACTATAATCTACCTTCACCTTCCCTATTGTGCTGACTAGGGAAAAAGTGATCTACGTGCTTGTCCACATGCGGGGACTAAGGATCAAATGTAGTCTGTTACCCTGTGACGGCGGCCTCCGGACGGACCTCCGTCCCGCGGATTCAGCAGAACTTTTAATCAAATATGGTGACTGCTCACCAGTCTTGTTGCGCAGATGTGAATCCATTGGGCAGGGGTCCTTGCCCGTCAGGAGCAGTCAGGCTCGATAAACCAATCTCTCCTAGCTGGCTCGCCAACATGTTGCTGTGATATGAACTTACCTTGAAAAAATGAAAAGATATGAGGCATTTGGCAAACAGGAACAAGTTGGTTTATTTAAATTCAGCAACCGGGAGAGCACCCACAGAGTCGTGCCTGAAGACTGTCTCGATGTACAGAGGTATTGGCCGGCATTATATACAGTTCTTAAAGTACAATAAACTGATTACGCATTCTAGTAGAGCGCATAAATCCGGGCCTAGTCATGAACCATAAATTCAACCATCTGATAAGGGGGCAAAGGTGGCTCTCAACTTTGTGAAGACCCAATTTGGGCAAGTGTGTATGTATCCAGATGTCCGGCATGGGGAGCACGTGATCACTGTGTGTAGAGTGCATGCTGTATTCTGATTGGCTGAGTGCTCTAACTACATATGGCACCTGACTTTGTGGTATTTTGGGAAAGTGTGCCCCTTTGGCCGAACGTGTTTTTTTGGGGCCAATCTCTTCTAACCTTGTTGTGATGTAACTGCCTATTTGTGGAATCGACTTGGGTTTTCCTTGTTTGCGTTTGTCTTCGTGCTAAGTGTAACCCCACCTGTGACCTATCAATCGGTCGACTTGGGTCGCAGGGCCTGTATGACCACGTATCTCTGATTCGGGTTGATGGGGAGGTCATCTCGGGTAGATTCGACAGCAATGATACGAGTTTGTTATTACATGTACATATAACATGGCAGTCATTGATATTGCATTTACCGACATTCCCATTATTATGCATACATTTGTCATGGCGTACATCGATATCGTATTTACCGGTATTGACATTGTTATGTGTACATATATTATGGCGTACATTGACATCGCATTTACCAGCATTGACATTGTTATGTGTACATATATTATGGCGTACATTAACATCACATTCACCGATATTAGCATTGTAACACAAAATGATGGGGCCACCCTGAAGAATGTGATGAGGGGCTCCTGAGACTCCTGTATCACACTGCTATTCACAGGCTTTAGGCTAAATGGGGCCCCACTGCACTGCAGGGGTTGCAGGAGCCTGTGTTATTACCCTTATTCATAATCTTAATGATTGTGTAGAAGAAGAGAAGGGAAAACAATGTCACCACTGTCAGATTAAATCACATAGGTCAAAGTGACTTCAAATAATGATTTAGACATCTAACAATTTCAAAGCTGGCAGAAAAACTGAAAAAACACTTGAAAGATGTTAGATGTCATACCATTGTGTTTAAGTAATCTGTCTCAATGAAACCACAGAACTCATTTAAAAATTAGAAGCAGCCCGTTTTATGTACAGCCAAGAAAGAAGAGTTCCAAGGGAAATGTGCAAAAACCTTTCTTATTCAAATTCAAAGCAGTTAGATTCAGATTAAGTGCTACAGAGAAGATTCTTGTATTTAGGCAGAGGCATTGTATATGCAATCGTGGATTCAATCTCATGCTGACTTAACCCTGCCAAAAAGCATATCAGTAATGGAGCCATGTACATCAGTTATGTTTAGCAAAGGGTTGCAGCTTCAAAACCTTGGCTTGCCCTTGGCTGCCCTTTGGTACCCCTCGTACTGTAGTTCTTACCCCTGTCCTCAGAGGTCTTAAGGGCAGTATCAAGAACACAAGGTAACCGGTGCCCTCTCTATTTCCTGTAGTTTTCACTTAAGCCATTTCCAGAATCTCCAAGGAGCATAGGAGGCTTGGTAGGGTATAAAGGTAAAATATGGGTCATTTGGTGTCTAAGGACACGTGATATCACTTTCACTACTAACATTTAAGTGAACTGACTGGTATGTAGAGATGCTATGTATAAATAAAAGATTTATTTCAGACTAAGCACAGCAATACATAGCAAATTCATTCCTTTTGATCATCCCTTGGATTCAACAAATCTTATGTTCTCCCCCAATCATTTTCATTTGTATACCACACTCCTAGTTTGCAGCAGCCCTGTCTGGAATTCAACTCTTCCAAATATCATGAAGTACTTTCCAACTCTTTAACAAGGGTATCTTTACACTCAACCTTTTTCCTTGAATATTGAAGTTGGTGCAATTATTCAGCTTGTCCATAAATTATTTCTTCTCAAAGAGCCTTATATTTTCATGCGGAGCAAACCTACGGAATACCACTTCTTATTGCTCCACTCTCCAGGATGTTGTTCCCTGGAAAAGAACGTGTGGCTCTACAGAACAGTATTCAGCCGTGCCCTTTGATTATCCTCAAGAACACTCATCTCTATTTCATACTCACCATAAAAGTCTTCATCAAAATCCATATTATCATCCTTGCTTTTCCTAGGCATCAGTAAATGTTTTAAAATTCTACTACCCTCAGCACCTAGATAGTTTTTCAACATGGCTAATTTGCACTTTACTACAAATATGTTTCCAAGGCCTCCCTCCAGTATTCCTGTTGCATAGCTGGTTTTGGACACTTATGAAACAAGCATTGGCATAGCCAATAGGTCTCGCGTTTGGGACCTTATAAGTGTTTAGCCAGAGCTATTGGCTCTGCCAATGTTTTTAAGATTTGTTGTAGAGCAGCGTGGCTGCTGTGCAGCATGTTGAAAAGTTATAATAAAAAAGTGTGAAGTATTTTTGTTACTGTATATCTAACACAAAAGACATTACATACAACTGAATGACCCTATTAAAAAAAAAATGAACATGAAAAATGTCATCTAGTTTTTTTTCTTTCCGATGCTGGCAAGAAACTGCCTGTTCTAATGTTTGTTATAGCTTATTTTTGTTATGTGGGGGGGAAATATAAACAAAGGGCGGGTGGAGGTTGGGAAATAGTACCTGAATTACAACTAGAGCAGCGGATGGACACTAGGGGAGAATCAACAGATGTCAGATTCCGAGGGCAGGCTGAGGTGGTGCTGAGTGATGCTGAGATGGTGGTGTGCTGGTGCAGAGGTGATGCAGAGTGATATTGTGCTGGTGCTCAGGTAGTGTTGAGTGGTGCCGAGTGATGCTGAGTTGGTGAAGCGCTACTGCAAAGGTAATGCTGCAGACATGGCTTGCGCTGATGCTGTGGTGGGGCTGCGCTGGTGCGGATTTGGTGCTGCACTGGTGGTGGTGCACTAATGAGGAGGTGGGCTGTGTTGATATTGGGAGGGACTGGGCCAGCACAGACAATGATTGAGGTAGGATGAATAAATTACTAAGCCTTTAGCCATGGGAAATCATTTTTAGATTATATGCACCTTGCATTAGAAATATATGAAATTCCACTATCTAAAATAAAAGATGACCAAATCGCACACTTTGATTTTCAATGCACTTTCAACCCAGCAAAACAAAGCTCAGTGCTCGCTGCTGTGACTGGCCACTGATTGGCTGCTGCACTGCAGGCTCGGGGCTGGCTGAGCTGTGCTCGCCGGATTTAATCACCGTGGGCGGCAGCACGTGACATAATCGTCACGGTCGGAGTCGGACACTCCAATGATTTTGCCAAATACCAGGGCCGTTGAGCCAGAGACTGCTGACTATAGGCGGCGGGAGCAGGCGGCACTCTAAGTTTAGTTTGGTTGGAGCCCGTCCGCTGCTGCTCATACCGCAGCTAACTTGTGCTGCCATTTGGTGCCCCTTGTAGCCCCTCTCGTCAAGAGAGATTAAGCCATGCAGCCCAGCCGCCCGCCTCTCGAGTCCGACGTGCTGCTGCCAGTGAGAGGCTTGTGCCTGTCTCCTCATGATAATACTGCGCGACTCCGGACCGAGCCTGCTGGCGAGAGTAACTGGCTTACTAAGCTCTCGGACAACTGATGTCTGAGGTATTTATAAATCCCTTATATGTAATTTTTTTAGAGCGCTGCGACACTCCTCACCAATCACGACATACCCAGAGCCCTTGTTACAGCACATAGGGCTCTGAACTGACTGCAGGCTGCCGTGCTAGCCTGGGGACATCATGGACGGTGTCACAACGGGCCGGCTGCGCTCTGCAGTGACCACTTGTTAGCTGGTCTCCAAGTGTCACACTTTGTCGTTGAATGTCACGCACATGTACACTGGAAATTGGAACATGTCACACTGAAGCAATCTGAAACCTTGGCAGCTATGAGAGAAGCACGGGATGTGTGCAGCCGCGAGTGCCCTCCAATAGTGCCACCCAGCAGGGGAAGATGCGAAAGCTGCGTCCACCCTCGAGAGGGGGGCAGGGCCATGACATTACAACAGGAGGACGAAAAGGTTTTAGCAGGGTTAGACCGACAGCATGACGGCCGTGACGGCGCCTCCATTGTTCAGCTTGTCTGAGGCATGGACGCGCTTTATTGTAAAGCAGCAGGGAGTGTGCAGCGTGATGTTGCCTCTGTTGTCACGCTACCCAGGAGTCAGAAGGTGATCAACACGACCCAGGGGAGCGGGACACAGTTTTTGCACAGCGCAGTCTTGGCAAGTGACTCGGCTTCTAGGCGGTGTTCCGAGGATGGCGAGTTCCAGCCGTTTTTGTGTTGTGGATCATTCCAGAAGAAAGTGCAGATGGTGTTGGGGAGTAGGAAGGAAAGAGGAGGGAAGGAATAAAAGAGATGAAGAGAGCACGAAAAAAACTGGAGAGAGTTTGCAAGTCCGGAAAGAGAAGGAGGCTGGGGAAGGGAAAACAAAGCGATGGAGAGAGGATAACAAACAAACAAGCACTGACCAGCAGCGGCGACGGCGGGCAGCAAATGGACTGCACAGGCGGGGTAGGCGGAAGTCAGCAGGACTGTTTCACGGCACGCAATCAGCATCTGCGAAGGCACAAGCGAAAAGCAAAAAAAAAACAAGCGAGCATCATAAGAAGTGAAGGGGGCGGGCCGCGCGGCCGTGAAAGTGACGCGGCCGCGCGGCCGCGAAAGTGAAAGTGAATGAGCCATGATGAGAGAGGAAAGCCAGATGGCGCATCTGCTCGTGCCTGTTCGCGTTACCGCATGCTGTATGCCACCCAAAAAGCTGTGGTCGGCTTTTTAAAGCCCACTCACTAAATGTCTCGCCAGAGCAGTGCATGCGTTGGCTCAAGCGAGACCTAAAAACCGTGGAGCCATGACTAATTCCATCATGGAACTGGTAACATTTCAGTTGTTTTCAAAGTAATAACTAAAATATACAGTACTCCAATACCAAATAAATGCCAGTTCAACCATACAAATGAAAATAGTCACTGCCCGTTTTAATGTGGTGGCAAAAGAACAAAAGAAATAAAACTGACCGCCATTATCAATGTGCTCTTATATGTGTAGTAGCTGTTTTTAAATTTTTTATTACAAGACTTTTCACTCTTTTGGTTATTCCAAGAAATTCTGGTCAATTAGAAGCTGTCAACAGGGGCGTATCTTGGTCAATAAGATTGGGGGGAAGGGCGGAGTGTAAACTTCAGATTTCCCAACAATCACGCTGGGATATCTTGTTAACTCACCCTATATGAGAAGCACAGCATATGGGGATTTAAGGGGCAATGGGGAGAGAGAAGAGGGCTGATTGTTAGGAGCATCTAAAACACAACATTTTTCAAAGTAATCCACATTTTTTAATGTCTTTAAAAGAGAGACGAGAGTGTGTGTGTATGTGTTTTTGTCAATGTGGGCATGTAAAAATCCCAGGTAAAATCTGACAGACACTTCACCATACCTGACTGAAAGCACTTGTACCCAACTATTTACAACAGAATATACTTTTTAGGGGGAGTGTAACACCTCAAATACCCCCCTGAAGCTAATCCCCTGATCGTCCGGTATGGACGTTCCTTTTTTCCCCCCCCCCAAGTCTTTTAGTAAATTCCGGAAGACTAGCCTCTATTGCCTTTCAGTTAATAACACCTAGTTTTTCTTAGAACCATCCACTACAAGCAGAAATGCACTTACCCACTCCTCAGCTTGTGCCCTATACGCAGTCTCCACTTTGACTGGCTGCCTCACTGTGTTATTTAACACAGCATCCTGTGCATCCACTTGCAGAGCCTTCTACATGACTGTCAGCCACTTCCACCTCACCTTGCGATTCTAATCAACACAGTGTACCACTCACGGGGCGCCACACATTCACTGCCATCATACAATGATGAAAGTGGGGGTGGATTTTTGTGTTCTGCATATTGCCGCACTCCAAAGCTGATCCTTTCCAACCTAAGATAAAGTTCTATGTTCCCTTACAAAGCAAGGCACGAGGCAGGCCAAGTGAGCTGCTATAGTTTAGTAAGGTCAGTGCCAAAACTGCGGCACTTATAATGTCTTAGTGAAGGTATATTACGGTACAGCCACGGATCCATCCCACTATGTTATGCTCTGACCATAGTAATAGAGACTACTAGTTTCTCATCTGATTTATGTTCAGGTGACAAGGATATATCATATTGCCCAGCAGATGTCTCACTTGTTCGCTAGTCTCCTGGAACGCACAGATGCCTTGTATAAATAATGGTGTATTGATGAAAAAGCACAACAGTATATAATGGAGAATCAAGGAAGAGCAACTGACAAACTTAGAAACAGGTCAAAGAGTTCTTTTTTATATTCCTTAATTTATGAGATAGTGTAGGGTAGCAAACTGGACCACAACTAATCAGCATCAAAATGTAAGGGGTTAATTAATAAAACATACTAGCTCTCACATTCAAACAGGCAAATACAATTCAGAGTTAGCTCACCAAAACCAAGCACATTTTAAATGAAGGTTATGTATCAAAGACACATCCCATGCTAGATGATGGCAGACAGTTGGAATAAGAAATTTTTGCCCGTTCTGCAACAGAAATTCACACAAGTGCAAAGGCGGCTCCTCCGCTAGGGTGGAGTAGCGTCGCCCCACTGCTTTTCAGCACCGTAAGGAAAAATAAAATGATAATAACTCAATGTTATTATTGTTTTATTTTTTCCTGTTGCAGGTGCGGCAGCTTTGCGGGGCGGGGCTGCTCTGCTGACAGAGCAGGGGAGGAGTGATTTTCACTCCCTAAGTGCGCATAAATGTTTGGCCGGCAGTCTCCTGCAGTCCAAGATTTCATGCGCACTTAGCATGTTCTCCACCCAGGCTGCATTACAGCCTGGGTGGAGAACATGTCCAGGCCACCAGTCCCCATCTGAGCGCCTGGGTGCTTTCTGTTCCAGCCAGATGGACGTGGAGGAGAGACGCGGTGAGGAGGACGCGGCGAGGAGGTAAGTTTAAATTCATTTTTTATTTACCCCGCCACACCCGATCCATGCCAGCCGCCACTGCACAAGACCTATGTGGTGATAACGTGAACAAGGAATTCAAACTAGGGGAGTTTCATGGTTATGCAGGGTTTTCTGAATGTTATGTTATATATGTAGTTGGCAGACAAACTCTATTGTATTTGGATTAAGAGAGACCATGAAATGATATACACTGCATCTCATGAACCTAACTTTAGTGATATAGAGCTGGCCTATATGAGCACTTACCTGTCTACAGTGAACATAGGTTTTAGTACACTGAGTAGTTACAGCGGTAAGCA
This sequence comes from Calotriton arnoldi, assembly GCA_963921515.1. NCBI lineage: Eukaryota > Metazoa > Chordata > Amphibia > Caudata > Salamandridae > Calotriton > Calotriton arnoldi. The sequence goes on along the minus strand of CAWUFW010004606.1, from coordinate 623,988 downwards.
GTGCAAGTAAGTCATTTCAAAGTCAAACTTGTCAATTTCAATTCTCTCGCAGTTGAGACACGGAGTCAACATTGACATGTCAGAAGGAGGTTACATGACTATACGTTTAAGGTTTCCATTGAGACGAACAGCTTCAATTTTTCACACATTGAAGGCAAATTATAAGGTAACCAGGGAGGCCAGATTATTGAGCATTAGTACTGCACTGGTAATAATTACTTCTGAAAGGGCGTGCAGGCCAAAGTAGCATAGGCCTCTGAGGTGCTATCAGACCAAAAAGAAGGCTCATTTAGCCAAAGCAACTATTTGAGATCACTTTCATACTTTACTATTACATTAGAACCCTAAACCTTCAGCAGATTTGGTGAAGGGAAAGTTATGGCCCAAGGCAGATGGAAAAAGTGGGGCTGCATGTGTGGGAGTTAAGCAGGTGACAATAGCCCACAAGAAGATATTTATCTAATCCCACTCAGCATAAGACACCGCTTCCTATGCAAACTGAAAGAAGTCTCAACAGCATAATACACTGGGGACCTGAAGATTGTGTCATGCTTGGAAAGATAAAATTACCCTACATATGTGGGCTTTGAATAAAAGTTATACCTATTGTATGTTTGAAAATGCACAAAATACTAATGTACTGATTGTTCATAGATTGTTTACAACAGAGTGCATTACAGCAGAACCATTTATATGTATATCTGCATTTTCTCAAGAACCATATGTAAATATATAGGTATATACGGTGTGTAAAGCTCCTATTGTGTTCCCCTATCGCTTTTAATGTGGTGTGATGTTGGTCGTAACTGAGGTATGTGTGGTGAATGGTTGGAAACATGAGTGAATGTCGTTTGATTTTTTAATTTGAATGATATATGGATAAGGGCATTTGTAGCGTTGTTGGCAAAACATTGATAATATTTTCTCAAAGTGTTTTGTTTAATCATGATTATATATTAAATATAAAAACGTTTTTGGATAAAAAGATAATATGTTCTGAAGAAAAAAATAAATGAAAAGTAAATGAAAAGAATTATGTGTATGTACACTGATTGTTGGGCTCAACATATATGCATTGAATAATCGGTGCAGATTTGAGTAATGCAACTTGTAAGGTGATTGAGTAGGCAACATCACCAAGTGACCCATGGACTTGACTTAAATATATGTGTCATCAGCACAAGAGTGAAATGTGAGTCTGTGACTTGATTCAATAGAATGTTGGCAATAAGACCTCTCTGTGCCACGATTGAATAGTCAAGACTATTCCATATTAAAGACAGTCTAACAGTCCATATTAAAGACAGTCTAACAGATATAAGGGATCCTTTGTCTATGAAGTGCAATATGTCGTGCAGTATCTGTCATTTGCCTTTACTCAGAAGCACCATCAGGCACTGGTGTTAATGTAGCATTAATTAAATAATGAAGAAACTACTGGCAGACAGTGTGTTCCAAGACAAAGGTCTTATTTACCAATTAACACCAAGTCCACTGAGGTGGGTGGTGAGAACTAATATGTGTAACATGTTCAGCCATATGTTATCACATTACTTGGTCAGTAGGGAAGACATGCATCAGCAGGGACTTGGAAAAATCAAAGTTCATAGCAGAAATAATATATTACAATCTTAATGGAATGTAGAGGAGTAGCGGAGAGTATGAAGAGCTACAGGTTCTTTTGTTGGAATTCTAAATAATGCTGAATACCATCAACATTACAACAAAAAATGTTTAGATCGATGCAATTTTCCTGAAAGGAGTACGCTAAATGTGTTAAAAAGTAGGGCTATGCCTGAAGCAGTTGTCTGGCATTAATAATTGCTCTGTGAATGTCTAGCTCAAGGTAGAGCCTTTTGCTGCCATATCAACCGTCTTAAAGGTGCTGAGGGTGAATTTCACTGTAACCAAGTCTGAAATACTTTGAGCTTCTCAGACTCTGGTGGACTAAAAAGAATGGCCCTATGAAGGCATTTATTGCAATCCTATACAAAGATAGGGGTATGGGCCGACATCAGAATGGTAGAAGTAAATGGAGGAGTGTATATCTGAGTCTGTGAGTACAGTACCAAACCTCCGAGGAGCCAAAAGACTCCGATATATTGTCACCATCAAGTAATAGTCGGCAAGCCCTGCATGTTAAGGTGAACACTCTCAATGGGAGCATGCACGAGATTGGGAGCATCCTTGGATTTATACAGTGAAAGCTAATACAACAGTTACACAGCATACAAACGAAATGCATGACTTCCACCAGAAAAACATTTGAAACATATACAGGAAGGTGTAGTTATCATTAGTCAAAGAATTGCCTACTAACATACACCTGTAGCATAGGAATTTGCAACAAGTGCACACACTCAAATTCGTAAGTGCAATACGGTCACTGAACTTGCTAACTCGGACCGCTCTAATGCCTCGGTGGTCCCCACCCAAACATTGTGCGATAATTTGAACTCTTTCTTCATCAAGAAAATTCAGATGATAAAAGATAGTATCCCCCCTAGTTCACTTACCAGTGATATCCCCACGGAAGATGTAAATCCTACAAAGCTCACAGCTTTTCCGGCAATCACCAAAGGTGGTCTCTCGAAGTTGATGACAAAGGTTAAATCCGGCTCCCCTAATGATATCTGCCCCCCTTGGATCCAAAAAAGTATCTTCTCAGATTTCCCTGACCCACTGATCTCTTTGCTCAATCTATCCTTAAGTCAGGGTATGGTCCCCCTAACCTTTAAGGAAGCGGTAGTCGTCCCACTTCTAAAATAAAGTTGGGGAAGACTCATATGTTTTGAAGAACTACTGCCCCATCTCCTTGCTTCCTTATCTAGCCAAGATACTGGAGGCTCACATCGCCCATCATCTTTGCTCCTTTCTAGACAGCTGCTCCTACCTTAACTCTCATCAGGCGGTATTTCGACCCGCCCATTCTACGGAATCCAACATACTTTCCATAGTGAGAGAGGAAGCAGACAAAGGACGGGCCCAGGCATTAGTCCTTTTAAACCTATTGGCTGCCTCTGACACAGTGGATCATGGCATCTTAATTGACTGTGTCAGGGCTGCCGGCCTGCAGAGATTGGCGTTAGAGTGGATGAAATCCTTTCTCTCTGACTGGACTCAGTCAGTTTGCTTATTCCCTTTTTGTTCATCCAAGGTCAGCCTCAGGGATCCTCTTTGTCCCATCTTTTATTTAATCTTTGTATCCGACCGTTGGTATATACTCTACAGAGGCACATGTTGACATGCAGCTACTTTTTAACATTGATGACTCGCAAGAATCTATAGAGTTTTTTCAGAGCACTATGCTCTATATCCGTGACTAGATGAATTGCCATGAGCTGAATCCAGATAAAACTGAGATTGTGATATTCAAAAATAAACTGCATAGTTGGAATTCCTCTATCTGGCCATTGGAGATGGGCAACCCTCCTATCCCTTAAAAAGATGTTAAAAGCCTTGGGATTCTAGTTGATGAAGACCTTTCACTGAAGCCCCAGATAGGCTCAGTGATTTTGTCCTGTTTTTTTCAACTTCGAAAATTTAAAAAAAATTGGAAATACTTCTCTTCATCGAGGCCATCATTCAGATCATTATAGCCCTTGTCATGTCCTGAATTGGCCAAGCTAACTTTCTCTATATGGGACTTCCCATAGGCTTGAGTCAGAGGCTTCAGCTGGTCCAAAACCAAGCAGCTAGATTGGTCTGGCATCAGCCTAGATTTTGCCACACCAAACCCCTGCTGGAAAAATTACATTGGCTCCCAGTCGCTCAGAGAACCCTTTTCAAAACTGGGTGTATTATGTTTACATCACCATGCAGCAAAAGCCCAACTTTTGTGACCTGGAGAATTCAGAATTATATTCTGAAGCGCAATCTTAGGTCTGCACTACAAAATCCATTAGAGGTCCCTAAATTAAACAGGAAGAGATTGGGTGGAACTAAGTTCGCCGTGCCTGCTCCTGGAGTTTGGAATTTCCTTCCCCCAACATCAGAGCCACAACTTCTTATACGAGCTTTAGGTCTCTGTTAAAAACCTGGCTTTTGAGACAGGCATATGGTTAAGATTTGAGTCTCCTTTGCCTCTGTGTTTTTCTAGCACCATGAATGTTTTTTGGTGTACATGCGCTTTATAAATATGCTGTAACATAAGATAACTGTCTACCCTGTGAATCCTTGCACATGCCACACCTACTGACATTTCCTCTATAGGATGTATATACCAGAAGATACACAAAGATTTGTGGTGTTGGCTCATGAACTTTTGTATGGCAATACAATGGCATATGTAATGCCTACACAATGGCAAAACGTGCCTTCACCCACATCCACGAATTACCATGAGTCAGAAAATCTAATGAATGAAAGAAGATGCAGACAGAGAAGGTGACAACCAGACAATAGCGGACAGTGATTGTCAGATAAATATGAGAACAGGGCATTGACACTTTGCTACCACAGATGAGGCAGGAGAAATATCAGTTGCAGGTAGAGGCATCAAAATGGCATGTAATGCCATTATTTTTGCACTGTGGATAACCATCACCATTGACAGCAACACAGCATGCAAGGGCCAGAGGATTATTAATCGGAGGCCAATCATCAAAGACAATAAAGCATTCATTATTTTAGGATCATGTTTGCACCATTTCACAGGCCCCTGCCCCTACTTCTTGCCATGGTATGCCCAACACATGATCCAAGAAAAACCATAAACATATTCTATGTTAAATATTAAAAAGAAACATGTTAGCTTTGTGTACTGTTTACAAAGGATTTCTGCTTAACATCAATACCCTGTAAGAGAAGATGGGCGTTCTGGTGGAAATAGAGGCCTTCAGCTTATCATCTTAGCCAGGCCATCAGAAAGTCATGTTGGAGATGCCACAATGAAAGCACACTTCCTGGGAAGGCCAGTTAATCACGTTAGGACAGGACACCAAGAGGAACAATTTTACCTTTCTGAACTAGGGAGTATAGGGTAACTGGAATACTAAAGATTGAACAATGGAATGATTTTCCCTGAATTTCATAGTGAAGAATTGCGAGAAAATGTACATTTACAGATATTGAGACAGCCATGGAGAAATCCTCTTTTCCCTACTATTTGAATTGATCTTGAACAAATAATGAGGTGAGGAATCTTTCTCCTTGCAATTTGGTTTACACATATTCAGCAGTGCCCATTTATCTTTCACTGTTATAGTTTAATACAAGGTTCTCCAAAGTCGGCCCTGATGGGCCGGATCCATGCCAGATTTTTAGCATTTAGATAAATGTAGTTATCTTAGAAATCTGGCATGGATCCGGCCCTCCAGGACTGACTTTGGAGAACCCCGATTTAATATATACCATCCTAAGGAAGTATATTTAGAAGGAAAAATATTAAGGGCATTTAAAAACTTTAAAGCACAGCAGAACTTCTTAAACATCACAAATATTAATGCATATAATTTACAATTGATCATAAGGTATTGCTACTGCTTTGGGTACCTAGTTTGAGATGATCCTAACACTATGAATTGCTGGCCAAGGGATAGGCAAACTGATCAAAATGTAGCTGGTTTTGTGCAGATTGAGTTTTGTGCAGTGTGTGTCACTGTACAAAATATTCTTGAAGATGGAGGAACACTTTAAATCCACAGGTGGCATCATGCAACTCTCAAAATTACTGAAACAAAAACATCAAATATTCAAGCGGCCAAAGGGTTTTCCTAATTCATGTGTTTGCAAAAGGGGTAGACCCAAAAAAGAAGACGCAGATTGGTTCCGTGGAATGTGTAGCCATTTCATCCCTGTGGGAGGCCAGCATAGACTGCACTACAGTAATCTCAGTATGTGTTGTGTCTTGTGAAAAGTAAATCAATTGTACACATGCTAGCTCAGTATTGCTATGTGGATGTAAAAAAACATTTTTTAATCGCTTCCCTGTTTAATGGGCAATTGCACCAAACAGAATGGAACACAACCACATGGTGGATTTGGGTCTACTGGTTAACAATTATGATCAAAGTATTTGAGATTATTTACAATATTTGAATCTTTGAAATATGTAAATATAGACCTATAAATGTTCATGTAAGCCACTGAAATGCAGCATCAACATAGAATTAAACAAGCATTTGCAATGCAATAGGCCTCACATTTACGCAAGACCTATTGCATTGCAAATGGTAGGCATCACGGACAACGGAAGGGATGGCTGGTGGGGGAGAAGACACGGACAATGGGAGGGACAGAGAAGGCACGGACAACGGGAGGGAGGGTTGGGAGAAGGTACGGACAGCGGGAGGGCGGGCGTGGGGTCGAGCAGGCATGGATAACGGGCGGGCGGGGGAAGAAGGCACGGACAACGGGGCGGAAGGCGGGGGAGAAGGCACGGGCAATGGGAGGGGGGGGAAGGCACGACAACGGGAGGGAAGGGGGAGTAAAGAAGGCACCAAAGCATGTCATGCCTGAAGTAGGAGAACCTCATTAAAGAAAATAGTGCTCACAGTCTAACGTACCCGTGTAACAACCAAAGTAAAGGGGCCAGTCGCCATGGGAGGTGACAAATGAACAGGAGGCGGTACTAACAAGCCTATTGACGAATCAGAAGCCAGCATTTAGGAAGGGCAATGACACAAGCCAATGGCAAATATGGGTGGGGCTTCTATTCACTACTCCTCTACAGTAAGTCTCGCAGAGCAGCGCATGTGCGCTGGCTCTAGGCTCGACCTAAAAAGGAGATCAATATCAACAGCTGGAGAACAACCATTACCAACAGTTTGTTAGGTAGCTCACGGGGCTGCATATGTTCTTGCAACTAGTGTGCTGCATTCAGTTAGACTTCCTAATGAGTGCTAACCTCATGGACAAGAGAAGAGATTTAATGGCAAGAAAATCCATTTGTTTTTTTGGATATCTTATTATTGGACCTACACATTAGATCTAGCAACTCAACATTTCATCAGAAGTAAGATATCTGCCATAGGTTGGCCAGGCCTCCACACTGATTAAGAGGTCAGACCAAAACCACCTCTTAAATTATGTGTGCACTGAAATATCACATGACATGCCAGCACAAGAGAAAAAGGAATTTGTGGAAATGATGACAATTTGAATTGGAAAACGTTCTTCATACTTATATTTCCTCTGTGTGATCTATGCTCATTATCTGCTGGCCTCGTGTCTGTATCCAAGCAATCGATTCAGTTTGCATGTCTTCCCCCATCCCTACAGAATAAAATGCTAATCACCTGGTAGAAGGCACCCAGCCTGCTTGACTAGTAGTGTTCTGGCAGAATGTAATGGTGTTTGATGTGTGAGTTGTTACATTTACAAGAAACGTTTGTAATGCATATCGCTTGTCATAACAGAACACACGAGTGCTGAACGCATTCAGTTCACTTCATAGGCAATTCTCTGAAGGAAAGAGCACAGTTTGCTTCAAACCAGTCCAACCATGTCATAATGTTTTAACATTAAATAATACCAACAGTATAGTAAAGTTAAAATATAAAAAAAGCAATGGCAAATAATAATGCCAATGAAAACGTATCTGCATAATCCAGGCAGTCAAAGCAGCTTACACAATTGAAATTAAATAGCCCCAGGGTAATTCACTACACATCCTGCTACTCATCCTCATAATAAAACTGTGTACCGAGCAGAAACAATATTGTCCTTTGTCTCATGCATGTTCATGAACAGTTTACTAACCTGTACATCATATGTCCCATTCAGTAATAGAGGCCTCTGGGAGTTTATATCCTGGATGACACCTGTAAGCATTGACCTGTTGACCTTCTGGAACTCTTTGGAATGACTAAACTGCACCATGTTATGTAGAGCTAAGATTTTCGAATCTAGTTCAGAATCCTGTCGGGTGCGGTTGTGCAATCCTAGATGGTACTTGCGGAAGTGTTTAATCAGGTCCGTGGGGTCATTTCCATAGTAACCATATCCACAGATGTTGCATTTGAAATCCTGAAGCTCTGGGGACAGAGGGGCTGCATCTAAATTGTCATTTGCTGACAAGGTAGCGTTTGCTTTACTGAGTCCAGCACCCCCATCTGAAGGCACTTGAGGGTTTTCGGAGGCAACTGATGCTGGACTAGAAACATAATTGTCTTCTGGACAACTCTGCCCTTTCACTGTCTCATTTGGTACCATCTCACATTTTTCATGAGTCTCAACTGAATCAGTGGATTGGGTGGACGCACCATCCTTGGAATCATCTGACCTTCTCGGAGACCTAGAGGGCTCAGATAATTCTCCAGCCACTGGTGACCCAAGGGTAAGCATATTTCTGTCTGTCACCTTGTCATTAGGGAAGGCTGGAACACTGTTGTCTGGGCTGAGTGTTTCATAATTGGAAGCAGGACTTTTACACAATGATGCACTTTTCAAATCCTTCTTAAGGCTGGGGGAATTTTCTTGGGAATTTGGATGCTCCTCGCTGCTGTGGAAATCTACAGGATCCCCCTGCTCACTGCTGCCTTGCATCTGATCTGTGGCGAAGCTTTTGATCCTTCCAGAGTCCACAATTTCAGTACCTAAAGCGTTGGAGGTCGGTGCTTCACCTTCAGTACCAATGTTTCTTAGAGGGGGATTCTTTTTCCGGACCATATCTAGGAAGAAAATAAAACAGATATAATGTAATTTTTATATTTTATTTGAAGTACAAACTTATGTAAAGATATGGTCACAAGTACAGACACTGGTCAAGATCTCAGACTTAGAATTGCCATCAATATAAAAGCCAGTTGTGTGTAATGTTGCTTTTTTTAGGGATAGGTGTAGGAGAACCAGCCATTTCTAAAGGTATGTAAAAATGTCTGTGCTCCTTCTGTTAGAAATATGGTGGATCCAGTCCATTTCACCCAGAGATTTTCTATACTGAAAGTATCAGCTGAAGTACAAGGGAGAAATGATAAATAAACAGAAGTAGCCGGTGCATTATTACAATTTCTGCCGGTAATTCCTAATTTCTAAGGGAACCCCCCACCCCACCCAAACAGTCAGTTCAAGATGTCCAGTAACTACATTCTCAGAGTTACTGATGCCCCCATTATCAGTAACACTGGCGGGGAGGCAGCAGTTTTACTGGACCAAACTGAGGGGGTCTCAGAACAACACAAGTAATTACTGATTCGTTCATCAAGTGGAGTAACGAATCTAATGGGAAATTAAAAGATTCATTGGAAAACCCTGACCCCTATTTTATTTTCACCTAGACATTTCGCCAGTTAAAAAGCAGGGCCAGTTATGGAAAAAACATATGGGAATTCCTACAGAAACACAGATTCCCATTGTTATTCCCCTTTTACAAGTTAACATCTCCTAATGCCCCACATCCCAGAAAGCACAGATAACCTTGGTTATTGGAACTTCATGTGCAAGAAAACTGATGCAGGAAGCCGGCTAAGGTCAGAATAAAAGCCAGCGAGTGATAAATGAAAGGTGAACCCCTTGACAGTTGTAAGAAAAAATATCTGAATTTTAAAATGGAAAAAATGCTTTTGAGGGTTACAGGGAGAATTTAAGGCAAAACAAACTTCGATGTAAAAATGATGATACAGTAAATGAACATTAGAAGAACGATAAACTGCTAAATGGTGGGAGTTAGAGAACAGAATACATCTAAATTGAAATGACATGGTCTGTGAATTGATGTAGCGTGTGACAGAATGAAGACGCAAACTAGAACCTTACACTGAAGATAAAGCCTGTGAGTGTTAACATAATAATTACAGCTGTAAGGGCCTTTCCATTACCATACGAACACTACAATAGACACGATGCATATCCCTCTATCTCAAATTGTAATTGGTCTGTATTAACAGAATAAACAGAAAAACTCAAGAACGTGAGTGGGGAATAACTGCAAGCTATGATGAACATACTACTGTCTTACAACTTGTGTGGCACAGACCTCTGCTCAGACGTATTCAATAAAATATAAAATGCTGTATTTAAGTAGAAAAGTACAGTTACTGACGTCCAAGTAATGAGCCGCCTTTGGTGGCCTATCATTTGCTTCAGCCCATCTCAAACAAAATACTCATTAGCAGATAAAGGCAATTGTGGGTCAGAGAAATGCATTTTAGCGCAGGAGGTATCACAGATGACTCGATGAACCATCACACAGAAAGTAAATTCATTGATGTATAATGAAAACACATAATGTCGGTCTGACTCTTAGGTTGCACTTGTTAATAAACAAAAGGGGTGCTTTAAAGAACAGAGCTGTATGCTATAGGAAAAAATTATATTTTACAGTTTTATTTGTTTCATAAAGAATCGAACTTGTCACTTAGCGGAACTGCGTTCTGTCACATTTGCGAAAATGGATTCAAAATCATAGCACAGTAACAATTTTGAAAGTGCTCCCAAAATATTATTTTCTCTAATGTCTAGTAAATGGTTAAAAATTGCAGTCTTTTTCAACGTGGCCTTTAAGCTTCCAAACAGGTTAACTGTCTCTGATGGGAGTTTGAGTTTTATTGCTATTATTAGTGATACTCCGATAAAAAAAAGGTGCTTACAATTTTACAAATTACCTTTACAATTAACTGTTTGTCCACAGCTGTTACACAGATTGCAAATAAACTGAAAGCAGCGCTGATTGGTCCAAAAACCGCACTTACAAACCTAGGCGCCAATACTTCTGGAAAGGGATGACACGCATGCGGCCTTCCATCTTTGTTCATTCTAAACAAAAACAAGACTGGGGGGGTTGCTTCACAAAATTGCTCAGTCTTATCACGGATATAGTGATCTTGATGTAGGTATGTACAGATGGATTGTGCAAATATATACCTGCAGCATATAAAGGTTCCTTTGTTTGAATAAAACCAGCCTACCCTGTGCTCGAGGCAGCATGTGGAAACAGACTGCAAAACAAGGACCTAAACATATAAACTGCCAAAAAATCGACTATACTTAATCAAATACCATTACAATTTTTTTTTAACCTGTACTCTAATCTCCTATGAAGCAGTTGTTCCAATGTTAGGAATGGAGTTAACTCAGACCTATTGAAGTTTGGAAGTGAGTCTGACTGAATTTAAAAACTCAATTCTGCAAAAAGAATTTTAGGGAGATATTTATGTAAAGCCAATGTTTGGTAGACTATATTTTAGGTCTGTAGGTCTGGCTGTACCACGCAGCTGTTGGCAGACATATCTGATTAACTGAAAAAGAGATTTCAGAAGTTCTACCCTGAGAAGGTCTCAGGCTCTGCCCACGTGTTGGATTCCTTGTCCACATGTTAGCCTTTCATTGGACAGAAGTTGTGTGCTACTACTGCAAAACGGTGAGTGTATTGCACCATTTGTCTTGTGGGAAAGCGTATGCTCAATTCAAGATTACTTTGGTTATGGCAGCAAGTCAATGATCAAGGCTATAGTCCTGATCCATTTACACTGAAAAGTTAAAATAAGAGCAGTAGGCCTGACATATGTATTGTGAAAAGCATATATTAATGTAAATAAGTATTAAAGAGTGGCTTGCTATTAGTTTGTTCTAAAGCCTGAAGGGAGGTAATTTGTTACATGGAATCTCACAGGCTACCACAGTAAGCAAGGTTTGTGTTGGCCACCTCCTCTGAAAAACTACATGGAAAGAAGACTTGTACTGTGATAATCTTGTGTTAGGCCCTCTTAGGAGACATAGGGCCAAATTTATAATTTTTTGGCACAAAGCAACATGGCTGGGCTGTGTTGCACAAGGGGAAGAAAACAGTGCAGGGCCCTATTTATTCAAAAAGGCCAGTGCTGCTCTAGTGCGTTGCATGGGTGGATAACAGGCTTCCTAGCGCCATGCACAATCTTTGTACCATGGTGTAGATGTGTGTGAGTGATGTCTGGCATTGGTTTTGTATTGGAAGGTTACTGTTACAGTACAAAATCCTAAACTTAGACAAATTGTAAAAAAATCCACACATTAGATATGTATTGTTCAGTGCAGCACACATGTAATGTGTGGAATGTTTGGAGAAATAAATCTTTTCTCCAAGTTAGCGCCTGCTTCAAGGAGGCATTATTGTTTGACGTAAGCCTATTATAACTTAGTAGAACAGCGATCTGCGTCAAAAAACGGTGGGTGCCTGCGCTGTAGTGCCTATGTTCCAACCAGGCAATGCCCCCTTGTTAGAAATCAGTACAAAGCACTATTTGTACTGAAAAATTGTACCTTTCCACCACCCACTAGAGAGTGAGGCGCTTTCTGTCACTTTGAGAGACTGATCACCATTGCAAACCCTTTATAAATCTGTTCCATATTCTGCTTAGCCAAATGGTAATTTTGGATAGATTTCTAAATTCATGACTGTATGCTTGATTGATCCATTGTGGGGACGCATCTGCTCAATTCAGTAGGGCGGAGACGGTTATTGTGAAAATTCAATCAAAGGATATAAGCCTGATTGGCTCACAGAGAAAAGTTATATCTCAACCCATAGGTCTGATCTGTTCATTATGAAACTGTTATGATGCAGGAAGTAGGCATGCCTAGTGTATTGTGAATAGCATTTGTTAAAGCTAACAGACCTATAACAGTGTATTGTTATCACACTGCTTTATAGATGTGTTATCACGCTGTGTGACAGGTACTGTGCTACATGAGTTCTCACAAATTGCTGTAGTAGGCAAGGGTCTTTGGGTTGGTCAGCCCCTCTGACATACCTTTGTGGTAGAAGATTTTTACTGGGATAATCCATGTTAGACCCTTTCGAGAGGGGCTGTCTATTGGTTTGCCGTTTGTAATTGAGTACATATTTGTAATTTTATAACTTATGCATGATTATTGCTAGCTTAGTGCACTACAGAAGGTCTGTGTTGATTATGTTTAAAAGTCAATGGTAATGGCTATGAGCCTTATTGGTTTGTTGGGAAATGTTATGTGAGATTCCATCTACTTGCATCTGTTTATTATGAAACAAAGCCAGTATGCCTGATAAATTTATTGTTAAAAGCATGTGTTGAAGGCAATAGGCTTTTTAAGGCTGGATTATTATTACACTATGCTAAATCATGAAGTAAGGTTTTTCACATGGAATCTCTCAGTTTACTGTAGTAGACAAGGGCTTTGGTGTTGCGCAGCCCCTGTGCTAAACCCTCGGCATAGAAAATGTGTACTAAAATAATCCTTATTAGTCCCTCTTAGGTGGGATTTTATATTGCATCAGTTGGGGTTGGTGGCAAGTCAATTATAAAGGCTATATGCCTGATTGGTTCATTGAGAAAAGTTATTTCATATACCATTGAACTGATTTGTTTATTATGAAAAATTACGACAACAGCAGTAGGCCTTATTTATTTAATAAAGTCCTGTTAAAGTCAGCAGGCCTTTAAGGGTGGATTTTTACTGCATCTTGTTAAAGCCTGCAGACATATTTTTTGCATGAAATCTCACAGATTACCTTTATAGGCAGGGACTTTTTAGTGTTGATTACAACCTTTGAAAAAACCTTAGAGTTAGAGGATTTGCACTGAAATAATCCATGCGAGTATCCCTTGGAAAGCCTGACAGGCTTGATTGTCTTCCAGGATTATATAATGATTTTTTTTTCTTTTTAAATAGATACATTCTTATATAAAAGTGTGCATACCTGTATATACATAGAGGGGTTTTGATTTAGACCTCTGATGTCACTGGTCTGTATGAGTGTCATTTACACTCTGTACCCATCCATGACAGCATACAGCCCATCCACTTCAGCCATAGGCTTTCTTGGCCAGTGAGTAACAGCATTTTTCTGATCACATATGCACATCTTCCTGAAAATGAGTGTGCTTCAGAGCCACAGCTGGTGGGACAGTGCTTTAGTTTTGCTGTTTCTCCCTGTATAGGTCCCCTTTCATTTCATTCCTTCTCCTCTTTTTATTTTCATTTTAGAGCATACTGCAGATCCACAGACAGTGCTATAGATCCGCTAGCATGTCGCTCATTTTATATGTACTTCTCTGTATCAATCCCATGTGGCCACTGCCTCTCAACCAAAAATAATGGAACATTACTGTCCACAGTGTATCATTCTAGTTCCATTCCACAATGATCAACACATTTGTTCTGAATGTGGTTGTTATGCTGGAACTTTAAAACAATAATGCAAGGCATACACTACCATTGTAAGACAGCCACCCCCTGCTGGGTTTAGTTTTATTTACTTTTGCAAACATACGTCCACCATATTTGTTTGGCAGCATGTTTTCTTTTTTCTTCTTTTACATTGCTTATGTTGTTGAATTTGTGTGTGTGTGTTTTACTGTGGTTGTGTAAGTAGGTGAATTCAAGATTGAGTTGGGGGAAGGAGGGATGCATGCATACAGGGATGAGTGACAGAATGCATGTGTGCTAACTTCATGAGCGCTAAAACCCATCAGTGACTGAAGAGGCAAATTTATTTATGAGCCAGGCACAAACAATGTTTGAGTTTGTATATTTGTGTTCCATGTTTGTCTGTGTTACCACATGGAACCATGCTCTGCACCAAACAAACTAAGAAGAGAAAATTAAAACTCATTGCTTTACCCAATCAATCAATCAATCACAGAATTTGTAGAGCGCACTACTTACCCGCGAGGGTCTCAAGGCGCTGGGGAGAAAAAAGGGGGGGGGGGGTGCTGCTACTGGTCGAACAACCAGGTCTTGAGTAGCCTCCTGAAGGTCAGCAGGTCTTGGGTCTGTCGTAGGCTTAGTGGAAGGGTGTTCCAGGTCTTGGCGGCGAGGTGGGAGAAGGGTCTGCCGCCGGTGGTAGTTCTTCGAATGCGAGGGACGGTGGCGAGGGAGAGGTCGGCGGAGCGGAGCTGGCGGTTGGGGACGTAGAAGAGGAGTCGTCTGTTGAGGTAGGCTGGGCCAGTCTTGTGGAGTGCCTTGTGTGCGTGGATGAGGAGTTTGAAGGAGATTCTCCTGTCGACGGGGAGCCAGTGCAGGTTCCTCAGGTGGGGGTGATGTGGCTGTGGCGTGGTACATCGAGGATCAGGCGTGCGGAGGCGTTTTGTATGCGTTGCAGTCGCTTGATGAGCTTGGCCGGGGCTCCCGCGTAGAGGGCGTTCCCATAGTCAAGTCTGCTGCTGACGAGGGCCTGGGTGACTGTTCTTCTTGTATCTGTCGGGATCCACCTGTAGATCTTGCGAAGCATGCGGAGGGTGTTGAAGCAGGAGGAGGATACTGCGTTGACTTGCTTGGCCATGGAGAGCGTTGAGTCGAGGATGACTCCCAGGTTGCGTGCGTGGTCGGTGGGTGTCGGGGCTGCTCCCAGCGTCGTTGGCCACCAGGAGTCGTCCCAGGCTGAGGGGTTGGAGCCGAGGATGAGGACCTCTGTTTTGTCCGTGTTCAGTTTTAGTCGGCTGATCTTCATCCAATCGGCGACGGCCTTCATTCCTTCATGGAGGTTGGATTTGGCGGCGAGGGGGTCCTTGGTGAGGGAGAGGATCAGTTGAGTGTCGTCGGCGTAGGAGATTATGTTGAGGTCGTGCTGTCTGGCGATGCGTGCGAGCGGGGCCATGTAGATGTTGAACAGTGTTGGGCTGAGGGATGATCCCTGGGGTACACCGCAGATGATCTCGGAGGCTTCGGATCGGAATGGTGGGAGGCGGACTCTCTGGGTTCTGCCGGCGAGGAAGGAGGTGGCCCATTCCAGGGCCTTGTCTCGGATCCCTGCGTCGTGGAGGCGTGCGCGTAGAGTGCGGTGGCAGACAGTGTCGAAGGCGGCGGAGAGGTCCAGCAGGATGAGGGCTGCGGTCTCACCGTTGTCCAGCAGGATCCTGATGTCGTCGGAGGCGGCGATGAGGGCAGTCTCAGTGCTGTGGTTGCTGCGGAACCCCGATTGGGATGGGTCCAGGATGCTGTTTTCTTCGAGGTATCGGGTTAGCTGTTTGTTGACGATCTTCTCGATGACCTTGGCTGGGAACGGAAGCAGGGAGATGGGCCGGAAGTTCTTGAGGTCTCTCGGGTCCGCCTTGGGTTTTTGAGTAGGGCGTTGATCTCTGCGTGTTTCCAGCTCTCTGGGAAGGTCGCGGTCTCGAAGGAGAGATTGATGACGTTGCACAGGTGGGGTGCGATGGAGCTGCTGGCTTTGTTGAAGATGTGGTGCGGGAAAGGGTCTGACGGGGAGCCGGAGTGTATTGTGCTCATGGTCTTGATGGTGTCATCGATGTTCACGCTGGCCCAGGCTGGCAGGGGGTCGTGGTCGATGGTGTGCGGCGGGTCTGGTGCATCGATCTTAGTTGGGGCTGTCTGGGTGTTGAAGCTGTCGTGGATGTCGGGGATCTTGCGGTGGAAGAAGGTGGCGAGGGAATCGCACATGGCTTGCGACGGCGGGATGTCGTTGGTGTTGGAGCTGGGGTTGGAGAGTTCCTTCACGAAGAGAATCCAGTTATAATGGTGGGTGGCTCATAGTGGACAATATAAATGTTGGGGGGCGTGGCATGGAAGCCATAATGACAGAAGCATCTCTGTACGGCTCCGGACATGGTGCCACTAATTCAGCATCCTCCTGGTCTGGACAATCCACAGGGGATCTATAACTAACCTCAGAAGAATCATCCTATCCTATGCTGCCCTGGCAGGCATTTATGAGTGCTGAGGAGGTGTGGCAGTGGCGGCGGCACCCTTTACAGGGCCTGCGGCAAGACAAAGATGTAATCCAACCTACCCTCTGGGAAAACTACATACCCAAAGATTGATTCACCTGCTGGAAGAAGGAGTGGGGGTGACTCCGCTGCAGCTCATCAGGCAGATGGGGGATTGGGAGCTGATACCCCAGAATTGCAGAGGTGGGCCATACTGGGGCTTTGGAGGGCCTGGAGCAACCCCAGCCACTTGTGCTAGTGCAGAGCTGCCCTTTTTGTATGCCACAAGCATAGGCTGGGGAACTGGTTGTGCCATCCAGTGCTGCTGTGATCATGGGAGGGCCTATCCTGGAACTGACGCAAACAAGGTGGCACAGACCACTGAAACGACCATACCGGAATCCCCCTGTTATTTACACAAGATACTAGGTGCCATGCTGGCGCAGCACAGAATTACTTGGGGGAAGCATATGCTGCCAGCTGCCCATACGGCCACGAGGTCGTTATCCCCTAGAGAAATTAGCAAACTGGGGACTCCCAACCTGCTGCACCCACTCTTAAGGAGAAGACAGAAGCCAGGCCAGGTGACTCAATCAAAGCAGCATATGGAGCGGCTTTCAGGAAGTCCCCTGACTCATGGAGTTGCCATACTATGACCAACATTTCTGTGCTATAGACATAGAGTCACAAGTACACCGTGTGCTGGGGCATTACACATATGGTGAGGCCCTTTATCCAGAGAAGTATTGGACTCAGCCAAACATACCCCAAATATTGACAGCGCGTGAGGTCTAGGATGCCATCATCACACTGGTATATCAAGAAGAAGGGAGCTATTGAAAAAGCAACTGATTTGATATTGTCCCCCTGCATGAATGCCACTTCTAGGGCTGCACTCAAGGCTGATTGCTTCCAATAGAGACAAAGTGTATCCCACACCTAAACAAAGGAAAATGGATAACTACACCAAACTATTGACTGTTAAACAAAATGCCTTAGATGTGGGGAAATGTCGATGGAGCAGGTGAAAGAATTGAGCTATAAAAAGCAGGCATCAACTTCTCGTATCCTTCAAGAAATATATGTGATTCAAAAGAGGCTCTTGAAACGAAAATAGTGGAACTGAGTGCTGCTGTGACTCGTGCAATAGAGAGGTTTAAAGAAGCTAAGGGATGGATATCAGAGCTTGAAGACCCTGTGACGTACTTCAAATCCACGGTAACACAGCTCGCTGCTGACTCACGAGAACTGATCCACCAAGCACAGGATGGTAAGGGTCAATCCTAAATGAACAATCTACATTTTGTGGGGTTCCCTGAACAAGTAAAGGGATCAGTTCCAGAGTGTATTCTTACTACCTGGTTAGAGACAATTGTCCTAAAAGAGGAACTGTCACAGTGCTTGGTACCTGATCGAGCTCTTAGGGCCCTATAACCAAGGTCTCCCCGGGCACCTCACCCTGACCAATAGTAGTGCACTTTCCCAGTTTTCAAGACTGAGATTTGATCCTTCGCTCAACGAGAACACAAGGTGAGGTAAAATGTGCTTCCTATAACATATTGATATTCCCAGCCTACACAAGATTGGTTCAAAAGCAATAGTCATCTGACCTGATCAAACAAAAACTGAGAACTATGGGGATTGAATACATGTTACTATATCCTGTCAAACTCAAAAGTATTATACCCTTTACAATCGATTGTTTGGGAGTCTCCAGAGCAGACATGGCTTTGGGTGGAGGAGAGGCCCCCACTAGCCAACATACATCGACATGTGGAGCGGGAGGTGGGCAACGTCTTGCCATGTCGTAGAACAAACTAAGGATGAAGACTCAGATTTAGCCAACGGCATGAAACAAGGGACCTTGGAACTGGACAAATAGCTCGTTTAGAAGGGTTTTCTATACTTAGGAAACTCAAGGTGACAAGGATGAAATCTTCTTCACCAAGATAAGGGACATTTGTCCCAGTTACACGACAAGTACTTCATCATGCGAAGTATGATGTGGGGGAATGGGGTGCTCATCAATCTTCTGTGTTCACTAAACAAATGGACAGGGTTAGCCTAGCTTTAATCCACTTCATAATACTACACATCTATGGAAACCACTACACACCTATATAATACTGACAAACCACTTAAATGCCTCTCATGGAATGGCAATGGCCTCCTGAATAAGTTAAAAAGGGGAGAAAGCCTTAAGAAGGCCAAACAGTATGGAGCTGATTTTATTACTTCAAGAACCCCACGCCCACGTGATGGGGAGTAAGTGTAAATGCCTAGAAAATATGACTTCAGCAGAGCCTATCATGCCAGTTTCCATAGAGGCCCTAGAGCAGTGGCAAAAAACCACCCACTTGCCACTATTGATGGATGAGGTTAAAACTGATAACCTGGAGTTATGTATATGCGTGGCGGGCTCACTGAATTGCTCTCCTACCGTATTATGCTCAGTCTATCCACCACCCCCACTCTCTCATGCATTTCTATCTTATCTCAGAACAGTCCTGTTCTCCGACCCGGGGGGGGGGAGGGTGGAACTCATGATAATAGGTGGTGACTTCAATAACCTCATTACCACTGAACTGAACTGAACAATATGCCAAAAAAAGAATATTTTTTAAAAACCTAAGTGCCTGTGCAGTGTAATCCATTTACATACAAAACAAAGACAGCATGAACTATCATTTGATTTCATTCGAAAAGCAATACAAGTGACCTAATTATAGTTTATATAACTTTGTCTATTGGACTCTTTGATAGCAGTAGAAATAAAATATTGCAACTAATCCACTCATGGGAAGAATGCTAAGATAACAGTGCACTCAATCTGGTCTGAATATAACTGTATCCAAGGAATTTGATAGCAGTTGCTTAATTTTGGAATTGTGGGCCAAATTCACATAGTTTTCTATGTGCACACCACTCTTATGCATGGACATAAAATATTGAGAGATTATTTAAAAATTTGTTTCATACAAGTAGTGGTGTCACTTACTTCTCACCAAAATGCTATTCAGCCTATGGACTTTCCAGACTAGCACTTTTCTTCAGAAGTGGATGTTCCTAGGAAACTGCAAGAGGGTTGTCAAGAAAATGCAATGCAAATGAGGTGAACACCCTCACAGTGGTAACTTCACAGATATTTACAACCACTGCGAATGGCTTCGCCAGACTCATCCTCAACATCCCCGCCGCAGCCACATCACCGACCACCTGAGAGACCTCCACTGGCTCCCAGTCAACAAAAGAATCACCTTCAAGCTCCTCACACTTGCCTACAAAGGCCTACACGACGCGAGACCTGAGTACCTCAATCACAGCCTCGCATTCCACGTACCCACCAGAGACCTCCGCTCCACCCAACTGGCCCTGGCTACCATCCCATTTATCCGCAAGACCACAGCTGGAGGAAAATCCTTCACCTACTTCGCAGCGAAGACCTGGTAGACACTACCTCTCCATCTCAGGCAATCACGGTCACTGCCTCACTTCAGGAAGGACCTCAAGACCTGACTCTTCAACTGAACCACAGCGCCCCATCGGACCAGCAGCTACCCCCCCCCCATGCCTTGAGAACCTTATGGGTGAATAGTCGCGCTTTACAAGACATCTGATTGATTGATTGATTGATTGATTGATGGCTTTTCCACACCCATCTGCACTGCTAAATGTCCACTGGAATTATTTGTTTGAAAACAGTAAAGTACGTATTGGCCAACTCAGCAATAATCCCAATTTTCATAAGGGGTGGGAGTAAGAAAAGATTCTTCATGGAAAATCATAATCAATAGAAAGTAAAATGGAAAATGAAGAGTTAGTTTTAATCTCTCAGATTTCCTAAGCCATGCATGTGGATTCTCCACCATATGTATACGCTGCACATATATAGTAAGAAAAAACAGGTGTACTCCTTGAATATATATATATAAATAATACTGTTATGCACATAAATTCGGAAACTCATCGAAGGTTTACGCATTCACTAGTGAGTTCTGTAATTCTTGTTGTTAATCTCTGTAATGAATTTGTGTGCTCCTGGACAGGGTAACATGTACATTTATATTCAATGATAAAGCAACAGTGAAGATCATACAGACATTGTATACAAGTGCTCCTGGCTACATGGCATACAAAGCCTGGCGTCATGGGTGCCATACTCTCATGCAAAACACAAAGGGTTCGGTGAATTGATACACAAATCCGAAATCAATATTTGCTACAAAAGCTGCAAAGTATCTCACTTCATGTTAGAATATGGAAGGCACAAGAGAAACAGGATTGTGAACAAAAATTAGATTATGTAACAAAAAGAGTGATGGCTGAGACGGAGGTAGACCTACCTTGGGCAGGTTTCCAATCATAATTCATAGTGCTGTTTGCCTATGTTTACCCGAAAATAAGAGGCTGTTGACAGAATTGTAGCCTAAGGTTGAAGTATGGTTAAGAGTGGTTCAGTTTCATAGTCAGTTATATATAACACCCCATACCCACTACAAAAGGAAATTCTAAATGATGTGATAAAGAAGAAGATACTTATCTTTGGAAACAAATTTCTGGTGGATACATATTCTTAGAAAAGATTCCTCACCTCATCAATATCCTTCCAGTTATCAGACTGGAGTGGAAACGTTTGCCCAGCAACAGCTCTGCAGTGCCACTAGGTGGCTTCAGCCATGACTGTTTGCCAGATGCGATGGCATCGGGGTATATTAGGTGACAACTGGTGTGCTGCTATCCGTTCCTGTTTTTGTTTTATACCCCTCACTGATGCATGAAAAGAGGAACCACAAGATACTTAACAACAGTGACAATGACTTTAAAGACCGTATATGCACACCTTGGGATCATATTATCCACTGCACTAACTAATAGGGGAGGAGAGCATGCCATGAGGAATCTACAGGAATATTAAGTATCCACCAGAAATATCATTTCTAAAGGTTAGCAATTTTTTCCACTGATGGATACATCTTGCTGCATACTCCTAGCCTTCTGAACGAGTCCCAATGCAATACCTACCAGGAGGTGGGATTGAGCAGTACAGATTTCCCAAGAAGTTATGCAACACAGCTTGAGCAAATACCCCTCATTACGTGTGTGGCCCTTGAGGTAGCAATGCTCGACACAAGTATCCAAGGATGAACACAAGCTCGTCAGAAGTTAGCCACCAGAAAGCCTCTGGTGAGAGCTGTGGAAGAAGCTATGGCCCCCGTGGAGTAGGTATAGCAGCCAAGATGATGGCTGCAACTTAAGCAAGAAACCAAAACGACCCTTCAATCTCCATGCACGCAGTGGTAGCATGGGGTGGAGTGGATGACTTAACCATTCTGCTGTGAGAGCAAGTCCACCCTGTGTGGGTGAGGAAGATGTGAACGAATGCGTAGTGCCAAGAGATTGATGTATGCGATCCACCTCGGCCAGTCTGAGGTGATAAGGATAAGCTGGCCTCACCCTCCAGAGGATATTCAACAGGAGCAGTATCAATTGACATGCATACTGAAGGCAATGGGAAAAAGAGAACCTGAATGCATCCCCCAGGGAACCAATCAGATGAATGTTTAGGAGATTTTGGTAAATGTGAAACAGAATTTGTATGCTAATTCTCACATTTTACATCATCATGGCATCTGGCCATCTCATAATAATCGGGAAACGGTGTGTAAGCCTAGTACAGACACATGTTTTGGGAGAGACATCTGTTTTCCTTGGGAGCTTTGTTCAAGCTTGTACTGCAAACATCTCTAGTGAAGACCACAGGCTCTTGGAGTCAGGGCTTCTCTGCATATTTCTCAGCTCTGGAATGCCATAAGAGAAACCTTCTCAAAGCACAGTAGCTGACTGGAAACAATTCTGATATTCAGTGAAGTTATACGTGAAGAGCTCACCTAGGAAACTCAGAGCGACACTTTGGTGCTGAGAAGCATCAGCTAGGGGTTAGAAGGGAGCGGTTGGTTATCAAAGACTGATGATGATTTATTGAAAGCCATCAAAATGTAGCAATTGTTATCAATATATTGTTTAACAATCACTTTTGTTGCCACTGGTATGTTTATTTTTAAATCACATCTATTCCTGTCATCTACACTAGATTAGAACATTATTTTTTAATAAAATCATTTAAAGATATAGAGCCTATTCACAAACTGCATTTTGAAGTACGTCAGCACCTCATCCTCTCCTATATTTTATGCGCAGAGATCTCTGCATACGTAAGTATACATGTTAGTAGCAAATGTGGGAGCGGCAAGATGGAGTGGCTGGAAAATGGGGAATGCTTACTACTAAAGGGGACAGGGTAAGAGAGGACTAGGAACGGGTTAAGTGGGGGACATGCACATAGAAAAGAGTAAGCCCATTGTTATTCAAAAACTGCACTTCTATAACTACTACAGCCAGAAAAGACCAAAACAGTTGTAATTGTACTCAAGCTCAAGGCTGGAGTATGTTCAGCACTACACATGGTCAAACCCTGGGACTGCAATACCTTCCCATAGAAACTAGTGGGGGCAGGGGCTTAAAATAAAAGCCCATAGGAACTAATATTAAACTTTTTAAAACTGTAAATAAATGTAATGTAATGTTGCAAAATATATTTATTAGTTTATTATAACTGAGATTTTGATATGTTTTTAAATTCAAACATTAAAGTAACTTTAATTTTATAATAAAATAATTACATTAATTTATTTATCAATTCTGTGCGTCATTAAATAATTTGCACTTCATAATAAATAAATATAAATTGTAAACTTTAGGTGGGACTTTTTTCATTTAAATCTTATGAAACAATTTTAATTTATTCAAAATAATTAAATATTTAATTTAAAATTAAATTAATGCAGTAGTATTTTCAATTTTGTACTACACTTCACATAAGTATGTTAACCACTTTGTTTAAAAAAGCTTTAATAAACTTTTTACATTTTCCCTATGCGTTAGCATAGGGAGATTTTTGTCCTGGTGGCTGAGATCTCTGCCTACATGTGAAAACGTATAAGTAGTAACTCTGCACTCGTAGGTTAGGTTCCACCCCCTGATGTTAGGAGTTGGAGACATTTAAGCCTACATACACTTCAAAGTAAATTTACAGTCGTAAATGGTAAAGAGCCTAAAGTAGCAAATTAACTACTATATATAAGCATAAACTTAATATGTAAATTTACTCACGTGTAGGTTTGCCTTTGTGGCTAGTCTCTATATGGTGGATTTCTTGTGAGTTTCAGTTTCAGAAACTTACTAATAATACAAATAATCCTGTAGGCTCATAGGACTGATCACTTTGAAACCATCCTCGAGTAATACGTGGGAAGTTTGTGGATTACTGTCCACCAGACACCCTGGGTCGAATTGTTAAATTAGCTAAGCATGCACTTTGCAAAAGGGTTTACTGGGTCAAAAACTGGACTGTATTTGCTGCTAAGGCTCTAAAATGTATCAAGAGGGACGTGCATGGCATGAAACAAGACACTTCCAATTGGATACCCCAATAAGGAGAAAATCACCTCTGTCGCTTCGGGGTGTAGTTCCCACTCAGGACCTCAAGTGACAAACAACTTAAAAGGATCCACTCTGACCTAGAGGGAACCTGCAAGGTGAAGTGCTTTGGTAAATTCCAGATTGCTGAACTACCTGCTACTGGTGAATTACATTCCAGAACAAGGTCCATGACCCCACACTTCACTGATGATATGGTGATGATGTTGTCTGACAGAATCTGACTGGAGCGCTCTCAGAAGGGAGGAATACCTTCATAACATGCATGCTTTCCACTCTCATGTCGCCCAAATACGAATACTAGCCCAGTTAAAAGGTGTCTCTGACCATGGGAGACTGTATCTATGGAGGACTGAAGTGACAACCCACCAAACGTTTGGAGAAGTCCATTGACCAATTCAGATCCAGATTAATTTACTGAAAGATCTGCACCTGAGATGAGAGACTCCCTCGATGTTGGACCACTGTTTTCTTAGGTACCACTGAAGGGCTCACATTCACCAACTGGCATGTAACACAAACAGGCTGCCAGAGGCCATGAGGCCCAGCAGACATCAGGTGTGTAGAAATGGATTAGATGTCTAAGTCTCAAACATTGGAATAATTTTCCTAATATCTTAGATCCTCTAAGGATGAGGAAAATCCTTCATGCAGGTTGGGTCCAGTACTGCTACTAGAGGTGAGTTTTCTGGCCACTGGTCAAGTGCTAAAGGTGTTCTTCGGCCACTGTTGGGGATTCCACTTTCATCAGCCGGTCATCCAAGTATGGGAGTACATGAACACCTGCATATTGCAGCGAAACTGCCACAATTGCCAGCACTTTTATAAAAACACTTGAATGTCCACAGTTCAAATGGAACTTATCTCAGGGACAGCATCTTCCACTTGTACTGCTATATTAAGAGTTTCAAGAGGTGGAGGTCGAGACCAATGTCATTTTTGGGGACCAGGATGTAAAGGGAGTAATAGCAGGTGCCACCACATCTACGCCCCATTGGATCCGTGGGCCAGAAGTTTTAAGGCAGCAATGCCAGCAGAGGAAGTTTGGATCAGCTGCTGCTGTTGATGGTATCCAAAAAACACAACCCTACCCCAAAAGTGCAGTAAAGCTGTTTAGATGTTTGAAGTGGGTGCAAGAGTTGGTGCTGCTGGGAGGACGGTGCCCTTGAGGAGCCTTAAACCTTCTTACATTCCTGGTCGAATTTCCTTGCTAGGTAGGCCAGGGCCATCAAGCAAACTGTCACACTATTGTTTTTGAAGTGTTTGAGGAAACAATCATCTTTCTCTCTGTACAGAAAATTGCAGGTCTATGAGGGTTGCCTGCGCATCTCCTGAGAAGCCACAGGAATGTGACCAAGCATTGTGGCAGAGCGTAACAGGCAGCACTTTGGATTCTGACTCCGAGGCATCCAAACCGCTGATACTCACGACAGAAAATGTTAATGCACATTATTTGTTAGGTTGATTACTACGGTCAATTACTGTAGGGCATATCAGCCCAGGAGACAGGTGGTTTTTTCTGTATGAAGTGTGAGACTGAAAGTGGTGAACATTGTTTTACAACAGAGTCCTGCTTTTTTTAATCTATAACAGTAAGCGCTGTGGGAAAGACATTTATGTTTAATATAGAGTAAGAAACTTGGGCCAGTAGACTTTCTAGTGAAGGGTGTAACAACAACATTTGTCTGCTGACTGCCTGACCCAAAAAAGGGTTCTCCATGCAGGTTGCAGGAGAGCATCAATGAAGGAGTAAGGGCTCTGCAGCTGTGGAGGATGGTTGTAAGATTTTTGTAAAAATTTTAGATTTTGCTTCTGCAGAGAGTGGTGTCAACTCCAGAGCTTCAGCTCCATTTCGTACCAACGTAGAAACTGAAGGGACTTCTTCTGGAAGAGGGCCAGAAGGGTCAGGGATATCCATTTTAAGTGTAGGAGCCATGCCATTTGTTTTGTGTAAAGCAGATATAGGGCAGCATCAATGTTATTGAAAGTAGGTAGGTTGTCAGTCTCTGAGTCATCCTCATCCAAGCAGCCATCATCCTTACCAGGCACGGCAATGGTCTCAGAGTTAGACCCAAATAGCTCTTTCATCTGGAAAACATCTGAGCCCTGAAAATGTTCTCTGCTAAGGGTTCAACAGGCTTTGATCTTTTCCTCTGCCACTCTGATGATTTTGGCCAACTTCTAAGGCGGAGCTCAGACAGAGGAAGCTGCACAGAGCAACTCCTCCACAGCGATGGATTTCTGGCCGGCACGCCTGTTCACAACTGTGAAGGTGGAATTCTTCAGTCCTGAGGGACCATACTGCATAGAATCAGGCAGAGTGTGCAGCCAACGTCCTATTATCCACCTAGGAGAATTGTTTAAAGCCTGCAAATGGATAGGAATACCTTTGTACTTGGACCATTGCTGACTGTCTGCTTAGCGGGATCTCACTGTAACTGCATGTATCCGCGGGGTCTGGAGGAACTTCCTGATTGGGATTGTGTAATTCTCATGAGCATTGTGACGCTCTGGTCTGCAGAGGCCGGTCATGATGGATCACCTTGATCAGGTGTACTTCTGAGGAAACCCACCTCCCACATAATCACCTCCACTCCTGTGACGAGTTGCTGCGTGTGGGCTGGGGGGAGGCCCTTACTCACCACCTGATGGGAGCTGCATTCATGTAGAAGGCAAGGGTTTGTCAATTTGTGAGCCAGCGAATCTAAGATT
The DNA here is from genome assembly GCA_963921515.1 of Calotriton arnoldi. Classification (NCBI taxonomy): domain Eukaryota; kingdom Metazoa; phylum Chordata; class Amphibia; order Caudata; family Salamandridae; genus Calotriton; species Calotriton arnoldi. The sequence goes on along the minus strand of CAWUFW010004606.1, from coordinate 597,220 downwards.
TCTAAGCAGCCACCACTGTGTCCAGTCAAAAAGGATGAAACGATTCAGGTGAGTTGGGATGGTGCAAGATGGGAAGTGCTGGGAGCTTTAGCGGTACCTGTGAGATACATGGATTTATTCTGAAAAGTAAACACCACTCCCATGGCCATTAAAATCTATTGAAGTGTTGCATTTTCCATTTAAAAAAACAAACTTGTAAATAGGCCTTTTGATAACACAACATGAAACTGCCTCCTGCAAGTTACAGGCTTTGAGCTCAGGAATATGGGTGAGTGCTACAGATGCGTCTCAGCTACAGACTGTGTATGTTAATGCCAAAGGTGAGTGTGTGGGAGGGTGAAGAAGAAGCAACTTGCAGGTCACAGTCACAAATATCGGTGGGTGAATGCATCTTCTGAACAACTGTGCCCGTCATAAAGTTTCTTTTTATTTTTTATGTCGTGTATTCAAGTCAGCGTGAAAGGGACTACGAGGAACAGTGAGCTTTACAAAGTACATTTTTGCTTCAGCATGAGCCTTTAAAACTTAAGGTACTGCACAAACAAGGCTGTAGGATAGTTTTGACAAGAAAAAATATTGTGCCCATATCCTTGGTGGTGGGCATTACTCTTCGAGTGAGTAGATGGTTCAAGTTACATTTGATAAAATATGTCTGAATTTCAGAGGCCAGCCCGAAATGACCAATAATTCTTCAAATTAATATGGGAAATTCCACAATATCTGTCTGTTGGTTTAGTTTGTTACTGTTGCAGGTAATCCGTCCTCTTACTCAATTCGTATTGATCCAAGATCTGGGTGTAAACATGCAAGAAGTCTTTTGCGAAGATTGCTGCAATCCGCTTTGATACTCACGGTGTTTTGTTCGTGAACTGAGCAAATGTATTGGCAGAGAAGAGCATCAAGTAACGAATATAAATAGAAAAATGTAATAAGAACGACAAAAGCAGATGTGTTCCAGCTAATAGGGACACCGTACAGGTAATAAGAAAGTAAAGGCTAAAGTAGACACCATGGGACCGACGTGCTCATGGAACGCTATCACTAACCTTTTAGAAAGGCCCGTTTTGTAAATATAAGGACATTTCCAGAGGAGGCCACCGCGCTGCCAGACCCGGAATGGATAGATACTCTCGCTGTATTATCTCAATGACGAATAGCACATTGCTGAAGGAAGTTTTATTACGTGCCAAGAACGTTTTCTGTAAACATTTTTTGCTTTAACAATGGATCACGTATTTTGAAAATCTTCCCCGCACTCCCTTCACGAGACAGGCAACTTTCGTTACAGGGACACGCGTACTCAGTGAGCTCACACTCGGATCGTTCCTCTCGAAGGCTGAAAGCACATCTCGGCTTTCGTGCTCGCGTACATGTTGGGAAATATCCAACTATGTGTTGCAAAGGTTTGTAACATGTTTCACAACACGTTATTCACTTTTAAGACTGCATGTTTTAATTTTTGCTATTGTTTTCACTCTGCTCACGCTAAGGGCCAGATTACGAGTTTGGTGGACGGGTTACTCCATCACAAACGTGACAGATATACACCGTATTACGAGTTCCATTATATCCAATGGCACATAATGGAACTCGTAATACGGCGGACGCAATATCCGCCATGTTTCTGATGGAGTAACCTGCACACCAAACTCATAATCAGGCACTAACAGGGGCGGCTCCTCCACCAGAGCGGAGGAGCGTCGGCCCACTGCTTTCTCACAGTGCGAGAAGCAGAAACATAAAATGGTAATAACTACCATTTTATGTTTCTGCTTCTCTCACTGCGAGAAAGCAGAAGGATTTGGTTGAGGGCCGGCGGGTGGGCGGGGCTCTGCAAGCAGGAGAAGAGTGGTGTGCCCACTCCTGAGGGCGCAATGACTGTTTGGTCGGCCCTCTGGGGCCGCCCAAACCAGTCGTGTGCACTCTGCCCTTTCTCCATGCAGGCTGCAATGCAGCCTACATGGAGAAAATGGCCTCCCCGTAAGCCCCTGGCTGGGCGGCGTCCCCACCAATCACAACGCTGTCATTGCAGCATTGCGATTGGCTTAGGGGAGGGGAGGGAGGCTGTCTGCTTCCTGTTCCTGCCGGAGGCAGGAGAATAGGAGCAGGTTGCGAGAAAACACGGGACCCGGCCGGGGGACAGGAACGTTTTAAAAAATTATTAAATTACCCCTCGCCTCCTCCTCCCCACGAGACCCTCCCCGCGCTAACCCCTCCACCCGCGATTAATGCCGGCCGCGACTGGGTCCTAAGTGTTCCTCAGTACTTCAAGGTTAAGTGTATTTTGCCCAGACTGCAAAAAAACCCTGGCTATTTATATTTCACATTCTGCAGTCTCGTTTGTTAGGGTAACAGCAGCGCATCCATGTTATACTCAGTTCTTCGACTGTCTTGTAACTCTGCATGTGTCAAGCAAGAGTCTATGCTAGCAGGCAGTGTAGGCCAGGGTCCTTCGGATTACCACAAGCGGTGAAGATTCACAAAGGCCTTCGACAGATGTAGAGTGTTACCAAATGTAGTCTTTTCATTTACATTTATGTCCATTTTACCTAGTTCACTCTTCCTTTCAAAAACAAGACATGCCAACATTCTCTCCACATCTCTTTACCTCCGCAGCTCTGCCAACACCCTTACACTCACACCTTCTTACATTAAACCTCTCTTCCTTTACACCTGTATTGTACCCCATGCTCCTGAATTTCCCAATCAAATGGAAAATCCCCGTAACCACAATATGCTACCCTGCATTCCACATGTCTGTACCCATTGCTCGTCTTCTTCCCCTATTTGCTCTCCATTGTAGAGCCACCTCTCATGTACATCTCTCCGATGAGTTCTAGGTATGTTGATACAACACAATTTACAAAAATGCAGCTATCTAGTCACATAGGGCAGTACGAAGCATGAACAAAAAAATATAGTGCCCCACTTAGGGCTTTCAACTACAAATAAGTATTGCCAAAGTAAATAAGTAGGGCCTTCTCAAGTTGGTGTGATGCTTACCTTATTTTTAATTTTTACTGATAGTCTGTGCCACAAAAAACTAAAAATAAGCTTAAAGAAGGAAAAAATAAAACATGCCACTACCTGAACATGGCGGCCACATGTTTGCAATTAAAATTTAAAATTAAAATAAAAACATTGTATTAATCATTGCGTAATATTTTAATATAATAAAATGGCTGCTAGCAGGAATGTGTAATTAATACAGATATATAACCCTTTTTGATTGAATGCAGATCACAGGAAAATATGCTTACTGTGACCGCTAACAAAAAGCATTGGCAAAGCCATTAGGTTTCACCTATGCAATTTTTTTTTACATGTTGAACAGCAGTTGAACTGCTGTGCAACATGGCTTAAGCTAAAAAAAAAATGCTATGACGTGGTCAATGCTAGCCACGTCATAGTGCCTTTTTTTCCTTCAAGCCATGTTGCACAGCAGCTCAACTGATGTGCAACATGTAAACTACAGACAAAGCCAATAGATTTTCCATAGGTGAAACCGATTGGCTTTGCCTATGCTTAGTGTTTACAAGCAACCCTCTCCTCTAGGGAAAGAGTGAGGCGTAATGGCCAGAGCTGCCAACTGTGAACCAGGTCCGAGTGTCGGCTTCAGCTCAACATCCTGTGATTCTGGGCAAATCACTTAATCTACTTTTCTCTTCCAGGATGGCACAGAGAGAGAATGTAAATGTGTGGGATTTTTTTTTTAATAAAGCATGTAACTTTTTTCTGGTGCTCAGCTGCTACTTAATGGAAAACTGCACGTCACACAAGGTGGAGAGGTCAGAGGGTAATGTATAATAGGTAAGGATAAGGCTAAGCGCAATGCAGTTTATTATTCAGCAGAGGGGCTCGAGGGGGCCCAATTATCACCTCTGCTTTGTCCTGCATGAGGGGCTCTTGGCAGACTCATGTGTGTGTCTGACATGGTGTACTCCGCATATGGGGAGGAGAGAGAAGTGTGACACATTGCTGTCCGTGTTCTGGGGAGGAGAAAACAACCCTGTACAAAGTTGTTTTTTACATGGAACTCAAGATGTCCCATGCTCCTTGGGAGGAGATAATGCCATTATGTTTGTTCCTTTGCATTATGGCACTTGTAGTTTAGCAAAGGGAAATCTAGAAATCTAGCATTTATTGTTTTGTTGGAGTTTGTGCACCTTAAATAGGGAAGATAAAATGCTGTTGGGATTAAAACTGCATCCGGCTATAAAGAGGGTGTGGTCTGCTGTTCTTAACAGAAGGAGCCGTTCATGCCTCTGACACTGTGTGACACCTGGGCAGTCTGTACCCTCTCACGCTCTGGCGCCGCTCCCATAATGATGAAAATGGAAGAAGCAGGGCTGCTTGGAAAAACCTCAGCTGTCTGCAATTAAAAAAAAGGCACCTCCTGAAGCATGCAGCTGATGGAAGGATACCGGAAGCAGTCCTTGGTCCAGGCTCCACGGCACAAAGACGGAGGTGAGGAGGAGGCGCTGACCAGCAAATAAACGAGAGGGACATGGGAGCCCTGTGGAAGTCAGTTAATGGTAAGTGAAGTGACGTGGGAGCCACGTGGGAGACAGCCAAAGGTAGATAAAGGTAAGTAATGGGCGGGTTCTAAGCCTCTTTTAAGAGTTTTTTTTAAATATATGTATATATTTTTAGTTATGCACTTTTTGCTTAAATGAGACTAGAATGACAGCTATAACTGTCTCTAAGCCGGACTTTGCACAGCAGTTACTCTTTCCAAAGAGAAGAGAGGTAATGGTAAAGTATCACCCGCTAGCTTGACCACTAAATTCAAAGCCTTCACAAGGAGCAGAATTAACAAATGACTAAGTTTGTGGTTGAGAACACTAAAAACCATCATCGAAAAAAAACCGATCAAAAGCGTCCCAGTCACTCTATGCTGCAGTTGAAATCAGGAAAAATACACAGGCGAGTAGCTGAAATTCGCTGTTCTAGTTTGTGTGTCATTTGGAATCTGGTATTCGTGTAAGTCATTTTCAGTTAGCAGGGCCTGAAATGCCATGTCAGTAATAAATTCAAATTTTAGGCACCAATGTTATAATAATAAATGTTACCATTTGCATATTGCATGGTGCACTGTTAATGGTCTCTGCGCTTGTAATGAACATTTCTTTTCTAACTATTCATAGTATTTACAAAAGTTTGTTGTGCTATATGCAAAAAAAACCTTCACCCACTTGTGGCCGGGAAAATCAGAAACTAAAAAAATGAAAATAAAATAACCGCATACAAAGAAAATAATAAATGTGAATCTCAATTATTGAAAACCCCTCTAAGATACCAGAAAATGAACGCTCATTTGGAGCAACCTTTTGGGTAAACAGTTATGCACAACACGCCCGCACAAGGACATTGTGTGCCTGTCTTCCCAAGGAAGGTGGCGGAGTAATGCACCTATGTATAGGCACATGGTTCCTCTTCATCTCAGCGAGATGTGCCACACATGACATTATGCAAGTGTAATGTAGGATGTGTAATGACAGTATTACATTTCATTATTAACTAACTTTGGAAATATTGAACTCTTCTGAAAACCAGCACATGGATAATGGTTCTTAGGCACAGAGAGGTGGCACGAAAAGGTAATCGCCACAGCAAAGGGGTCTCTTTTCATTGTTTAAAAGTAACATTTGTAAACTAAATTATTTTGCTGACAAACTAATTTTTATTTACACAAATGATCAAAAAGAATAGTCTTTACTGAAACAAAGGTGCAGTACAACATTTGATATTTGTAATTTATTTTGGGAAGTTTATCTGTCTTGAACATACCATAGAGCGCAGGTGAAAGTTTTATGTGCAGCTCGGCATTGTATGCTACTGTGTACAGGTTACATGAACATATGTAAATGTTTTAAAAAAGATTTGGAAAAACAAGCGTTGGTAAAGCCAACAGATCCTTCCCTTTCAAATTGGCTTGATGGTTAATTAAAACAAACATTGGTAAATCCAATAAGTCTCGCCTATGAGATCTATTGACTTTGGCAATGTTTTGTAGCCATGCTGAACAGCAGTGTGAATGCTTTGCAGTGTGGCTAAAACCAATATAAAAAAAACGCTATGATGCAGCCAGGGCTAAAGCTCTTTTTTTTAAGTGAATTTGCACTGGATGCATTGTAATCCATTTTTTTATTATTATTTTAGTCATGCTGCTATACAGCATAGCTAGACATTATTGCCAAATCGATGAATCTCCATGCAGTACAGCGTGACCAAATGGCAATGGCAGAGCCAATAGTCTCAAAGGCAAGACTTATTGATTTTGCCAATGCTTCTTAGGTCTCGGCACAACACCTCTGTGATTCTGAGCAAATCAATTAATCTCGCCCTGAGCGAGAAACAAAAAAACCTGACATTTGGCAAAACATCCTTTCACATAAAGAAAGCAATTGCGCCCAAGTCCATGTCTTAGTAAAAATTCATTTGGAAGCAAATAACATCTGTTGTCAAAATAAACATCCATTTCAAAGGTGAAAGGGTTTCTTTGAAGTGTGATAGCATGCTAAAATAGAGCTACAAATGGCAAGAGGTTCAACCAGGATAACAGGAAGAAGAAAAAATAAAAGTACTGCCTCTATTACAGCGGGAGCGGCAGAAGGACAGCAATCAAGCTGAAGCAATCAGTATTTGGTCCATGCTCCATCTGAAAGAAGAAGAAGCGAAGCCAGCATGGCAATTAGAAGGCAGCAAATAAGAGTGACAATGTAGCTAAAGAGTGTTAAGCAATGGGCAGTCTCTGAGCCCCTTGTTGTATACAAAATCTCTCATAAGCAAGAGCGTATGGAGCACATAGGTTGTCAGAGGCTAGACCTAGAAAAATACTGCAAGCATGAGCCACATAAAGAAAATGAAAAAAGAAAACATGCCACCTCGTAAAGGTGACAGCATAATATTGCAATAAAAAGGTTTAAATAAAAAAATTAACAATTAATTGGATCAGTAAGGGTGCTTCCTATCAGGCATTTGAACTTAACACGGTTTCTATTCCTATTCTACGTTTTAATGCACAGCACAGGAACATATGATTCTTATTGGCACAAAGAAAAGTTACTATTGGCTTTGAATTATTGTAACCTGAATAGTTTCAAAACAGAAGAATAACTATAAAAAAAAAAGAATAATGAATGGAAAGAAAAGAAAAACAGCACTGGCATTCCCTCCAGCCCTGGCCATGAACTGCACATCTTTTTAAGCAGATATGTACATATTATTAGGCACAGTGCAGTGAGCCACAGTGCAAGAAAGCCAATGGCTGAAGAGGGATGGACCAGTGCCAATGCTCTGGTGGGCAGAAGCAAAATGTGAATGACAGCTGAACAGAACAATGGATGAACTGGAGTGACCCACGTCTCTCTCTCTCTCTCACACACACACACTTTATTAATTATGATTTGTTTATATTATATGAGGCTGGCGAGTCAGTTAAAGTTGTCTCTACACAAGGCACAAAAAAGAAATACATCAATGTTACCTGATGACATAATATACATATTGACTGAGGTCACAATTTGTCAGAATACACTTGTGAATTACAGTCGATGCCAGAGGAGGAGTCGGTTTGTGGGGTGGTGCCCTGAGAAGAAGAAGTATTTCATTCTTTTCTGAAGATCTGAAGAAACAGTGCTGTTTAAAGGAGGTGGAAGAGGTAATTTCAGAGGGAGGGGATAAAACAGGTGAAGGCTTTTTTTCTCTATTTTCTTTATCTTTATTTTTGGTCCTTCCATGACCAGTCGGTTCGTTCTACAGATGGTGCGGGTACGATCAAACAATGAGAGTTTCTTTTGCTAGGCAGTCAGGTAGATCAAGTATTCTTACAATTACTGATAAAATCAAACTTTTATGAGTACTGTACCTGGCTGTGCTTTACAAGTAGTTAACTATGTACACTGAACATATAGTGAAAGGCACGCAGTCCTCCCATTTATATTACATGTTCTTGGTGATCAAAGGAGCGGTATCAAGACTAAATTTATATCCTCAAACTAATACTATAGATATCTGAAGGCATTTGCAGTTTTTTGTAAGATTAACTACTTTTTTGTATTGTATTGGTTTTCACTTGCCTTTCATGCATGGTTACATGGATTTGGAAATGAGAGGCAGTGGATGGGAGGACTCTGACACATGCAAACTCCAGTAGCACTGCATGCACACCATTAATGTGCTCCCTATTAGGCTAAAACATGCGCTGTTTCATGCACATGGGTACATGCAGCACACAGCCATGGATTAGCAAATTTAACCAATGTTCCTCAGTGTGTACATACAACCTCCGTGTCTCTGATGATCCCTTAAGCTCTAATAGTGAATATGTGAACTTTCTGTATGCGTGGCCCTCACTGCACTATATACATGTTCACATAAGCACCCTGTCTTCACTTTTGAAAAGGGACAGGGACCCCAAAGGGTGGGTGTGAAGCCTGATACTGTAACCAAACACGCGCATGCATAGGGTTTCATAGATTGAATGGAACTTTCAAAGTTTGCTTCGGAAAGTCCAAAGGGGATGAACATTTTAGCCACAGCACTGGAGCTAGACATTGGAAGCATCACTGAGGGTCTGCGTCTTCCCCTGTAGCAGAAGCAGGTATGGAGGCAACGAGGATTGCCTCATTTACCTGGGGACACGGGCCACACAAAACAAAGGTGCGTAATCTACACAAGGAGTGGGCCAGACCAGTTGTTAACCCCAAACTGTGGACCATGTGGGGGGGAACTGCACAATGTATTTTTCTACTAGGGAAGCCGCATATCCCTTAAGTAACACTTTCTTTTATGTTTGCACATAACAACGCCTTTTACCTCTTAGAGTGGAGTTATACTGAGTCAGCAGAATGGTATGCTACCCATATACAAATTAGCAGAATTTTCAGTTTTCTGAGCTTGCTGAAACAATTATGGCTTACTTCATCATGAAGGTCACCTGGTGAGTGCATGCTGAATTGAATATTGCTTGAATAATTTTCATATTTCATCTGCCTTCGCTTTCGAGTCGCTTCTCAGAAATGATCATGGTAGGTAAAAGTCAAAAGAAATCAGACTAGTGTTATTCAAACTTGTAGAAAGGTTCCAGTGGATGAAGGTGATTAGCTCATTCTTGGCCACATATGCAATTGCCAAAAGGACCATAGATTACAGAGCTGGCTCGCACCAATACCATTTGTGCTCAATTTTTCACGAATAAAGAATGAATGATTAAATATGTGTGTCCAGTAAAGTTAATGTTTTATTGATTATTGTTGCTTTTATAAAGACCTGCAGTGGTTCATAGGTTCGGCATATGGACAAATATAGTAGGTTAACGTCAGTAAATTCAGTATAACTGGGTGAAGCAATGCAGTTTACGAGTCACTGGCATGTGCTAATGTGACAATTTGTATGCCCTCTTTTAATGCTTTCTTTATTGGTGACTAGTGGGGCACAACTGTTGAGGTGAAGGATATTCCTTTTGTAATCACCTTTTGAGCCCTCATAAATACAATACACAATGCATGATGGGTTACCTTGCATAAAATGGAGAAACCACAAATCAGGAATACTCCAATCATGCAAAAAAATAAACATACACAAAAAAGTTAGCTGTCCTTATCAAGCCATCTGTTTTTTAAATTCATATATCAATTCTTATGTTGAGAGGGCTAGACAGGATAAAGAAGGCTGCAAAATCCGGAGGCTTGCTGGTAAAGACCCGCCCCCACGCCTCCAGCGAAACCAATACTGGAGCTCAGCCCATGAGCTATCCCTGGTAAAGAGGTCCAGACATGGAGTCACTAAGGAAGCATCTTGAGACCGTGTTATAGATGTACAGGGAATGACTAGGTAACCAATGCATGCCGCTAAATATCAGCAGCAGCAATGGCTCCTTCTCAACACACATCACTATAGCTGGTACCTGCGATAGGTCCTGAAAGAATAAAACAATGTCTTTTACAATGTGAATTTCTGAGCTACCTTTCAATCTCTGATAACATTAATCTCAAAGGTGGTACACGTCGGTATCAGCTCTAACTGGCTCCACTAGAGAGCATTCTGCTCAACTGAAAGGATTGAAAATAACAAGCACATCACACTCGCCCTCATGGGCCCAAATTGGTTGACATGCCACTTAGAAAGCTGTAGGAATCTATAAACCATCCAACTAGGCACAACAATTCACCATCTCAGTAGGTCAGTCCAATACACAAGCCATGACATTGCCAAATTTAAGAGGTGCAAAAAGGAAAAGTCTCAAAGACAAGTTTATCAAGATATACGACCACGGCCAGGAACAACATCATCCACATATAATGCCTGGTCCCTCATTCCTTCCCTTCAGTAAGAAGCTGGAAACAAATCTCTGTAAGGATACCTCAATCACTACAGACAAAGGAGCCTCAAAAATCCTTCCTCCAAGGACGGATATATAAAAAGGACTCAAGCCTCTCACATCTCCCAACCTTTTGTAAACAAACTTAAATAATGTCTACACTCTACTACTATCTACAGCTTTCTGTTGCTGCTAAGCTCACTTTTCACTTTATAGGTTCTAATACGTACTTACGCATGCGATACATACTTGAAAGCTGCCCTATTCACATTTGTAATAATTAGAAGTAAGATAGCAAGCTTAGTCCTAAACCAGACAGAAGAGCAGTGGTAAGTCTGTTGCAGGGACCTAAAGAAGAAATAGAAGTGAAGACACTTCTGTCTAGTCCCCATTCTGATTTGGGTTTGTGGATCTGTGACAATTGAAGGAAGAGAATGAGTCACAAAACACAACAAGTGTGCAGTACAGTCACAAGACTTGTAAATGAAGGCAGAGACTGAATTGCACAAGCAAAATTGAATAAATGTGTATCTAAGAAATTCACAGAATACAAGAGATTCTCCCTTTGGACTAAAATGAGGAACAAAAATGAAGAAACATGAGGGCAAATGTAAAGGTACTGTGAAGTACACTAATCTGCATTAACATACACAAATTAATGGAGACTAAACAGGGCAAAGTCAATAAAAACTTGGTATTCTATAGCTCTTCAGTCCACATTTCTACTGCTCCTAAGAGCTGTAAATAACTGATGTTAAAATTAACCAGTTTTCTGGTATGCAACTTACAGATCATGGTAGGACAGGAGGATGATTCTTCCTTGCTGGGTTTTAAATATATAATTTACCTGTGAATGTTAACTCGCTAAACTAGCTAGTCGATGAGGACAGGGATCCGTAAGGCCTATCAGGATGAGACAGCAAGTGATGGATTTTCTTGATACTCTTCGTAACAGATTGGACGTGCAGGAGGTCTGATTAGTTTTTAAAAAAAGGTTACATGAAAATGTCAGTGCTAGACCGAATGCAGAGCATCCTTAAGGCTATGTCTAGTACTCAGCCACGGCCTAGGACACTCCGAGTTTCAGGACGGATTTGGGAATTTTAGGATTCTGGAAATGTTGCCGGGTATCAAAGAAGATCTCTGAAGCTTCATACTAGGCTTGATTTAAGATCACATGGATCTAAGTATAATAGGAGAGAAAAATTGAAAAGGCTTTCCAGCTCCTCATTAGATTCTCAGCTAAGCAGGCTTCAATTAAAATGGGAACGTTCTGGGTTTGAGAAAATTGTTGATGAAGAAGATGACTACAAGGGAGAGTCAACTGAGAGAACAGAAAGTAACAGATCCTTCTCTTGGGGTATCAATTGAAAGGGCTTGAGAACAAAGCCACCCACATGGACTTAATATGGATGAGAATCTGTTAGCAAGCGTGAGCTACTTGGACATCATGACAAAACCATCTGCGCTTTAATATATGCACATCATTTCTGAAAAGGGTTCTGATGGTGTAAACTGTTCGTGTGCCATGGTGCCATTGCTTGAGTTTCTGCAAAGGGTGCTGATGTTGTAAGCTGTTCATGTGCCATAGATCCCTGCACCTCAATGGGGGACTTGAGATGCACATGATTGTGTATGCAATATGTGTGCAAACGAAATTTGATACTGTAAATATGACATGATGTATCTCCAAATATATGTATATGATAAAAATTATGTATAATAATTATTACTTATTTTACTTAACAATAAACTTTAAAAATTAAATGTTTAATCTGTATCACAATAAATTGATTACCTAATTTTTACATTAAATTAATTAATACATAACTAAGCTTACAACAAATTAAATGAAAATGGTAGTTTGGGTGGGTAATTTATTTTAAATTATTGTTTAAAATGAATATTGATGAAAAGACATTTTAAAAATATTAATATGTTTAAAACATTTTATTATTTAATGCATATATAATGATGAGTTAATGTACTCTAACATTTTAATTTATTAGTTCCAGGTTGAATTTTTTTTAATAAGTTTACATTTATAGTATGCAGTAAAATATTTCTTTGTAAAAAATAATAAACTTTATTACATTTCCCCATACTTTTCCATACAGAGATCTTCACATCCATGGTGGAGATAACCAACAGGTGAAAAGTTAGTAGTAGTAACTTTACACATCTACATTCTGCTGTAGGAGGCTCTAGCCTCTTATTCGAGAGGGTGGAGATATGCAAGTCTGCATCTAAGTGTAAATCTCCATTCGGAAATGGTGAATAGCAAAAGAGTGTAGAGTTACCCCTAGATGTAGGAGTAAATATACACATGAAAAAATATACACATGTATACTTATGTTTGTAAATCGGGCCATAGTTTTTAATAAAGGGCATAGCGAGCACTACAGCCTTCTGTTTCAGGTGGCAACTGATGTGTGACAGTGCAGTGCAAGCAGAGGACAGGTGTGCATCAAATTTAATACTGTGACATTTGTCATGTCCTAGGATAATCCTGTGGTCAAGGGTGTGAACTATCAACTGAACATAATAGGAAATCACCTACTGTCACTAAAAATTAACCACACGTGATAGCTGTGTTAAGAAGATTTAAAATATAAATAATAACAACAATAATAAGCCTAGTTTATACTTGGATGGCCTTCATTGACTTCCCCTCGGTCTCACCAAATCCTCATCAAGATATAATTGGTATTATTAATTTTATGCAAGGAAGAGAATCAATGAAAAATTGTGTCCATGTGGAGAATTCTGTAACTGACCTACTACCACAATGTATTTACATATTTTTTTTTATTCTCCTTAATTATTCGGTCAAAATGCATGAAAGTTAAACATGCATTGAAGCCAAGGAAGAAAAGCAAAAAATAAGTTTAAAAAACTTTCTAAAACCTAAATTTGTAGTATTTTTTCACTGCGTTGCATCCTTTCCAGCATCACTCAAACGTTAGTCATCTATCGCAGATGTTTGCTACCATGCAACTTACTCTGAACACATATAGAGTGCGCTTGCCAACTTGGGTGGGTGGGGGTTACTTGTCAAGTAACAGCATAATATGTTTCATTCCTTTTGCCAATTTCAATAACCATAATTTATATGAAATACTTTTCAGGTCTAGCACAAAGTAGTGCTTAATGGTTCCCACATATCTTTCCACTCACACCAACCATCTGCAAGGAAAACGTTTCTACAGCTAGGTCCAATATTTAACAAGTTTCTGTTCAACTATTTTAATGACACAAGCCCAGATGTTGCAAGAAAAGCCAATAGTCGGGTCTTACAATGGTCAGACAAGCAGAAATTTTGCCGGAAATGAGAGATGATGCTATATTGTGGTGTCGTGAGACAGGCCATGACAAATGAAGAAAGATATGAATTTTAGAATTTCGAGAGTTACCCTCCCTGACAAACATTTTGTAAGTATAGCTTCTGAGCCTGGATGTAGGTATTGAAGCATTTACAATCATTTGAGAATAGACACCCTTTCAGCTGTACCAACAGTTTTTTTAGGTTAGGTCTGGCTTGACAGCACACATATCACTAGGTGTTATGTGATCAAACTAAAACAGAGCTTTCAGGCGTACTACATAGAGGGACATCGACTCCGCCCACATGTTGGTAACCAGGACTACATGTTTTGATTGGGCAGAAACTGTGTTTTTCCCCTCCACGTAGCTGATTATTTTCCTTATTTAGCCAGCTGCCCGAGACAGCAGCAATATGATTGTCTGAACTTATCCCATCGGGGGTATACACAAGACTGTAATACTGCTAAATACTCTGGCGTGTGATTTTTGCCCATTTTTTATCCATTCTCCAGCACTACCATTTTTAACTTGATATGTCTCTGCCACTCGCCTTGTTATAGCTTTTGCCCACAATGGAACAGTGAGCCGGCCCGCCACACCACTCACTTCCCGCTGTTCTTGCCCTGCTCCCACCTCCCGCTTCCCACCACCAAATGCCCGCCCCCCTCCCAGGACCTACTTAAGCGTAGTCCCATTGAGCAGGTCCCTAGCCAGCTCCCTCCTCTCACTCGCTCCTCGATTGTGCCATTTCTGATATCTCTGCCTCCTGACCTCTCGCTTCTCTGTTTAGCTCTCCCATGCCACTCTCTCGCTCGCCCGCTCCTGCCGCTCTCTTGGCTCCGTTCTCGCTCCACTCGCGCTCTCTCTGTATTTTTCCTTTAAACCCCATTCTTCCCCTCAGCTTCCCTAACTCTTGTATCTGCTTTACAGGTTCCCCAACTGTTGTCATTGCTTTACAGATTCCCTAACTCATGTCTTTGCTTTTCAAACACCCTAACCCTTGTATTTTGCTTTCAGAATCCCATTACTTGTCTTAGCATTTCAGATTTCCCATTTTGTTTTGTCTTCTCTCCACAGATTCCTGCTTTTTCGCTGCCACCCACTGCCCCGTGCAGCCCGATCTCCCGCCCAGCTGCTCACCCCTCTCTCGCCTCACTCGCACCATGCCCAGCGCCCCGCCCCCCTCCCAGCTAACTTACTTAATGGAGGCGGAGGCCGCAGCTCGGTCCAATTGATCCGATTTCTGACCAGCTCCCCTCTCTCGCTCGCTTCGATTGTGCCGTTTCTAATATCTCTGCCTCCTGAACTCTCAGCTCTCCCTTGTTGCTGCTTTTTCATTCAGCTCCCTCCTCTGCCACTCTCTCTCCTCCTACTGCTGCTCTCTAAGCTCCGCTTTTTGCTTTTCAGATTCCCTAACCCTTGTATTTTGCTCTCAGATTCCCATTACTTGTCTTTGCTTTTTAGATTCCCTAACTCTTGGCTTTGCTTTTCATATTCCCTAACTCTTGCCTTTGCTTTATAGATTCCCTAACTCTTGTCTTTGCTTTTCAGATTCCCTAACTCTTGGCTTTGCTTTTCAGATTCCTCGTTTTCTCTACACAGATTACAGCTTTTTTGCTGCCACCTGCTCCTCCGTGCAGCCTGATCTCCTGCCCAGCTGTTCACCCCTCTTTCGCCTCATTCGCACAATGTCCAGCACCCCGTCCCCTTCCAGGTACTCCCCTACTTAATGGATGCCGCATTGTGGCCGCGCCGCTGGCGCGCCAAAGGCAAGTCCGTCTGCGCCTATTCGTGCCTGGGACACGCCCAGTGCCTGGACCCCTGGACCCCCACATTCCCACATCAGGTACTCAGGAGATGACCTCCGAGCCTTCAACCTGGGGCCCCATAACTACTACGCTTCTACCTTTCACCTGCTGGTACTGCCCACTCCACTGCAAAACCAATGCAACCATACCGAAACCCCCCGTCCACCTCCGATGCGGAGAAACTATATTGTCTATTCATCAACAGCCACTCTCTCCACAAATACACCAGCGAAGTCTGGGACACCATAAACTCTCTCACTCCAGACCTTGGCTGTCTCACCAAGACATGGCTAAACCCGGCATCAGCTCCTGTCATCGCTGACGCTGTTCCCAGCGGATACATAATAATCCACCACAACCGCGCCAACAAACATGGTGGAGTAGCCATCATCCACACAGAGGACATCAACCGGTCTTCAACCAGGGACGTCCCCTCTCCAATCATGGAACTTATGAACTTTCAGGTCAACAGCAAATCCACACTAAGAGGCACCCTCGCCTACCGATCGCCCGGACCTGCCGCCCCTTTCTGAAAGGACATCGCAGACTTCATCGCCCCTCTAGCCAGACTTCCTCTTCCTAGGGGACCTCAACTTTCACCTAGAGGACCCCTTAGATCCCAACACCACCATCCTCCTTGAGACCCTAGAGAATCTTGGACTCTACCAACTTGTAACCGACCCCACGCACACAGCAGGACACACTACAGCCACACCAGCGAAACACCCTGGTCCAACCACCCCATAGTACACTTCCACATTGCCACAGCCACCACCGCCAGGCCCCTGAACAAACTGCCGAGCACCCCCACAGGAGCTGGAGCAAGGTATCAGAGGACCGCTGAACATGACACCACACCAATCAAGGAAAACCTCAACTTCCAACTCCACACCGACGGCAGAACGGTCATCAGAGGCACCCTCACCTACAGACCCCGAGGACCACACCCCGGCTTCTGCGACACAGTCGCCGACTTCATCGCCCCACTAGCCATCATCTAAAAGCACTACATCTTCCTCGGCAACCTCAACTTCCACCTCTACGACCCCACAGACATCAACTTCGCCAACCTCCCGGAATGCATTAGCAACATCGGCCTCACCCAGTTGGTCACCGACCCCACACACACAGCAGGACACACAGCAGGACACACACTTGACGACCCAATCTTCACGGCCAGTGACAGAGTCAAATACAGCCATGTTACAGAACTCACCTGGACCGACCATGCCATAATCCAGTTCACCATCACAGGATCCCCAGGCACCGCCTCCAGGCTTTCCAGTTTCTTCCATCGCAGCTGGAACACAGTGACCCAGACCCAATGGATGGATGCCCTCAACATGACTCAGCCCAACACTGCAGCCAACCTTGAACAGGCAGTCCAGAATGTCACCACTAAGATCACCAAATACGCCGACAGTCACCACCATCAAGCCAGCCAAGACCTGCAGACCCATCAAACAAGCCAGCTGGTTCACACCAGAACTCAGTACTATGAAACACAGCTGCAAACGACTGGAGAGAAGATGGCACACCAGCAGAGACCCCTTAGACTGAAATACCTCCAAGTCAGCCCTCAAAGAATACCACCAATGCCTCAAGGACACGAATAAATATGCCCTAGCAAACTGCATCGAAGAGCTAACCACACCAAGGAACTTTTCAGCATTGTGAGACAGTTCTTCTGCCCCACAGCCACCGAGAACATGATCTCCTCTTCGCAGGCTCTCTGCGACACACTTGCAAACTACTTCCACAACAAGATATCCACCATCTACAGGAACTTCGAACCCCAACCCACAGACCTCTGCAGTCTGCTCACACCAATGGACACCACCCCCGACCATCCGCTAACCACATGGGAACAGCTCACCACACAGAACACCATGGCCTTCATGAACACCATCCACTGTGGCGCACCCATGGACACTTGCCCCCACCGCCTCTTCAACCTCAGAAGCAAGGAAATAAACTGCCAACTCACCACGATTCTCAACGCATCCATCACTACAGCCACCTTTCCCGATGCAAGAAAACACGCAGAAGTCAGACCCCCTCCTCAAGAAACCCTGCTCCGACCCAGCGAACTCAAAACTACGACTCATCTTGCTGCTCCCATTCTCAAGAAAGAAAAAAGAAGGGGGGGTTTCGTCCAAACAAACGCCAGGTCAGACGTATTCATGCAATAAAGAAAAGGGGGGAACCTGGCTGTCAATTTATCAAGCCGCTCTTTATTTAAGTGGACAAAAGCATAAGACCTTAGGTTCTTGCACTTACAGTGTCTCAATCACAATTATTTATCATATTAGACACCTTTTATAAAACATTTTGCTCATGTCTGGGTCAAATAGATATCTATTACACAAGAACTGTGATACATATAAAGTGCATACATAATTAAAACAAATATGTGTCAAAAACTGTGTAAACATAAATAATATGCAAATCCTTAAACAATATATACAATTACACCAGCAGATTATTAGTACCAATTATACAGAGCAGTTCCATTGGGCCCTACAGCTTGGAGAACTTTTATGGGACTGCTACCACAAGGGATAAATACTACTCTGTGGGGTATATTTAAGTTTGAAAACCCTCTTCAGAGATCAAAGATGCCCTTTGTGGCTTAGACAGGTGGAAAATGCCGACGCGTTTCCAATCCCGTTTAGAATTCATGGGATTTTCATCAGGGCTAAGGCACGGTGTAACCTGCAAATTACAAAATAAAAACGAATTACCTAAAACTGGTCACCCCTTTCCTTTGTATTATGTTTACTAGCCATGTTTACATTGATTTTTATGGTACCTGAAGCTTTTATGGTGCACTCGTTGTGCTTCTTAAATGTCGCGTTTTCAGGACCTAAGGAAACCAGGGCATTACATGTCACTGTAGTCGTATTAGACTTTGTATCCATCAAAAGCTCAAATAGATTAAAATGTAACTTACAATGTATCCATGGTGGGAGACTGGAAGAATGGACCTTAACTCTATTTACATCATGAGTTATTCAGTGAAGCTTTCACTATCGTGGAGCGATTACCGCGCTAGCTGCAATGAGGGAATAATAATGAGCGGGTTTTATTTTGGGGTCAAGTTGTTTTAATATCTTAAACTATTGGCACAAATAAGATTAGTGCTCTTACTAAAAAGCGCGCGCACTCGCGCATTCGCAGAAACCGGTGATCAGCTATCGGGTCTTTTTGATGATTCGTTTCTCTGTAAAGACAATTTGAATTACAATGTCGTCCCTTGTCTGTTGTTTTTATAAAAGCAAGATTCATGTTACCGAGGGAGATACACAAATGAGCCACTCACTTTAGGCACTTCTGCAGACCGATTATAAACGCAATCCTCCAACCGTTCGAGTCAATCAGTAAATGGCTCGAGATACCGGGTTTGTCTATATCCTGTTCGACAGGAAGTGCAAGCAAGGTTTTTTATGACTGGATTATGGGATTTGTTGTTCCCGTGACCACTTTTTAGTTGTGTTATGAAACACGCTTTTCACTCTGAGTTCGAGAGGCTCATTTATAGACAGAATGTTAATTGTGTATCTTTTACTATTCAGCATGGCAAGAAATTTGCATCCATCGCGAAAATGGCAGCTGAACGCCAAACGGAAGAGTGGAACTGCAGAGAAAAATTCTTAATGTATTATATCAACGGTGCTGCCTGTGAAGTAGTTGCCAGTTATTTATTAAATTCGCATATTTTATACCTCAGTCTCCTACCTGGACGACATTCATGTGTTTTGTTGAGAAATATGGAATCTATAAAGTTTTTCAAAAAACATATTGGAACTGCGGGAAACATATACATAAGGATCCTTAGTGTGTGTCGTAATCAGCAAGCAGTTGTATTCTTTGCGAAAGGATCTATAAAATGTTGTTTATAAATAAAAATAAAAACGTTTTCAAGCTGAAGGACACATTTACATCAAATTATTTAGTGGGTGTCCATTCAACAACCAGTTGGATTGTTTACAGAGGACTCAGCGCAAAATTTGATGCAATTCTGACATTTCATTCAGGCCATCCGTCACACAATTATATTTTAGGATTAGGTAAGCTTCTCTCCTTTGAAGTAATGTTTCAACATTACCGCCTCTGGGTGATGATTTGATTCCTGACAACACTGTCCAGACAAATTCTTTTTCGGAATGTTCCTTTTCAACAAAATGCGGTACCATTGGTGCTGTTAAGACTCTTTGCTTTATCCTAGAGCGATGTTGGACAATCCTCTGGTTAATCTGCTGAGTTGTTTTGCCAATGTACAGCTTTGGACAGGGGCACGTGATGGCATAAACGATATTTTTAGTTTTGCAGTTTGTGAATTCTTTATGTACCCATTTGATGGAATTGTACGTGAATTCATTGCCTTCCACGGTGTTGGTGCATGAGGAACAAGTACCACATTTATGACGGCCTTCCACTGGTTTCAAGTTCCATAATGCTCTTAGATCTGTATTTGCCCTGGAGGTTCGCAAATCGGCACGTATAATTTGTTGGCCAATGCTTTTGTTCTTTTTCATTGAGAAGAGTGGTCTTTCCATAGGGCATTCGAGGCCGGTGAGCAGATGCCAGTGGTTCAAAATGGCCTTGCGAAATTTGTGAGTGTGTGGGCCAAATGTGGATACACATACTAGCTTGTCCAGTGGTTTTTTGATTTTCTTGATCAATAGTTGTTCGCGTGGGCTTGCGGTCCAAGAACGTTAGGCGGGTCTTGTTTTTTGTCATCTGGTCAAGGGTACCGCCATGGGGTGTCCATAAGCCCCAGAGATGGCGGTTCTCTTCATGGCTCTGTTTGAAGACCGCTTCATTTTCAATTATAATCCATACAGTGACAATATTCTATCATGGTACCGATACATTGACGATGTCTGGTGCCTGTGGGAAGGCACAGATGATCACCTGTCAACCTTTTTTGAGTGGCTTAACAATAGACACGCTGATATAAAATTCAGCATGACAAAAAACAAGACCCGCCTAACGTTCTTGGACGTAGACCGCAAGCCCACGGACAAAAATACCATCTTACACTACTGAAGCTTTCATCCCAGAAGTCTTAAAGACAATCTGCCGTACAGCCAACTATTGAGAATTAGGCGAAACTGCGCCCGAAAGGAGGACTTCATGGTTCATGCAGAAGTCTTGTGTGAACAACTAAAGGAAAGAGGGTACCCAAAGAAGATGTTGAAACACGCGACAAAGAGAGCGTGGTATACACCGCGCGAACAACTACTGATCAAGAAAATCAAAAAACCACTGGACAAGCTAGTATGTGTATCCACATTTGGCCCACACACTCACAAATTTCGCAAGGCCATTTTGAACAACTGGCATCTGCTCACCGGCCTCGAATGCCCATTGGAAAGACCACTCTTCGCAATGAAAAAGAACAAAAGCAAAGGCCAACAAATTATACGTGCCGATTTGTGAACCTCCAGGGCAAATACAGATCTAAGAGCATTATGGAACTTGAAACCAGTGGAAGGCCACCATAAATGTGGTAATTGTTCCGCATGCACCAACACCGTGGAAGGCAATGAATTCACGTACAATTCCATCAAATGGGTACATAAAGAATTCACAAACTGCAAAACTAAAAATATCGTTTATGCCATCACATGCCCCTGTCCAAAGCTGTACATTGGCAAAACAACCCAGCAGATTAACCAGAGGATTGTCCAACATCGCTCTAGGATAAAGCAAAGAGTCTTAACAGCACCAATGGTACCGCATTTAGTTGAAAAGGAGCATTCCGAAAAAGAATTTGTCTGGACAGTGTTGTCAGGAATCAAATCATCACCAAGAGGCGGTAATGTTGAAACATTACTTCAAAGGAGAGAAGCTTACCTAATCCTAAAATATAATTGTGTGACGGATGGCCTGAATGAAATGTCAGAATTGCATCAAATTTTGCGCTGAGTCCTCTGTAAACAATCCAATTGGTTGTTGAATGGACACCCACTAAATAATTTGATGTAAATGTGTCCTTCAGCTTGAAAACGTTTTTATTTTTATTTATAAACAAAATGTTATAGATCCTTTCGCAAAGAATACAACTGCTTGCTGATTACGACACACACTAAGGATCCTTATGTATATGTTTCCCGCAGTTCCAATATGTTTTTTGAAAAACTTTATAGATTCCATATTTCTCAACAAAACACATGAATGTCGTCCAGGTAGGAGACTGAGGTATAAAATATGCGAATTTAATAAATAACTGGCAACTACTTCACAGGCAGCACCGTTGATATAATACATTAAGAATTTTTTTCTGCAGTTCCACTCTTCCGTTTGGCGTTCAGCTGCCATTTTCATGATGGATGCAAATTTCTTGCCATGCTGAATAGTAAAAGATACACAATTAACATTCTGTCTATAAATGACCTTCTCGAACTCAGAGTGAAAAGCGTGTTTCATAACACGACTAAAAAGTGGTCACGGGAACTACAAATCCCATAATCCAGTCATAAAAAACCTTGCTTGCACTTCCTGTCGAACAGGATATAGACAAACCCGGTATCTCGAGCCATTTACTGATTGACTCGAACGGTTGGAGGATTGCGTTTATAATCGGTCTGCAGAAGTGCCTAAAGTGAGTGGCTCATTTTGTGTATCTCCCCTCGGTAACATGAATCTTGCTTTTATAAAAACAACAGACAAGGGACGACATTGTAATTCAAATTGTCTTTACAGAGAAACGAATCATCAAAAAGACCCGATAGCTGATCACCGGTTTCAGCGAATGCGCGAGTGCGCGCGCTTTTTAATAAGTGCACTAATCTTATTTGTGCCAATAGTTTAAGATATTAAAACAACTTGACCCCAAAATAAAACTCGCTCATTATTATTCCCTCATTGCAGCTAGCACGGTAATCGCTCCGCGATAGTGAAAGCTTCACTGAATAACTCATGATTTAAATAGAGTTGAAGGTCCATTCTTCCAGTCTCCTACCGTGGATACATTGTAAGTTACATTTTAATCTATTTGAGCTTTTGATGGATACAATGTCTAATACGACTACACTGACATGTAATGCCCTGGTTTCCTTAGGTCCTGAAAACGCGACATTTAAGAAGCACAACGAGTGCACCATAAAAGCTTCAGGTACCATAAAAATCAATGTAAACATGGCTAGTAAACATAATACAAAGGAAAGGGGTGACCAGTTTTAGGTAATTAGTTTTTATTTTGTAATGTGCAGGTTACACCGTGCCTTAGCCCTGATGAAAATCCCGTGAATTCTAAACGGCATTGGAAATGCGTCGGCATTTTCCACATGTCTAAGCCACAAAGGGCATCTTTGATCTCTGAAGAGGGTTTTCAAACTTAAATATACCCCACAGAGTAGTATTTATCCCTTGTGGTAGCAGTCCCATAAAAGTTCTCCAAGCTGTAGGGCCCAATGGAACTGCTCTGTATAATTGGTTCTAACAATCTGCTGCTGTAATTGTATATTTTGTTTAAGGATTTGCATATTATTTATGTTTACACAGTTTTTGACACATATTTGTTTTAATTATGTATGCACTTTATATGTATCACAGTTCTTGTGTAATAGATATGTATTTGACCCAGACATGAGCAAAATGTTTTATAAAAGGTGTCTAATATGATAAATAATTGTGATTGAGATACTGTAAGCGCAAGAACCTAAGGTCTTATGCTTTTGTCCGCTTAAATAAAGAGCGGCTTGATAAATTGACAGCCAGGTTCCCCCCTTTTCTTTATTCCATTCTCAAGAAAGCCATCAACCGTCAGCTCACCGAACACCTGGAGAGAAACAACCTGCTTGACGCCTCGCAATCCGGTTTCCGTGCCAATCACAGCACTGAGACTGCCCTGATCACCACCACCTGGGACTCTGTACCCTACTCAACAGGGGAGAATCAGCGACCCTGACCAGCCTCGACCTTTCCGCAGCGTTTGACACCGTATCCCATCACACACTCATCAAGAGACTTCACCACATAGGGAGACGTCCTCAAAATGGATCGAATTCTTCCTCACAGGACGAACCCAGAGAATCCACCTCCTCCTTTCGCCTTGGGACCTAAAACCACCATCTGCAGCATCCCTCATGATTCATCCCTCAGCCCCACCCTCTTCAACTGGTACATGACACCCTTGGCCGACATCATCAGAACCCACAACTTCAACATCATATCCTACACTGACGGCATCCAGCTCATCCTCTCGCTCTCCACAGACCCCCCACCACAAGGACCAACTTACATAACTGCATGACGAACATCATCGACTGGATGAAGACCAACAAGACTGAAGTGCTGCTCTTTGGGAACAACGCCTCCCTGAGGAAAGACACCTGGTGGCCCACCGAACTCGGTCCCACTCCTACTCTGACAGACCACGCCCGCATCCTTGGCATCATAGTGGACAGCAAACTCTCAATGAAACGACACAGCAACTCAGTCCCCCACCTGTTTGCAAAACCTCTGCATGCTCAGAAGGATCTTCAAGTGGCTCCCCATCAGCACGAGAAAAGCTGTCACTCAAGACCTATAACCAGCTGAATGGACTACAGCAACGCACTGTACGCAGGGGCCACCACCAAACTCATGAAGAGACTCCAGACGATACAGAATTCAGATGCTAGACTCATCCTCAACCTGCTTAAACGGACCCACATCACCCACCACCTCAGGAACCTCCACTGACTCCCCCTCCAGAAAAGATACCAAATCAAGATGCTGACACACCTACAGCGCCATACATGACCTAAGACCATCATACATTAACAACCATCTGAACTTCCAACACCCCTTCAGAGATCTTCGCTCCACCTCCCTTGCCCTAGCAGAGACACCCTGCATCCACCTCAGCCACAGTGGAGGCCATTCCTTCTCCTACCTCACCTCCAAAGCCTGGAACGGCCTCCCCCTACACCTCTGATCTTCACCCTCTCTCGCAGACTTCAGAAAGGGACTCAAGACCTGCCTTTTCGACTGAGCCTAGCAACCCAGCACCTGGATGCCCTTGCGGATGACTAGACACGCTATATAAATACTGATTGATTATGTGATCAACAAAAAAGAGCTTTCAGAGTACTGCTGAGAGAGGGGGTTAGGCTCCACTCACATGTTTGTTACATAAATACAGGATTTGATTGGCTGTGATTCGTGCACGTCCATTAAAAGACTGCTTGTATGGCACTTTTTAGCTTGTGGCAAAGTTTATACTGGATACAGTAGGCCAATGATCATGGCTATAGGACTGATCTGTTTATTATTAAATTTTATTGTAAAGGCACTAGGCCTGACATATTTATTGTGAAAATCATATGTTAAAATCAATAGCATTTAAGTGTGAGTTGTTATTACTCTATATTAAAGTATACAGGCAGGTATTTTGTTGAAAGGAATCTCACAGATAACCTTAGTAGGCAATGGGTTTGGTGTTGCATATTGAAGGTTTGCACTGAGAGAATCCTTATTAGGCCCTCTTAGGACAGACAGCATTTTCTTAGCCACCTGTAATTTTGTATACCTTTCTACTTTTATGACAGTGTGCCTGATGGCTGCCTTGTGGAAAAGCTTGTGCTCTAAATTGTAGGCCGGTATGGTGACAAGCAATACGACTGATTGGTGCACTGGGAAATGTTATGTCTGATGCCATAAGTGCCTTCTGCTTATTACGAAACTCTATGACAAAGGCATTACTTCTGGCTTATGAACTGTGAAAAGCACATTTTAAAGCCAGTAAGTCTTTAAAAGTTGGTTATCACATTTGTTACATGTAATCTCACAGATTAGCTTACTAGGCAAGACATTTGGTGTTGGCCACCCACTTGACAAATCCTGGTGGTTTTAACTGTGATTATAAGTGTTAGGCACAGTTGGGAGGGGTTGTATATTGTTTTGCAAACTGTATTTTTCTACATACTTGTAATTTAGATCTGTATGTATAATGGTTGCCAGTTTATATGCACTTAAATTATCCGGTGTCGGGTGAAATGTAAAATCAAAGGTAACAGTTGAAGGTTTCATTGGTTCATTGGAAAAGTCATGCCAGATTTCATAGGTTTCATATGTTTATTATGAAACATATGGAAAATCCAGTAAGTCTTCCCTACATGTGAAGAGCATGTGTAAAAGACAATAGGCGTTTACGGACAGAATGATTTTACACTGTGGTAAAGCCTGTGGGCACGTATTTTGTTACATTGAATTTCACAGATTACCGTAGTAGGTAACGGTTCTGGTGTTGGTGACTCACCAGAACAATTTCTGGATTCAGAAGATAAGCTCTACAATAATCCTTGTTAGCGTCTCTTAGGAGATGTAGTATTTTGCTTTGGCAACTGGCATTTTGTTTACATTTGTTCTTTTATGACTGTACGCCGGATGGTTGCCTTGCGGGAAGCTTATGCTCAGTACAGTAGGCTTGAGGTGGCTATGGTAACAAGCCAACGATGAAGACTATAGGCCTGATTGTTTATTGATTGACATATTGAATGTGAAAAGCATATGTTAGCACATGATAAAATCAATAGGCTTTTAAGGGTAGAGTGTTATTACTCTGAATTAAGGCATACAAATAGGTTTTTTGTTAAATCCAATTTCAGAGAATACAGGCTTTTGGTGTTAGTCACCCACATGACAAACCCTAGGAGTAGAATTTCACTGTGATACTTCTTGTGAGGCCCCATTGCAATGGGTTGTATATTGTTTTGCTAACTGTAATTTTGTACATATTTGTGATTTTGTTTTAATGTACGCCTGATGATTGCCAGCTTATGCGCACTTCAGCGGGCCTGGGTTGTACACAGTGTCAAGCCACTGGTAAAGGCCAGAGGCCTTATTGATTCACTGGGAAATGTTTTTAGCATGTTGGCAGCATCAGGCCTACAAACAAAGGCAGTTAATACTGTAAATTGCTGCTGTAGAATGAACACCGTGACCTGTGTAAGAAAAGCTTTTACACAAATCTTATGACAATTTGTGTGTTACACAAATCCCAAATAACAATAACAAACACAAGCCCCTCGGATTTCATGCACCTCTTTTGACATAACCAATCAAGGCCATTAAAAAGAAACTTGGATCCACAACTTTTGCAAAATTCATACGCTTTTCCTAACGGCAACATTGATGCTTCCTTTCCTATTGGCTTTAAGTGCAATAAATAGCTGGCGAAGGGAGGGTGGCTCAGTGAGTTACAGCTCACCGCTGCCAAATGTGATGAACTGAAAGTCGTATGTCAAATTCTGGCCATGCAGATTTAGCCTTTCATCCTCACGAGGTCGGTACAGACAGTATTTTAAACTGGATAAGGATAGCATCTGTTGTTTATAGCAGATAGAAGCAGTAGAATTATGATGTGGAGCACTATATAAAAACAAGTTGTTAATATAATTGAAAAACAAACGACAATCCAATCATTCCCCTGGTCTAGGACCACTAGATATTGAAGCTGAAGAATGTATTTTATATTTTTACTTTATCAAGGGTATTTCTGAAAAGCGAACCTAGCCTCTGAGGGCAGCAGAGCGCCGTACCTGGCAGCAGGATAATTCGCAATGGAGGACAGATAGTCAGATATGCTTAGAATGAGCACACAGGACAAGAAAGGGGCAGAAATAAGGAAGAAACACGGCGTCACTAAGGGGTGAGGATGGGAGAGGATGGTGGGAATATTACAAGTAGGATAGCAGGAAAGGAAACACGAAATGTAAATGCATAAATATATCACAGTGTGTTTGTTCCTTTGCCATTCCCATTTAAGCAAGCTTATCAAGTTTACAGCACACAGACCATTTATAGTAGAAAATGCCACACTTCCTGACACTGACAAGGAGTGATATCAGGTTTGCTGAATATATATTTCCACGAGACGTGTAACACTTCTTGGCAACTCAAGTTTCTCGTCTCACTTGAAAGCTTTCTCTCCAGATGTACTTCACTTGGAAACCATGTGCCATGGGGATGCCACTGTGTCGGCAGACTGTTGCTCCAGAATGCCATGGCAACAGTTCCGGATGGCGTTTCTCCACTCCTAAAATGTTGGCAGTCTTACACAGGCACAATTAAGCTAAACAGAAAAAGTAAACATCCCTGCACCTGAACAGGCAAAATAAAGCAGCAATCGAATGCACTACCAGACCGAGCACACATTGCAAAGAACGCTTTACCTCCTTAATAGAGAGGCAGGAATACACAAAGTTAAAATGTTAGGAAAAGAAATATAAAACAAAGACCCACGGGAAATATAATTCTAGAAGAGGAAAGGGAAGAGGAAAACAAGGAGAGGGTCGGAACAGCCGAGAGAACAAAATTAAACAGTTGATGGCGTAGAGATGAGTGAAAAACCTGAACAAAGGGTTATTCGGAGGAGTTGCAACAAAAAGTAAGGTCGAGTGAGGCAAAAACTTCTACTGAGAAAAAGTAGACGAAGAAACAACTTTGAAATCAAAGTAAAGAGGTTAACGAAAAATCTGACTAGCTAAGAAAATGATTGTTGTTTCCAATATTACAAGTATTGAGCAGAATGCTAAACACAAGAGAGATACATTTTCCAGCACAACATACCATAAATGTGTTGATATTGTAGCCGAAATAACATTTATGTGTGCGCGCGCGCACACACACATCTAGAGAGAGAGGGGGGAATAGACATTTAAATGGATGCATCTTTTCTTCTTTGTAGTATACTGATTTTAATGGATGAATAGGTTCGAAGGATTTCTGTTTTTACCTTAGTTCAGAAAATGAGACTCAATATAAACTGAACAGTTTGCTCATTAGAAAGCCATGTTAATAATCTGAGAGTTTATTTTGAATGCATTTACATACTCCTTGTTTCTTAATACTTGGAATGCACAGAGTGCATATGTAGGCATTTCACATCCGTGAAAAGATATGAATCCAAATAAAGGAAGGTGTGAATCGGGCATTAGAAAATCGGCCATGTTGGTAATGCAATGTCTTGCAGAGTTTCTAGAAATGCTAGATTTGAAGGGCATTTGTAAGACCCTTTTAATGATATTATTTATTTGTTGCATTTCTTCTAGCTATGTAAAGGAGGCTGGCTAAAACTGAAGATTGTCTCTACAAATTCCCACAATGTTAGCAATTTGGGAAGCATAGGCCTTAACCACAGAATTACACTCCCTCCAAACTGAATCATGGACGTGTTGTTGTCATTTCTTCATACAACACTGAGATAAATATGATCAAAACATTTGTACATTATACTTACAATGATAAATACGTTTCTACTGCCTTGCCTAAATTCAGACGGTGCAGAATGACCGTATTTTATTGACATGAGTACACCTGAAAGGTTTTCTTGCATGCCTTTCCTTAATCTCACAAGGCCTGATTCGCAGACATTCTAACAGAAAATCTGCTACTCAGACTGAAACCTTCGAATTATGTGGATTTCAGATCTCTAAGAGTATTTCCAAAATTACTCAGAAATAATCTTCAGAGATTTTCATGTGTTCTCTGCAGTAGCACTTTTGTACATTAGCCCAGAAAAGTTTTTGATTCTTTTTTTTGCAGGTGAAAAATAGCTCCCTATGGGGAGCTCCAGTCTCTCATACTGCCATGAAATTTGGAAGTGGTACACCCTATCCATCTAAGCCTCTCTCCCCACAAAACACGTCCTCCTTCCTGCTTTTTGGAGGAGTAAACTTCCATGACTTTCAAGGGTGCGAAATGCCATGAAAAATATTGGCGGGTATGCAGAAAATCACATTGGTGGTCCATACTCCCCATGCAACACTTTATTTCCTACCTTGTACCATGAAATTGGTACTGTGAGATCACTCTATACAAGTAGATTCTCTGCTGTACTGACGACATCTATATCCACAGATCTTGATATTGTGAATAATGATCTCATAACATATGCCCAAAGATTGTAAATCGCCATCATAGTGATGACAGGTATGTGATAACATCGCAGTAGTAGTCTCCACTGGGACTCGTCATCATCCATATGTTTGACTGGTGGTACGGAACTGAAGATGCATGTTTAGATGTCGTGGAAAACCTTGAGCCTGTTCACTTTTCATGTATATGATCTGAGAAGTCATGAAATTCATAAAATAATGACGAACACTTCCTCTTGAATTTCTGCTATGACTGCTTTAAATTTTTATTGACAGTTCTACACGTGCCACAAAATGGTTCTAGCATGAATCTAAGTATTTTTTTTTAATTCATGTTGTTTTGCTGGTCACATTTGGGGCGTTTCTCTTGCTGCATAAACTCTTCAGACGACATGTTTCTGGCATGTTTTAATAATAGTTCAGAATCCAGTATTTTACTGTGCGGCAAAGAGGTTTGTGTGTTTGTGCTCACATAGGCATATGTTGCCAAGCGCATTGCTACCTACAGGCACCTGTGGAGGGCGTTCCCATGGGTTTTTGTAGTTGCTTCATATTCATAACAATGTTATTGATTATTTCCCCCATGACTGCACACAATTGTAGTCTACTTTTTCATACTTTTAGTTTATTGAAGACCAATGCATGTGACAGCTAATCCATTCCACATTTCTCTCTACTGACTTAGTTAAAAAGCTCCACAAAAAAATTAATTCCACATTAAATAAAATAGATTCCATATTAATTCCATTACCATTAGTTCCAGATAAGAGTGAGTCATAAATAAAATGCAATGCAAAACAAAAAGTCCACGATTGCCAGTTTGTTGCAGTCATCCTCTTTCACATTTGTAATCCACCGAAACGTTCCAGATATTGATGTGGTAAGAGGAGGACCACACAGTTTGAAATATTGAGGGTACAATTCATTAATGAACTACATGCGGATTTTCCATATATAAGATGTTTAATTGGAAACATAAAACATGCACCAAATAAGCAAGCACATTTGACCAGTTGGCACTTACTTAGAAGTTGCTTCCTCTGATTTTGTTGGAACATCCAATCCCTTGTACTACTTCCAAGAGAACACATAACGCAGACATGATGGAGAAGAAGTGTTTCATCTTTGACTACACAAGGAGACCATAACTGAATCCCTCTGAGAAAAAAGAGCGCAACTCCATCCTAAAGAGGGCCACGGAACTAAAACGCACTTCCTCGTGGCATCAGTACAATTCAGAGCCTAACATAATAAGGCAATAGCATGATCCAAAATGGCATGGGGCCCTTGCTAAAAACTGGTGATTGGCACCCTGTGGCTCCCTCACTCCAGAGGATAACTGCCCAACAATGAGCATGCCATCCTCCTCCTCAGACTACCATGTGTTTTGAAGACAGGGCCAACTCACGAAGGTATTATGGACTTGGCAGTACGTGCATGGAAAACTTTTACCTACTCTAATATGTCTTTGTGAATTGGTCCCAAAACATTTAAAAGGGAATAATATTGAATATTCAAGCAATTAGTACACACTGAGAGAATTCGCCTTCTTTGAACATTTACTGATAGGGAGTTGGACGTTTTGGGGCCAATTCACGAAGACATGTAAGAGTATATAAAAGATTACTCTTTTAGTACTACGCTCATGCATGCTTTTGTGAACCTGCCCCAATGGGATTCTGGAGTTATACCTCTTTTTAGAGCCCAAAAGAAGACCACTGTGATAAGACGCTTAAAGAGGTGTGGGTTGAACCCGTATTGAACACTTATAATATTATTTGTATCATATCAGTTGCATCATAATCTATCAGGGTGCAGTCCATTCTTTTAGGTATTATTGAAAATTAACAAGGCGTGAAAACCATGCATCAGCTACATCCATCTACCACACGGGCAAAGTAGACAATCAGCAGGCACTTGGGTGCTCCTGTACAGGAAAATGCACTGTAACAGAGCAATGGGCAAAGCCAAGAGCAAATCAACTTAAGCTTAACGAATTCCATCATCTAGGACAATTGATGGCAACGCAAGAATATTTTTAGTTTTTAAACTTTGATACGCTCTTTGACTGCTGGGCAAGAAATCAACTCATTACCGCAAATAATGTTACCACCTTAATAGGTTGGCTGGACATTATTTAGCATTTCTGTGCTTGCAGGGGGCAGGACAGACAACTGGGACTACTATTATGGAGTTTCCAAGTTGTGTATTTTATAATAAGTGTAGAGGATTGCCACATGGGTGGATGCTCTCATTTAACAAAAGACAGGTGCATTTGCTTGTGAAAATGTTGACTGACTTTTATGATTTATCCAGCATCATGGAAGTGTTGGCGCCGAATCTCTTACAATATTCAAATTTGCTGCAGGACTAGAAGATGTGGCAACAGGTGCGAGCCTGTCTATTCTCGGAATAATTCACATTTCAAATACAGCGTATAGAAAAGCTTTTCTAGGAAGAGGAAAACAAATGTAAATTACCCTAACCCGAGCTATTAACGTTGTGAAAAACACTTAAGAGTTAGGGTTATGTATTTAAAGTTATGATATCTGTAGATTTCCATGAACAGGCCAATTTTAGGAATGCAAAAAAACCAGATATTTTTAAAATCTCACGGACAAGGCTTGTAAAGTTACTGTTCCTTTTATCACCAGGCCTCTTAGTGTAAAATAGTAACCAAAGGGGTGAGACGAACCTAGGTGGCAAAATAACAGGGTGGCACAGACAAAAATCATGCAACAGACAGCATGTGTAAAGATTCCAGGAAGGTGCCGCGCAGGTATGTTCAAGGCTGCCCGCTCTGTGCATTTCGCCAGCTGTGTCGAATAAGAAGGTATAAGGCACACAGAAAAAAGAAAACATCCTTCTTTTAACAGCCGACTCCCACACAAAATTCCATGGGAAAGGCTTGTAACACCAAGTCGCTGATCTTTTAATGAATATAGCCCTTCTTTTGATACTAGACTTGTAACTCTCCTGGCTTTGATTTCTGTATTTGCACGATGGGGCGATGCCAAAGGCCCTGACATTAGTCGCTGCCACACAGACATAGGAAATTTAATTTAAACGCTGGTAATCTGCCAAGGCCATAAAACACAAGCAAAGAACTTTTAAAAATTGATTTTGGGGGGGCTCGAACTCCATTATTCACAACTGCAACAAGTTGCGGCAGCAGCCTGTGCAGCGAGTGTGTCTCGTGATGTGCACAGAATATATGGGAACGGGACTTATAAGGAAGACATTGCGAGAGCTTGTAATCTGGCCAGCTGTTTCTCGTTATGTAGAAACAGCGCTGTAAACCACCAAGAATAAGACTGTTCTCTGCTGGGGGGTCTGCGCGACATTAGTCACAATCAAAGCAAGGTGGAGAACAGTTCCAGATTTCCATGGACATGTTATCATTCATTTTACATTCCATGTGGCTTCCCTCATGTGCCCTTGTCGCTTCCTACACACTCACACGTGTGTGAACTCAGCTGCCTCATTCTCCCGTCTAATCTCGTATGTCTCTTTCCATTTCTCTCTCTGTCTCCTCACCAGGTTAGTCTACGTGTCTTCCATCATCACTTCCAACACACCCATCCATGTGTGCACCAAGCACTCCAGCTCTCTCCTTTAATCGTGTGTGTCTCTTTATAGCTCTCCCTCGATCTACTCAATGGTTATTCCTCGTGTCCTCCCTCATATGTCCTCATCTCCTCCTTCACATCCATCCATGTGTGCACTGAACTCTCTGTTTCTCCCCTCTAATGTCATATGTCTTTATCCCTCTCTCATTCTGTCGCCTCTCCTGGGTATTCCATGTGTCTTCCCTCATGTGGCCTCATCGCCTCATGCACACCCAGCAAAGCGTGCACCGAGGTCCCCATCTCTCCCAGCTACCCATATCCATTTTGCCTTTGATACCAAAGGATGCTGTCTCTCCAGGCTAATTCTGTATGTCTCTTTTTTTATCTCTTTCTGTCTCTCTCGCTCTCTTATGTTTTCTGTTGTGTTATTCCACATGGCTTCCTCTACATGGATAGGTAGCCTCCTCCACATGCACGAGTGTATGCTGATCTATGTCTCCCACATTAAATCTTGTGTCGCTCTTTCTGTGAGTTTCTGTCTTGTCACCTGTTTATTCCAAGTGAATTTATGTGGACTCATCGCATCTGATACAGCCGCCCATTAATATTGTATGTCTATTTGTATTTCTCATTGCATTCTGCACAACCAAGCACCAAACTCTCCACAATAATCTCATGTGTTTCTTGTACTTGCTTGCTCTTTTATTCTTTTCTTCTCTCCTCTCCATTTTAATCTCAGAGATGTTGCAGGGAGTTTGCAGTGGAAGTAGCCAGAAAAGGCTGCACACTGAGAGCCTAATTATAAGATACTTTACACTCCTCTGTATGTATTGAGTGCAAAATATGATATTGGTGCCCGAGCTTTGATGTTATATGTAGCCTATGTGCAGTTGACTTTAAACAATGGTGATTAGCATGCAAAAAAAGTGGCACCCATTTTGCATTATTTTGCATGTGACGTTACCACAAGGTAAAATCTGGATTTCATAGGCAAAGTGGAAAGTAGCTCAATTTAGCCTCACCTCACAACTGCTCCCAGTGCTAAAATGCACACAAATTTTCGTTTGCATCAATTTTGACATTATAAAGTTGGTCTGAATATCCCACCAATAATGCAGACACAACAAGTTCAGCATATGACCAGAATGTGGGCAACATAAGGTAAAAATTGTGAACACGTAAAGCTCTACGGTCAATATCGGGAATTGGTCAAGTTCAAAGTTGCATCAGAGGCTCTGAAAATCTCAAATCTCTCCAGTCTGTGCTTATCTGCAAACAAGCATCCTAACACAATGCAACAATGTAAACGCGTGAATGCATGTTCAAGTCGTCTCAGTCTGTTGATCTCATGATCTTTAGCTATATTTGTTTTAATCTCTAACTAAGCAGTCTATGAAGTTGGATCTGGCCGAAAATTCCGATGGCTTAATTTCTTGCCAATGTTCCTGCATGTAATATTTTACTATTATTTTGTAACAACTTGACACACTAACAAAATAAAATAATTCTATTTTAACATCGACCCAATGACGATCAATAGTAATTTAACACTCGGCTCTTATCTGAACGAACTGCAACTAACATAACTCTGGAGATTTTAAAGGAGGAAACAGATAAAAGAACGAAGTTTGCCAAAGCGCCCTGCACAAACATCTTGATTGGACTTTACCAAACTACTAGTGTCTGTGGGAAGGAGGATTTGAAATGCTAATGCATCAACTTGAATCATTACCTAGATTTTACAACCGCTAAACTAGGGTTTAAACAGCTTTCCTTGAATGGAGCTACAGAGCAGTACAGGAGCCAAGTCACTGACACCCGCCGGGCAGTAATTCCATCCATGCTACTGGTCCTCTGTTTATGGGGCTGTAAAATGCTTACTTGTAGTCTCAACAACACCTACTTCATAGAAAACTGGAGCTGAGAGGTTGGCATATACCTATGATTTTCTTCATACTGTAAGACAAAACTGATTTTTGATTCGTCTTCAAAGTGTTACAGGGAAATGGCATCAAAGCATTATGCTATCATAATATGCATTGTGTGATTAATTGCCCATGATTATACTCACCAAAATAAAGAAATCACCAAATATGTGCCATGCAAAAAAATGTATGCACGTTCATTCAACATATGCTTTTTTCGCCAACCTATTTGTCGTCACATGTCAGAGTTAAATGGGTCTATTGGAACCTGGTTTTCTTCCATGAGCAGAATTCTACTGTGTGCGAGGTAGGCTAAACGATACACTATTCAACTGTAGTATACAATAATCTGAAGTCACAAGGCACTGTGTTCGACAGCAGTTGCTGCAGAGCAATTAAAACATAAATTACAATAAAATCAAGAAGGATAAGAGCAAATTTATATGTGTTAGTTCATTCCTAAAGTAAATACGGGAAGGAGAAAAATATACAATGAAAGTAGAAAGTTCCAAACACAAGGGCCCATTATAGAGAAAGCTTGAGATGAAATCTGGAGTGGGAGACTTGGAATTTGGAGACATAATATTTCCTTTCTCTATGTAGTATGCAAGACATTGGCTAACAGTAGTTTAGAATTCAGATACGCACGCCACTTCAGTATTCAAGCAGTCCGACTTAAATTGGATCAAAAATGAAGGTGCAACCAGCAAAATGGCACCACCTACTTTCCCCAACAATAAGCTGGGCCACAGAATTAAAACACCTTTTAAAGTGAAAGGGCACAGGGAGGAAGGCCAAACAAGAATGCACCCATCGCTTCCAAGTTAGAAGAGCCTACACCACTGCCCAAAATTCATCAGCCAGAAGAAAACATTTAACCTATCTTAGAAGGTACATGATATCAAACAGACTACACCGATTGTAGTATGTAATCTGAGAGTAAGGCTTGGAATCAACCAGAAATTTCAAGAATTTTCCAAAACTTGCCAGAGATGAAAGAATGATTATCAGATTTCATCTGTTGTAAATCCTATTGTGCCTGTAGTTCAGAACTAGGGATTGTCACTCCTTCCCCATATTAGAATACACACCTTGTGAGCATATTTTCTCTCTGTCTGTAAACTTTGTTTTCCCTGACTTTTTGTTCTGTCTTTTTCTTCACATCTCTCTGTTCTTGTACATTTTACTCATATATTATTTTGCTAGCTCACTAATTATTGTAAAGTGCTTTGGAGAAAGAGCCATTGAAAATCCATAAATAAATAAAGACGAATGGATACACAAAAATCGGGAAGACTAGGAGTTACTCCTGTTGAAACCAACAAAAACTCGTTTTTTGAAAGATTATATAATTTATATGTGAAGCAGGCCTCCTACATTAATTCAGACATTAGTCAATAAGACTCTTACACTCTATCAGAATGCATGCGTTTCAAAATGAAAGTAAAGTTGGGATTCTATTCTCAACCTTCTACTTCCAAAGAAAAAGTCCTAAACATTTCATCACTCACCCTCACAAACTCCCCCCAAAAACACTAGCAAATGTCTTCATCCCAACATACAAGATGCAAGAAAAGAACGTTTCATATTTTCTATGGACTATCCATATACATGAATCATTTATTTTTAAAATTTGGTTTCAATACAGGCTAACTAATAATAATGTGAATTTGTGACCCTCAGGGAAAGAGTCAACTTCTGGTATATTTTAAGGAAACAATTATAAAACTTTACTCACTACCTGCGTCCCTTCGCCTTCCAGAAGCGCCATCTACTACCTCCCACACTCGTCTCCTCAATTTCAATTTTTTTCCTCAGCAAAATGAATGCAATACCATTGGAAATCATCGGATTTGTTATGAAGAGTGTATTTAATGGACAGAGAGAGAGAGCGTGTGTGTGTGTGTGTGTGAGGGAGGAAGAAAAAGACTGTGTGAGTGTCTGTGTGTGACAGAGAGATAGAAAGATAGTGTGTAGATGTGTGTGCGAGAGGGAGAAAGACTGTGTGTGTGTGAGAGAGAGAGTGTGTGTGTGCATGTATAGCCCACGCCGTGGGGACCGGCTCGGTCCTCACAACGTGGGTTGCCGTGGGGACCGACTCTGTCCTCACAGCATGGGTTAACCTTGTCAGAACCTGATAAACACTATCTTTGTGAGGACAGTGCATTGTGAAGACTGGTAGCAGTAGTGTGTTTAGGTACTTTCGAGTGAGTGTATCAATAATCTAAAAGCACATTTAGATTTGCTTCGTTCCACTTCATAACCCTCCCTACTATCAAAGCGCGTGGAGTTAGAATAGATATTACACACATCATTATGGTCAATGGCCGATCCTCAAAATAATAGGTATGTTATGTGTTTTTTGTGTGTGCGTGCGTGTGTGTGTGTGTGAGAGAGAAAGAGCGAGAGAGAGTGAGAAATAATCTCATTTTCAGCGATTTCTAGGTACAAATATTTCACACAACTGCATCTCAAAGCAGTACACCGAGTCCTCAGTTTGTCAGCTCTCCTCCATCAGCACATGATTCAACAGCCAAAGCAGAGAAGTGCCAAAGGTTTGAAACCTAATTTCAAAGGAGGTTCAGCATGTCCTGTATTCTGTATATATGCGGATTGTACAAAGCTTACTTTCCCGTTCAAACCTTTTCTTCTTGTACTGCCTCAGAGATTAGTTTAAGAATTGAGCTTTAATTATCTTTTTATCTTGCATGTTAGTAACTCAGCACTTGGGAGCCACCTTGAAAATGCTCAAAACTATGGTAAAGAATCCAGCAAAAAATGATGCGCACTGTAAATGGTCATATGAAACTGTTGCTTCTACTGCACATAATACTTGGGAAATGTAAGTCATGAAAGAACTGGGAAGTCTTAAGCAGGCTCAATCCACATATCCTGAAACATTTTCAGAATGGAAAATTCTGCTGGTCAAGTAATGTGTTTTTGTTTCAAGGATTATGAATGGCTTCTATGCATCCAGGACATAGTCAACCATTATGAGCAAAGTGGAAGGACATGTGTAATTTCTTGAAGTCATATATTCCATTTAGCTAACAGGTGGAGCAGGAAAGCAGGTAATGAGCCCTCACACAAGAGGCCGTTTGGACGGCTCTAGGAAAGAGTATTAAACTGCACAGGGAACCATTCACTTACAGAATATTCAAATCCAGAAGTGTACTGTGCACACAACACGCCAGCAAATGAACATGATTGAAGGAGATGTTCACTCTCTCAAAAAAATAAAATTAAAAGCGAGAGCAGTAAGCATCCAATTTGGGGGTTGCTCAAGACACATTACAAGAGCGTGGGCTTTTGCGTGTACCTTATCAAATGCAGTCAAAACGCAATAAACTGAGATCAATTAGTTTGCAGAAACAAACACCCAAAATTGCAGACTAAGGAGGTGGGCGTATGCAGACATTAGTCTGATGGCTAATAATTAGGTTGTGAACAGGTATCTGGACTGTTCAGATCTAGATAAACTATCTGTGGCTGAATATCTATGAAAATGATGAGATGTCTGGCTTGCTAGGAAGGAAGGCCTACATGCTGCGAAAAAAGAGCACTGGGTGGTGGAGACTGCTTTTCTCTAAACCCCACAAAATGTGAGTGAAGAGCTACAACCTCCATTGAGAACATACAGAAACATATATACCAATACAAAGCCTGAGGGCACCATTCAAGGAAACGACTGACCCAAGGAAAACAGTAGCTTGTTATAAGCGGCCACTGATGCGAGGTGGAGAAACAGATCCACAGGAGCAACACGGTGCTCTCCGTCAGTGTGCCGTGCAGTTACTAAGCTGGCAGTATCAATACCCTACAGTACTGGGGTCACCGCCAAGGTGAACATCCTGATCGGCGCCACTGCAGACAACAGTGGCACTGCATTACTAAGCCTCTGCCGCAGTGAAGTAGTAGATGTAATCATTTTATCCTGAGACTGCTCATCAGGGAGCTTTACACAAATAAAGACTTTTGGAGGTAAGTTCTGCTATAAATAACTTACAAATGCAGTGCTGTGTCCAGGTATGGAAGTGAGCACATGCTTCCTGTTGCGGAAACAGGACACATAATTACATTCATGAATTCAGATGCAAAATTCGCCTAGTTCTAGAATTTGCATTGTGCTCTCAGCGTACCCTCAGCGTACCAACGCTAATAATTTGTGGGACAATAGTATAATCTAAGTATAAAATGGTGCCTTTTCTTACTGCTTCACAAATAATGAGCACACGCATTTAATTGTCAACATGCATTTTAGAATGTTTTAATCTATAAGAGGTTTATATGATCAGGCCTGCTACACTGCTTACAACTTTATCGAAGAGTTAGCACTGGATGGGCACTTACTTCTGCTATTTTAATTAATTGAATGTCTCTTTGTGTCACACATATGCACAAAGTATCTATGTATAAGTTTAATAAGCATATATGCCCATTGGTGAGGTTATATGTTGCAACATTCTGAACATATGCAAGGACCTCAATTCGGAGAGAGACATTACTATGCAGACCAAAGTAGATTGGCAGTGGGCACAAAAATGCGTCACCACTGATAATTATACTTTATTAAAGCAATTTCTAATCTTCATTCCGAAATTAACAAAGTCACTGGATGAGATGTTAAGAACGTTGGGCAATTCTGTGGCATTCTGCACAGTGATGTGCAAATTCCACAATCCTGAGCATTCTCTCTAGGAAATCAGCTTTTAGGTTTGGTTTTGACAGCACAGCTGAAAGACCCCTACTGCTTACAATTTGCAGAGTGGGCTTTACGTCCATCCCTTTCAACTACTAGCTTTCTTCGACCATCCCTTTTAGCAATTGGCTTGAGGCTTTGTCAATCTCTCTGGAGTACAGGTCCCTCACCTTATACTGCTGGCTGGTGATTGTATTGTTCTTTCTCCACTCGAGTGCTTACATTCAAAGGGATGAAGGACTACCTTACAAATGTAGCTCTATCTATCCCTGCTTCTTTAATGTGCTTACATTATATGTTTGCACATTAAAAAACAATAGCAGCATTGGCTCTGCCAATGATTGTTTATCTAGGGACCAGACACTACTCCTCTTTCTCCTTCAATGGAGGATCATGTAAAAAAAAAAACACATAAATAGGCTGAGCGAATAATTCTTCCTTTTATCTGCCTTATTCAACACCTACCTTGCCACCTCTATGTTTCTGCAACCCTGGTTACAGAATTGGAGAGCAGCCACTTCATGCAACTGAAAATGTTACTATTTTCAGGTCTCTGCGCAAACAACGAGGAATACAGAATGTCTTTGTTTGACCACTGTAGAAACAGCAAGACCCCTTAGAATTGAAAAGAAAGTCAAAGACCTTTCAAAGGCACAGCTAAAGTAGATAAGCAGAGAGACTCGATTGAAGGCAATATTTAAATTCCAAAATGATTGAAGTAAATCTGACAGAAGCCCTAAATCGCTGCATTCTAAAATGCGTATTCCTCAGCACTGCATGCCTATAAACACACAGCACACTGCCAACATTGAAACACTAGGATGATTTAACACTACATTTTGATTTGATGTAAAGAACAAAAAAGCCTTATGTCATTTTGATTTCTGGTTGCAATTATCTAAATGTGCAGCCTTAGAAGTGTCACAATAATTTATTATAGATGAAAAGAGAGCACACAATTTCTCTACCAGTCCGAAATGAGGAAAAGTATATTCAAGGACTCTATGTGGCTATGATAGTGCGTCATAAACTGGTGTGTCATACACCTGAGATTCCATTGCCAGCAAATAGCATTTAACATAAACAAAAGAGGAAGATCAGAATAAAAACCATTAAATAAACATACCAATTAAAAACAATTATAAAAATCAAGCTGGGAACGGCACCCAAACCCCACCACCCATGTAAAGTACCTCCGGATTATCATCAACAGCAAACTCAATGACGTCACCACCTCATGCTTCTATACCCTTAAGATGCTGAGGAAGATTATCAAATGGCCCCCAATCAGCACTCGGAAAACAGTCATGCATGTCCTGGCCATAAGCAAGCTGGACAATGGGAGTACCCTGTATGCGGGAGTCACCAAAAACCTCAGTAGAAGACTGCAGACCATTCAGAACTCAGCGGCCAGAATCACTTTCAATCTCCCATGCCACACTCACATCACAGCACAACTAAAGGAGCTCCACTGGTTCCCCATTCACAAATCAGCACAATTCAAATTCCTCACTTACACTTTCAAGGCACTACATAACACAGCATACCTTAACAGGCGCATCTGCTTTCACAAACCTTTCAGGCACATCCACTCATCCAGACTAATATGTACGCAAATCCCATGCATAGGTAAACCCAGATCTGGTGGTCGAGCCTTCTCCTACATCGCTCCTATAGCATGGCGCAACCTTCCTCTACACATAAGAGCCGTCTCCTCCTCACTTCTTGAATTTCGTAAGAAGCTGAGGACCTGACTTTTGGAGCAGCCCACTAAGCCCTAGGTGTGCCCGACTCACACCTGCTCGACACCAAGTTACCTTCCAGGGTGATAGTGCACTCTACAAATTTGCATAACATAACAAGAAAAACAAAAATCGGTACCCCCATGCGGTTATATAAGTCAGTTTACTGTCTTACAAACACAGGAAAGGCCAAGAAGAAAATGCAACTTCAGCACAATTTTCAAATACTAAAGCAACTGTCAGTGTGAATACTGTGAGTCATTGCATATTAAACTGTCCCAGTAGAATATTTGGTTCTCTTATTCTTGGTAATTTCCAACAGAAGCACAATCTTTTATAGGTGTGCCTGAAGCCAGAAACTATTTGAAGCGTCTGCATCTGTTGCACAGGTTTTTCCAGGGCAAGTGCCTTAAAACAGCCTGAACTGAAAAAAAGTGAAGTGGGGAGCCAGCTGATAAAATGAAAGTGGGTGTAATGTCAGGTTTTCTAGTTTAAAGATGCCTTCACCTATTCTCTATAGCTTTGTCTTGCTTCCTCTTTACTTTTCAGTATAACTACTTTTATTTTCTATCTACAACAGGGGTCTCCAACCTTTTCTGTACTGAGAGCAACTTATGTTCAAGGAAACACATTGAGAGCTACTGATATTATTAGTGTTGTATAATCTCAATTTGTTATATGTATATTAATTCAACCAAGCAAAAGCTTTCTAATTTAATAAGCTGGGCTGCACATGGGTGAGCTTCTCAGAGCTAGCTGGAGAGATACAGTAGCTCATGAGCTACTGGTTGTGGACCCCTGATCTACAACAACCTCCAGTGTTGCAATTGCTGTGGTCCAGCAATACTTTTCAAACCATGCTTGTGCAGGAAGGAAAGAAACCATCAGCCTCCACCTTCAATGTTGCTTTCCAACTGCCTGATGACTGTTTCTCTTGCACATCCCTGTTCAAAAATTCTATTTATTATCTTACGAGTAGTGAGCCATTGTGTACACCATGTTTTGGCAGCGACCTTCTCAGTACTTAGGGTCTATTAAGGTGCAGGACAGCTGAGTAAGTTGGTACTCAGCATTTCCCACAAATGTTCTGCCACTCCAATCTATGAAGAGCAGAGGTACAAGTCTGTTTATGCATACATTTGTTACATTTTGAAGAGCATCAACAAACTATCCATTGTGATAGTAATGAATCTCGGCACCCTTTTTGAGGTTGATGATGTGGTTACATGCCCTTGTGGGTCTATATGGGCACAACCACAACCTCAAGACTTCTACAAACGACCAACAATCTCAAATCTTAAATCAAGAGAACTCCTCTATACAGGTGCCCACAAATGGCAATCCAACTATGTTATTACACTATACAGAAGTCATATAACCCATGCAAATACTGATTAATTCTGCAGACTGACACCGTTGAAATCAAATAATAAAGCTGTGTTCTGCTTCTTTAGGAAGGCTTTAGCTTAAGTTCCCTAACATAACACGTTGCTCTCTTTCGGCTGAAGTAACTGAACTTACTTAGCCTTACTTAGCAGTTATCTGTCTTGCGAGCATCATGTTTTAAAGCAATAATAATAAAATACAAGCAAATAGATACTTCCCCTCTCATTCACTGATCTGTTCAAATGTCATTCACTTTTTGCTTCCACCCACCACAGGATAGGGCATTGTGTCAGCCTACTTGAGATACTGGCTTTCCACACTGTGAGTGAAGGCATTTTGCTTCTGCACGTGTGCACCGCCAACTAAAATGTAGTCCACTTCATTACAATGTCTGATGGGCCAATCTCTTCTTTCATATAATTTATTTGTAATTATTTTTGTATTATGTCATTTTTGCTTATAGTTTTGTTTTTAGGCCTCTTGTTTTTGTCTAATCCTGGTTTCCTGTGGAACTTCTATTTTGATCAACACAAAGAACATCACACTTAAAAGAGTTATCTTTTACACTATGTACTTCCAATGTTGTTATTATTGGATCTGTTCCAATACCGTTCACTGATGTGAGTGCATATTTGTCATTTGCTTACATGCCAACAGACCAGATTCCGGCAGGAGACTCAGGGCACGAGTCGGGGGTACATGCAGGAACTCGGCGTCCACCCACTTTTTTCATAGGGTGGACGCCGTCCTCCCTGCCAAGAAAATGGGCCCCACAGAAATATACTGAACTTGTCCCGGTGTAAGACACCGAGACACGTTCAGCAGCTCCTCCACCTTGTCTGCTTTCGATTCCCAGCAGCAACGTGCAGGCAGCGAGGGGGCTTTTTTTACCTCCAGCGGGGCCGAAGTTAAGGGGCCATCAGGCCTCCTTTTGCTTGCTTATCCTGAGTGGAGGCGGCCTGGAACCTCGCACTTAAATGTAAATGCCACGGAGGGGATACAAAGGCACACAGCTTGTTATCTCTTCACAGGTACTTAAAAGAGGCATGCTTTTGCCTTCGTTCAGTCCCTGTATAGAAGAGATGTATGCACTGTAAGAATTTCAGGTGTGTTGGTCTGTCCCAGTATTTACACAAATAATTTCAATAGCATTATTTTATTTCTTTTATAGCGCTATGCAACCCAATGCAGGGTGTCAGAGCTCTTTACTTAACATGCACATTTTACATTGACAATAATTCATGTACATGTGTAAATCAATGCACAAGATGAGTTACATGAGGCAGAGTTACAAGTTGTAGGAGTCACATGTCCTTCATAGCTCATTGTGATATATTACAAGGCTTACAATTTATGAACTGCAAGTAACAAAAGGACCTATCTGTTAAAAACAGTAACCCACTTTACTATCTACATAAAATAAAAATCTGTCATCTGCATGTTACGTGATGTGCTTTGCAGGAGACACATTAACCTTATACTACTTTGATTCAAATCTAAGACTTCTCAAAACACATATCTCTCAAACAAATGCGTTCACCTCCAGAGT
Organism: Calotriton arnoldi; assembly: GCA_963921515.1. Lineage (NCBI taxonomy): Eukaryota > Metazoa > Chordata > Amphibia > Caudata > Salamandridae > Calotriton > Calotriton arnoldi. The sequence goes on along the minus strand of CAWUFW010004606.1, from coordinate 553,023 downwards.
CATCTTACCATTATTACTATTCCCTGAGATTTACTGGGCATCTTTACAGCAGATGCCTTAACCCATCAAATATTTTAAAATGTAGAATTTGCAACCAATTAAGCAGAACAGATCTACTGCCATGCATCTCCTTGTTGCCAATTTCTTTGTGACAGTGTTTAAAAAAATTAATATATTAGTTGAGGCCCAGATTGTGCGTCGCGATTGCGCCACTTTTTTGGCACAACCCCGACGCCAAATCTCATTTGTTAAAACTCATAATGCGCTTAACTGTACTCATGATATACCTGATAAACATATGTGCGAGGTCTTAATATCTGATGTCACTTCTTGTGATGTCACTTCCAGTGAGGTCACTTTCTGTGATGTCACGTGCAATGTCACGCGTCGTGACATCATGCGCTGTGATGGCACGCGTCATGATTTCACTTGCATACTTCCTAACCTGGTTAGTCCCCCCACTTCTTTTTTTAGGACTTGTGCCCTGAGGAGACTCGCAATTTTTTACGTCGAAAATGTTTGTCTTTTTGGCTGTTTCCTGTTTTAAAATGTTGAGATTTATGTTGTTGCTCAAGGGTCTGTGGTCCATATCAACATACACACTCACACATCCGATTCAGGCTGTTGGGGCTCACAATTTTTAAAATAACAAAATGGCTTTATTTTCGCTCTCTCCCACCTAAAATTGCATCCACTCCAATACAAATCAATGGGTAAAATAATTTCCCGAATTAAATTTTCAGAATTTCCTCCTTTCTTCTTCCAAATGTTGGCATTAACACTAGTGGTACAGACACACACCCACCAGCATATGCACACACACAGACACACTACGTATTCGTGTACCCGAGATACACACCTCCATCTTTAAACAGCAGTTGCTTATTGTTTTGTTTAGTAAAGTGACTACTTACTAACATTCGTATGTGCTTGGGTACTAGTGAGTACACTACGTTTCATCTGTAAATTGTGGCTACCCTGAATAATGCTCGCAGATGTGATTCCACATCTGCTGGCTTCCAGAGTGCAATGCTACTTCAGGACACACACTGTAACTAATTTACAAAACACAAGCCTCCCGGAAAAGGGAGCGAGTTAACAGGCTATGAAAATGATTATGACAGCCACACAATATATCTTAATAACTGCAGCAATTTGTCTTTTATCCATGGATTTTGCCTTTCTTCAACACTGTATTTATTGGTGTATTTACAGGGTGATGTTATGGATCGGGCAACAATAGTCGTAAGTCATTTAATTACAGCAAATATTTCTTTGCTGACTTAAACAGTTTCAAAACAGAATCATGCACACTCCCGACGCCATCGAGGCATTACCAATGCGTGATCTCTTTGCTGTTGCAGGTTAGAAAGCCCCCATTACGCTTAATTGAACCCCTAAATTTCAAGCCCAAAATCTATCTGCAATTAATGAAGCAACACATTTATACTGTAAGCAGGCACACATAAAAGTCAATTTTATGTCTGCCCATTGATCAAAGCGCCTGTATATAATCATTTTATTAGAAAGTAATCTTTTTGTTTAATGGAAAAGCGCGGCTGCTGAATTTGCAAATCAATTGCTCATTATTGGCGCTTTGCTGTTCCTGTTCCTCTCCGCCCCTAGCACTGCAGTCTGAATGGCCAGTTCCATAGACCGAGCATCATCAATCAGAACGCCCTGGGAGCCCGAGTAGTGAGAGGGAGGAAGGACTGTGCAGGGGAGGAGACGGGGCGGGGGACGGAGCAACTGCTTTCCGCTTCACTTCCGGTGATAAGACAGACAGGCCTGGCTGCTACCACAATGCGCGTATCAGAGAAGGCCCAATAAGAAGCCATGCAGACGTGAACGTGACATGTCTGTTTACAGAGACTTCTTTCGCGCGCTCGGCCAAGTTCTGCCCGCAGACAATGGTGCGCGGCTGAAAGCGAAAAGGTTTCAAAGACAGCATCGACTTTCCTCCAACTTACAGAAAACCCAGCCTGCTCAGAGCCGCCGAAAGGGACAGCCGACGCCTGAAAGCCCTTCCAAGAATGCTTTAACCACCATATTCTACCCGATTTAGAAATGCAATAACACTGTAAAAAGCACTGATTAAACTTATAATCTGCAAAACAGAAGGCGAGTTGTGAGCAGAGAGGGAAGTCTCTGTCGGAAAGTGAATCGCGGATTCTCCTAATTAAATCTCGGTTATTGTTTTACACTGCTGCACGAAGCTCAAGAAAGCAGCAAGGAACACGCGAAGCAGGAGTTTAGCTCCAACATGGCCCCTTCCATCTGATAACTTCCCTTTACACGCACAGGACACAAGGGTTTGACTGGCCACAGCCCTCCCCTGTAACGCGGCCAGGAAAACACAATTGTATTACACTTTTCCAGACTTTAATCTGAAATGTCAGTTCTCACTCACTACAAGCGGAGAGCTTCGCAATATCCTTGCATAAAGCGCAAGCACTTTCAGCTTATGAAGGTCAGAAAGTAGTATCACGTATAAGCAGATCATTAACAATACATAGGTAGCATTTCAATATCAGTCGGGGTTCACTAGAACATGCTACACAGTCAGTCCTGCCAAGTATCGCGCATCAGGCGTTAGACTAACGCATTTCAGTGTGGTGCTCCGCATCACCGCACTGAAATGCATTGTCACGCATAATGCATAGTGGCTGAGTTGCCTGTTAAGTGCTGCCTACAATCTGTGTGTCAGCTGTCAGTGCAGTGCGCTGCCTGTGCGCGCTGCTGCCGCAGTCTTGGGGCGCCCCCAGCTGAGTTAGTTAATGCCTGAAGGGCAGTGCTACAATGTATCTTCTTGTGACTGTTCCTGCCGCGCAGCTCTGAGTCACTGTGTCAGCCTGCCTGGCGCCACTGCAGAGTAGCGCTCAATAGCTACTACAGCGAGGGCCGTGGCCCAGTCAGATTGTGTGACACAATTTGTGGCCTTGGAGCCGTGGGACGTCACGTCCTGTTGCATTAGACAGGGAGTTTGATGAGAGGCAGTGGTTTGCGTGTGGTTCTGGCCGCAAATTAATCATGACGCAGTCCATAGCGCTGTCGCTTGCACCGGCCGGGCCGGGTCGCCCGCGCTGTGTGGGCCAATATAATTGTTGTGAAGTATTGTGCTTACAGTAACGGCCGTTGCCCGCCGGCGAATTTTATAAATTAATTTCCGAGCCCGCCTGGTCGAGGGAGAGTGCAGTGGAAGGGGCGTTATGGAGTCAATGAGTGACTCACTGACCGTAACTGTCGGTTGCAGCGGCCGCCAGGACTCACTGAGGAAAGCCAAAACACACAAGATGATGGACGGAATGCTGCACATTGGCAAACATTCACCCCCAGTCACAGATCTGGGTTTAATCCATCCTTATTTTGCTTCACCACGCCACCCCAGTTCAGACATGGCCATATGCAAATCAGTCTTGACCCTGTGCCTCATGGGAACAGTCCAGACCGAACTGCCAAGCCATGTCTTCCCTGGACCGGAATCAAGCATCCTAGGACCGGTTTCAGGCTATCAGACTTCATCAGCCAGGATAGCTTGACTCCAGTGGCATAGTGAGCACATGACCCACGTCTGGGCATACCCTTCCCACTTAGGGCGAAATGCAAAACACACAAGATGATGGACGGAATGCTGCACATTGGCAAACATTCACCCCCAGTCACAGATCTGGGTTTAATCCATCCTTATTTTGCTTCACCACGCCACCCCAGTTCAGACATGGCCATATGCAAATCAGTCTTGACCCTGTGCCTCATGGGAACAGTCCAGACCGAACTGCCAAGCCATGTCTTCCCTGGACCGGAATCAAGCATCCTAGGACCGGTTTCAGGCTATCAGCCTTCATCAGCCAGGATAGCTTGACTCCAGTGGCATAGTGAGCACGGGACCCACGTCTGGGCATACCCTTCCCACTTAGGGCGAAATGCAAAACACACAAGATGATGGACGGAATGCTGCACATTGGCAAACATTCACCCCCAGTCACAGATCTGGGTTTAATCCATCCTTATTTTGCTTCACCACGCCACCCCAGTTCAGACATGGCCATATGCAAATCAGTCTTGACCCTGTGCCTCATGGGAACAGTCCAGACCGAACTGCCAAGCCATGTCTTCCTTGGACCGGAATCAAGCATCCTAGGACCGGTTTCAGGCTATCAGCCTTCATCAGCCAGGATAGCTTGACTCCAGTGGCATAGTGAGCACGGGACCCACGTCTGGGCATACCCTTCCCACTTAGGGCGAAATGCAAAACACACAAGATGATGGACGGAATGCTGCACATTGGCAAACATTCACCCCCAGTCACAGATCTGGGTTTAATCCATCCTTATTTTGCTTCACCACGCCACCCCAGTTCAGACATGGCCATATGCAAATCAGTCTTGACCCTGTGCCTCATGGGAACAGTCCAGACCGAACTGCCAAGCCATGTCTTCCCTGGACCGGAATCAAGCATCCTAGGACCGGTTTCAGGCTATCAGCCTTCATCAGCCAGGATAGCTTGACTCCAGTGGCATAGTGAGCACGGGACCCACGTCTGGGCATACCCTTCCCACTTAGGGCGAAATGCAAAACACACAAGATGATGGACGGAATGCTGCACATTGGCAAACATTCACCCCCAGTCACAGATCTGGGTTTAATCCATCCTTATTTTGCTTCACCACGCCACCCCAGACGTGGGTCCCTTGCTCACTTTGCCACTGGATTCAAGCAAGCCTGGCTGATGACGGCTGGAATGCCAGAAACCGGTCCTAGGATGCTTGTTTCCGGTCCAGGGAAGACATGGCTTGGCAGTTCGTGCTGGACTGTTCCCATGAGGCACATGGTCAGACTGATTTGCATATGGCCATGTCTGAACTGGGGTGGTGGAGTGAGCTAAAGAATGATGATGGATTAAACCCAGATCAGTTGACTGGGGGTGAGTGTTTGATTGGCTCAAACGTTCCGTCCATCATCCCCTTTTGTATCGCTTTGTTCAACCCTAAGTTGGCGGGGGTATGCCCAGACGTGGGTCCCTTGCTCACTTTGCCACTGGATTCAAGCAAGCCTGGCTGATGACGGCTGGAATGCCAGAAACCGGTCCTAGGATGCTTGTTTCCGGTCCAGGGAAGACATGGCTTGGCAGTTCGTGCTGGACTGTTCCCATGAGGCACAGGGTCAGACTGATTTGCATATGGCCATGTCTGAACTGGGGTGGTGGAGTGAGCTAAAGAATGATGATGGATTAAACCCAGATCAGTTGACTGGGGGTGAGTGTTTGATTGGCTCAAACGTTCCGTCCATCATCCCCTTTTGTATCGCTTTGTTCGCCCTAAGTTGGCGGGGGTATGCCCAGACGTGGGTCCCTTGCTCACTTTGCCACTGGATTCAAGCAAGCCTGGCTGATGACGGCTGGAATGCCAGAAACCGGTCCTAGGATGCTTGTTTCCGGTCCAGGGAAGACATGGCTTGGCAGTTCGTGCTGGACTGTTCCCATGAGGCACAGGGTCAGACTGATTTGCATATGGCCATGTCTGAACTGGGGTGGTGGAGTGAGCTAAAGAATGATGATGGATTAAACCCAGATCAGTTGACTGGGGGTGAGTGTTTGATTGGCTCAAACGTTCCGTCCATCATCCCCTTTTGTATCGCTTTGTTCGCCCTAAGTTGGCGGGGGTATGCCCAGACGTGGGTCCCTTGCTCACTTTGCCACTGGATTCAAGCAAGCCTGGCTGATGACGGCTGGAATGCCAGAAACCGGTCCTAGGATGCTTGTTTCCGGTCCAGGGAAGACATGGCTTGGCAGTTCGTGCTGGACTGTTCCCATGAGGCACAGGGTCAGACTGATTTGCATATGGCCATGTCTGAACTGGGGTGGTGGAGTGAGCTAAAGAATGATGATGGATTAAACCCAGATCAGTTGACTGGGGGTGAGTGTTTGATTGGCTCAAACGTTCCGTCCATCATCCCCTTTTGTATCGCTTTGTTCGCCCTAAGTTGGCGGGGGTATGCCCAGACGTGGGTCCCTTGCTCACTTTGCCACTGGATTCAAGCAAGCCTGGCTGATGACGGCTGGAATGCCAGAAACCGGTCCTAGGATGCTTGTTTCCGGTCCAGGGAAGACATGGCTTGGCAGTTCGTGCTGGACTGTTCCCATGAGGCACAGGGTCAGACTGATTTGCATATGGCCATGTCTGAACTGGGGTGGTGGAGTGAGCTAAAGAATGATGATGGATTAAACCCAGATCAGTTGACTGGGGGTGAGTGTTTGATTGGCTCAAACGTTCCGTCCATCATCCCCTTTTGTATCGCTTTGTTCGCCCTAAGTTGGCGGGGGTATGCCCAGACGTGGGTCCCTTGCTCACTTTGCCACTGGATTCAAGCAAGCCTGGCTGATGACGGCTGGAATGCCAGAAACCGGTCCTAGGATGCTTGTTTCCGGTCCAGGGAAGACATGGCTTGGCAGTTCGTGCTGGACTGTTCCCATGAGGCACAGGGTCAGACTGATTTGCATATGGCCATGTCTGAACTGGGGTGGTGGAGTGAGCTAAAGAATGATGATGGATTAAACCCAGATCAGTTGACTGGGGGTGAGTGTTTGATTGGCTCAAACGTTCCGTCCATCATCCCCTTTTGTATCACTGAGGAAAGCCGGCTGCGGCACGGTGCACCGGGCAGCAGGGCCGACTAAGGTGGATTGCGCGGGGGTAGCAGCTCGCTCGCGGCCTGAGCCAGCCAGCTGAGCTGTCGCCGACGCTCCAGTCACGCTGCCTGGCTGAAGATCAAAAACTGACGTAGTAAGTTGTTAATGTTTGTCAGCCACTTGCCACCCCCACCCGAATGTGTGACTGTGTCATAAAATTACACAAATTACATTTCCAATCAACGACTTCACGTTTAGAAAGTTCATTTTTCTAAGTGGAGGGAAATATAACTATTTTTACCCCGTCACTCTCTCCTCACCCCGTCTGACAGGAGTCTGGAGCAAAGGTCTGCAGGCCTCATTCAAGGGCCCTCAGCTGAAAAGCGTTGTATTTTAGACAAAAGTAAGGATTTCAAAGGGCCCAGACACATTTCTTTCACAGAGGAAGGTAGAAACCATAGCCATGTACAGTAGCTATCAACTGACATGAACCACGTGTATGAGCAAAACTGTATTTTTTATTTCTTGAGGATTAGCTGTGAGTTACAGATTTTTAGTAGGTTAGTGCCCTTCCATGCCTGTTGCTTTACAGCAGTTTTAAGATCTTCTTAGAGTGTCTCGTTCCTTAAATGGATGTAATTTCTCATATTTAAATGTTTCCCTCATCTTCATCGCTTGATTTTGTTTGTGAGAAAATGTCACTCATGGTCGTTGAATGTCACACATAATTACACTGAAATTATGAAAATGTCACACATAAGCAATCTGAAACCTTGGCAGCTATGCACAGTTTAAGGGAGATCAGATCTGCCAGGAATCCTTAACAAGACAGTAATACATGGTATGTGGTTTCTGCCTAACAGGTGACAATATTTTCCTCTGTCTTGCCACAACTATTACCTTGTCCCATCAAGCTCTAGCAGCAGAGCACTAGCTGCACTCCAGGGGCATCCCTCAAGACTCATCCTTCAGTCCAACTTTCTTTAACCCGTTCGCTGCGGCGCAAATTTCCCCGCTGTGCGGGTGGATTTTACGCGTGTGGAAATCGGACGGCCCCCAGCCGTCCGACGCACACGCCCACCGTGACGTCAGACGGCCGGAGGCCGTCCGACGCATGGAACGCGTTAACATCTACATGACACCACTTTCAGACATCATCAGAACCCACAACGTCAACATTATCTCCTATGCCGACAACACCCAACTTGTCCTTGCTCTTAGCGGACCCCACCATGACAAAGACCAATTTCCACAACTGTATGAAGATCGTCTCGGCCTGGATGAAGAACAACTGCCTGAAGCTCAACATGGACAAAACAGAAGTCGTGATCTTTGGCAGACACGCCTTCCTCTGGAATGACTCCTGGTGGCCATCGAAACTCAGACCCATCCCCACTCCAAAATCCTGCTCCCACAAACTCTGCATCATCCTGGACAGTGAGCTTTACATGAAAAGTCACGTCAACTCTCTCTCCTCAGCCTGCTTCCACACTCTATGCATGCTCCGCAGAATTTTCAAGTGACTATCCACCCGTACCAGAAAAACGGTGATGCAGGTCCTCATCACCAGTCAGCTGGACTACGGCAACACACTCTATGCAGGCACCACCACCGAACTCATGACAAATGGCTTCAGACGATCTAGAACGCAGCAGCCAGACTGATCCTCAACCTGCCCAAGAGGACCCACATCACCAAGCACCTGAAAGACTTTCACTGGCTCCCCATCCAGATAAGATGCCAATTCATACTACTGACCCACGCTTACAAAGCCCTCCATGACCAAGAACCTGCCTATATGAACCATCGCCTGAATTTCCACCTACCACCAGGAACCTCTGCTCAGCTTACCTCACCCTCACATAGATACTGCACATCTTTCGCTGCCGCAATGCAGAGAACACTCCTTCTTCCAGCTCACTGCCAAGTCCTGGTACACCCTTCCCCTCCACCTCCGTACATCACCGTCACTGATGGACTTCAGGAAGAGACTCAAGACCTGGCTCTTCTACTAATACCCCTAGCACAGCGCCTGGATACCCTCATGGGCAATATGCCGCCCTTCTACAAGTATGGTTTGATTGATTGAGGGGCCTGTTTCGGAAAACCTGCAAAGATCATGCACAAATCAGTGAAATGCACCATAATAACAAAGAACTAGCATGATCTGCTGTGAATGTGAAGAGTGGAAAGATCAGAGCACACAGGTATGGAGCAGAATGCTCTGGGAGTATGTGTTGCATGCCTTCTTGAACCCTAAGGACAGCCCTAAGGTCACAGATTACGCTAACCCACTTTATGGGCGCTCCCCAATGTCCAACAGATCATGCAAAAATTCAGTCAGCAAATACCTTACAATACTGTCAGGATGTTTGTGTGTGCATGCCCTGGACAAGGAATCCCAACAATACATCTGTGCATGCCCAGCCACCCCTTGAAAGGACACTACGAATTCCTAGGAATATATCAGTGTGCCTGTATGTGTTTGCGTAGCCCACCTTTGCAAGGGGACCAGGAATCCCCAGGGACTCAGACCCCCCATACTCCTGCCCCAAGACGCCCGTCTTGTGAGGGTAAATAAGCACCCATCTATGTTTTTTTTTTCTCCCTTGCAAGCTTCCATATCACAACGATGATGGGGCCTCGCTGATTAGTTTCTGGGCAACCACTTGTGCATGTGGGGGAATGCTCTCTTGTCCAAAGTACAGCTACTAAAACAACCCATTCTGTCATATGAAGAGGTGCACCCTGGAGGGCGAATGCCACTTCGTGCGCATTGTGAAAGGCACACAACTTTGTAATACAAAACTAGAAGCGCCGTCTACAGTATTTAATAAGTGATTATTCACCTGCTGCTATAATTAATACAACAAGACAGCTATTGATTCTTAACAGTCTGTAGGAAGAAAGTATGATAGCAGCTACCTGCTTAGTGCCGGCACAACCGTAGAACACAGTCGGACTCTTGATTGACTACATCCTGAGTCACAGCAGCGCGTGTATGTCACTGGGAGGAATCTGTACAGCAGATGAACCGCGCCAGGAGTTACAGGAACTATTTATCGTGCATCTCAAAGTCCCCCTGTCACTTGCCAACTCTGCGATTCACGTCTTGCTTTGCAATTCCGAAATACGAATATCAAATCTTCCAAAACTATGCGAAGATCAGTTCCCTGCCTTACATATTTAACACAATTCACTGATTGCTTAGAGGGTTGAACACCTGCAATAGAAATTGGTGTAGCTTGCAGGCAACTGGTTAAAATTTTGGCAGGACTTCTGGGCATTCATAATAACAAGGTTGTTGGACTTGGCCCTTTTGGCAGGTTCACCCCTGAACTTTTTGCCTGTCTCTTAGCCTTTTCCCTGTGTAGTGTTGGTGATTTTAGGCCTCTGGGCACTTTAGCACTGTGGCCCAGTGTAAAGTGCGTGCGCGCTGTGTGCGTGTGTGGTGAGACTGGCCGGCCCTCTCATAGGAATGCATTGAGGATGAGTGTGTCAGTGGTAATTCCTGTTATAAGAGTAGCAGCATGGTCAAGTCTGGTATGTATGAAATTGTGAGAATAAATGCTGCACAATGGTGTGCGCAGATTTATTATGACTATGTGAGAAATGCCACTTTTAGAAGTTGGCATTTCTGTGCACTATGTGCCTGCCTGATGTGGATTGCATGTCTGGTTTTGGAGGGACAGGGCAGGCTGAGCCAGACGTTGGTTGAATAGAGAGATCTGCAGTTGGAGTATGGGGAGGGGACCCTTTGATCTGAGCAGGGCTGTGCCTGGCAAAGTGAGTGATGGCTCCACCTCCCACGGTGTGTCTGGTAGCAGACCCCTCTTCCTCAAAGGCAGGATGCTGCATCGTAAACAGAGTGCTCCAGATCCCCCTATACCAGTTCTGACTGGTATCCCCAAGCCCTGTGCTGTGACACAAAGGGAAATATGTGTATAAAAGAAGGGGCTGTGACCCCATGAAGATGTTCAGTTCTGGTGCTGTTCCTGCTGGGGCGTGCTGCTGCTGGGGCCCAGGAGAGGCTGCCATGAGGGCTTGCCTCCCTGGGCCCTGCATTGCCCCTTGATGCCTAAAGGACTTTTGGGACCTTTTGCTTTATTTTCTTTCTCCCTAAGGACTTTAATCTCAGCGCCTGGTGAGCGCTTTATTTCTATTTTCTACTTGCAGCGCTGATCTGCGATCATCTTTGAGGGAATCCCGACATAGGGATTCCCCCGCATTTCTGGCTTCCAGTGGGTGCCCACCCCGCATTTGCCGTTCTCTTAAGAGCGGGTGCCCACCCCGCTTATTGCCTAATTTACTAGCGGGTGCCCACCCCGCTTTTTGGCTATTTCTAAACAGCGGGTGCCCACCCCGCGTTTCACCGCCGCAGCCCCGGGGCCGCCGAAGAAATCCGTTCCCGGCCGCTGCAGCGCGACCAGGAAGTCAGGCACGTCTGCCTGGGACATGGGCGGAGCGAGGGGAGGAAGTCCCGCCCCGCCGCCAGAGATCCGGCCGGAGCCTCGCAGGCTCCGTGATGAAGTCCCGGGTCCCATGAGGGGGCCCGGGTGAAGCCAGGTGAAGAGAAGGGCTGAGGCGGTTTACCGGGGCTCCCGTGGCCGAGGGAGAGCCCCGCATGTTGCCGCATTGGGTGACGGCGGAGGGGGCACGAGGCACATTGTCGGAGCCTGCCCCCGCCGCGCTTGAAGAGAGGCCTGACCGGAGCCTCGAGGGCTCCCTATAGTGAAGTTCCCGGGTGAGGCGAGGAGGCGGAGAGAGAGAGGAGCCTGTCAACCGCAGCCCGGTGAGTGGGGCTGGTCTTCCCTGTGTTGGTGCGCACGAAGCACCGAGGCAGTCCTGCTGGGCTGGGCGGTCCCGCAGGAGAGAGAGTGGGCCACCCCACGATTGGGGCACAGTGTCGGTGCCCATTCCATGAGCGGCCCCGCCTGATTGCGGGCCGCTCCAACGCGATTGGCATATTGTTATTAAAAGGGCCAGAGGGGGCCGTGCCCCTTCCCAGTTGGCCAGATTCTACAGCTGCCCCACTAGCTAGAGGGCAGCTGCATCTTGGGGCATATGTGTTGTTAGAGGGCCCAGAGGGGCCCGTGCTTTTCACAGTGTTGGTACTTGAGCGGTCCCGCCGTTGCGGGCCGCTCCAACAATGGGGGCAATTCTTTCCTAGAGTCCCTGAGGGGAGGGGCGCATCGGGGCACATTGTCGGTGCCCGCCCGCTGAGGCCACATTGTTGTTGAGGGCCCAGAGGGGCCGGTGTTCTCCCCAGTTTGGCCAGTTTACAGCTGCCCCGCTTGATAGAGGGCAGCTGCACCAATGGGGGCAATTTGTTTACAGAGTCCCAGAGAGGGGATCGGGTGGCACAGTGGTGCCAGGGCTAATTTCTGTTCCTAGCTGCACCGCACCAGCGCGGGCAGCTGCCACGATGGCACACATTGGTTGAGAAAGCCCCAGTGGGGGTCCAGAGGCACAGAGGTGCCCGTGTTAATTTCTTTGGGCATAATTGTTCAGAGGGCATAGTGAGTGCCCAGGCCTTTCTTTCCTTCACAGCTGCGCAGCAATTAGTGCCAGCTGCCACGTTTAGGCCACAGTTCTTTGGGGGCATGCCTTATGAGATAGGAGTGAGATGCCCTCCTCTGCCCCAGTACTTTTCCAGCTGCCCAGCAAGTAGTGGGCAGCTGCAACATTTAGGTCTGCGCAAAGTGCGCTCCCTTGACTCCTGCTGCATTGGCAGCGCGCCCTGACTTTTGGACATAGGGCATTTGAGCCCCTTTTTGAGATGGCCAGTGGCCAGGGGGACTGTTAGGTTTGTAGGGCGCCAGGCCCTAATGTGATTTATGCCTCTGCTATGGTTTCTACTGTGAGGTTATGTGCTAATGTGATTTGTGTCCTAATATGTGGTGCTAGGAAATGTGATGCCTTTACTATGATTTACGCACCCTGGTTATACCTCTAATGTACTTTCATGATTATGAGGTTTTGCATAATGTGTTATGCTTGTGAGGTTATTATTCCCTAATGCGTTTAGGTTGTGAGTTATTCTCTACTGTGGGTTATGCCTAATGTGATTTATGCTTAGGATGTTAGTGTCTAATAGGTTTAGACTTATGAGATGATTGCATAATGTATTTATGCTGGTGAGGTTGGCGTATAGTGTATTTTGCGCCTAATGTGATACTGTGCATAATGTGGTTTATGTTACAGGCTGATGCTGAGTACAGTGGTCACCAGTGATTACTGGTTGTACGTTTATGATATGTTCTACATTTATTATCTTTACTAAGTGATGGTTCTGACAGTGGCCCACGTGGCCCTGTCATGTGTACATAATCCCCTGTAAATATTGCCCAATGCCAGGTGGCACCATGTATATTATGTGAGTACTATTCTAATGTGTTTTAGGATAATACAAAGGCTATTTTTGATATAACCTTGTGTGGAGTTCCTTTTGTGGTGTGCCTCGGATGTTGTTGCTGTGCGGGTGCGCAAATGCTTTACACATTGCCTCCGGAATAGGCCTGACTGCTCGTGCCAAGCTACCAAGGGGGTGAGCAGGGGTTATCTTGGGTGTGTAACTCCCTTGCCCTGACTAGAGTGGTGGTTTCTGCCTGGCTTTGGCGCAAGCCTTAGCCAACCAGAAATCCCATTTCTAACAAAGGTAAATAAAATGGAAATCATTTAAAAGGAATTACCCCCATTAAGTTGATTATAAATGCTAAATGCCACGAGATATGAGTTTGTGGTGTGCACTATATATATTGTCAATATTTGACTATTATTACAAAATAGATACAACTCAAAGCCGTACTCTGGACCAAGTGTAAAAGCACTCAAACACTCCCTACATGTGGAACATAGGTCGATTGGCATAAAGTACTCCACAAGCCTAAACCTAGAAAAAAACTAGACATTCTAGTCCATTCTTCATGCTAAATGCAATAGCTGTGGTTGAAACCTATGGCTGCTGAATCTACATCTGGTTGGCCCCTGCCTGTAAAGGCACAGTCAGTGAGCAAATGTACATTGGTGCAGAATTCGTCCCAAAAGTAATTTCCAGTGACTGAAATCAATTCAAGTACTCCACCCATCAGAATTGTGTTTTTCCCCCAGTGAGATTCTGGCTAGTACTGTGACTTCCTTCTACTGATGCATGCCTACGCGTTTGGCCGGCAATCACTTAATGAATTGCAATGCAGAATTTGGTCGCAGGAATGAAGTGTTTTTTGTGAAGGGACTAGACTTTGTTGACATGCAGGCATGTTACAGACTTTACCAGAAACAAACAATGGGTATGTGGTACAAGGCACTTATCAAACGGCAGTTTGTGTCTCACATCTAACTCTGTGGTTGTCATGTCAGACTAAATAGTGTCGGTAAAACGTTTATTGAGTTTAAATGTTTCAGACCAGCTATTGTGCCAGGGGCTGGTCACATGACCACCTCATCTCCTCTTGTTCCCAGGGCATTCCTAAGAGACCTGCACCTGCCCAGCCCCTGTACAACATCCGTGGTCAGATCAAAGACTCGGAAGACCCTGGAAAGAACGTGGATCCTTATATTGCCCCCACACAATGCACAAGGGAGGGGCAATTAAGACATCAGCTCTTACAACACTTGGCTTAACTGCAGCGCCATCCATTAACAAGGCCATTTGAACCAAGATCTTACTGCGCGAATAATGAAGGTATAAAATTATGGCACAGCTTGGAAGCACAGGCTAGAAACTAACAAAAGCAATTCAAAGGCGCTAAGACACCACAGCATAATGTGCCCCAGAGTTAATGCAAAGGGACCATACCGAGCACAACACGTCCTAGGAGCCAGGCCTCCAACGTATTCACCAAGGTACCAACTTGCCACTCCAAGATGTAGGAAAACTGACAAATAATTTAATTAGAACAAACCAATCTCTGTTCCTTCCGGAGTTGTTAGCAAAAAGGAACATTTTGAAGTAAAGCAACCCTTGACGGGGAACAAAAAAAAAAGAAAAACTGTCCTCTGGCCTTAAGGCTCCTCTCCCCAAGTATAGAGAGTCCCCATTGAAAAAAATCAAACATTTGTTCTCGATCAATTCACTTGACCCATTTTAGTAGGATTTAAAGTTGGCATCAGCATAGTGATATTTGTATAATGTTGTCTTGACCCTTGTAAGGCCCAAAGGGAATGCCTCTCTCAGTATCAGCAATACCAAAAACAAATTAGGTATAGTGGACCATGGTAAGCCGGAGGTTCTAGTCCTGTAAAACTTCAGTACAATGCTTCATCCCAGTGAATCAGCCATTATTGTTTCATAGACATGGAATCCAGCAGACCGGAGTAGTTCAGTACTTAGCAGCGTCAGATTGACAATATAAGAATGGATACGCCACAGCACAGATGCTTTAGGTTAGGGTGTGCATTAGTGAGACGCCATTTCCTGTCTAGTGTTATACATTTAAACTAAATCACTTAGGTCATAAAAACCAATTGATATAAACTCTCACTGCTCTGCAGATGCTACTCTTTAATTTGGAGTTAAATATTGCACTCAAATTCCGCACAGACAACAGGGTGCATTAATTGACCCAGGTAGCACAATGTTTTAAATTCACACAATGGGCAGAGGTGTTGTTTTTTCATTTCATTGTGATGTATCCTCTAAGATGCATAATGTGTCTGTGTTAACTAGCTCTGCCCCTCTAACACTTTTAAGCAAGCATTGGCAGAGCCATTCGGTTTCGCTTTGCCAGTGCTTGTAGAATTGTGGCAAAAGCCACAGCAAAGCCAAAAGCAGCGGGTGGTCATCTTAGAACATTGTTTCGTATACTTCCAAGTTACCACCACTTTGTATCTCAATGCTGCAAGGCACCCATTTGGGAATGGTGCAAAAATAAGTATTCAAAGTAATAGTTATATCGTGCCAAGATGGCCAAAATGTGGCATCTAGCTGCAACACAGTCGCCCTCAGAAAGGAGTAAGAAGTTGGGGACGAGGGAGAGGCACATAGGAGTAGAAAGAGACATTGGAGGAGGAAGGGAGTGAACACAGGGTGATATGGAGGGAGTGATGCCAAGATGAGGTGAGAGAAAGAGAGCAAGAGGGATTAAAAGCAGGACATGCTCTACCATCGAGTGCTAGAGCTGAAATGCCATAAACAAAAATAGTTCCCAGACATCAGCAATGGAACTATACACTCAATCAGTCAAAAAGCAGGGTGAAAGCTAATTTCAAGGGGTGGTAACAACACATGGATCGAGAAAAAAGCCACAAAATCAGGAGCAGGGAATTAAAATAGTAAAGAAAACACT
The DNA here is from genome assembly GCA_963921515.1 of Calotriton arnoldi. Taxonomy (NCBI): domain Eukaryota; kingdom Metazoa; phylum Chordata; class Amphibia; order Caudata; family Salamandridae; genus Calotriton; species Calotriton arnoldi. Next base: position 537,108 of record CAWUFW010004606.1, on the reverse strand, counting down.
GAATCATAAACAAGGGCCAGACACAAAGGCCACTCAAAGTATATTCTAAAGTATTAGTTGCAATGTTGTCTGTAACAGACAGCGAAGCAGCCTGCAGCAAAACTGAACTGTTTTGGCTAAAACATTAGTTGTTAGCGTTTATTTGATGAAAGGAGTGATTCTGTAGTTTAGAACTTATTTTTATATCGAAATGTGACTCTTTTCACGAGTGACACACTGAAAAATGTCGTTATAAGTTTCCCCAGAAAAGGGCGTGTTAAGAAAAGGTAAGTATCATCATGCTTTCTTCTAGCGCATTTGTTTGGTCATGTAGTGAATGTTAATATGCTGCAACTAAGTAGTTTGGGACAAATTTAGTTAACTCCGTTGCTAGTTAGCAGCGAGTTTCTACTTTCTTGCTCTACCGTTTCATGAATCAAATTTTTAGACACGCACCTCATACTGCAATTTCATTTCTGAATGGGTAATATAATAAACCCCGACGTTCGGTAAACTTTTAGAGTACAGCTACCTGTTTTTTCCACAAAATTCCTATACGGATTAACACAAGACTACCAATTGTTTTTTCCCCGTCTCTCCGTTATATTGATTTCTACTCTTATATTGTATTTATGTAAGAATATATAAATAACTATATATGGGGCTGCATGAAGTGCATCTGCTGCTTTTCTATGGTGCTGCACTCTTCAGCCTATTCCACCCCATCTGAGCAAAGAAACTTTGGGACGACTAAGGGGGAGGGGGAGGAATGGGACTGGATTTATGTGTTTGGGGGTTCTTGTTAAATCGCATCTGGCACAAAGTGGATATACAACCTATGGAGCAACAGTATCTTTGGGGTATTGATGATTGACAGTTCTAACTGAGTCTTCTACTAAGTAACAGGCTTTTATAAAGATTCCATATTATGGGACTGATGACACCCAGGTTCATTCCCAAATAATAGGAACATATCACCACCCATCTCTCCCTGATCCTATATTCCCAGCATAGCTTGATTTAGCTGCAAGCCGCAGTCCATTCATCTTGCCTCTCCTATTGTAAATGAGTGCAAGTTACCACACTAGCGTCCTGTTTTCACACAAAGGGTGCTGCCTTCCCGCCATGTCATGCAGAGAATTCAAGGTGTCCTGAAAGACCTGACCGATTCAAACAATTTTTCATCTAAAGGACGTTGGCAATAGCCGGACACCGGGGAAGTTCCTTTGCCTCCAGACTTGTGTCGACTATAGTCATGCACTTGTGCCTGGGGCCACACCAGCCAGTCTCCTGAAAAGACAAAACACTGTGACTACTCCAGCTGAATATGGAAATGCTTCCTATGAAGTATGATACCTATAAAGGGGAAATTGTGGTCTGATGTAGCACAGGGTTTTCTCTATTCCATATCTATGGGAAATGCATGGATACATTAGTGCCTCAGTCTCTTAGCTACAATTATATATGAAAGTAGAAACATTAAGATACTCAGTGCTCCCCAAATAGACACCAGACACTGAGTTGGAGTGCATTATTTAAAACCAACTTGTACAACATTAAGACCTTCTATGTTTATCTGTTTATTGGCAACCTAGGAATAGGTATTTATGGAAGAGAGGCAAAGAAACATTATGAAAAATGTCAGTACAGAGGCTTTTTGCAGTCCCCCCACCCCCACTTTTTCCCCCATTTGGACTACTAGTGTTAAAAGCAAAACGACAATCGTGAACATTACCTGCGCCATCTTGTCTGATGGAATTCTATGTGCACATAAGTTGCAGTCATTTTAATCTATCACAGCCATTTTGTACTCTGCTGGTCACCTTTGTTTCACCCTGCCCTTACTAGCATCCCTCTGACCCTCTGACCGACCTGGTACGTGTGCTGGGGGCTATAAACTCTATTGCCGCAACAAACCTCAGCGCCACTTGCTGCCACAAACTCGTTTTTCCTCTCATCTCTGTTTTCAGGCAAACCTTTGGACACTCTACCCCTCACTGCACCTAGTTACACAAACAGGTTCCAAACACCAAAAAGACTCTTGCAACATGATTTATTGCACTGCAAACAGCAAGACTTGTTGTTACCAACAATGGGACCTGTTTTTATCAACAGAACGGACTCTTAGATCTGGCCGGTCTCACATGTTTTAGACCCTGAAGCAAGGTCCAGCTGCAAGATAAGATTGTCTGTTTGACCTGGGTGGGAAGAGAATTACTGTGGGGCTTGTGTGACAACCTGCCCGGGCGGGGACCCCAAGCTTGTGTAACCATGTTGATGAAACCAATGCATTGTGTCAAACCTGTATAAAAGGAAGAGCCAAAGGAGTTATCAGCAGAACACCTCCCTCAGACATCCCGGTGTCTGCAGTTGACGTGATCTCCTCATGAGAAATAAACCTTTTTCTTGTCTTCCAGTTTCCAGCGCTTGCCTCATTATTTTGATAGCGAACCCAAAGTGAATTAGAGGTGGAACCCTGCACCGGGCAGCATTGAGGGTCTTAGAAGACTCGCTGCCTTTCACAAATTGGCGCCCAAACGTGGGGGCCCATCAGCGACGCGTGGGTCCGGTAGAGAGGTCCTAACGACGGAGTGAACGACTAAACGATTGGGGTATACCTGCCTGAGAAGACCCTTGTCTGGCTGCCGATCGACTGAACTTCACCGGTTCCGAACGGACCTCTCTCGAGTGACCTGCGGTCCTGACTGGGACCTTAGAGGAACGCCGCATTGATTGTTGGAGTGAGAGGACAACCAGGCGCTGGAAGGGGAAGACGAAGAACTGTCCATACGGTCCGGGTAAGGTCGTGGAAAAACGACTTAAATTGATTGATTGATTGAATAGTTTGATTGAAATACTAGTATTCCTTTTTGATACTGAGTTATTTGCGACATTTCCCTGCTTGCAAACAACGAAGAATAGGAATATTCTCTCTCTTTGCAGGCAGCGAAGGACAGGTAGTGCAGACTTTTTGTCTAAATTGATTGATTGAGATATTCATTTTTGACCGATAAATACGTCATGCCTGTTTTTTCTAGATTGTTTGATTGTAATTGTTTTGGACCAGACCGTTCGTTAGAGGTCAGTCAGCCGGCACCGCCGGAAGGCACCCCTAACAAGGACATGTACGTAAAGTATGGATTAGCCACCGTAGCTTATAGCAAACTATGGCATAAATACACTAGGAAGGACCGGGTAAATCAGTGGCCACTGACGGGATCTTTCGATCCCGCTAAAATAGAAACGCTAGAATTAGCTCTCCACAAAAAGAAAACTAGACCAGCCATGTTTGACAGTTTTGGTTTATGGCGAAAAGAGGCAGCTCAAAGAAAGAAAAGGGACGAAGCTAGACAAGATAAAGAAACGCGAAAATCAGCTTACCAAGCCTGTAAAAGATTAGAAGAAAAACTAAAAGAAAAGGAAATCGATAAAAGGAACAGGAATCAAAAATATCAGGTCAATGCCCTGTTAGAACGCCCTCGACTCTTTACCCCAAGTTACCAGCAAAACAAAGGGTAGATGATGATTTATTGTTAGGTCCCCCAATCATATACATGCCACCCCCTTACGCCCCTACTCATCCTGTAGTACAACGCCAGGACCACCAAAGTATAGCCGGAGATGGCACGATCGCCTCAGTCTCCACCGCCTCTGCTCCCACCGAGTCACCCACACCAAATGCCTCATCAAAGGATACAGTAGTAGAGGTAGGATCAAAAGAAAAAGGAGCGCCCAGGGTCCCGCGATTAAGTAAAAATGAGCGAGCAGGCATTGATAAAATAGTTAAATCCCTCATAGATAGGAAGGAGACAGAAGAGTATGTAACTGACATATGCAACTCCTATGTTGAAAACCGCAAACGATACTTTATTGTACGTCTCTGTTACCACACTCTTACTGCATATGAAGAGAAGTACCAAGATGTAGGGCCCGAGCGGCTAGTGGCTCTCTATAGGAAGGTAGACAACGGAGATGAAGGCGACAACGATGTTACAGAACTCTTTTCATCCACACTGGAGGTATTCCGTCACCTCGTGGAACAAGGACGGATAGATAAGGACAGGACATCTAAGATAGCAGGACCGCCGGTGGAAAAACCAGATAGCATGATGCCGATAAAAGAAGCTGCCCCTTATTGGGTACCTCCTAGAGGACAAGGGACTCATGACGATATGAACCATCAAGACGCTAGAGGAAGGGTGGTCTACAATTGGGTGTATCAACCATGGGACAGACAGGACATTTTGACGTTCCGTAAATCTTTACCGGATTTACGAAAGAACCCCACCGCCTTTTACACCGAGCTAGGTACCGCTCTGGGATCAACAATAATGACACTTGCCGACATAGACTTGTTCTTCGGGTTATGTTTGCCAGCAGTTGTGTGGAAACAGATTAGGAAAATAGACCATACCAAACTGCTTGGTCATACCTGGGAACAACTCAACACACTAGATAAACAGCGGAACCCTGGTCAAAAACCGGTTAAAGCAATATTGGACCTCCCTGACAAAATAGTGCAGAAAGTGAAAACGCTGATCCCAGAGAAAAAGATAGACTGGTCCATAGTAACCGCGTGCCGCCAGAAACCACAAGAGGATGTCTCAGAGTATTTCTCCAGATTTGAAACGGTGTTCTCCGATTACAGTGGACAAGACATGTCCACCGCAACCGGACACCACTTATTTGTGCAGAACTATGTCAAAGGACTACTGCCAGATGTATCCCAGAAATTACAAGCCAGCGAAAGTAGTTGGGCAGCATCTAAACCGGCGGCCATTCTCCAAATGGCCCAGTACTATGAGCATCAGAGAAACGAAAATGACAGGGCTACAGAAAGGAAAAAGAAGGACTTGAAGGAAAGGGTAATGGTAGCACAACTCCAGGGGGTGAATACAGGAAGGGAGCAATATAGGGGAGGATACCAGCAGAATACCCCTAGAGTACAGCCACCTAGAAACAATTCATCGACATCATATGTAGGACGCCAAGACCTAGGACAGGATCAATGTGCATTTTGCAAAGAATATGGACACTGGAAAACCCAATGCCCGGCTTTGTTAGGAGCTGTTAGGGGCAGAGGGGCGAGGGAAATAGCAAGTGGACAGAGAGGAAGAGGACGTGGGAGAGGGTACACGAGTGAAGCAAGCGAGGAAAGGCCAGGAAGAGTGAACACATTTGACCATCCCAAACAGAATCAGTACCAACAGACAGATTATGACAATACGTACGACTTTGCATAGGACAGCCAGGGGCAAGGGAGGGATCCAGTCGAGCTCTATGTTAATCAGCAAGGCCCTTATGTTACCGCTGAGGTCCTGGGCACAAAGTCGCCATTTCTGGTAGACACGGGAGCAACACGTAGTGCACTATCCAAACGACTGATTCCAAGGGCACCCTTGTCAGGCTCACATGTGACCTCAATAGGATTTGACGGTACGCCCTCCACCAACCCTTTGTCCCGACCGATCCCTTTTAACCTTGACAACAATAGCGTCGAAACGACATTCCTCCTCTCTTCCAACACCCCAGACGCCATTATGGGTCTCGACCTTTTGAAACACTTCCATGCAACTATCAGATGCTCACCAGACGGAGTGCGTGTCGTCCTGTATGACAACCCCCAGCGCCATAGAGAGAACCCTTCTCAGCACATGTTTCCCATCTCCGAGACTGACACATCCCTACTGGACACTTTGCCATCACACTTATGGGCTAGGGCTGATTCAGACGTAGGACGAATGATGATTGACCCAGTACACGTAACAATACGACAGGACGCAACCCTACCGAAAGTACCGCAGTACAAAATATCGCCAGAGGGTGAGAAGGCACTGACAGAGATCATACACTCTTTGGTAGAGGCAGGAGTGGTAGAGGAAGTAGTGAGCAACGTTTGTAACGGTCCCATACTACCGATTGTAAAGAGACAGGGAGAGGGAGACGGAAAAGCCTACCGCTTCATCATTGACCTGCGGGAGATAAACAAAATCGTAGTGCCACAATACCCAGTAGTTTCCGACATCACAACAATTTTGACTTTAATCCCTCCACTGCCACCACCTTCACTGTAATTGACCTCAAAAACGCATTCTTTTCCATACCTATACACAAGGACAGCCGCTATCTATTTGGATTCACCCTAAACTCCCGTTCGTACAGATTTTGCAGAGCACCTCAGGGGTACACTGAGAGCCCAAGCATCTGTAGCCAGGCGCTTAAAAGACAGTTGGACGCCATACAATTGCCAGATGGAGTGGTACTAATACAATATGTAGACGACATCCTTCTAGCAGCGGACACCATACCAATAGCCGTCACAGCCACCATCAAACTTCTCCATTTTCTTGCTGAGAATGGTCACAAGGTCTCCCGAAAGAAATTGCAGTTTTGTAAATCACAAGTGACCTATTTGGGTCACCTTTTATCCAAAGAAGGGAGGAAACTCACGCCTGACAGGATCCAGACAATTCTAGACACCCCTGTCCCCAAAGATCAGAAACAAGTCCGCTCTTTGATAGGTCTCACTTCATTTTGCCGACAGTGGTTACCAAACTTTAGCCTCATTGTCAAACCCCTTCTCTCCCTCCTAGCTAAAGACATCCCCTCACCTCTCCCCTGGACCCCCGAATGCCAGTCAGCCTTTAAAGAACTACCCAATGCCCTTTGTTCAGCGCCTGTCCTAGGAACCCCGGATTACTCCAAACCATTCTTCCTCTACACGCACGAGAGGGAAGGATGTGCATTGTCTGTCCTAACACAATCAATTGGTCACAAACAACGCCCTTGTGCATATTTCTCTGCCACCCTCGATCCAGTAGCCAGAGCGCTGCCAGCGTGCCTGCGCGCTGTGGCAGCTGCAGCAGTATCGATACGCCAGAGCGAAGGAATAGTACTCTCCAATCCAGTCACTGTTTTAGTACCCCATGCAGTAGACACACTACTAAACCAGACCAAAACCCAACACTTGACTAGCGCCCGACTGACAGGATATGAGTTGACCCTGCTAGCACCGCACATTACCCTAAAGCGATGCACCACCCTCAATCCAGCCACACTGTTACCCCTACCCGAAAATGATCCTAGCGTGACTCCACTACACGACTGTGTGACACTAACCGATGAACAAACAAAGAGTAGAATAGATCTCAGAGACACCGCCTTTCTAGAACCAGATGGAGAACTATGGGTGGATGGTTCGTGCATCAAACTCCCGACGGCACCACCTCAGCTGCATACGCTGTCACCACAGCCCGAACCGTTCTGGAAACAGCCCGTATTCCCCAACGTTCAGCCCAGGCTGCAGAACTCATTGCCCTCACACGAGCATGTATCTTAGCGACTGACACGACAGTTAACATATACACCGACAGTCAATATGCCTTCGGGGTGGTTCACCATTTTGGGATCTTATGGAAAGAAAGAGGGTTCCTGACTTCACACGGTACACCCATCCTGAATGGAGATTTAGTCTCCGCCTTGACGCAAGCAGTCCTCCTCCCCAAGAAGTTAGCAGTGATAAAATGCCAAGCACATAGGAAAGTGACTGATCTCACTGGACAGGGAAATGCACTAGCAGACGTTACTGCCCGAGCCACGGCAGGAGACAGAACTACGACACGAATGTATGTGACCAGGTCACAAGCTGAACGATGGACTGACGCTAGGACCACTGTAAGGGACATACAGACTACAGGCACACAAGACGAATTGACCGAGTGGGAAAAGGTGGGACTAAAAGACGAGGAAGATTGCTGGAGAACTAAAGACGGAAATAAATGGCTGTTACCCAATGCCTACCTCATCCCCATATTGACCATGGCACATTTACCAGCACACATAGGCTCCACCCCCATGATTGAACTAATCACCAGAGTATGGCATAACGTCAAGATAGCAGAATCTGCAAAACGCCTAGTACAACAATGTATAGTCTGCCTACAACACAACCCAGGGAAGGGGACAGTAGTACCACGGGGAGGGTTTGGAGTCCCTGACCACCCCTTTGAAATCCTTCAAATGGATTACATTCAACTAGAGAGATGCCTTGGTCTAAAATATGTCCTGGTGGTTGTGTGCGCTTTTAGCAAATGGGTGGAGGCATATCCCACCCGCGACAATACCGCCTTAGCCACTGCAAAAGTATTGCTGAAAGAATTCTTCCCCCGATACGGCCTTTGCAGAATTTTATGGAGCGACAACGGCCCCCACTTCGTAGCCGAGGTGATACAGAACATACTGAGAGGGTTGGGGTAAAACAAAGTTCCATGCCGTCTTCCACCCCCAATCAGCGGGCCTGGTAGAGAGACACAATGCAACGTTGAAACTAAAACTAGCCAAAATAGTTGCCACGACCGGGTTGAAATGGCCCGACGCCCTCCCATTGGCATTGTTATCGATGCGCTCCACCCCAACCAAACACCGACTGACCCCGTATGAGGTGGTCTTCGGCAGGCCTATGAGCATTTGGGCGGCACCAAGACCCACCTCCATTAACGATGTCCCGAACATATTAATGTCGGATTACTTGCATAAATTGACAAACGAGCTAACAATTATCCACCAACAGGTGCAGCAAGCCTTGCCTGACGTATCCAGGGGCCCGGGACATGAAATAAAGCCAGGCGACCATGTATTGATTCGCAACTTCCAAAGAACGAAGAATCTGGAGCCTAGGTGGACGGGCCCCTGGCAAGTCCTGATCACCACCCGAACTGCCCTCCGAGTGGAAGGAAAACGAAACTGGCTGCACGCTCATCATTGCAAACGAGTCCCTCCAACCCTGGCAACCTGTGAAGGGGTGGAGGTGCAAGAGGAAGTACTCGCGAGAGACCGACCAGCTCTGAGTTGCTACCCACAAGAAGACACCCTCGAACTATCAGAATTTCCCGACCCCACGGTGCCATCCAGGAAAGGGTACAACCTAAGATCGACGAAAGGAGGGAGCTCCAACGACCAGGCCACTAACTAAGTCAAGGTCTCAGATCGGTAGCACAGTCAAACAACGCTACCAGGAAAGCGCCAGACAAAAGTCTGTGGTCCTAACAGTTGTTGAGCTCCTCGAAGATGATGGAAGAAACTGAACACCTGCAAAACCACCGCAAAGACACCAAGACTGCTAACCTGCACAGCACAAAGACAATTGCACTTGTAGCCGCATTTCTCACCTGTCTCCTGCTAATGGTCGCACTCTGGATCATTGAAGAGAATGCACCTGCATACAGAACATGGTCACCCACCATGCAACCAACCACCAAGAAAGAACACTACCTGGTATCACTACCGCCACATCTCCGAGAACGACGCAAAGAATTCTGGAATAATTCTTTCGTGCAGATGTTGCACCAGCACAATCTTGCCACCAATGCTACCAACTGTTGGGTCTGTGGGCTGTTACCACATGCCACTGAACATTCCATCCCTTTCATCCCTTCGCCTTTTTCTATTCACGGATCTTGCCTTGCCTGGATGATGCTCCTACAAGAAAGTTACAAAGACAATGCCACTTCCGACGGAACAATCGCCCAGTTCTACAACGAGTTCTGGCGAAACAAAACAGGAAGGACAGCCGCCCCCTTCTGCCCTCACACCTTCAATGCGACATTCCAAATTAATGTCCCCTCCAAAGAACGAGTGGAAATGCAAGTGTTCAATAATCCTAACAGAGCCACATTTTCCTACCTGAAGAAAAGAACTGCTGCAACACTGACTGTGGCCCTATCTGTGGTGAACGTCTCTGGCCTTGTATGCATTGAAGGCCGTGGGACTAAGAATGTGGGTCACAGCACCTGTAGCACTGTAAGGACTTTGAACACTGCCAACCCCCCAGCGCTTGTTGCATCACCCAATATGTACTTTGTTTGTGAAACCAAAGCCTACACCTGGCTCCCAAGAAACTGGGGGGACACGTGCTACATCGCCTTTGTTTTGCCACCAACCTACACAGCCCCTGCAGAGCATCATCGAGAAAAGCGTTCTAAAGACATTGATCAAGCAGACTCTGCCTCATCACAGTTCCTCGATGCAGCAAAGGGGCTCGTCCCGTTATGGGGTCCGATGGCAAACAGCCGAGCCATCAGACATCTGTCGCAAGCGGTATAGACCGCCCTGAACGTCACTGCTGGCATCCTCACCAACAACACTGCTGAGCTCCAAGCGATCCGTCTGGTTACCCTGCCAAATCGCATGGTCCTGGACGTGGTACTAGCGGACCGTGGAGGAGCATGCCGCATCATCGGTGCCAGCTGCTGTGTATACATTCCTGATAATTCACCTTCTGTCTATGAAGCAATCGAACATCTCCATAGACTATCTTCAGAAATTCATCAAGGATCAGAGACTTGGACAATTGGAAGTTGGCTTCGGGGCATCTTGAAGGAGTGGGGTTGGAAAATATCAATGATTCTCTTGGTCCCAGTATTGACAATATGTGGTTGTTGTTTGGGTATACACTGTATACCACCTTTGTGTTCTCTTTGCATAACTACCTTGCACCCTAAGACTATGGACACTCAGCTAACAAAAATGGGAGTAATGTATGATCAAGAGATACAGGACATTATGGAGATCGAAATAGACTGACAAGCTGGCTAGTTATGTTCAAAGGGGCCACTGTTAAAAGCAAAACGACAATCGTGAACATTACCTGCGCCATCTTGTCTGGTGGAATTCTATGTGCACATAAGTTGCAGTCATTTTAATCTATCACAGCCATTTTGTACTCTGTTGGTCACCTTTGTTTCACCCTGCCCTTACTAGCATCCCTCTGACCCTCTGACCGACCTGGTACGTGTGCTGGGGGCTATAAACTCTATTGCCGCAACAAACCTCAGCGCCACTTGCTGCCACAAACTCGTTTTTCCTCTCATCTCTGTTTTCAGGCAAACCTTTGGACACTCTACCCCTCACTGCACCTAGTTACACAAACAGGTTCCAAACACCAAAAAGACTCTTGCAACATGATTTATTGCACTGCAAACAGCAAGACTTGTTGTTACCAACAATGGGACCTGTTTTTATCAACAGAACGGACTCTTAGATCTGGCCGGTCTCACATGTTTTAGACCCTGAAGCAAGGTCCAGCTGCAAGATAAGATTGTCTGTTTGACCTGGGTGGGAAGAGAATTACTGTTGGGCTTGTGTGACAACCTGCCCGGGGCGGGGACCCCAAGCTTGTGTAACCATGTTGATGAAACCAATGCATTGTGTCAAACCTGTATAAAAGGAAGAGCCAAAGGAGTTATCAGCAGAACACCTCCCTCAGACATCCCGGTGTCTGCAGTTGACGTGATCTCCTCATGAGAAATAAACCTTTTTCTTGTCTTCCAGTTTCCAGCGCTTGCCTCATTATTTTGATAGCGAACCCAAAGTGAATTAGAGGTGGAACCCTGCACCGGGCAGCATTGAGGGTCTTAGAAGACTCGCTGCCTTTCACACTAGTGGCTGGTTTTTAGACTCAGAGAGTCCTCTAAGGCTTGCTATTCAGACCTCAGTGCCAGTGTTCTAACCCATTACAAAGCATATGTTGAATTGATTATTCTCATTTGGCAACATATAAGTTCCTAGTATATGGTACCCAGGGTACCAAGGGCATGTATGGCAGAGTGTCCGCCCAGGGCTGCAGCACTGTTTGTGCAACCCTGTGTGTGACAAAGTACAAAATGGCACCTAGCCTGCCACTCAGACTGGAAGGACAGTGTCTACACTGCTAGTTCAATTTTGCCATTTAAACTAATGGCAAAGCCAAAACTTCCCTTAACAATATATGTAAGTCTCCCCTAAGGAAGGCCTATAGAGCCCTAAGGCAGGGAGCATGTATATTATGAAGTAGGATATGTATGTTTATATGCGTCTTAGCAGCAAAACATCTAGAATTGTCGTCTTGCTGTGGAAAGGCTAGTAGCCCCACTGGCTAACACAGGGTTACCGACTGATACCTCAGTCTGGCTAACTGCATTAAACCCAACCTGATGTCCAGGTGAAAGTTAAGGTCACTATTAAAATAAAGCAACTTTTAAAAATTTGCCACACTGTGACCCAGCTGGTCCAGTAGCCTCACATGGGCACTGGCCCACAGACAGTTTTTTGCCCACCTGGAGAGTTGTATGATCGACTCCAGGCTTGGAAGCAATAGCAACCCGCTGCAGGGATAGGTGTCACCTCCCCCTTGCAGGAAGCCACTCAGGGTGTTAGCCCAAAAGGCAAGCTTCAAAGGTGAAGCCAGCTGTGGTGGGCAAATGGCAATAACACTCCAGAGGGGCTGCCCTTTGTTCAGGTAGACAAGCTGGAGACAGGGACAGAGAGGGAAGACAAGTGCCCAAACCGGTTTTCCTGTGGTCATGTAGTTCACAGGTAGCCACACCTCTAGGGTGGGCTACCAAGCTCCTCAGAGTCGAGGAAAGGGTCAGACATCTTGAGTTCATAGCCACTTTGGAGGAATAGCCGCTGACTGCCGCTGGGCACCCCAAGAGACCGATCCTCAATGGCCAAAAGTTGCACCGAGGTAGCCGGACCCGGGAGTGCCATCAGAGTCTAGATTGGTTACCCAAAAGGACACTAGCTCCCACTAAACGATTTCGCCAGGACCACAGTGTATGGAGACAGGTAGCCCAGCTGCAGCTGGCCTTCCAAAGTCTCAAAGAGGACTTCAAGGGACCCCGACCTCTGTGGCCAAAGTTGCCCCACAGGACCTGCAGACCGAGGAATCTCCACAAAGGCACCCCCGTCAACCACACCATAACCGGAAGATCCTTGAGCATCTTTTCATCCTGTATCCTCAGCATCAGGACCCCTCCTTTAAAGTCTATGGCGGTTGTGCCATAAAGTTTGGAATTGGACTGGAATATGATCTGGTGTCCAGGTAACTGTCCAAATCTACTCAAGTGGCCCCCCCAAGACCTTCACCCTGTTGTATTTGTTTGCCAAAGTCGGGCCAGAGTAGCCAAACTAACTTTTACAAACTTTTCAAAAGTTTACAAACTTTTGATTGTCCAATGCTTGTTTGTGGATGAATTAAAAAGTGATAAAACCTTTAAAATCTATATTGCCGGAACCCTCCTGTGGATTTTGCTCATCAAGGACTCTAAAAATTCATAAAAAGATAATATATTTTTATAAATTGGTGTCATGTTTCTTTCGTGTTGTGTGGCTTTCTTTTTTCATTGTTTGGTACAGTTAAATGCTTTACACCAAGTTCCTTTCTGCATGCCTTGCTGTTCAAAGCCATAGCTACCCAGGGTTGAGCTTATGGTTGTTCAAACGAGCCTGACTGGATCCAAGACTGTTTTCGCAAGTGAATTCCACAGTAAAGCTGCATAGCCGTACCATATAATACACCAAAATCCTCACACAAGTATTGAAGTTAAAGAGAAATCTTTAATATACACTCAACATCCTTTATAAAGTCTGTCTAGAAATATCCACAACAAACATAAATGAGTCTTCATATCTGACGTCTATTCCATTGAAACTCAATACTTTCTGTATTAATCAGCTTTCCATATCAACAACAACAACAAGGTTCAGACTTCTAAGAGTGACAAGGTTTTTGGAAGAAAGAATGACAGAAGATAGCAGCAGACAGTTCTAAAAAGAAGTGATCATTGATCAACCTATTATTAAACATCTCTTTGATATTGAAGATTTTATCAAAACAATACTATGCTTTTTATATAAAATAGAGAATTTTAAGGTGAAGACAGTGGAGGAATCGGAGACAGGCACTAGTGGTATTTTGCTAATTAGCTTAAGTAAATGTCCTATGGCATAAAATACCTGGGTCGTGATGTGTGGGTAGATGCAGGATGCAGACTGGGCTGGTGGCCTTGGAATGCGTGTCACTATACAGCCCCAGAAACACACATGCCCCTATTTCCTCCCTGCTTCGAAGCAGTCAATCGACCACCAATTACGATATGGATTATATCAGAACACAGAGGTATAGACAGTGGTCATTTCCATCCCATGGGTGAGTCCAGTGGTCTACAATCAGCTTAAACACACCAACAAATTAGCTTCAGGGAATCCCCGGTAGTACTGAGAATACAATTCGTATATTTAAAAAAATGCAGTAGGACTGATAGATTACAAAAATCTCTATTTCCTGATGTTCTCACTTGCACCCCCCCTCGCCCTCCTCCCCCTCCCACCCCTCCCCCCAGCATTCAGAGTGCATTACTGTAAATCCATGCAACGGATAATAAACATTTTAACGAGGAAAACGGCCATACCGGTCTTTTGAATAAAATCTACATATCATTTAAAGATGCTTTAGCTGGTACCATCTGTGCTTGAAGTGTACCTCACATATGAATCCCACCTGGGCTTACTCAATCTTTCATTCGGCTGAGGTCTATAAATTGAGTACCATTAAGTTGGTTAAGCACAATACCAGTTGTTTAAAAGTGGCAAGTAACATTTGTTCCCCAAATGTCTGTGGTGCTCAAATTTGCACTTTCTGAATTATCTAATCCATACTAAGACATTTCACAGGACTGACTGCACTATTCCTACAGAAATTGTAATATTACATACACTCTGGGTTGGGCAGCCAGCACAGTATGATGTGTGGTTCTGAAAGTTTCCCCTCACAATGCATTTTTTTAAGATCCCGCACTGCAAGTTTTTGTGGTGAATACCGCTGACCAGTAATACTGTATTCCAGGACAGCTCAATCTCATTTTATAAATATAATTGCAATAAAAGAAAATGTAGAAAATATATACATTTGAATCGTTAAATGTTTCTGAAACGATAGTGGCATAGGGGCTGCATATTCCTTGTTTATTATAATGTACAAACACACCGATATATTTATGCATTTCCTTTCTAAATTGTTGTTACGTGTACAGGGGCAAAAATTAGGGGCAATTTATGGTTGCAAATAATCCCTACTTTACAGCACACTTTTAGGATTTGTGTGACAGTGAATGAGAGACAAGGAGAAATGCTCTATTACTTACCGGTAATCTTCATTACTCCGGGTCCCGTTGTCCTTGTCCCATTCATTAACAAGTGGAGATAACCATCTCCCGACAGAAAAAAAGACCAGAGGCATGCTGGGACCCTAATACTGCCCCTCCCACCGGGAGTACATAAGCAGTACTTACCCAGCATCCCGCCTGTACAACCAAGCCCACACAGGAAGGCCGGCCGCCCGGGAGGGAGGGAGGGGCGTATGAATGGGACGAGGAAAACGGCACCCGGAGTAATGAAAATTACCAGTAAGTAATAGAGCATTACCCCCAGGTCCCTTATGTCCTCGTCCCATTCATTAACAAGTGGAGAATACCAAAGCAGAAAACCGGCCTTCCGAACCCCCAAGCGCACCCAGGAAACCACACCAAACGCAGCAACCCAAGGGAGGACAGAAAGCGGGAACCGCAGGAAGCAACCGGCCAGCACCCCCGAACAGGACCGCAGGGACACAAAGAAGGACCGGAAACAACTAAGAAAAAAACAGAAGGCCAGAGCCACACAAGGAGGCCGCCAACCAGAAAAAAAACGGAGAGGACACGGCCAAGGACACCCACCGGACAAGGAGGACCAGCCCAGAACCACCAGGAAGGCACACAGAACTTGGCAACCGCACAGACAAGGAGCAAACCCCGACCACACTGGAGAAGGCCAAAGAAAGAAGGCAAGGCCGGCCAACAGGGCGCAGACACAAGCACCCAGACCAACAAGGCGGGAGGGAGCACAAACCAGACACCCGCCAAACCGAACGAACCGACCCCCAGAGAGACCAGAGGACGAAAACAACCAAACCCCGCAGAGGAGGTCCAGACCCCAGAATAGAAAGGACAGCACCACCAGGGCCGTCAAAGACCACCACAGCCCATAGGGAGGAGCCACAGCGAGAGCCCAGGAGCAGAACAGGAGCCAGAACCCAACCAAACCAAAAGGACAGGGAAGGAGCGAAAGTCCAGAAACCCCAGAAGGCCAAGAGCCCCTACCGGGAGGGAGGCCGCACAACAAACCAGGACCGGACAAAAAAACGCCACAGCACAAGGGCAGAGGAGGCCAACCCAAAAGACCACAGGCCAGAGACGCCCCCAAAAAGACCCCGCATACAGCCGACCAAACAACCGAGAGGCCAGCAAATACCGGGAACCAACAACCCGGAACCGAACCGGCACAACAAGGAAGGAGACAGGGCCAACGGCCACAACCCCAAAAACCCCAACCCCAAAGGGAGGGAAAAAAACAAGGCAGGGCGCAAGCCCAGGGCACCCGGGAACCCCCTGCAGACCCCAAACCAAGGAACCACCCAGGCAAGAAGCCACCGAACCACAGAAAAAACAGGCTCCAACAGGGCGGAGGACCGGAGAGGAACAAAAGCCCGGGGCAGAAGCCAAAGGACCGCACAAGCACCCAACACCCAGGCCCAGCAACAGCAAGGGCAGGAGCAGCGGACAAGGCCACAGGGCGCACAGCACTCCGCCCAGGAACACACCAGGCCCGACCCCAGCCAACGCCGGAGAGGAGACCAGAAAACAGCCAGAACCGAGGCAAGAAACGGCAAGGAACCAGGAAGCCCGGACCGGAGCCAAGCAACCGCCGAGGCGGGAGGACCCCCAGGCCCTACCAGCCCCCGGAAGGAGCCCACGCAGTGCACAGGCCGAAGCACAGGGCAGGGGGGCCGACAGACACCCCCAGCACCCAACCGCCGGACCACACAGAAGGCCGGAAGAAAAGGAAAAAGAGGAAATTGCCCAAGCGGAACCAAAGGAAGCAGAGAAGCAAGAAGGCCAAGCAGCAAGAGACCCTGGACCAACCGCAGCCAGGAGGCAGACAGGGCCACGATGAACACCCCAGCACCGCACCCCAACAAGAGAAGGGGGGGGGCAGAAACAGACCCACACCCGGAGCAGAGCCCGGGAAGGCAAAGGAAGACAGGAGCGAGCCAGGACACCGGAACCTGAAAAGAACCGGGAACGCCCGGCAAAACACCCCCAGAGCCGGCAGAGAATTGACAGCACAGCCAGCAAAACCAAGGAGGCACAGCCAGAGGCCACGCCGAACCAGCAGGAAGCCGGCAGCCAGGACCCCACAAGGCATCCGCAGCCCAGGGGAAACAGGGAGGAGGGCCAACGAAGAAGGACCATCCGAAGCCCAGCAGCACCCAACGGAAACCCCAGGACTAGGCAGAAACACGGACACCCAACCAGAGGCGAACCAGGCCCAGGAAGAGAACTGCCAGCAGGAGAAGGCCCAAAAGGACACAACAGGACACGGCCCAAAAACCCCCGGAGCGTCAAGCCAGGACACCCAGAGAACACACAGGCAAGGACGCAGGGCCGAAAAAGGCAACCAACAGGCGCCAAAAACCCACAGGAGCATGAAACCCCAACCAGGCACCCACGATAGGGACGAGACGAGACCAGGACCCCCTAGGGAGCGACAGCCCCCAGAGGCCAGAGAAACACCCAACCGGGAGAACCGCAGGACAGAAGTGGGGAAAACAGGCGTCAGCGCCAAGGACAAGGCAGCACCGAAACACAGCCAGGCCCCAAACCAGAGCGGTACCAACCCCAGGGGCCAAAGATGCGAACCGCCACCGGCAACACAACCCAGGGGGGAGCAAGGAAAGAAGAGCAGGAGCCAAACCCCCCCCACGAGACCAGACAAGAGCAGGTACGAACAAGGCCCGACCCCGCTTAACGTCCAGGATCAGACAAGAGCAGGTGCTTTCAGGGTGGTATGGCCATAGGCAGCCGGCAGGAAGGGGAAGGCCACAGGCCAGAAAAAAACAAAGCCAGCCACAGCACCCTGCAGGCCCGCCAGACACCCAACCAGACCGAGCAGAACCGACCACGGAACCAGGAGGGGCGGCTAGGACCCACCCAAGCAAGCTCAAAGGCAAGCGCTGGAAACAGCAGGGGCGCAGCAGAAGCAGGGGAACACAAGGACAACACCAAGGAAACCCCCGAAGCCAGGAACAGCCCAAAGAGAGCCCAGAGCCAGGAGCAACCGAAGACAACAGCACACAGCACGGAAGAGGCAATAAGCTGGAGACAGCAACAGCCAGCCAGCCCCCCATAAAGCAACCCAAGCACACAGGAGGACCCGGAACACACACCGGGAGCCCCCGACAGGTGCAAGGAGAACAGAAAAGCCGCACAGGAGGCAGCAACAGGAAAGACGCCCCCCCAGCACTCACCAACCTTGGAAACCCAGGGAGGCCAGACCCCAGAATGGGAAGACGGCAGACAAAGACAAAGAGCCCCCCCAAACCGGACCGAAGGCAGCAGGGGCAGAGTCAGGAGAGGAAGCGGACACCGCACTCCAACGGAAAGAAGGAGCATCCCCGAAGAGAGGCCACAGAAGTCAGTAAGCGGAGGCAACGCAAAAGAGAGCCGGAACCGCCCAACGGGGACCGGAAGAGAAAGTGAACCCACGGCACACCCAAGCGGGGTACACGACCCAGCCGAACCGGTCGCCAGCAGAGGAACAGAGCCCGCAGCACAGGCAAAGACGCCCAGGAAAGGGTGGGCAGACCCACAGACCCAGCCCACCCAAGGCCAGACCACAGCCCCCGCACCAACAACACCCCGAGGAGCAGGACTGCGCAGGAACAGCAGAAAAAGCGGGCAGACCCCGGCAGGACCAGGAGCCCAGGAGAGGGCAAGCACAAGCGGCCACGGAGCCCAAGAGAGGACCACGGACCCAGCCGCACCACCCAGGGAGGCCACTCACTGCAGAGGCAACGCGGTGACGAGCAACAGAAGCACACAGGCACCCAGCGGAGCACAATACCGAGAGCCCAGAAGGATGAAGGGCTGAGCGGACACGCCGGTACACCAACCAGCGACCACATGAACCAACACAGGCCCCCGTAGGGGAGACAAAGCCCACCGAGACAGCGCACATGGTGAACCATAACACCGCGAGCACCGCACACCTGCAAAAACAGGAAAGAACCCCTTCCCTGCAGCCGGACAGGGGCAGGCGGACCGGCACCACCCAACAAAGAGGCGCCACGTGGCCAGGACCGGGCCAGACATACCATCGGGCACCCGGCACCCCCCAGCACAGCAGGAGAGAGGGGGCCGGGAAAGCAAGTGCGACGGGCACGGAGGATCACGAGGACCCCGAGCGAAGCCGGCGCACAGCGCGGCACTGCGCCGCACCAGTCCGAGCGTGCAAAGGAAGAACGGAGGAGCCAGCAGCGAGCACGAAGCGCCCAAGGAACGGCGGCGCCCAGCAGCGGAGGCGCAGAGAAACCAACAGCCAACAGGCAGCAGCAGAACACACGCCCCGCATGCAGGAGGCTCCGGGTCCGGCACCACCAGGAGGCACAGTAGCCCGTCACGGTATGAACCAGAAGGCCAGCATGCCAGCAACCAAGGACGGCAGGCAGCAGCGACAACCCGGACTCGGGGAGAAGACTGCAAAGAAACAAGGACCTCGCACCACCCAAAGGCTGCAGCAAACAAGAAACAGCGGGCACCAACGGGCAGCCAGAGACGCCCCCGAAGCACAGGAAGGTGAATGACAGACAGCACCCACCACCTCCGCCTCCTAACAAGGAGAAAGACCAACAGCAAACACTGCGAAAACAGCAAGCTCCCGTGTCCGCCCGGTCTTGCGGAGAAAGCGCCAGCAACCAAACACGGACCCCGCTCCACGCATACCCCCAAGGCTGTGGAGGCAAGGAACGGCTGCATCGGGCACACCCACTGGGAGAGAGGAGAAAACCGCTACGCGGGACTCACCCGGAGTGGGGGCCAGACACCACCAGCAGTAAGGCCCCCACACCAACAGCGGGAAGAGCAGGAACACTGCAAACGCGGTGCGTCTTCCACCCGGCCCGGCCTCAGGAAGACGCGCACGCGACCCGGAAGCACCCGGGAGGCCATGCACCAGCCGCAAAGGGCCAGCCGGCCAAGCAGCTCTCTGGCCAGGAACCGCCATGTCACCCAGCAAGCCCGGCAGGCCAGGAAACCCCGCGCCTGCACAGCCAGGCAGCCGGGCGGGGGGAAGGAAAAGAAGAACGCCACACCAGCCCAGCAGGAGCAGCATCAACACACCACGTCCATTCTGTCGACAGACAGAAAAAAAGAACAGGCGGGATGCTGGGTAAGTACTGCTTATGTACTCCCGGTGGGAGGGGCAGTTTTGGGGTCCCAGCATGCCTCTGGTCTTTTTTTCTGTCGGGAGATGGTTATCTCCACTTGGAAGAGGTGTGGCGCAGCGGCCAGGGCGCCTGACTCTGGACCACGGGGGCTCACGGTTCGATCCCCAGTGCCGGCTGCAGGTAAGCCCAGCACCATGTGACTCTGGGCAATAGCTCGCTTAATCTTCCCGACGGCCCCCAGCGCCTTGACACCCTTGGGTAATTGTTCGCGCTTTACAAATACTGGATTTAATTTAATTTTAATTTTAATGAATGGGACGAGGACATAAGGGACCTGGGGGTAATACATTAAACCCAGATTATGGACAGTTCGGCAAAGAGAGAGTACATGTAAGAGGTTGAACATACAGGCTTAGCATTAATGCACTTTGTAGGAACCCGAATTTATGCTTAACTGAAGCTAATACAAGTAATCAGAAAAGCTCAAGGTTACAATGAATTCTGAAAATCCGTATTGCAGCATCGATCTTGGAGGAAACGAGGATGAGGAGGAAAGCTGACAAGCAACTCAGGGGCTGTGACTCCACAGATGATTTCAAACCTCCCCACTGACTGTATGAGTGATCCTGGGCAAGGCAGTTGGTTGATCTATATTATATTTAATCCGTTATGAAATAAGAGCAACTCAACACAAAAAACAGCCCTGATGTCCAACTGAAAGTTTTCTGTACTTGAGAGATAACTTTTCTGCCTAAGATCTGGGCTCTCAAGCTATGTGTCATTTGAGATATTTCTTTGGCTAAAGCCTTTAGCTGAAGCCTCTAAATTCTGTGTACAATGAAAGATAGGCCTGCAAATTGCAAAAACATCTATGTTCTGTGTCACTTGAAGAACATTAAAACCTGTAATATCTGCTTAGCTTGGTAGAAAGTGAAGCTTTGCTATCTAAAGTCAATGCCTTGACCCTCTGTGTCACTTGAGGGAAGGCCATGTCAAGTAAGGTCCAAAATTAGAAATTTGTAAACTTGAAAAAAGCTCTGTTGTTGAAAGATAATGTCTATCCGATCTGTGGCATTTGAAGGATATATAATTTCTAAAGATAATGATTCTAAAATGTATGTACATAATGAATAGCTTTGCAGTGTGAGGCATGGGCCTGTAAGTTATGTGTCCCCCTAAGGGATGGGTCTACTGAGTGATATCTAAACCTCTAGGTTCTGAACCACGTGAGGTATCATTCTAGCAAGGAAACCAATTATCTGTTAACTCTCTGAAAGCTGGTATATAGGTCTCCTGTCTAAGGCAACTGATGTACGCTCTGTATGGTTTGCTCAGAAGTGTGAAGCTTAAGTATGCAAGGTTTGTGAAATAAAAGGCTGAAAAGGAATCAACGTGGTTGTATTGGACTGCGTGGCAAACTGTGCATAGTATCTGTGGCATGCAAACAGGTAAAGGAATGGAAGAGTGTATCGGTCAAACCAAGACCCTAAGCAGGTTTAGGGTGAAATATATGAGTGAAACCAGGACGACAGGGCAGAACAACGGATCCAAGGAGAAGAGAATGGGACCAGTAGGAGAAAGCAATCTACCATATCAAACACAGAAGAAAGACCAAGGAGCATGATGGGGGGAGACATGTTTAGTGTGCACAGCAGAAGGTATGAAGCTGAGGATGTGTAAATCAGTGAGCATGAGCAATGAAAGGAAGGATATGACACGATACAGTGACAAAATAAGCATTCAATTTTTTTTTTAAAGGAATGGACAGAGAGAGATTTTACAATAGTTAGATGTGGAGGATGGATCCAAGGAAGTTGTTTTTAAGAAGAGAAAGAACAGATGCAGTGTGGAAGAAGGAGTTATTACTCCCAATAAAACAGAACATTTAAATAAAGAAGTCAAAAATCAGTTAATAGTAAAGAGGTGAGGAAGGGAGAGTGAAAGTGAAAAGGGAGAAGCAGTAAGCAGAACAAAAGATATCAGTGAATATGTCAGCAAAAGGAAAGATTGCAAAAAGGAGAAAGAGCTCAGCAGAAAGTAGGGACTGATTTTGAGCAAATAATTTGTGTTGAAGAGATGATGAGGTGGAGAACTGGAGAGATAAATGAAAAATAACCAATGATATTGAGCCAGAGTTGGGCTGACTTCAATGAGTGAGAGAGGACAGACATAGAAGGAGCACATGGGGAGTGTCAGTCAAGCTAAGAAAGGGTAATGTGTGAGAGCAGAGCTGGAAGGAGGTTGAGTAGAATGCAGTAGCGATTCAGTGAAAGCAGCTAGTATCAGAAAATGTTAGAGTGGATGGAAGAGTGCTGGACAGAGTGCAGAAAGGGAGAAAGCAGTTTAAAGGAGGAAGTGGTCAGGCAGTCGGATGAAAAAAATTGAGAATGCCAAGCAGGGATAAGCTGAATACTTGACTGGTGTGAACAGAGGGGTCAAGAGTGCAACTGAAGAAAGTGTGTGGACAATTTTGGGGGTAAAATAAATTCAAGTGAACAAAGGTGTTCTTGTGAGCAGAGGTGCCCATAAGTATTAACTCAAAGCACAGTAAATGACAAATCAGGCTGATACAATAGGATTACCAGAAGGAAAGTTGAATAATGTTAGGTATAGTACTCCTGGAGATGATGAAGATTAAAGTAATACAGGATGTAACTTATAGGTGAGTCAATTAGCAAAGAAGTAGAAATGTTGTGAAGCAACCTAAAATTTGTTCGGGCAAGACGACGTTACAGTCTGAGTCCGTAATGGAAGAAGCGGTGCAAATTTCAGAGTCTGCAATAGAGCCAATATCTGTGGCAATGATCGAGAAGAATCCTATTCCCTTTCAGCAGGCTCCTGGGCCAGTGTCAGAGCCTTCATTAAGATCAGAGTCGCAAATGTTGCAATAAGAGGACAAATCAAAGGAAGATGCAAGACATAACAAGTAGTGATACATAAAACAAGTACATGGTTTCTGGGCAATGGAGCGAAAGATAACTAGCGAATATCTACAGTGTTTAAAGAAGCAGTATCACAGAGCATTTATGTTGTACTATGTGACAGCCCCACCACACGCAATCTATCTGGGAGACGTTCTAAGACATGTTTATTTCCTCGAAGGACATAAACCTGATTTAGGGGCCCATTAGGATGGCGGGCGGATTGCCCCCGCCGGGCCGGCGGTGGCCACAGCCGGCCCGGCAGGGGCGATCCGCCCGCCATCCTGCCACGAATGACCCCCCGCCACATTAGGATGGCTGGGGGGGTCCGCGGCGGACGGAAAGACCGTCCGCCACTTTTCCGCTGGTCAAATTCTCGACCGGGCGGAAAAGGGACTCAATATGGTGGCGGTGTCTGCAAGACACCGCCATCCATATTATGATTCAGGCGGAGAATTGCCTTTCCATGGCGGCGATGCCGCCATGGAAAGGCATGCAGTTTGTGACATTGGGGGCCCGTTGCGGGCCCCCAGGGTGTTGGGTGTGTGCACATGGGGGGTACCTAGGGTACCCCCCCTCATTGCAATGCACTACGTGGCAGGCACCACGTGGTGCCTGCCTCGTAGTGCATTGCAATGCTGTGCACAGTCCCTTTACATTGCGTGCGGGTCTGCAGCCAACAGATCCACCCGCAATGTGAAAGGCACAGAATGCGCCCGCCAGTGTGGCGGGCGCATCATAATGTGCATTGCGGGACTGCTGCAGCATCGGCGGTCGGTCCCGCGCTCCGTTACGGTGGCGTGCGGACTTTGTCCTCCTGCCATCGTAATAGGGCCCTTAGTATGGAGAAGGATACTCTTAATGTCATTGACATTCATATCCACCTACAGTTCCCAATATGATAGGAGCTCTAGGAAGGCCTCTGTGAAAGCACCATTCACTCACCTGCCCACCTCATACTAAAGGTATATGAGAGGCAAGATAGGGGACTGTGTCAGTGACAGACACTGACACATCACTAACCCTGCTGTCCGTCTCCTGGCATAGGGCAGGGTGCAGAATGTGGGTGTAGTTTGCTGGGAGTGTTCTTCTGCAGTGGCACCAACTCTGAAGCTACGCTCCCTAAACAAAATTAACAGTCAATTGACATGTCTGAGAAATCTGTATAGTATTAGGCCTGGAAGTACTCAGTAGGTCTTGCAAAAGCATGGGGCAGGGTGCAGAATGTGGGTGTAGTTTGCTGGGAGTGTTCTGCAGTGGCACCAACTCCAAAGTTACGCTCCCTAAACAAAATAAACAGTCAATTGACATGTCTGAGAAATCTGTATAGTATTAGGCCTGGAAGTACTCAGTAGGTCTTGCAAAGGCATAAAACTCCCAAAGCTCACGTTGGCAGGCACTTTCACTGCTATATAAAACTGAATCCTTCTATGCCCCCACTTTACCTCCAGTCCAACCATCTTCTGTGAAAAAAAACCCTCAAAACGCGCTAATATCCCTAGCAACTGGAATAGAATACCCCTTTACAGCCATTTTCATTAGAGCCCTTGCACATTTTTGGCGTAACAGTGAATTCTACAAATAGAAATCTAATCAAATCATACGTTAGGGCTTTAACAATTATATTGTAGTTGTACTGTAACCACTATGACTGGCAGTCTCTTCCCATATTTCTTGCTGAGACACTTGTCAGCATTTAGCGCTATTCTTCAATACGTGTAGTGGGCAGTGAGCAACTAGCACGTTTTGGATAGAGGGCTTCTAAATAAGAAGTGATGTATGATACAGGCATTTAAAAGTCCGTTGTGAGGATGTAAGAAGTGAATTAAAAGAAACAACGAATTATAGATCTACAGGTTACCTGCTGGGATCTTGAAGGGGTAAGTTTCCAAAAGTAACTGCTGTTTGCGAGCCTGGCACCCATCATACAAATGCAATATGTATCATATTCTCTAACATCCATCCAAATGTGTGGTGACAGTATATACTGGCTGTTAAACCTTACAGCCTTAGGGTGGTCTTCCCCCCAACATTTTGCCTATCTCCTATACTTTTCTGATCTCGTTTTTGCTGGCTTTAGGACTCTGTGCACTTTACCACTGCTAACCAGTGCTAAAGTGCTTGTGCACTCTCTCCCCTACACATGGTAATAATGGTTCATCCCCAATTGGCATATTTAATTTACTTATAAGTCCCAAGTAAAGTGGTACTCCTTGTGCCCAGTGCCTGTAAATTAAATGCTACTAACTGATCTGCAGCACTGATTTTGCCACCCACTTAAGTAGCCCTTTAAAACCATGTCTCAGGCCTGCCACTGCAGAGCCTTGCAGTTTACACTGCCATGTCGTCCTGGCAAACAACCCTTTTGCCAGGCCTAAATCTTCCCTTTTTATACATATAATTCACCCCTAAGGTAGGCCCTGTATAACCCACAGGGCAGGGTGCAATGTATTTAAAAGGCAGGACACGTATTTTTAAGTTTTACATGTCTTGATAGTGAAAAACTATCAAAGTCGTTTTTCAGTATTGCAGGCACTATGTCTACCTTAGGATAACATTGAGATTACCTTATTACATTTTATAAGTGTAATTTCCAATTGGGAACAGATCAATCTGGTGTCTCTGGATCACAATTTAAAATCACAACTTATGGTGAAGTCAGATTTTAAATTGCAATTCTGAAAATGCCACTTTTAGAAGACTGGCATTTTCTTGCTTTAGCCATTTGGTGCCTGCTGCCTGTCTCTGTTCAGTCTGGGTTGATTGACAGCTGGGCTTTGTGTATTCCCTCTAGACAGCCACATGCAAAGGGAGCTTAGGTGTGACTAGATGGGCCATCCTGGGAGATGGGAGGGAGGAGCTAGGCACAGCTTCCCACTTACACCTCAGTAGGCTGTGTCCAGTCCAAACACAAAAGGCTGCATACCCCCAGTATTAAGTCTGGAGCCAGGGCAGGAAGAAAGGACCTCTGTGCACTTCAAAGCTCTCCTTTGAAGTCTCCTCCACTCCGAAGGCATCACTGGGTATAATTACTGGACCTCTGACACCATGACTTCAGAACACTTCTGGACCTGTGGATACTCTGCCAAGAAGAAGGACAGCTGTGCTGCTGTAGGACTCTCACTCTGCTGGACTACTGCTCTTGAAGACCTGCTGCCTTGCTATGCTGACCTGCTGCCCTCTTGCCTGGAGAGAAAAAACTGGATCTGGAACCCATCTTGAATCCATGACCCCAGAGTGACTGCAAGTCTGATCTGGGCCTCAGGCACATAACAGGCTCCCCATAGCTCCTGTAACCGTCTACAATGAGCTCCTGACCCCCAAGAGGCACTTCTCAGGTCCTGGGCCCTTGGAAGTCGTTTTTGTGCTCCTGAAATCAAGCTTTTGGGCTCTTTGCAAACAGGCCCATTTGCTCCGGAACCAGGCCACTCACACAAAGGATCAGCGCGAGCCACCACAAATTTGTCTCTTCGCAAAGCAAGCATCACCACTCACAACTGCGAGGCTCCAGCCCATCAGACCGCGACGTCTGGCAACTCTTCACACCCCGCAAACCGCTGACAGCAACGCTCTCCTTGCTTCCGGCGACCTGCTTCCCTGCGAATGGGAGTCTTGGCACAATTCTTGAGTAGGTAAAACTTCACCTGGACTTGACTGGAACTGTATTTGATTGGGCGCTCGATCGCGGTCGGTTTGAACTTTTGGATTTGGCCCACTCCTGCGTGAGCAGATGTCCCAAATATGCGCTGTTTTATAGTTTAGTCTTTAAAAATTCATATCTCGGCTTATACTTATTGGATTTTTGTCATTTTGGTCTTGCTTTATTTATAACAATTAAGCTCTCTTTTCAAACCTGGTGTGGAGTCTTTTGTGGTGTTTTCACTGTTTGAAGCATTGCACAAATATTTTACACATTGCCTTTTAAGTTAAGCCTGGCTGCTCTGTGCCAAGCTACCAGAGGATGAGCACAGATTAATTTAGGGTGTGTCTGTGACTTACCCTGACTAGGATTGTGGTTCCTGCTTGGACAGGGTGCATACCTCTGCCAACCAGAAACCCAATTTCTAACATTGGCAAAGCTGGAAAATGGCATGATGACATTAGTGTAGTTACTAGTAACAACGCACCTCCACAAACCTATTTTTGTTAGTCCCATTTTTATTGTATAGTTCATGTAAATTTTACAGATCTCTAGTCTAGGTGTTTTAAGACTGTATTTTACATGCTTCTATAGTCTGGCCTTAGTGTAGATGACCGCGTGGAAGGGGAGTAATGCAGACAGTAGTAGCAGGCATGTTGGTTCCGCAACAGTCTCTATTAGGCGTTACATCGTTTCAGCATCCTTTTGACATCTATAAATACTATGAAAACAGAATGCAGAAAAGCCGTATATCATGAGTGTACATATACTATGGACTGGTCAGGTAAATAACAGGAGCATTTCCTAAACCATTTAGCGCAACTGCTGTGCAAACCGATATAATTATGTCCAGAACAGTTCTGATCAAATACTCTAGCTTAGAAAAGTCTGCATAACAGTTGTTACAATTACAATTGCTCGTTCGATGGTACTCAGTTTGAAGAACTCTGAGGAAATAAAGGCCGAGTCAGCCTTCCTCTGTTTCAATCTATTTTATTAGCCAGGAAAGTACAAAGAGATCTCTTAAGCAGTTATGCCAACAGCACAGATACCTTGCTGCCTCAGCGGGAAACAAATTATTAATTGACAGTTTGCAAGATTTGAAACATCGGCATGTAATATGAGAACTATTGTGACAATTTAAGGATTCTTCCCTGATATTATCATATTTTACAAATTCTGGTCGCAGAAAGTACCATTATAGTGTCTATGGTATCTTTTTAATGTAAAAGGGCTGACAACAAGTTACAAGAAGGCTTGAAAAGATTCAAAACGTGATAATATTGCTGATAAAAATGTAGTAGTTTAAGTTTCAATGTTATGAGGTAAAGCAAATGTGCCTTTTGAGTTAAGTGTTGACAAATAACTTAGTAATGTATATCTGTGAACTGAGACGACTCACTGAAAATAGGAGATATGAGTGCTGTGGCAGGAGGTCGCAAGATACCACCTGGATGCTTTTTGCCCAATTAAAACAGTAAATAAGGGTAATAAAAAGGACCATGCAAAGCATTTTTCTTGAAAGTACAAAAATGTATAGTTGTCCATTAGTCAAATGACAGACATTTTAGAATTCAGCTGCTACATTTCATAAAGCCAGCTTCCTGGAAAAATACAGCTATGATGCGGAATTTCAGGAAAGTACATTAAATGACCACGTTTCTCAATGATATTCATCTCAGTTGCTTCGGGACAACTATTTCCATAAAAATATAATTAAAAAAATATCAAAGATGCTGAGCAGACTCCAGGAAAATAAATGTATTCAAACAGCAACTCATAACAAAACCTTGATCAACCACAACTCCTTTCATGCTTCTCTATGCACAACTAAGAGAAACGACTGATTACATTTTCCTAGCTAAAAGAATCTCCTTTTGTTTCTTTTTACTGGTATCAAATTAGACTTTTGAGGATTTTAAGGTCATGGGATCATCTGATTTCCTTGAAGGAAACAGGTTTTGGCCCATTCGTATTTAAAATTTAGTTTATAAATGTCATCAGTGACAAAAATGAAAAATGTCTCAAGGTATAGGCTATCACAATAGGAAAACTTCAAAGGCTAATACATTGTTTGTATTACCTCAATTAACACTGTACATGAAATGAACTATACAAGAATAAACAAAGGCATATTAAAACATTTCTGTTAAACTTTCTTCAGCCTGTTACTCAACTGCATGCCACCCATGTGTTAAAAAAAGGATCTCGACAGTCGAAAAGCAATACATATTCAAAAGATTAAACACTATGTCCAATAAGACATTACTTCAACCGAAATAACATTTTTATTGGGACAGGACGGCAGTAAAAATTTCTTAAATGATTTCATTTTCGCATCAGAACAAACGTTTACACAGATCATGGTTTTACTAAGAATTTACTAAACTGTTGCCAGGAAAATGACACAATTAAAGCGTTCTAGACTCTTGGGGCAATCCCAACACACAATTTAATTCTGTTCAACTTAATAAGAGCTGCTTCCTAGAAAAGGAATAGATAGTGGTTACCTTGGTAGTAAACAATACAACATGGTGGCATACTTTATGTGTATTATCTCCCGCAGTACAGCCTTCAGTTTTGTGGCGAATATAGTAGTTAGACTCAAGGGAAATACAAATAGCTTGAGGTGTTTCAGGGTACAATTGCAAATCACAACCCACGGAGAAAGCCTGACCCAATTATTTTGTACTGATCTTCCATTCACCCACCAAGATTCCAAACGATTCCCGCTATCACCTTTTTGTGCGAATTAATTTTGACGAGAAATAGCTAAACATTATAAATAGCATTTTATGATAATGATTATACAACATTTAGGTTTTCTGTTTTTGATATGGATCAAAATGTTATAAAATAGTCTCTCTTATCTTTAGCTTTGAATTTTCTTGATGTAGCATGATGTCATATGTGAAACCACAAGCGGGAATGGTGGGTAGGGTAATTAAGGCTTGTAGTTGCCGGAACTGATTCATTCAATGTCTTCTGTGAGTTTAGATTGAAACACCTCATTTTTATTTGTGCCAGGGAAGGCAGGACACGGATATATTTTGAATTCTGAGCATATTATCTATTATTAAGAACAAAGTGCTCCATAATCTGCACAAAGCAACATATTTCAGGGTTCCTCTGAGTTTTTTCACTTTGTAGAGGCATTCCGTCTCATGACTGTATTGTCAAAATTGTCCCAGGTATCCAATACCCCCCTTATGTAAGGTTTTTAGTACTTTGTGTTATAATATATAATTGTATGAGCCTTTGTATGGAGCTTCCCGAGTTATATGGTGTTGAAATAGTCAGTTGAGAAAACTGCATTCTACAACCCCAATAGTGATTAAAAAAATTGTGAAGCTATTTAAATCTAGAACTATACTGATATATATATATATATTTTTGTCACATAATTCATTCAAATGTCCATGGTATTTAAGCAGTAATCACTTATGGTTTGTGTAAATAATGCTATATAAGTATGTACATTATATAACAAGAATATTTTAAAAACATTATAGCCCTTGGTGAACAAATTCCTACAAAGATAGACTTTGATTATGACCTCCAGATCATAAGTGATTACAGCTTAAATATCATGGCTTTAGGATGAATTATGTGACAAAATGC
This sequence comes from Calotriton arnoldi, assembly GCA_963921515.1. NCBI lineage: Eukaryota > Metazoa > Chordata > Amphibia > Caudata > Salamandridae > Calotriton > Calotriton arnoldi. The sequence continues at coordinate 506,870 of CAWUFW010004606.1, read as the reverse complement.
TGCCCTCCCACAAAATAGTTTTCTAGAAGGTGATTAGAGTTTCGTGGGCAGTCAAAATCTTGGGAGTAGGTACAAGGACAAGAGAATTTGGAACACTGACCGCAGACCGGTGCAGTCTAGAGAAACATGACTGCCACCCATTTGTGTGTGTGTATATATATATATATATATATTTTTTTTTTTTATGGGTCTGTAATAAGGTGCTCTAATGCTTTTGGGTCGTGTTCATGCTATGCATAACATTGCAAAATAAGTTCTTGCATATTGAACCGTTTCATTTGTATTTGATTATCACCTAGTTACTGTTATTGTCACATGGTAGCATACACATTCTGTGATATAGATCAATGTACTTTGCACTCATTATAATCACCACTTTATGCCTCTTAAAAATGGTCTACGAGTCGGAACCAGACTACTTCTCAAACTATTTTCTGTCATTACTGTAGAGACACACCTCTGATGATGCAAACATTCTTAATGCCTGCAGTGTTTGCCTTAGTAACCAAATTCACCATGGTCATTTGATTTACGTTGACTAAGCATGAAAACATCAAAAACTGTTTTTAGAAATGCAACCTCTCTTAGTTGATAATACTACATTGAGAATTTACAACTGGAGTGTTCCTTTTTCATAGTTTCAAAAAGATGCAACATATTTTCCTCTGTGTAATTTAAATGTACTCAATAATAACTTAACTACATTTAAATAGGTTGGTTGTATTATAAAATAAATATTTGAGCCTCCCAACTAAGTCATCCTTGTTGACTGAATAACACCAGTGATGCTTAGCTTAATTCTGTATCATCTGCGTTCTTGGTATTTACGGTCATCTTTTCCTTTGATCTACCCTTCTATTTTTATCTAAAATAAAAGTAAAAAGCCTAACCGTATACTAAAACAGGTTCAACTGGCTTTGATGGTGATGTGAACATATATTTTCAGACATTCAAACCAAACCCTACACCAAAATTATTATCCTTTCCTTTTCCCGCTGAAGAACTTGAGTGCTCCTTGAATGCATGTACAAAATGAACCACTACTTTTTCCACTGTTTGCAATAATCTTTACTTGGTGACATCACGTTACAACCACAAATGTAAGGTGGTATTTATTTTACTTCTCTCCCGAAAGGCGTATTTCATAACTAGAGCTAAACTTTCAATAAACACTTGCTAATGACTAAAGGAAGATGAAGGAATTCGGATATCTGCTTATGCATCTTTGTTACATGCTGATATGTATTCGTCAGCATTTAGAGCACCTCCGTGTCACAGGCTCACCTTGATATTAAGGCACAAATATTCATAATAATTTTTTAAGTGGTCTGAATGTGACTTACAGTGTGTCAATTATTACACGAATCTCTCTAACAGGAAAATCACTCCCGCAATTTTAAACATTTTTATACAAGTACGTGTATGTGTTACTTGACCACATGCTTACCTATGAATCAGTGATTTAAAAGTAGAAAAAATTTAGGAGCAAGTCAAGGACACCTTTAGAGACTTGTGAGTGCAAATACAAAAGGCAGATTAGAGAACAAAGACAAGTCTAATAATTTTCTAGAATGCAAGACAATATAGCATGAGAGCAGACTTGCAATTTTCAAATGTCTTTTCAATCATTCTTACTACAGATTATACTAAAAATTCAATTTAATTTAGGCCCCAAGATAGTGCTGAGCATTACCATGATCAGTAGAATCTGCTTGATGGGTTATTTGATCAAGCAACAGGCCAGTGCCCCGCCACCACATCGCCAAACCTCACCGCCTGCCGCCCGTCAGATTATGAGTTTTCTCGTTGTCTGGTGGGCAATCCTTTGGCGTTCCCACGGCAGTACCTATTAAAAAGGCACTGCAATGGAAACGTCAAAGACCGTTCCTGCACAGCATGGACTGTGCAGTCCATGTCATGCAGAAAAGGGAGTGAATGCAGACAGGGAGGCCCTCAGACCGCCGTGCCACCGCCAGGTATCATGGATCCCTGGCAGTTGTGGCGGTTCTATGGCAGTCCGATTGCCGTAGTTGTAATATGGCAGTCGGACCCCTGGTGCGTTGGTCCCACACCGCCACCACACCTCAACCGCAAGTTCGGCGGTCCTATGGACCACCAAACTCGTATTAAGGCCCTAAGTATTAAAAGTATGAATTGCACATGTCATAATGTAACATCCCAAGAGTTTTATATAAATAATTAACAAAAACTTTGGGCTACATAAACTGTACCTAGATGCAATGGACACAAGCGGCGCCTTGTGTTAAACAAACAGCAATATAATTTAAATCTAAATATCAACATAAGAACCACTGCAAACTGACAAAAATTACACAAAATGCCCAAAATGTTTAGGATGGGCTTGTTTATCACAGCGAGAGCCATGCAAATGAGTACCTTCTGCATAACTGAAGTCGACTGCTGGCAGGATATCCCCATTAGTGTAGCACATTGCCAACTTCCAGCCACAACCATACTTTTTTCAACTTACATCTCGTCAGGAACATAAACTTTAAACAAAATATCTCAGAATGGACAACCCAGTGGAATAAGCAGCTCAGTGGACCATAATCATAAGAAATGCCATAAAGAGGCCTGCATAGATGCTCAAAGCTACCAGCTTACTGAAAACCATAAACTGTGTGCCACTTCTTCACTGCTAAGCTTTACGTTGTACAACACGCTGCTGAGCACTGCATTACACCACTAAGCACTGCGTTGTATAACACAATAACCACACCACAGTGGTCCTCACGAATGACATGGAAACACTTGCTACAGAGGATCAAAACAAAGCGTGTGCTCTTCCAACCAGACACCCTACACGCTGTGGCATGCTGCCCATGTAGGCAAGCGCTTCAGTGTCCTCAAACAGGTAACAAGCACAATATAAACGTTGCAATATAATATAATGGGCAGTGCTGTACTGTGCTCTGCCATGTGGCTCAAAACAGTATAATTGAGGTGGAGAGACACTTGCTTATAAAGTTTAATCTTTAAATCAGAAATACAGTGTAGCACAACTATTCAAAACTGACAGTTAAAGCAAAATCCCATTAATAGTTAAAACTCGGTAGACGTGTAATAATACTCCAAACTAAATCGCTGAGCCCTGGACTACATAAAGCAGAGAACACAATCAGGTTTGGTGAGTTTCTGCAGGCTCAATAAGCCACAGTGATGTGTCCCGTCTCAGTAAATTAGGCTGAGTAACAAGAAGAGACACGGTGCACAGCAAAGCAGACCTTCTTGGGCCTTGTATATACATCAGCGATGATTTAAACACATTACACTGAGGCAGTACATTCAGATATTTGAATTGTTAGATCATCCGTTCACTCCAGAGCTACGGAGGCTGCCAACTGCCAAAAAAGTACACACATCAAAATATGTTACCTTTGTTCAAACAATGCTGCTGTTCATTATATAACAGAAACTGTCAGAGTTAATCTCTCAAGAGCCCAGATCTGGTAAATTCTTGGAGCAGAGGTGGCTGGAAATGGTTTGAGGCAAAACTGAAGCATATTGTTTGAGTAAACCTCAGAGGCAAACCGAAGCACAAAGGTGAAGCTTTTGCATCACTGTCTAGAGAGTGTTTGCATTTATAAGCACCAATAGTTGACAATCATCACTAGAGTGGAAACAAAACAAGACACTGTAGTCTGGCCGTCTGAAAGGCCTCAGTACACGTTTGTTAAATTTCCTAAGGGAAAAAACTAGCAGCCCGTAAAATGTTTGGTGTAGAAGGAGTTACGCTGTTACTAAGGGCTGTGCGCTGCTGTTGGGGCTCGCAACCCATGGTTTAAATTAAGGGAATCTGCGATACATGTAAATATAATACTGCCCTAGCACATTTCAAGACCTGCACACGGACACAACATGCAAAGTTGAATAATTAATGTCATCACTGTCTATAATAAACATGCAAATGCTGATTTATTCTTTCCCCACAGTTTTCTTTATCCTCAAGACGGTATGCCATGAAATTAAACCATTTGGAGGCACTATTCTGTTTTGCCCCAGGGTACATTTAAAAAAAAAAAAAAAGGAAAGGAATCTAACAGGATTTCCTGATTGGTCTCTGATCTAACTTTAGGGTGTTATTCATTACAATGGATGAATCCACCCGTACAGGGATTGCCACCGTAACCACGCTGCAGTGCCGATAGCCCTGCCAAGGATGTGCGGCACTCAACTGGCACAGCTTTCTTGTCAGTTAGACCTCAGGCAGTTGGTTTGTTGTGGTTCCGTAAAATCATAGTTATTGTCTTTTCCCAGGACCTTTATGAGCTGTCGGCATTATCCCAAAAGACTGTCACAGTGCCACGACTGCAGGCAGTCTGTCGCGCGTTGTTTCAGGCTCTCCATAGGGGTTAGACAATTGTCACATACGCAGATGTACATTGTGTCAAACTGTGTTTTAGTGCACAGATACTGTACATCTTAACTCATACAATTGAAATTTTCTTTTTAAAAAATGCCAAAATAAAAGAGTTTTTAAGGGGAACTCTCAAAGACATTGTCCTACTTTGCATGATAGTTTCTACTGTTACACTGCAAAGTCTGCACTTACATAAAATGCTGCAGAAGTTCCTGCCAACTTGATGTTACAAGAAAAGACACTTTTGCATTATTCAAAATAATCAGCATTCATTTCAGTTCGGGGATTTGTACTTATCTTGTTACACTATGGTGAATTCTAGACAAAGCCTCTAAATTTACTTAGAACTAGTGATTCAACTGTGCACCACATTTTGATGTTTCCATCTGAAGAATGAAGACGTGCTTATCTTCAGAGAGTGACCTCATATTACACAGTCTGAGAAACTACTATGGTACACTTCCTGTCCCTTAAAAATGTTATTCACTTTTGAGTAAACCCGAATACATTTTGGCTAAATTTAGTTATATTTCAATATAGTTCATTTCAATATTATCTTGTTCCACACCATCACATATCTCATTTTCCGATTTACCCAAAATTAAATAATAAAATTAATTGTTAGTTATACAAACGACCGAATCTTTTCAACATCCAGTGTGATGTCTTCGCACAATAAAAATGAAGAAGACGTCTATGCACAAGTTTGCAGTTTAAATAAAATAGCATCATTTTTTAAAAACATTTTGTCTATGAGACAAATGCTTTTCTGAGCCATAAACTCACTTTTCAAAGTGAAAAAGAGAGCGGGCGCCTTTATATGAAGTACAGGTATACCCACTATCTGTCTTCGGAGTTCGCTGAGGTGTAGTAGGACACACCATATTGTAAAACACAAGCAGACCCATAAAAAAATGCTAAAATGTGTGAGTTGTGTAGGTTGAAGGATTTAAAGGACATGCAAGGAAACCCATTCCTAATAAGAGCAATAATCTCCAAAAACTTTGCTACATGAACTTGACCTTCAATCTTTTTCGAAAAATATCTTCAAAATTAAAGAAATGTTATTGTGTTTTGCACTTTGACTGCATTTGATCATTCATAAGACGCAGCCTATCTACCCAAGCGAATCCAACTCAGATTCTATCAATACTTACTGTATTTGCTGGGACGAGTAAAGATGGTTACCATGAGAAAACATGACTCTTTTTCATGAAACTTTAAGTAGGAAATTTAATGGCCATATCGGTTTGACTAAGGATTGAATGTTTAAGTTGGCAGCCTAAAAGCTGAAGATTTTAAACTTGAAAAGACCCCCAAATTGGCACACTTGTAACAAAACGTATAGTTACCCACTGAAACGGGTCTACTGCAACCTTGAGCAGAAAGTGTTACTTGAATTTAGAAGCAACCATCAGCTCTGTAACTGTTAAAAAAGGCATCCTCCATAACTTCAAGGCCTCAGAGACTCCACCTTTGCCTCCAAGCAGGTAAGCGTAAGCGGACCTGTTCCAGGAAGGCTTAGCCTCTTTAACAAGGATGTGGAAGACAGGGCTCCAATGCATTTAATCAGTGGCACCTTAGGATCCCAAACCAGTGCTAAATCATACAGAGTGCAAGTGTTTGTGCCAGTGTTCTGTGCAAATGTGTATTTACCATGATATGTACCTTAAATAAAGAATTAGCAAGTAGGTCTCTCGTAGCCTGGTGGTGAGGGGCTGGGTGATTTAAGTATAGTCTTTCGAGCCAGGAGACTCCATTTCTTGTCCTGGGTTGGTTGGGACACATGGAGCGCACCCTGTTTCTCTACACCTCAGATATCTAAACCATTAATTTGCAAAACGTAGACATGAGATATTGCTATGAAATGCACAGAGTAAATTCAGGAAATTAAGGGACTTGAGAGCTCGTTCTTGGCTGAACATAGCAACCGCTGGGATTACTGCGTATATTCTTCTCGCTTCGATTTAACTCAGACGGAGCACATGTACATAATATGCAAGCACTTAATGAGAAATAATGAGAAAAACATGGTTTTGCGAGAACAATGTTTCACTTGACTAGAACTAGGCACGTTTACCTGACCTTATTTCTAGGTTGGCACTGGCAGCATACTCGAAGTCTCTGAAGCGGGGTTTCCTCGTGGAAAGTGCTCCAGTGAGCAAATTATCCAAAATATGGCCCACCCTAAAGACTTTCCTACTAACTGCACATTAAAAATATCAGAAGTCCAAATATTATTTCTGTCTCAGTTCTCCTTTATTCCAAACTTTTTCACAGAACTGAGACAACTTGAGCCGCGAATGCCTATCAGACTTTCCCAAAGGGGCACTTTTTCATTTTACTTGCAGATATTGCAGCTTGAGCAGTTCGCAGTGGGTTTGTTTTTTGTGAATAATACCAACAGCAGTCCAAATTATACCTTTGGTTTGCACGACTCGAATATATGTGTTCTTCTAAGCACAAGCTGGTGTACAGAAGACATACATTTTAGGAGTTTTTCAGATAAAACAAAATTGATATTTACAGAGAAAATGTCATTTGATAAATTTTCTAAACCCTCAAAATTCAATTTTTGTAAAAGACATTTTTAATTCCATATCCCTGATGTTTAAAATATCCCATGCTTAACACGCATCTTTTACATTGTATACCATGACATTTCTAGTACGTTCCTCGTCTTTGCTGTGTTGTTAATCACTTTTAACCCTGCAGCCATGACGAGTTGAACACTCACTCTCAGTTTCTCAGTATTTATTTTTCTATTTTCTTCTATGTTTCCCATTCTTTCCCGTCCTCACTAAGGCTCACCATGCTCTGCTCCGTTGCAATTAAAGATCCATTTCTTAAATAAAGTCTCCTCTTTCCTGCTGAAGGGACCTGTAATCCCTCCATTTCTTGCCATATTCTCCAATGCCTGATCTGTACATCATTTCCTTGTTTCTCTTCAGCCAGCTTTTCATCCTTGTCACACCAGATAGTTTTGTCACTCACTCTTCCAGCCCCACTCTGAAACCGGTATCGCTTTACTATGGCTTGTCTTGTGCAGATGCAAAAGGAAACACTGGTGTGAAAGGGCCATGTGCCAATGTCCAGATACAAATTCTAAGCTGACTGCATATCCTCTTCAGGGGCCCAGTTGCTGGACGGCCACATGCAGATCCTCGTGCCAGATCCCCTTGCGACACTTCTCCTGTCCAGCTTGCCTGCAGACCTCTACCCTCAGCTGGCAGTCTACCTGCTGCCCTCTCTTTGTGCCTCCTCTATTCGTTTCTTGCTCCGTTTTGCCCCTTCTGCTTGTTTTGCTGCCCTCTGTTTTGCCTTTAACTGCCCTTTGTTTTGCTCTATTCTGCTCGTTTTGCCTTTTCTGTTTGTTTTTCTGCCCTCTGTTTTGCCTTTTCTGCTTGTTTTTCTGCCCTCTGTTTTTCCCTCTTCTGCTCTATTTTGCCGTTTCTGCTCGTTTTTCTGCCCTCGTTTTTGCCTTTTCTGCTCATTTTTCTGCCCTCCATTTTGCCTTTTCTGCTAGTTTCTTCCCTCTTCCCGCTGTTTCCTCAAGACTTGGCTTTACGACAGAGACCTCGCACCCCAGTGCCCAGATTCCCCCAGGGGTGACAGTGTAGCGCTCTACAAATGCTGACTGATTGATTGAAATAGGTGCAACACCAAGGATGCAAGTGACTTTATACACTAGTGCTCACTGATCTCCAGTCACAGGGGCCAAAAGAAAGAAGGGGATAAGCTGAAGTGCACGGAAAAAGCAGCCATTCAGAACCATGAAGTAATTGTATGTCAACGCGAAGCACCATTTGAAACAACCCAATAAGGACACCCCATAGGTCTGTGCCTCCAGCATCAGCAACATGCTGACAGTTACCAGTTTTCCACCTGGTGGCCCAAACTAAGAAGGTTTAGCATATGTGTCTTCTAAGGCAATGGGAGAGATGCCAATTCCAGAAGCACAACACACAAATCCAACAGGCTTGCCTCCAATAATGACTAGGGGTTAGACTGGTTGTTAAAGGCCCTGAAACCAAGTTGTAGGCCAAAGTCAATGGTGAAGAAATATGACAAGAGAGAGAGCCCTGAGTGCTAGAGTATAGCTGAAGCCTTGAACCCAAGGGCACAGCCCAAGGTAGAAGGGCAATAAGGCTATTAAAACATTCCACCCACTAAGGGTAAAATGTTCTAAATTAAAAGAGGAGAAACAGAAAGACAAGTATTGGAATGTTGGAGAACAAGGTCTACTCCAGCCATTATTGGCGCGGTCACTCCACAATCGCCAATGAAGTACTTAACATTTCAATGTTTTCATGTTTTTCATTCCCTTTCACACAACTTTGAGTTCATATCAGGCTCAGTATGCCCCATCAACCACTGGGCTCATGAAGGAAAGAAATCATATATTGAAACTCCTCTTTGGTGGTTTTATGCCACTAAGTCTCGATTCATCCTTCTCCATTTCATGTATCTGTGTTGAAATGTATCAAGGTCTCACAAACTTTGTTAGTATTCTTTTCTCCTCGTGATCTTTAAGTGCACTCTGCAGCATCTGTACAGTTATCTATAAAGGCAAAAAAATTACAACTCACCCCAAAAAAAAACTTTCTAATGGGTTGGAGCAGCATTGGCATGTGTGCACGTTTGAATATAATTGTTATCCATATACCATAAATATATTAATACTATGACCCTGATTATAAGTGCCACGAAGGGGGGGTGGGTGAGATAAGTATTTCATCTAGTGAAATCCAGTACCCAGGGGTTTAGAATTCATCTGGTATTATAATAGCCTCCAAATATGGGTTTTGCTCTCAAAATAGGGCCTAGCATGCAGATGTGGATGCCTTCTGTGATAAAATCTGCATCTTCTGCTTCATACCAGGCTTTAACCTCTGGTATGTTTAACCTGCAGAAATGTACCTGGGGAAATTGGCTGGGTGCATACAACTTCACACAGGGATCAGAATTATCTGGTCCACTCGTAATCAGGACCGGAGATATGCTCAATGTGCCAAAAGCTATGCCATTCAAGGTAGTCTTTACAACAACAATGCCAGATACTGCACACTCCCTCGCTGGCTATCAAATTTTTCAACACCGATTGAATTATACCTCAAACCACACGACTGTTTTGTGTCTTAGACCTGCACTATTACGGCATTTTTCCTGCTTCCACATACTTCTTCTACAATATGTGGGTTCTTCACATGTAACTACATACAGGCATAACATAGGCAATAGTGGAGTATGTGCAACTTAGCTGCAAAAAAAAGCAGGTCTGCATAATACAAAATCAGGCGCACTAACTTTCTAGCAAATGTATATGGACGAAGTCCCTCTTTCTGTGGGGTGGGGATGGGACACAGACAAGAAAACATGCAACATCCAGAAGCCCAGAAGTGAGAGGAAGAAATTATTTCAACCACACCAGGATATTGTTGATCTAGCTAATCCTGGAGTGTCACATCACCACATCCAATATAAAAGAAGAAAATGAAAGCAAAGGAACCAGTCGTTTTTGCTGGACCTATTCCAAATGTGTTTGAAAGGTAGCTCAGTTGGCAAGCAGAATTCTGTTTTGTCCATGTTGGTCACATAACTTTGACAGCCTTCAAGGATGAGAAAGCGCACACACCCCAATAAACACTCTGTTACCACAAAGAGAAGATTTTAGGTTTCTTAAACATTTTGTGGTGCAATAAATTAATTTATGCCCAACAATATCATATAAGAGATAGAAAAACCTTGTGAGTATGGCCCCAGTTGTTGTCGTCTGTAAAGTTTATTGAAAATAGTTAATAAATGGTGTTCTGGACTACACGTTTTTGTTGTCACACCACAGACAACAAAAAACGTGTAGTCCATTTATGACTTATTTTCAAAAAACTTTACAGAAGACAACAACTGGGGTCATACTCACAAAGTCTACTTATTGCGATAACATCTCACTGATGAGATTTCACCTCTTTTTTTCTTTTTACAAACCCCTTTGCTATTAATTAGTTTACAAGAAACAGAATGCAATAACACCTACATTCAAATCAGAGGGCAATATACTAATTGATAGCATTGTTGAGGGAGGGGGTCATCATGACTCACTCAAGAATTTGCCTCTTGTAAATCATGACCATTCCTACCACACCTCAATGGTAATAGCTATATTACACTCTGCACATAGACTATGTTTAATTTGTAACAGTTAGCTGTGGAATATGACCCATTTAGCATCAAGTGGTTCTGGTGATGTCAGAGAGCACACAGCCGAATGCCAAATGGTTTGCAAATGTTAACGGAACTTGGAGATGACACTATAGGTCCGTTTTGCACATGTTACTGATTATGTATTATTTATATCACTTGTTTACTTTGGGGTAGGTAACTAGAAACAGATTTTTAATTCAAGTGCAGCTAACAAAGGCAGTGATTGGAATTAGAATTCTTTGGTTTTCTTTATCTTTCAAGGTTTGTTTACCAATAAATTGTTGATAAAACAATGGCCAGAGGTGAGCGCTGCTTTATTTATGTGAAGACTGTATGCCTATTGTGTTTACTGCAATGTTCTGAATTTACTGCATTTGCCACAAACTTTGCAGATTGCACACAAACAGATTCTAGCTTCACTGGATGAAAATAATACTGCCAAGGAATATGCCACATAATTTGAGTTTTTCTGCATAATTTAGAAAACCTTATATTTGGTCTTCCATGCTGCATAGTCCTAGTAGAACAGACAATGGTAAAGCTCTGCAGTGTGCTTGGGGGCCTGTCATTATGATAATGAAATCCATATGTCGTAGGAAACAGAACTTTTTTCTATAATACACGGTTCCCTGTGAAAGCTGTTTTTTTAAACCACTGCATTTTGTATAATAAAATCACACAAACATGCTATATATATATATATATATATATATATATATATATATATATATATATATATATATATTTTCATCCAAAAAGCATCCACATTTGAAGACGCACTCAGCTTCAGGCGATTCCTGAACGTACAGGATTCTTTATTGAGGCAGCTCAGCGTGCACAGCCAGGTAATAAAACACACAACCACTGCATTTTGTATAATAAAATCACACAAACATGCTATATATATATATATATATATATATATATATATATATATATATATACATATATATATGTCATAACAGTGCAATACCTCATTGAGGATATACTATATATATTTAAAGTGACATTATTGTTACGTGTTGAAAGAATGCAAAAGCTAATCGTACCAAGAAGATCGATGGGAGAAAAAGCTCCATCCGCCAATCAATGGGCCCTATTTTTTAATTTGTGACTCCTCTGTGGGACCAACCGTCGAATATACCTAACTTTTCAACCACTTCATGACCACCCAGAGCATCTCATTAAAATCTAATTTCTCAAAAACGGCTGAAAGGATTTAATCCAAATAATGAAAGCATGGTTGCAGAGAAAAATTCTACGTTTCTGACAAATTTGGTGTAATTTAATTCAGCCATTTTTTCTGTATCGCTTCCCACATTTTCCTAGGGAATTAATATGGGAAATCAATATTCTGGGATTCCCCTGTTTTTCTTGGCCCCTGATTGATGGATCACCCCAAACTTTTCCTGGAAAGAACTGAGGAGGATGAATTTTTTTGAGGGAATGTTTTCTGAAGATTCATCAAATGGTGCCAAAGTTATATGCAAAACAAAAAACGCTCTTCCTACGGAAACTCTTACCTAACTATAACCACCACTGTGAAGAGAGTGAGCGTGAAAGAGTATGTATGTGTGCCTCTGCCTATCTGGTAAGATTTCCCAATCGTTCATTTCTTTCTGATTACCCAGGCATCCCTCCAAGGTTAAACAAGTGTTGCGAAAGAACCAGCACCAATGGATATGTACATAATCCAGCATAACATTAACGTGGAAAGGTCATGCTTGAGGGTCAATAAATAACATTACACAATAATAAACACAAAGTAAAATATTGCAAAGATTGCGACGGGCAAACATTATATTTGTACACTTCCCCAGTAATCAATTACTGTGTTTTTGTGATTGTGTTGCCCAGTGGCTCAAGGTAAGGCAAAGAGGCAGAGAAGGTGGCTCTTTCAGGCCTCCATTTTGCACATAGGCAGGGATTAAATCTACATCAATTCCAGGAAGATGTCTATCCTATCGAGGTGTGCTACGAGGGAGAAGGACATGAATCTTGAGGCTGATCAGTATCATGAGGGAGCATAAAAGCAATGCTAAAATTGTGAGCGTAGAGATTAGTTAGGAGTGCAAATTAAGGTAGTTTGAGTGTGATGCGAGAGCTATGCAATAGATATATCTCTGTATCCAATCTGGATTACTTTGTGTAAACGTAATTTATTTTTAGATGTTTGTTTGTATAATACTCACAATGCCAAAATTCCACTTTAGTCACATTGAAAAATACAGCGGGTTGGGGGACTCATGAATGGCGGTGGGGACAATTGCGGGAGAGTCAGAAGTGTAAATTCTAAATTTGCATTGGCAGATGTGCATCTTCAAAGGCCATCTTAACTTCAAACATTCAGCCCCTTCTGGAGCGCCTATAACATGCCTCAGAACTCTGTTATAAATGAAAGACTTAGACGTGGAGTGCTGATAAAAAAAATGTAATTAAGAATCAAAGATGGCATCATTTAAACACTCTCAATGCCTAAAATGATGCTGTGGTCTGAACTCCACACTAGGCCACATTACAAGGAGCTCATTTTTTTTATACTAAGGCACAAAATCCAAATTTAGAGCTACCTGACCAAACATTTTAACATTGTTTTAAATTTAAGTGGGGCAAAGTCCCTCTCCTGAATGCTGTTATCTTTGTTGAAACTTCCTGCTCCTATTTGAGTATTTTACGGAGTAGATTCCATTAAGACTCGCTAGATAAACATCTAAGAGCTTTTAGAATTAAATGCCACAGTGCCGGCACATGGAAGGCTTGTATTGTAAGGACTGCCCCGGACGTAGAATGTTATACCATGGAGCTAGTAAGGTAAACGCGATCTGGCTGGTTGAGAGTCATGAGATATGCAGTTTATTATTAGTGGTCTCAAGTGAGTGTGGGGCAACAAAAATACCTCGCTATATTCTGCCAAGACAATGAGAATAATGGTCGTACCTTACACTATCAGGTGCACATAAAGGCTATTTATAGACAATGAGATATTGTTATGATTTACTTAGAGATGTCTTATATTAACAGGTGTGTTGTCATTCTAGCTATCAGCCTCATTATATCCATGCAGGGATCCAAACGATTAACAGCCACATTAAACTATGCACAAATTCTCCAAGGGAAATAACACACTGAGGAGAGATTTCGATTTTAAAAGTTCTAATCTGAAGTGCACACAATGTGTTAAAAGCAGTATGAGAATTTATGCTGATCCCTGCAGGAAAAAGAGCTTTAATAACAGCAAGGAAAGTTAAATAAAAATAACTAATTCAACAGGGCCTTTCTTCCTCAGGCCACAGGCTCGTTTATAAACAAAGCAAAAAAAGTTGGCGGTTTGGTCACAAAAATCAGCTCTGAACGCTATTTAGAGTTAGAAGCTACCAATTACCCCTCTCTGTTCTTCTAAAGTATTATATGGCATTCTGTCAGTCGTTGAAAAGGAAAGTAAGGGGGGGAGACAGGGTGCGAGGGAGGAGGGTGGGGGTTAGGAAGGAGGGACGGAGTCCTAGATCGAGAGTAAAAAAGTTTCCTCCTTGTAAAACTGAATCCAGTGTAAGGCAATCCTGGTAGCTCGGCAAGTACTAGAAACGTTCCATTTTAAGGACTTTCGCAGGACAGTTCTGTTCATCTCCAAATGTTCAACCTTTTACTATGTCCTCTGACTTGGTTGTGTTGTGTGCTTGGCACTCTTGTGTGTGCTTGGCATTCTAGTATCTGCTTGGCACTCTCCTGTGTGCTTGGCATTGTTTTGTGGTAGTTGGAGCGATGTGAATTGTTCTGTTGCTGAAGCTACTCGACTGAACTAAACATGGTTTGCACCAAATTGTGTTCCTCTTCTTCATTTTCAATATAAATTCTGCTTTTTTACAGTTTCATTTATGATATGCCAAATTCTGCCTCACGAATGTCCTGGGTGCTCCAGGCAATTTCCAGCACTCTATAAAATGTTACAAAATTATGCATACATTTCTGAGAAGCATGCGGCAACGATTAACACGTGCTGCCATTTGTGTTTTTCAAGACTAGGTAAAGGACTCCAGAAGACAGCAAACGTCTCATTCTGTCAATCGGTAGAAATATCTCCACTGTGGTATTCTGGTGCACGGAGCTGCACACCTGGCCATCCCAAAGTGTAATCAAAGTGAGAGAGGGCAGTCAAGCTTTTCTACTCTCCACATGCCTGAACTGGGAAGAAAACATTAACAACTTCTGCATTGTCTCTTTCGATTTTGGTGTTGTTTGCATAATTCCTTCAGACATGTCTGTAAGGTAAAATGCTTTATATGAGATGTTGTTTTCTGGGTTATGAAAAGGAAGGAGCAAGTCCCACAATTGGATAGCAACTTTTCACGAAAAAGGAAATGTCTTAGGCTTTCTTAATTTTGTTACATGCACAGCAGTCAGAGGCTGATGAGAAATCACTCCATTCTCTTCAACATGTTATTGCTCCTTTGTAGGTGCCAGTGTAGTGGGTCCCTTCTGTAAACTAACCTCAGATGCTGTTGTGTTAGCGTGGTGACGGAGCTTCATATGTCCTGTCCCAGTGCCCATGGACAGGGTTTGTTCTTGTGCCAGGGTTTGACTTCAGATTCCAGTTGGGGATAAGTGGAAGCTTTATTAATCAAATAATTTTATAGAAATAGGTATTTCCACATGATGTTTTCTGTGATAACTGTTATACGCTACCAGCGCAAATGCAGCAGGAATATACAATAAAATCATCACTGTATTTACATATCATAATTGAGAAAACCGATTTCTGGAGCCAGGCTACTAAGTAAATAGTAAATAGACTAATGCGGTTCTGTGTAAAAATTTCAAATGCGGAAAAATGGCATTTGCCAATGTGGCCATTACTGATAATCGACCTCTAATGTGACATGTAACCACAGACCTTGTACACCGTGGACCCTGGTGGAATATCAACTAATTGTCTTTTGAGAAAATTAGATTTCCAACTCGCGTACTATAGTGGAACGCAAAGTGTACTAGGGGCCAAATTGAGAATTGTGGACCAAGATCCCCCAAATTCTAATACTAGATGGCCCACTTAACCAAATTGTGCGATCCTGGGAGAAAAAAAAATTTCAACTGCATGTCGCTTTCTTTAGCCAGCAAAATGATCATTAATCAGAAGCAGACTAATCCTTTACATTAACTATTTATAAACTACAATAAAAAACAAACTAGAGTGTGAAATCAGGCATATAGGATACACTATGGTTAATGCAACTAAATTGTGGCATGCACTCGAATGATGGCCCCGGCTTATTGTAAAAAAGCTAAAGCGGGAGCGAATGATGTAAATAGGACAATGAACAAAGCTCTCCCACACATAATGTAAAGGGACCACTCTGAAATGTAGCCAGCGAATGTAAAGTTTGTTTCCTGTACGCCAAGAATAATGCAACTGAATGATCTGCTTTCACATTTCTTCTTTCCTCCACCTGACCGGTGCACCTGTTTGTCAGTTGCCCAACAAGTCGCATTTGTTTTCAAGAACTAGTGTTTCCTGAAGAAAAGAAAATGCTGCCCGATTTTCCATTGAGGAACCAAAGTTGTAAAGCAAAACAATGAGATAGTAATTTTCCTCCTAAAAAGTTGAGGACTACCATCACCTTCCTTGTTTTTCAACCGGCTCCGCCGCGTTCACCTTCCCTGGCACTCCACGTTCTCTTCACTGGCAGCAAGGAGAACAGAGCTAGAAAACCTTATAGTCTGTTTCCTTCGAAGAAAAAAGGCTTGGAGCTTAGGGAACGAGATTTGTTTATAATCAAAGTGATCATGGACGAAACTTTTTTTCTAATGAAGGCAGAAAAAACTCATTTAAACAACAAATGTACCTGTCTTCCCAGCAACACAGAATGCGACACCTGCTGTGTGTGTGAGGCTTGCTGTAAGGCATGCTGCCTGCCCAACTCCCAGTTCTGGAAGGGACAGCAAGTTAAGTCGATGGGCAAACTTGTACAAAAGGGGGGTGCAACTTAAGTACTCTAATCTACTCCACACACGCTTACAGAGGGGCAGTACCCACAGATGAGCATATGGAGCTCAATAGTGTTAGAAACATCATTTAATGCAGATTTGTCTGCATTAAATTGATTTTAGTTCTTTGAATCAGGGCTGAATTCATTTATACAGTGATGATGTTTCCCACCGCACCCTCTCCGAGCCAGGGTGCCTCGATGGCAAGGCCTGAGGTATGTGGAGCGGAGAGCAGCGTCTGAATACTGAGTGAAACACAGAGCCTTGGCATGCACCGGTCCTAGCAGCGTGCCCCTGGCATCCATAGGGAACCTGCTATTTTATGAAAGAACTCACTGATTTGGCAAGTCATGTATGGTCCCCACCTCCCAGCATGGTACTAAATCAGTTGGTCAAACATAAAAAGCAGCTTTGATTTTTCTCTTATATTTTCAGATTAATTTATTGCAGCTTTATTCCCTCCTCACAAAGGAGTTCTTTTTGCCAAACATCCAGAATCTCTCAGTTTTACATTCGAGGTGACAGTGATGACGCATAGTGGTCTCACCAGGTGTGACGTCAACTGTTGAGTATAAATAGTAATAAATAGCTGCTTTTATAACAAACCGCCCTAAGATGAAGAGTCCCGAATAGGCCTACTCTTCAACCAGAACTCAAACTCTGGAAACCACAGAGCGCAGCACTTTGGATTACAGTGTTTGCTTGGGAAAGGAGGGCTCTTTTTAGAGACTTTTAGAACATACATTGTGCAATAAAAAATGATGATGATGCATTTTTCAATTTCATACGGAGTCTGGAAGTAAGTTAATTTAATTTATTTCAAAGTTTGCTCACTGGATTTGTATGGTAAGCAGGCTTAGCTTTTGTGGTGGTGCCTGACCTCAGTTCCGGTCTCTGGACATGGATTCAGAGTGCCTAGAAGCAGAAATGCAGCCAGCATAAAGGGTCGCACTGAAAAGTGTGCATCCACGTTTTTGTACCAAAGTGTGTCATGAGACGTCTGAGGTGCGATCATGGGGCTACGGCTGCACGGTCGCCCTTCCTGTGCCAAAAACGCATCCTGACTACCGCACTAGCTGTCCCGTGGAAACTAAATAAAGCGAAAGCAAACAGCAAATGGAAAGTCGAATGAATGAAAGGCCTCATTTTACACTCATTTCAGAAGGTGACTATCCGTCTGTTCGCGCCAACACGTCGAGCACAAGGACAGGGCCTACCCGACCCGGGCAGCATTTCCTCACAGAGTCCCTGTACTCGTGTCCCCAAGAAACACCACTCTAGCCCCGCACTGCGTGTTCTCTGCTGGGCCGACATTTTACCCCTGATAATCTGCATGATGGCAGAGTTTATGAAGACGGCAGCTTGCCAAGGGCCCTGGAAGATCCCTACAGGTTTACCTCCCTACCCAGGGCATTGCTTTGACTAAATAAGGATATGTTTCACGTGCCTGGCACGCCACCAAAATACAAAAGAAAGGGACGGCCAGTGTCGAGAAATCTCCCCAAATGTATTCAGAGTTATCCTTCGTAGAATAAAACGGGCGTACTAAAGCTTTATGCAAGGGGGAAAGTTTTTCTACCTCATCTCACCGTGAAGTCCCCCAGGCCCGACTCCCACACACCCTGTGGACAGGAGACCGCAAACGGAGAGGCACCTGTACACTGTACGGGCACATCTAACCTGGTGATCTAGCGCCTTAGACGCCAGACTCTACTAAAGTGCACTTCGAGTGCTCAAGGTGCACAGCCATGTTTGTATCCGGGTCTTTATAATACGGAGGCGCGTGAAATAAACTCCCAGCACTTAAAGAGTACAGGCACATCTAAGTTTTGCATTTAGTTCTTTAGTATACAGGCGCTTGAGGCGACCTCTTGTACGGGTAAATCTGAACTTGCATTTGGTGTTTTAAAATGTACAAGCACTTGAAGCGACCTTCCAGCACCTAAAATGTGCATGCCCATCTAAATAAACTAGTTCCTGACATAAATGTATATCTCTTGGAGTGTACAGGCCAGAATCAAGTGGCCTCTTGGTGGTTAAAATGCCCTCAATGGCTTCAAAAGTACAGGCAGGTCACACATACTCTTTTGGGGCTTAAGATATACAGGTACGTCTAACATGGCTTCTTGGCGCTGTAAAAGTCCTGACTCGTCTAAACTGCGCCCTTTGTGCATGCACTGTAGTGTTCGGGCCTTGGGTCGCGCTGACATTTAGAGGCCAGGCCAGTTTTCTCTGATACACATGTTCCATTTATATATAAAATATAAAGGCCATGGGGAAGTAATCGGAACATCTGCACCTTTAATTGCAGTTTTAAAAGTCGGTTTGAATGGTTTGGACGTTCCTGGTTTTTGGCTCGGCTAAGGCGACGAAGCCCAGGTCTGTGATTTAAATGTATTTATGTTTCCCATCCCGGTCCCTCCTGGAATGCTCCACTTGCACTTACAGCATCTCAGCGACCACACTGCTCCACTTTACTGTGGGTTTATTTAAAACAGGGTTTATAAATACTTTCCCAGACGTTCCCTTCCACGGCCGACTTCCAATAAAACGTGTTCCCATTTGTCTCTGAGAGAAACTGCTAACTTTGAGGGCCCGTCTCTCTCTCTCTCCACTTCAAACATCACAAACTCTCTCTCTCTCTCCTGTCTGCAGCGCAGTCTTGCATCAGGCTGCTGTTATGCAAAGAGGGGTTCAGAGGGGATGCCCACGTGCGTGGAAAAAATGCACAGTAATAACCCACGTCACTTCAGCTACACCTGAATTCGGGGCCTTGGATTTTCAAAGACTGCGCCACGCGTGGAACAAAAGAGGTTATAAATTTGCAAAATTCAGTGTGGCACAATAAAGTATCTACACAAAAAACCTGTAACATGCGCCCTCCTTTCCCCGCTACTTTAGCAGCCGCGGGACCGGCTAATCCGGCCTGCCTGTCACCGGGTCCTTCCACCAGCAGCAGGTCAGAGGGACCAATGACTACAAGGGATTAGGTTTAAGTAGAAATGAGTCATTTGGGATTGTGCGCGAGGGAGCTGGACGGAGGGCAGACGCGGCCCCTGCACTGGGCTCTGACTGGACGTGTGAGGAAAAACAAAACAACACTGGCCAGAGGGCAGCGTGGGGATCCCAGAGCCCAGCGATGGAGGGAGTCCCATTCATTCAGTGCTACAATGAGGGTCACGCTGCGCAGGGAGGTGTCGCAGAGGGGTCGTGCCCCCTCAACTTCCTGCACACCTCTCTTCAAGCAGAACTCGCCCTTGGCAGCCGAGGAGCTGTGATGTGACACCAAAACATGCATTGTTTACTTTCATCCCTATACATGTGGGGGGACGTGGGTATGTAGTCAAAACAAACAGCAAAACTTATAGCTGAACTTACTACTGCTCATGGCTGTCCCCGGGGCCCCCTGCTCCTCATGGCTGGCAGGAACTTTCGGCAGTTAGGAGGTGGTGTGCAGAGAAGGAGGAGGGGTGGTCATGGAGACCCGCTGTCCAGCTCCGGCCAGATGCACGCTGCTTTCCCCATGTCAGGCGCGGGCGGACTGCTTCCCGGCAGAGAGAGCGGCAGGTCGGCGAGGAGGAGGGTGCTGACGAGAGGGGGAGCCTCGCTTCCCCTGGAGTGACCCCCCCCTGCACCCGGAGCGCTGCCGCTGCTACTGCACTTCTGAGGCAGCCGACTCACGGCTTCCAGACAGGATGGACATGCACGTGAAATCCGAGAACAGCCCCCCCCCCCCCCTCAAAGGCAAAAGAAACTCACTTTCAATGTGCCCGTGCAGCAGCCGTGAACCCCCACTCCAGACCGGGAGCAGCACGTCCCGCAGCGCCCACGCTGCCAAATCCCAGCGCCTCTCCCCTATCTGTCTGTCTGCCCCCTCCCCCGCCTCCCCGCACGAGCGCCGCTATCGTGTTTATCTCTTCTTACCTGTTGATTAATCGTCAACAATCTCAGCAGTCTTGAAGATGGTGGCGCTCTGACCCGAGCCATGAACCGCCTTCTGTTGTTTGCAGAGTTGATCTTGGACGAGGATTTTTGGGGAGAGAGAGAAAGGGTTTCCTGGTCCCCCCCAGTGTGTGCTGCAAGGAGGGGAAGGGGGGTCGTGGGGGGTCTTGTGCGGGAGATCTGACGGCGCCCCCCCCTTTGCTCCTCAGACCGGCTGGATCTCGCAGGCTGATCTCGCTTCTTTATCAGAAATGTTATCGCTTGTCAGGACCTCAGTCTCGGAGCATTACGTCAGTTTCAAGACACCAACACTATTAATATCAAAGGAGCCTTTAGCAGAGGGAAGCACCACCCCAGCCTGAGAGCTCTTAAAGCGACAGGAGCCTCGCAGCCGGCAGCAGCCACCATTCCTCTGCGGCCCGGCCAAAAAGTGAGGGAGGGATGCAGCGGCGACGCGGCAGCCACACTTGTCTGGCCCAGCAGCAGCAGCCTGCAGCACTTCACGTGCCTCCCTCGGCAGCCCCGTCTGACCCATCCTCCCCAGCGCTCCGAGCGGATGAGGGCATTGAATGGACTGCCCTGCATGCCTGTTACCGGGAAAGAAAAGGAAGGCAGCAGAGCGGGCGAAGCCACCGCGCTCGTCGGAAGAAAAATATTTTAATTTCAATTTCCTATCTGATAAAAAAGAACTGCAATCTGGTTCCCTCATTGTTAAAAATAGTATTTTTTCAGCGCTTTATATCTGATTGATTTATCGCGCCTATTTTATTATAGTTGCTTTCAGCGTTTTGCGTTCCCTTTTTTATTTTTTATTTTTAAGAAGCGCACTAAAATAGTACAACTATTTAAGCATGTTTTGGTACTTTTAATACATTTATAGCGTGTTATTTAAAACATTATTTCAGTAGAAAGCGGTTTTTAGAATTGCCGCGGTGTTTCGGTACTTTTAATAAATCCGCTTTTTGTATTAGATGCCAATTGCCAGTTTACTTTTTTAATACTAAGTAAGATCCGTGGACTTAAAATACTAACCTGCACCCTCTAATCTTTGGCACGTTTCCCTAGTCGAATCTGTTTGAACCTGCGCTTTTAGTTTGTGTTACTGACGGTCCTTTTGGAAGTTGTTATTTCATAAATAAGGTTTCCTGGTTTGGAAAATAAGTCACTTTTCCAATTGCAGCTTGGTGGTGATGCGCCCTCATCCTGGCAGACCAGATAGGTGCTGAGAGAAAGTGACCGATGAAAGAGATGAGCGGCAATGACTGCCCGGCGGGGGCTGGGGGGGGGTAAAGGGGGCGTTTGCGGGAGGGTTTATTTCCTTACAGTTCCTGATTCTTTCAGGGAGGGATGAAAGCGTATTGTTGAGAGGTGGGGATGGGGGGTTGAAAATCCGTAGCAAAAGTGAAGGGGCGCTGCAAAGGGCCAGGAAATGCTTTTTACACCCCCAGTGTAAACAGAGTGTAAAGCAGCCAGGCTAGGTTGGGGAGGGAGGATGTGTGCAAGGGGACATTCCAGGACGCATGTGGAGAAACATAAATACCTGTGCATCGCCGGCCTGGCCCTCATTAGTGCAGTCAGTGCTACTTAAACAAATTAAGTTAGGGGGCTTCTACAAAGCAGCTATGCTGTGACTGCAATTACACGTTCTAGAGCAGCGAGTTACCTTCCCGTTTGATTGGGGGACGCACTTGAGCACGTGCCCTACGCAGACTCCAGGCCACACTGTACTGTGTTGGTTAGGGCTGTTGTCCGACATATGCGCACTGACCGTGACCTCACAGGACTCTGAACGGTCATCACATCAGTGACTAGTTTTCGACTTCTCAATATTGTAACTGGGTGTCTTTATTTTTCTATTTCCAGTCCTAGCTATTTAGGGTGCTGCAGCTAAACCGAGGCAAGGGCACGTCCAGGTCGCATCAGAGGTCACTTGATGCTATTTTAAGGTATTTTTTAAGCGCTAGCCTTCAACATCAAAGTGGTCTCTGGGCGCTATACAGCCCGTACAGAGTGCAGTGCACCATTCCTTGCTCCTGTACAACTCTCTGTTGCCTTGAAACAAAGTTTGTGCTCAGTAAATCCACACAGACTCCCACAGGAACTAAGATAAATCTAATAGTGAGGAAGGGATTACTTCTGCTATAGAGGTTTTCACAAATATAAAAATAGTGTAATGGGGCTGAGATGGGGGCGCACCCAGCACCACATGTAGTGCCTATGGGATCCCTACAGAAGTTGCACTAGTGCTTTCTGCTCGTGCAGGGTTTCCAGCACGTCTCCTGCGTGGGATCCGCAGGGCAGACACCAGGGTGAGCCTTTTAGAGCAGGTCTGTGAGTAAACACAGAGCTTGCATGAGCAGTCGAGCTGCTTCCTGTGCGCTGCGACGCTGACAAGAGTGTCTGGAAATGATACCAGCCTTTTGAAATATTCCGCTACCATTGGGCAAAGTTTTTTTACTCTTACAAAATGTGGTCAGCACAGACACATGGAAGAAATCCCGATGATGAAAGCTTATCTATTTCGTTTCCCCTTTTTATCTCGTACGAGGTGTGCGCAGAGCCCTGCAGATCAGGGCTACAGCTTTATTGGCTTTTATTAAAACGCGTGCCTAGACATGGTGATGTATATGTGTGGGCATCTCAACAATGTGAACATGAGTGTTTAAAAAACATAAAAGTGTGTTATGGAACGCGAATAACCAACAAGACAATTGTAGAAGGCTTTTCTCCCTATGGGCATGAGTTAAAGTTGGAAGATAACAATCCCCCAATTTCTGGAGAACTGAAATTCCCCCCACTAGGGACATACCTCAGAGACACTTAGTAAGCAAAGCCAGAGAGTACGATCATCTTTAGAAGTGTGCTGGAGGGGAGTTTTGGGACAAGGTGGTGTTTTCCTACTAAGAACATTTTATGTAAAAAGAAAAAGGCCAAATGGTGCACTTTACAGTACAATCTTTAAAGAATCCCCCCCTCCCCCCAAAGCAAAAGCTCATGCAGGCGTTTCTAATTGGGTACCCAGGGAATAAACCGAAAAAGTAAGTGCTTTCTGCTGCTGAGAATGACCTTCCCTGTAGTGTGGGGGTGGAGAGCTAGTCTACCTCCCCCCATTTGATCATGTCTTTCCTCACTTTGTTTTTTTCTGTTTCCTTCTTTCTTTCACGTTTTGTTATTTATTATCAGTGTTCATTCTTTCGTTATCTTTCTTTTCCTCTCCTCTCCTCTCCCCCCTCCCCTCCCCTCTCCTCTCCTCCTGTCTCTACTTTGCTTAGTTGTTCTCTCTCTTTCTTTCACTAAATTTCCCAATTTCTCTTTTCCTATCACCATTGCTGTACTTAACTCCTTTGGCAGCCCTCGCCCCCTACTTCGCAGCTCTTTAGTATTACCCAGTGTGCTGGGTCATATCCCAGTGGAAGTCCCCACTGTAGCTGCAGAAGTGGGGGATTCACTACACCATTACAAATCCGGCCTTTATCTCCTCTTTTCAACTCTGATTGTCCCTTTCCTTCAGACAACCAATAAGCTTTCTCAAACATCTCTTGGATGCATGGTCTCTGCCACATTTGAGGCCTTTCAAATACAGCAACAGTAATTACAATGTAATCACAGGCAACATTCAGGACTCTATCCACTACAAGTATACAAACAACAATTACAGACATGGCCAACATTTTCAAAGATTTACTATATATATACATATATATATATAGAGAGAGAAAAGAGAAAGAGAAAACGGACTTTAACTTTCTTTGCTTTTTTATGTCTGCCAAAAAGCAAAGAAGGTTAAAGTCCGTTTTCTATTTCTCTTTTTTTCACCAGTAACCACCTGTCCAATGGGAAGGAGAGGAGGTCATTTAAATTGAAGCCATGAGAACAGAACTGTGAGAGGCATTGAGAAAGGCTGTGTAGTCGAAACGCGTTTGCCGAAATAAATTATGCAATGATGTTCAGACACCGTGGAGTGCACCGATATTTTGTTGACTTTGTGATTGCATGGTAAGCCACTACCATGAATGGGAGCACCCGCCCGCAAGCAGTTCGGCAAGATGAAGTGGCAATTGGTGGAACAAATACGTTGGAATTGCCTGAACCGCCGCCGACTCTGAGGAAAATGGAGCCTCTAGACACACAGTCGTCACTACCAGAGTGTAAGGTCTAATTGCTTACCAAACCAATACCTGGGGGCACCTACCTGAGGAAAGTCGGAGCACGGCAGGGCGAGGAACTGACATAATTTATGGGCTACAACTGGTGATTGAATGTACTTTAAATATCAATGAATGCACTACTCGTTTCTACTAAAGGGACAGCGATTACTTAAACGCATTTACGAGCATGCATTCAATTTCACTTAGAACAAGCATTGGCATAGCCAATAGGTCTCGCTTTTGGAACCTTATAAGTATTTAGATATGCAGCACAATATCCTTGGTGCAACAACATCAACTGTTGCATGACTAAACACTTATAAGGACCCAAAGGCGAGACCTATTGGCTATGCCAATGCTTGTTACCTGGGTCATGGTAGTAGTGGCCTACTGGCCACGTTTTGTAAGTTTCTGCTGCTACAAGCGAATCCAGATCCTTCTGCTGACATTCCAGCAAATGTGTGTTTGTATACCTGTGTGTGGTCTGCTATACACATAGGGCTGTCTGAGTGAACCGGAGTGAAGGTGGTCTGGGGGTTCCATTTTGGAAGCATCTGGCCTGTTTGTGTTCACAAGATGGACTTGAGGTTACTTTCAAAAACAGTCAAAGTGTATTGCTGACATTTCTGAGACAGGAGGGATAGGAAGTAGATAGTGAAGTGGGGAAAGAGGAGAAAGGCTTCCCCTTACTAATTCAGGCCCTTTTGCTGCAGAGAGCTACTGATTAGCCTTCCTAAAAACTTACATTTGGTACATGGTAAGGATGTAGGGATGAAGGGTGCGACTGCAGTTTCTGTTGTTCATAGTGTGATGTGGTCCTTTAGAAGAGACCAACCTGTTGTGTCTCTTCCTGATCACTGCTGGTGTGGCTGTTGATGCTCAGGTGCAGAAACTCACACCTCTTTGTGCCTCTGTTTTCAGTATTCCAACCTAGAGACAACCCTGAGTCTGGAAGACAGATGAAAGGGGCAACGACCCAAACCTGTTCTAAATTTGCACACAGAGATTACACCTTTCCTGTCTGTAGAACCAGCATAGAGTGGGAGATGTTGACCCACTTGGTCCAGTTCCACATTCTCTCTGACCAAGCAGGGGGTGTGCCGCGGAGTACCCAGTGGAGAAATGCACAACCAGAACTGATGTCTGTCTGACAGCCTGCTTCCCAGAGGCGAGGGGACATCACTTGGTGTCTGGTCTAGAGGAAGAGCTGTCTTCCTGTCCTGAAATGCCTGGGAGTACCTTGCCTGGAACAAGAGGGAAGAAGAGAGCCAAGCCTGCAGGAGGAGCTGGCTACCATTGTGAGCAAGAGTAGTTAACCCCGGAGCTGTGGGTCAGTCTAACATAGATCTTCCATAGTGCGTGACGGAGGTGCTCCTGATTCAGAGCCTGTCACTCTTGATTAAGCAAAGTAGTCGCAGCACTGCTGAAGTGTGACCGAGCAGAATGCCCCATCGATAACTACCTGCTCAGTCTGCTCAAGACGAACTTTGCTGTTGTAGCTGTTGCACTTGCCCCAAGTGTTTTCGAGCACTCTCCGCTGCTGAAGGGGTTATTACTACCACCAAGCTCATGGCACTCATCCAAATGTTCCCTCAACAGACTCTGTTGTTGCAGCTGTAGCACTTACCCCAAGTGTGTCTGAGCAGACTGTGCCACTGAAGATACTTTTACAAAGCCCGTGTCACTGCCCGAGCGTGCCTGAATTGACTTCATGGTGGCTAGCTTGTGACACCTCCCCAAAGTGTACCTGAGCAGACTAGGCCGCGGTACGTGAGGCTTCTGCCATTGAGACACTTGACCACTATGTGTCCGAAGCACTGCCCGGATGTGCATCTTATTAGACCACGCTGCTGCAGCTGAACTGTGAACTGCATAGAAGAGCCCCAACTGTGGCTACCCAGACCTGAGACTGCTTCGCCACCTTGAACCTTGGCGGTCTGCCCAACTGACCTACCGACTCACCAGTCAACCAAAGTGGAGGAGGCCCTGCTTAGAACCTTGGGACCCAGACTCCACGTGTGCACGCAAGAGGGCGCTGACTCGAAGACAGCTTCACTCATGCACCACCTCCGGACTATGCCCCTTGAGACCCACACAGGGTTCTCTAACGCTAAGACAGAGTGGGGGGAGGAGGAAGTAGAAGGACACCCTCTTCCAAAGGACAGTGACTCTGCACCAGAGATTCTGAGTACCTGAGTGTTTGTAGAGTGTAGTCTCGTGTATTAAAGTGCTTCTCTTTTAAGAATGCTAACTCTGGGCTGGACAGTGAAGTTATTAGGCTGTTGGGTCTCTGAGTTCGGACCTTGTTGTACTTCAACACTACCTCCCCAAGAAGCTTGTATCTATTTGCCATCGCCACCATTGAGAGTCAAGTGCCGAAGAGGTTGCCCTTGGCCCAGTTGCAAAGTGAGACGGGCCCTGGGACATCAGAGACAAACGACCCCACCCCCATTGCAGAGGCCCAATAGTCCCTGCTTGCTCATTGGTCCAACAGACGGACTGTGATGTATCTCTCTCTCTCCTCACCCCCAACCTCTGTCATTAACTCTGTCTCTCTCGCCTCACCCCCAACCTCTGTTATTAACTCTGTCTCTCGCCATCCCTTAACCCCCCTGCGCGGACACCCTCTCTCACCCACCTCTTGGTTATGATCAGTCCAACCTATTGCCAGACCTTTGGTGTGTTTTGTTGCATACCAGCCCTCTCCCTTGGATGCTTCTGTGCCAGCTCATTTCCTGTGCTCCTGTCCATACCAGGTCCCGCCCGACCCCGAGGATGTTTGATTTTGGACCACGTGACGTGTTTTTCTGTCTGAAAATATTTGTGAATGTGCCATGGTGTATGCAGGGTGTGTCTGGACATCCCTGGCCGCAGTGTGTAATTTTTTATCTGTCTTTGGCACTAAGTCGGGTGTATTCTTTCTTTAGTTAGTGTTCCGTTCCTGTGCCTCCGTCAGGTGCACGTCTGCACTCTTGGCACCGCTCAGATTTCACTTCCTGGGTGGTGAAGGGTCGTGAAGGCGTGCCTGCTCTGATGTCTAGGAATCCGTGCCTCGGACAGTGGTAGAACGTGAACAGCGATGCGTGCGTCGGGTCCCTCCCCGCGCACAGTGTTCGGCTCGGCGGTACGCACGGAAAATAGGATTCCGTAGCCCGGTTTCCGACAGCGAGAAGTGAGTGCAGACTTAGGTTTCAAGGCGAGGCTCACGCTGTGTTAAACCGTCTCCGTGCCTGCCGTGCTAGAAGTAACTAGGCTGAACACCCGAGCTTTTGATTGTTGTGGATTGATAAGGGATGACATTATTTAAACCATAAAGTGTTTGACATGTTGCTATGGTTTCCACGCCTTGCAAAGTAAGGCCTCCGGCACTAATTACAGCACTAACAAGCCCGCGAGTGGTGCGCGCGCACCACAGAGGAGCGGGGGCGAGCGAGCGCGGCAGCCTGCTCAGCTGACGAGACGCTCAGCTGACCAGACGCTCGTGAGTCGTGGCTGGCCTTTGGATGAGTACGCGCGGC
The DNA here is from genome assembly GCA_963921515.1 of Calotriton arnoldi. Classification (NCBI taxonomy): domain Eukaryota; kingdom Metazoa; phylum Chordata; class Amphibia; order Caudata; family Salamandridae; genus Calotriton; species Calotriton arnoldi. The sequence goes on along the minus strand of CAWUFW010004606.1, from coordinate 478,701 downwards.
AGACATGTGTTTCCACTTATCGCGCCCGCGTCTGGGCACGATAATTGGAAACATATGTTTGCCGCGCGTACCCATCTCAAAAAGGCCAGCCACGACGCACGAGCGTTTGTTGGACTGCTTTTCAAACTCGCTTACATTAAGTCTTCGCCTCTAAGCAGCGCTTGCGCGCTACTCGAGGCTCGACCTAAAAAGGACAGTTAAAGATGGCGGACATAAAAAAGCAAAGAAGGTTAAAGTCCGTTTTCTCTTTCTCTTTTTTTCACCAGTAACCACCTGTCCAATGGGAAGGAGAGGAGGTTATTTAAATTGAAGCCATGAGAACAGAACTGTGAGAGGCATTGAGAAAGGCTGTGTAGCTGAAACGCGTTTCCCGAAATAAATTATGCAATGATGTTCAGACACCGTGGAGTGCACCGATATTTTGTTGAATATATATATATATATATATATATATTCACTGAAAATTCGTTAAAACGCGCTCTCAGAAAGGAAGGACGCTGTGTCGATAAATCACCGCTGTTTATTCACAACGCGTTTCGCCTGACAACAGGCTTGATCACGTCAAATGAAAAGACCAATGTCGGCACACTAAATGGTGAAAGTAATAAACATAGAAGAGGCTCAATGTTATCCCAGTTTGGCAGACATCTTGTGCAAGTTAAAAGATGCCTCATAGTAAAGTAACTATATACAATACAAATACAAGCGCATCCGCATTTCAAATGTATAGCTGCCTTTGGTTACATAAACATGTTTATAGATGCCACAAATGTGTGCGTGCACATTAAATAAAAACAGCACAAATATCGGCATTGCACATCATCAAATGTAAAAAATACATGTGTCCTTCCAACAAAACTACTCTTGATAGGCATTATCAAATGCATGGCTGTCAAGTATGACCAATCTGCTAATCAATTCCCACAGCATGTAAACCAAAACACGCTTTCAAGTAGACATGGTAATTGATGTTTTGCCCTGTATGTGTCCGTGCCAATTTGGGTAAAACTGCACAAAAAACTGCTTAAACATCTACATTGCACATTGCAGGCAGTAAAGGTACAGATGTCCATGGTGAAAGTAATAAACATAGAAGAGGCTCAATGCTATCCCAATTTGGCAGACATCTTGTGCAAGTTAAAGATGCCTCATAGTAAAGTAACTAAATACAAGCGCATCCGCATTTCAAATGTATAACTGCCTTGTAGTTACATAAACATGTTTATAGATGCCACGAATGTGTGCGTGCACATTAAATAAAAACAGCACAAATATCGGCATTGCACATCATCAAATGTAAAATACATGTGTCCTTCCAACAACACTACTCTGATAAGCATTATCAAATGCATAGCTGTCATGTGTGACCAATGTGCTAAGTGGCCAAAGGCCAGTACTGGCAAGTGCCAAATTGTCCAATATAAACCCAAATGGGTAACAAAAATGAGGAAAGAAACGGGAAGAAAAAGCAGCGAACACTGCCAATTACTCAAAATCAAGCTGGAATATGACAAAATACTCTCACCACCGTTGCCGACATGAGTCAAAAGTGTTCCAGTGCCCAACAGAAGGGAGAAAGGGTAGGTGGCCCGTGAAAGTGAGTGTTGGTGAATGAGCCCCTTCCTTTCCTCCTGAAAAAATACAAAAGAAAACAAATGGTTAAAATATAGTACACATCATAACAAATACTGATGGCACAAGGAACTCAGTATCAGGGATATCATGAAAAGAAATAAGAACCATTATAACAAGTAACTGTCAGCTTGTGCTGATATTAAGGACAATGAAAGTTAAAAACCTTCATAATTGAATATCATAAAAACAGAACAGGAATGCAACAGGAAAAACAGAAGAAGACTACATAATGACATGTACATAAGATAATGATGTCATTCTTTCAAATGTACTGCCATTTCTTCTTCCTGATTCAACCTCCCGGGAACTTAGTTCGGAAATCTATAATGTACCTAGATTCCCTTTGTCTCAGATGTAAGACTCTATCGCCACCCCTGGGATTTCTCTCAACTCTTTCTAGAATGATGTAACTCAGATCTCTTGTGTTGGAAAAGTGCTTCTCTCTAAAATGACGTGCCACTGGATACTTAGGATCAAAATTGGTAATTGCTCTGCTATGTTCGAGAATGCGTTTCTTCGCCATGCATGTCGTACTCCTATATACCAGAGTTTACAGGTGCATTCTATGACATATATCACACATGTGGAACTGCAAGTAAGGAACTGGCTCAATTCCCTACTAACTCCATTGTACCTCACCTTGCTCTGAAATCTGCTGTTGTTACAGGCCTTACAATGGCCACAGGGGTAAAAACCCTTGAGGCCTTGTAGGTTATTGCTTGGGTAATTGGTGATGTCACTATGTATGAGCATATCTCTGATGTTCCTACCCCTGCGGTAAGTAATACTGGGTCTTTCCGGGATACCCCTGCCTATAATGCTGTCAGTTTTGAGGATGTTCCAGTTCTTAGTGACAATGCGTTTGATATCATTGGCATCCGAGGAATAGGTTAGAATCAATCTGGAGGTGTCATCGTTGGTGCTTTCAGACACAGGTTTGTCAGTAGAGTGGATGTCCGGTCTATCTGCCTGGCCCTTTCGATGGCTTTTTGATCACCCAATTGGGGTATCCTCTCTTTGAAACGTTCTGTTATGCTTTTGCATTCTGCAAGATAACTTTCTTCTGTGTTACAGTTTCTTTTGCCCTCAACAGTTCCCCGTATGGAATAGACCATTTCAAGGTCTCGGGGTGACTGCTGAGGGCATGAAGAACACTGTTACCCGCGGTCAATTTCCTGTGAAGGGTGGTATATATTTTGTTATCTTTTACCTCAAGTCTGACATCAAGATATACTGCTTCAGTCCTACTGACATTGCCACTGAGAATGATGTTATATTTGTTGGCATTGAGTTTGTTAATAAACTCGAATGCCAGCTCTTCTGATCCTTTCCAGACAATGAAAAGATCGTCGATGTAGCGTAGCCACATCGACACATGTTTCAAATCCTGCTGGAAAACTGGATCAGTCCACATGCTCTGCTCCCAGCTTCCCTTAAAGAGGTTCGCAGATGCTTCTCGAGATGATAAGATACTGTCTGAACAATACATTTTTTTTGTTTAACGGCACCTTGTTCAGACAGGTGACTGGTACTGCGATGGGTTCGTGCTTTGCTCCCAGCTTCGCGAACCTCTTTATGGGAAGCTGGGAGCAGAGCATGTGGACTGATCCAGTTTTCCAGCAGGATTTGAAACACGTGTCGATGTGGCTACGCTACATCGACGATCTTTTCATTGTCTGGAAAGGATCAGAAGAGCTGGCATTCGAGTTTATTAACAAACTCAATGCCAACAAATATAACATCATTCTCAGTGGCAATGTCAGTAGGACTGAAGCAGTATATCTTGATGTCAGACTTGAGGTAAAAGATAACAAAATATATACCACCCTTCACAGGAAATTGATCATGAGTAACAGTGTTCTTCATGCCCTCAGCAGTCACCCCGAGACCTTGAAATGGTCTATTCCATACGGGGAACTGTTGAGGGCAAAAAGAAACTGTAACACAGAAGAAAGTTATCTTGCAGAATGCAAAAGCATAACAGAACGTTTCAAAGAGAGGGGATACCCCAATTGGGTGATCAAAAAAGCCATCGAAAGGGCCAGGCAGATAGACCGGACATCCACTCTTACTGACAAACCTGTGTCTGAAAGCACCAACGATGACACCTCCAGATTGATTCTAACCTATTCCTCGGATGCCAATGATATCAAACGCATTGTCACTAAGAACTGGAACATCCTCAAAACTGACAGCATTATAGGCAGGGGTATCCCGGAAAGACCCAGTATTACTTACCGCAGGGGTAGGAACATCAGAGATATGCTCATACATAGTGACATCACCAATTACCTAAGCAACAACCTACAAGGCCTCAAGGGTTTTTACCCCTGTGGCCATTGTAAGGCCTGTAACAACAGCAGATTTCACAGCAAGGTGAGGTACAATGGAGTTAGTAGGGAATTGAGCCAGTTCCTTACTTGCAGTTCCACATGTGTGATATATGTCATAGAATGCACCTGTAAACTCTGGTATATAGGGAGTACGACATGCATGGCGAAGAAACTTATTCTCGAACATAGCAGAGCAATTACCAATTTTGATCCTAAGTATCCAGTGGCACGTCATTTTAGAGAGAAGCACTTTTCCAACACAAGAGATCTGAGTTACATCATTCTAGAAAGAGTTGAGAGAAATCCCAGGGGTGGCGATAGAGTCTTACATCTGAGACAAAGGGAATCTAGGTACATTATAGATTTCCAAACTAAGTTCCCGGGGGTTGAATCAGGAAGAAGAAATGGCAGTATATTTGAAAGAATGACATCATTATCTTATGTACATGTCATTATGTAGTCTTCTTCTGTTTTTCCTGTTGCATTCCTGTTCTGTTTTTATGATATTCAATTATGAAGGTTTTTTAACTTTCATTGTCCTTAATATCAGCACAAGCTGACAGTTACTTGTTATAATGGTTCTTATTTCTATTCATGATATCCCATGATAGAGTTCCTTGTGCCATCAGTATTTGTTATGATGTGTACTATATTTTAACCATTTGTTTTCTTTTTGTATTTTTTCAGGAGGAAAGGAAGGGGCTCATTCACCAACACTCACTTTCACGGGCCACCTACCCTTTCTCCCTTCTGTTGGGTACTGGAACACTTTTGACTCATGTCGGCAACGGTGGTGAGAGTATTTTGTCATATTCCAGCTTGATTTTGAGTAATTGGCAGTGTTCGCTGCTTTTTTCTTCCCCCTGTTTCTTTCCTCATTTTTGTTACCCATTTGGGTTTATATTGGACAATTTGGCACTTGCCAGTACTGGCCTTTTGGCCACTTAGCACATTGGTCACACATGACAGCTATGCATTTGATAATGCTTATCAAGAGTAGTGTTGTTGGAAGGACACATGTATTTTTACATTTGATGATGTGCAATGCCGATATTTGTGCTGTTTTTATTTAATGTGCACGCACACATTCGTGGCATCTATAAACATGTTTATGTAACTACAAGGCAGTTATACATTTGAAATGCGGATGCGCTTGTATTTAGTTACTTTACTATGAGGCATCTTTTAACTTGCACAAGATGTCTGCCAAATTGGGATAGCATTGAGCCTCTTCTATGTTTATTACTTTCACCATGGACATCTGTACCTTTACTGCCTGCAATGTGCAATGTAGATGTTTAAGCAGTTTTTTGTGCAGTTTTACCCAAATTGGCACGGACACATACAGGGCAAAACATCAATTACCATGTCTACTTGACAACGTGTTTTGGTTTACATGCTGTGGGGAATTGATTAGCAGATTGGTCATACTTGACAGCCATGCATTTGATAATGCCTATCAAGAGTAGTTTTGTTGGAAGGACACATGTATTTTTACATTTGATGATGTGCAATGCCGATATTTGTGCTGTTTTTATTTAATGTGCACGCACACATTTGTGGCATCTATAAACATGTTTATGTAACTATAAGGCAGCTATACATTTGAAATGCGGATGCGCTTGTATTTGTATTGTATTTAGTTACTTTACTATGAGGCATCTTTTAACTTGCACAAGATGTCTGCCAAACTGGGATAACATTGAGCCTCTTCTATGTTTATTACTTTCACCATTTAGTGTGCCGACATTGGTCTTTTCATTTCACGTGATCAAGCCTGTTGTCAGGCGAAACGCGTTGTGAATAAACAGCGGTGATTTATCGACACAGCGTCCTTCCTTTCTGAGAGCGCGTTTTAACGAATTTTCAGTGAATAATTACGTTGGTGTGCTCCGCCGACACACGCGCCACTCTCCATGGGTCCCCGGTGACTCAGAAGGAGCGTCAAAATTGGGTTGATATATATATATATATATATATCACATCAATGCAGATATCGCTTTACTGAACAGGAACTAGGTAACCCATAGGCTTCCAGCAATAAAAGTGAAACCACAGGAAGAACAAAGAAGAACGCTATGACTTTAGTTATCTCTTTTTCAAGCAGAATGCTCCTTGTAGCAATAATGGTACTACAACTCATGGATGGAAGCTGATGCACAGATGCAAAATATCCGAATGTATGACGGTATTCTGCATGCATTTATCACGCATGTCTTGGGAACCCCGGCATTAGAACGAACGCATCTTTAGTATCCCACTCAGAATTAGTGCACTTGCCACATATCCTACTACTATCTGCTGTATAATTTGCATATTTTACAGAAAAGTGATTTTGTTGCAAGGCCTCTAAGGTTATGAAATTTGAGTGCATCACAGGTGGCATTTCACATCGGGGTCCCTTCAATTTCTGTGTGTTACACCTCACATCATTGGCTTGGTATTCCCCCAAACGTTTTACCTTCACTCCTGTTTTGCTGAATTTGTTTCTGTTGCCTTTAGGACTCTGTGCACTTTACTGTTGCCAACATCGTCATGCACCAGTCTCAAGCTGCACAGCCATACAGACATAAGTCGCACAGGTCAACAAACAAGAAACCAATTTTAGTCCAAATAAGCCATGTTCATTCCATGACATTCAATAATTTTCAAATGCACAACGGAGGCGATATCATTCCAAGCTTCAAATGCTAAAGACATGCCCATCCAGGCTTTATCGTATAGCACAACAGAATTCACAGTATGTTCTGGGTAACTATGTAGATATCCACCCAATGCTTTTCGAGCATGGAATAAACATGGATTATTTGGACTAAAATTGGTTTCTTGTTTCTTGACCTGTGCAATTTATGTCTGTATGGCTGCGCATCTTGAGACTGGTGCGTGACGATGCACCAGGCAGTTTTGGAATTTCATTTGTGCCACCGGGACAGAGCACATTTCAAGCTTGCATGCAGAACCTTTGCCTTTGATCAGCCTTCTGTTGACATTGAGAAAAATTGGAGTGCATTCCATCATTTATCTGTTATAAAATAAACCTTTTGCTAGGCCTAAATCTTCCTTTTTTATACTCATAAGTCACCCTTAAGGTAGGCCCCAAAGGCTCATAGGGTTCATTGCGTTGTATTTAAAAAGTTTTACATGGAACCTGACTGTCTTTTGTAACCCCAGACTTCTTGGAGCCTTGACAGGGGAAGAGAAGAACTTTCCAGAACCAGATGTGGGTGTGGTATCCGGAAATCCCTCTATTTCAAAGGCTGGCACTGGGTATAAATATTAGACCTCCAGAGCTACAGTTTAATACACTCCTGGACCTGTGGGCATTACAGAACAAGTACTTTGTTGCCCCCTACAGGACTGCCCTGCTGCTACCAGAGGGCTGCCATGCTGCTTGAGGACTGCCTTGCTCTCTGAGAAGGAAGGCTGGACCTGCTCCCTTTATTCCAGGCTAGCCTGAGTGCCTTCAAGGGTCAGCTGGCTGAGCCCCTGTCTGAGCTACAAGGATACAACAAGCTCCAAAGGCCTCCCTGCAATTGCCGAGCTGACCTGCTGCACTGGACCTGCAACTGAACCTGCCTGAGCTCTGCTGGAGTGAGTACTTGATCCCTAAGTGGTGCTTCCCCAGGTGGGGACCCTTGCCCGGCATCAGTTGAGCTCCTCCTGTGAAGAAAGATGAAAATACTGAAGTTTTGGTCTGTTTTCGACTGCAAATGACCTCGTTCGCAGCAAGACTTTGCCGCCCGAGACGACTGCCAACATGAAGCTCCGGTGAACCCAACACTTCGCAAGACAATGGCCAACGGAGACGACCGGCAACACGAGATCTGCTCTTTACACTACAGCAACAACACTCCGCGGTGGCCGCCAATGCGCCGCTCCAGCAATGACCTCCTGATACGCCCGACCGGATCTTCGTGCTACAGTTACAACCGCCCGCAACGCTTGGTCTGCTCTTTTGAGCTATAGCGAGAATCATCCGCAATGCTCTCCCTGCTCCTCGAGGTCTTCTTCACTCCGAACGGCACTCTTTGTGCCAGACTTTGAGATGGTAACTTTTTCAACGGGGCTATCCTTGTCCCTGTATGCAGCCCATGCTCAATTGCAGGTGGACTGAACTTGTGACTTTCCCCCGTCTAGTACAACCAGATGACCGCAAGTGGCAATTTGTGCTTTTAGGCACTATGTCTATCGAAAACTTTGAAACTGCATTTCTCCGGTTCTACTGATTAGATTTTTTTTTTTAGTATCATTTTATTTATTACAATTAGCTCTATTTTCCTTGGTTTGGGATTTTTTTGTGCTGTGGTTTCATGTTATTACTGTTTGTATGCTGCAGAAATATTTAAAAATTGCCTTTAACTTAATCCTGACTGCTTTTGTGCCAAGCTACCAGATGGTTAAGCACAAGTTATTTTAGTGATTTTTTTTTTTTTATTTTGGTTTTCCCTGACAAGGATTGTGGTTGTTGCCCTCGTCCCTCAACCAAACTATATAGTGTTCACATTCTTTTGAGTAGGTAGTTTGTGTAATCAGGGTAACTGGAAAAACATCATTTTGTGACTATAGCTTTTTTTCTGTGTAAATAATAATTTATTGCATATACCCCTTAGCCCACTATCTGCTATATAATTTGCAGAGTCTGAAGAAAAGTGATTTTGTTACTAGCTCAAGCAGATCACACTTAAATAAAATCCCCACTAAAACTGTTCAGAAGTTCAGTGGCCACCTTTCAGCCGTTGAAGTCTGTATTCAATAATTAAAGAAAAGATGCGACAATTTGGCATGGATAGTGCAAAAATCACAAATTGGTGGACTGGAAACCTAGAAAATGTAAATGTAATTCCAAACAGAGAGGACATTATGATCCCCACTTTGTCTATATTATGTTTTCAGAAATCTTCCCATCACGGTCACTGTTCTCAAAGTAGCAGTTATTTCACGAGGTCACTCAGACTTTAGAAGTCTCAGACATGCTGAATTTATTTAAGGTCCACCGTCCAGTGGCATGAATCTTAAAGTGCCTCCTCGCGAGAAACAGCCATAATAAATGTGAATGTCGTTTACTGTTCTGCAGGACTGTTTTGTTTTGTGAAGATGTGCTTCAGAGGCCCCATTGTTTGAACACACAGAAATAAAACAAGACAATATAAGACACGTTTTGTAATATAACTAAAATGTGCCAATTAAATATGGCTCACATTTTGGGTCAGATTTACTACGATTTACTACGTTTTGGCGTAATGCAGCAGAGTGACCAAAGTTGCTGTGCAGCATCAATGTGTGAGAGAAAAACAGCCCTATATCTAGTAAGATATGGGGCTGTGTTTCTCTTCCTCAGTGCGGGCACACTTTAGGTTGTCATACAACAAAACACAACCTTGCACCATAGTGCAAGAGTATGTGCGTTGTGTCAAGCATAGGTTTTGTACTGTAAAGGGACACTTCCAGCACAAATCTATCCTTTAATACTTTTCGCACTGTATGTGTCCAGTGCAGCGCATATGCTAAATTGGAAAAATATGGAGATTTTTAAAAGTAGCTTCACTGTTACTCCTGCCTCGAGGAGGCATCCTTTAAAAAACAAAATAGTGGTAGACAAGGATTTGCGTCAAAATCCGTGCGTGGTTGCATGGAAACACCCTAGTGCCATGAATGGTACTCCTCCTTGACGCAAACTGCCTTGTGACAACTTTCCAATGCAACCACCCGCCTAGTGCAGGTGTTGCATCACTTTTGAGGTACAAAACCGGCACAAATGTTAGTAAATCTGGGCTTTTATTTAAAAAAGGATACACATGTGCTTGTTTTCTACTGAGTGCAACATTGTATATGTTCTACACAAGGAATAATATTCTGAAAGGTAGAAAAGATTATTAATACTGTGCCGTTCATGTGCTTCCATGAAAGACTAAATTATAAGTTGCTGTTGAATATAATTGGATCCACTTAATGTGTGGTATTTTCTTTCTTAAAAAAAAACCTGTGTGTTTTTTATAGCTCTGATGTCCCCTTTTTATCAGGATTTTGCAATCTCGAAACAGCTTGGTAATAATGCCAAAAAACGTGTTGCATAATTTGCCTTTAATTGCGTAACATGTCACTTAACTTACCTTTCTTGCCACATAATTTAGTAAACCTTACTGCACCATTTAGTCTACTGCTAATATATAATTTTATGGTTCTGCCTGCAATCTCTATGGTAATTAAAAAAACTTTCTTCTCCACAAACGCACCCACGTTTTTGGTTGGTCAAAGTTTGTGCCCCCTTCAATATGAACAGTTGAGAATGTGTCACATTCATTTTTAGACATTTTCTTTTGGCAATTTTCACCTGCCGAGCATGGTTTGATACTAGAGAAAACATTTTTGTCATCACAGTGGAACTTTATAGGCATTGTTGTCGATGTCATTTTCATTGGCTAGGAATACAAGACACTGTCGTGCGAGGAACTTGTCTCTGACATAATACAGCAATACCACTGTGATGCGGGAAGGAGCATATCCGGTGGCAATCTACTTTTGTGAGTCGTGGCCCACCGCCAGAAGGAATCTCACAAGTCCCACGTCATCAACCCTTTCTTTGCATGCAATACCCCACCAGGTACACATAGCAATTCTGTTTTTATTGTAAATGTTGAACTTCAAAAACAGAACTACAATTCAATCCCTCGGAACACAAATTTTCAGATACCTTTTAACACATATCTTTCTGAACATGACGGAGTGGTATACTCCCCTCATCTCATCATTCTATTCAGAACCAGCAAACCAATCTACACAGCCCAGCATGGACCTCTCCTGTCTACAGGCAGACCAACATGTCTTGTGTCCTCTCCAGGCCATTACAGACAGGCCACAGTGATAACCTCCAATCCACAGTGACACCCTTCCCCTCCAGGCCATTACGGACAGGCCACAGTGATAACCTCCAAGAAGCATTGTTCCACACAGGCCACAGTGACACCCTTCCCCTCCAGGCCATTACGGACAGGCCACAGTGATAACCTCCAGGAAGCATTGTTCCACACAGGCCACAGTGACACCCTTCCCCTCCAGGCCATTACGGACAGGCCACAGTGATAACTTCCAGGAAGCATTGTTCCACACAGGCCACAGTGACACCCTTCCCCTCCAGGGCATTACGGACAGGCCACAGTGATAACCTCCAGGAAGCATTGTTCCACACAGGCCACAGTGACACGCTTCCCCTCCAGGCCATTACGGACAGGCCACAGTGATCACCTCCAGGAAGCATTGTTCCACACAGGCCACAGTGACACGCTTCCCCTCCAGGCCATTACAGACAGGCCACAGTGATCACCTCCAGGAAGCATTGTTCCACACAGGCCACAGTGACACGCTTTCCCTCCAGGCCATTACAGACAGGCCACAGTGATAACCTCCAGGAAGCATTGTTCCACACAGGCCACAGTGACACCCTTCCCCTCCAGGCCATTAAAGACAGGCCACAGTGATAACCTCCAGGAAGCCTTGTTCCACACAGGCCACAGTGACAAGCTTTCCCTCCAGGCCATTACAGACAGGCCACAGTGATAACCTCCAGGAAGCATTGTTCCACACAGGCCACAGTGACACCCTTCCCTCCAGGCCATTACAGACAGGCCACAGTGATAACCTCCAGGAAGCCTTGTTCCACACAGGCCACAGTGACACCCTTCCCCTCCAGGCCATTACAGACAGGCCACAGTGATAACCTCCAGGAAGCATTGTTCCACACAGGCCACAGTGACACCCTTCCCCTCCAGGCTATTACTGACAGGCCACAGTGATAACCTCCAGGAAGCATTGTTCCACACAGGCCACAGTGACACCCTTCCCCTCCAGGCCATTACAGACAGGCCACAGTGATAACCTCCAGGAAGCCTTGTTCCACACAGGCCACAGTGACACGCTTCCCCTCCAGGCCATTACAGACAGGCCACAGTGATAACCTCCAAGAAGCCTTGTTTCACACAGGCCACAGTGACACGCTTCCCCTCCAGGCCATTACAGACAGGCCACAGTGATAACCTCCAGGAAGCATTGTTCCACACAGGCCACAGTGACACGCTTCCCCTCCAGGCCATTACAGACAGGCCACAGTGATCACCTCCAGGAAGCATTGTTCCACACAGGCCACAGTGACACGCTTCCCCTCCAGGCCATTACAGACAGGCCACAGTGATAACCTCCAGGAAGCATTGTTCCACACAGGCCACAGTGACACCCTTCCCCTCCAGGCCATTAAAGACAGGCCACAGTGATAACCTCCAGGAAGCCTTGTTCCACACAGGCCACAGTGACAAGCTTTCCCTCCAGGCCATTACAGACAGGCCACAGTGATAACCTCCAGGAAGCATTGTTCCACGCAGGCCACAGTGACACCCTTCCCCTACAGGCCATTACAGACAGGCCACAGTGATAACCTCCAGGAAGCCTTGTTCCACACAGGCCACAGTGACACCCTTCCCCTCCAGGCCATTACAGACAGGCCACAGTGATAACCTCCAGGAAGCCTTGTTCCACACAGGCCACAGTGACACCCTTCCCCTCCAGGCCATTACAGACAGGCCACAGTGATAACCTCCAGGAAGCATTGTTCCACACAGGCCACAGTGACACCCTTCCCCTCCAGGCTATTACTGACAGGCCACAGTGATAACCTCCAGGAAGCATTGTTCCACACAGGCCACAGTGATACCCTTCCCCTCCAGGCCATTACAGACAGGCCACAGTGATAACCTCCAGGAAGCCTTGTTCCACACAGGCCACAGTGATACGCTTCCCCTCCAGGCCATTACAGACAGGCCACAGTGATAACCTCCAAGAAGCCTTGTTTCACACAGGCCACAGTGACACGCTTCCCCTCCAGGCCATTACAGACAGGCCACAGTGATAACCTCCAGGAAGCATTGTTCCACACAGGCCACAGTGACACGCTTCCCCTCCAGGCCATTACAGACAGGCCACAGTGATAACCTCCAGGAAGCATTGTTCCACACAGGCCACAGTGACACCCTTCCCCTCCAGGCCATTAAAGACAGGCCACAGTGATAACCTCCAGGAAGCCTAGTTCCACACAGGTCACAGTGACAAGCTTTCCCTCCAGGCCATTACAGACAGGCCACAGTGATAACCTCCAGGAAGCATTGTTCCACACAGGCCACAGTGACACCCTTCCCCTCCAGGCCATTACAGACAGGCCACAGTGATAACCTCCAGGAAGCATTGTTCCACACAGGCCACAGTGACACGCTTCCCCTCTAGGCCATTACAGACAGGCCACAGTGATAACCTCCAGGAAGCCTTGTTCCACACAGGCCACAGTGACACGCTTCCCCTCCAGGCCATTACAGACAGGCCACAGTGATAACCTCCAGGAAGCATTGTTCCACACAGGCCTCAGTGACACCCTTCCTCTTCAGGCCATTACAGACAGGCCACAACAGAACCCTCTCGTTGCGAGGTCTTTCCAGGTAGGGCAGAATGGAAACTTTCTCCAGGACGTACCACGCTGCCCATTTAGATCTGTGAACTTTGTATATAAATAGGCCACGTTGAAATGATCACCTCCCCAGGATATTTCACATAGGCCACAGTGGAACGTTCCAGATTCCAACAGTAGTATTATAAACATATATTTATTTTAATGCACGTTCATCCATGTTTAATACAAGTTGTGGATCAGGCACTCAGTCCAATGGAGAAGATGCATAACCCTTTTCAGTTATGGCCTGTACTGAGTAGATAATTCAGTGAGTGAATCCCTGGCTCATAGGTGAGTTAATCTGTTGTTGCTTAAGCAGTGGGCAAAATGCATTAAAAAAATATGGAAACTGTGGGCCCGATTCACAAAGAGCCTCTGGAGTTGTGGCAGAGGCGTCGCACTTGTGGTGATATCTCTGCACTGCAGTTTCTCATTGCGGAGATTCACCACGAGTGCGGAGATTCCGCCACAATAGCGGAGATTCCGCCACGGGTGCGGAGCGTCCACCACGACTGCAGAGGCTATTTGTGAATCAGGCCCTGTGGCCGAGAGCACACTGGGAGTAGCATCAGTGAAAAAATATTCTGTAGCTATACTGCTGGACGTTCACAAAGAGTAACTGCATATAAAATAAAATGCACGTATCTTGAATGAAAAATATTTAAATTAATCTTACAGTGCAGGAGCCCCACATTCTTCCTTTCAACCTGAGGCTACTGAAGGTTGTCGTTAACCATGCTGGAACAGTTATAGCATCTGATATCTGAAGGCCGCTGCTTCCATGTTTGTAACTCCAAAATCGTGGCCGCTTGTATTAAAGTTGCATGGAAGATTCAGTTCAGGAGGAAACAGAACATCAGTGATGTAATCTAAATGAAGTCCAGAGGTAGCCATGAGGTAAGTTGTAAGTAAGAGGTTTATTAGCTTAGTTACAGGATGGTAGTTACAGGATGGTAGTTCATTAGTTGAGCCCCAACAGGAGCAGCATCCTTGCTGCTCAGCCTACACACTCCAACTGTCTCTCTCTCCACTCCACCAGGCACTCCAGTATTCCACTACCTCATCAAGCATTCTAACATTCCACATACACATCACATCCATACTGGCTGAGCAGCAGGGAATGGGTATGGGTAACCAGGGAAAGGATGCATTATAGGAAATCAAGGGATAACAATTAGCAATGCTTAATTTGAGCCAGTGGTTGCTGGTGGGCCCCACGACACTCATTTCCTCCCACTGGGACTCATTTATTTCTGTGCCATGGATAGCGGCCCTGAAAAAAGCATACACAAACTTCTGAATCCCAACATCTGGTCTGTCCCATTTATCTTTCTTCCTTGTCCAGGAAAGTCATGTCATGGACTGCTTGACGCTGGTGACACCGAGACATTAAACTTAACACACAAAACATGTTTTTGTTTTCTGGAAATGTTCAACTCTTGCCTCGTGACTGGTAGCTAGTCCTCCTCGTTTCCCCCTCAATGCTGTTATTGTTTATGAAAATTAAACTCACTTGGGCAATGGCGTTGATTGGCTGAGACTATGGCGGGGAGCAGTTGCTGCATGGACAGGACTGGCACTATGCCACTGGCACATGTATGTGCTCCTCCTGCTGGAACTACCTGAGTCCTTCCCTGCTGCACTGTCTCAAATATGGCCAATTGGCGATACCTCATTGGCCCACAGCCTGCCCATTGTTGAGTTACAGAAAGCCCCAGGCAACAGTGTGCCATTAACTGCCTGGAGTCTTTGCCATGCCACCACCTGTCCTTCTGCTGCATCAGTATGGAGGAAAACAAAGTACAGGAGTAAACCCGTTAACCCAGGTGAGACCGGGTGGAGTATGTAACAAAGCAACACTGTCTCAACTGGAGATCATTAGGGAGGACAATTATAGAGATAGTACAAATCACTCTGAGGGGGCGGGGCAGAATAAAGGAAGGGAGACCACAAAAGGATTTCGTAGGGTATAAAGTAATATTTGTAAGTAGTTGTAACAGCACCACAGTACAATTTTATATACAGTAACCATAACACACAAGTGTGCATTAAACGTGCTTAGTGACGGTGAACGGAGCAGTGACACAGGGGTGAGAAACAGCGTGAGCGGCGAAAAAATAGTGAAAGCAAATAATTATGTGGTCAATGATACAAAGCAGATATGTACAAGGTAAGTATTCTGATTCAGATTGAATTGATTGACCACAATAACGCCACGGTTTGCGCTGGGTAGTCGACGGCGTTTCGACCTGTTCAATTTCAGGTCATCATCAGGACAATGGTTACTAAATTCAGAGTAGTGCTGAATTGGTAGTACCGTAGAAATCCAGACGTCAAGGGGGGCCGTAAGGATCCAGCAAGGTAGGGGGTACGGAGAGGCCACTTGTTGTTATCCGGCAGGGGAAATCAATGTCCAGAGAAGTTTGGTATCGAGGTACCGGGACCTGGCTAAGTAGTTTATGGTAGTTCAGGTGGGGGTCCGATGGTTCCGGGGGCAAGTGCGACCTGGATGCATGGAGAAAAGCTATCCAGGACTGCAGTGATCCGATCAGGAGGCAAGTGGGAGAATTACCGCTGTCGAGCAAGAGGACGAGTGAAGCGCCCGGGTTCTTTGTGAAAGTTGCAGCAACCCGGGCGCTTCACTCGTCCTCTTGCTCGACAGCGCTAATTCTCCCGCTTGCCTCCTGATCGGATCACTGCAGTCCTGGATAGCTTTTCTCCACGCATCCAGGTCGCGCTTGCCCCCAGAACCGTCGGACCCCCGCCTGAACTACCATAAACTACTTAGCCAGGTCCCGGTACCTCGATACCAAAGTTCTCTGGACATTGATTTCCCCTGCCGGATCACAACAAGTGGCCTTTCCGTACCCCCTACCTTTCTGGATCCTTACGGCCCCCCTTGACGTCTGGATTTCTACGGTACTACCAATTCAGCAGTACTCTGAATTTAGTAACCATTGTCCTGATGATGACCTGGAATTGAACAGGTCGAAACGCCGTCGACTACCCAGCGCAAACCGTGGCGTTATTGTGGTCAATCAATTCAATCTGAATCGGAATACTTACCTTGTACATATCTACTTTGTATCATTGACCACATAATTATTTGCTTTCACTATTTTTTCGCTGCTCACACTGTTTCTCACCCCTGTGTCACTGCACCTTTCACCGTCACTAAGCACGTTCAGTGCACACTTGTGTGTTATGGTTACTGTATATAAAATTGTACTGTAGTGCTGTTACAACTATTTACAATTATTACTTTATACCCTACGAAATCCTTTTGTGGTCTCCCTTCCTTTTTTCTCTTCCCCCCTCCGAGTGATTTATACTATCTCTATAATTGTCTTCCCTAATGATCCCCAGTTGAGCCACTGTTGCTTTGCATCAGTATGGAGTCACAGCCTGCAACCAGTTGCAGGCAGCTACACACTCTAGACCTGCTGGTGCTGTCAGCAGTAAAGGCAATCACTAGTAAAGGGCCCACACTGTGTTTTTTTTGGTTTGAGCTAATTGCCGCACCTACCTGGAGCCGCCAGAACCTGGTGACATCATCCGATGCTGACTGGCTGCACCGCGTCTATGGATACTGGTCCCAGTGAACCTGAAGTGATGTCTCAGGATGGTATCAGTATGGCTGTCACTGTGACAGGCAGTATTAATTTACTGTCATGTTTTACTGCCGATAATGAGGCCAGGTAGGCACTGAGCAGACCCGTGGAGGAACAGCAAGGGGCAAGACAGGGCTTGAGAGTTCAGAAGCCTCCACAGCAGTGCTGAATTTGAGCCGGTGGTTTCAGGTGCTCGGCATCGGCACTTAATTGGCAGCACTGGCACTTATGATAGTCTGCCAGATGGTGATCTGTTTGCCTGATTTAGAGTGAGCACTACAAAAGTTGTATACTAATTGAATATACCTTAAAATGACCAATACCTACAGCCCTTGCTAAGCTTTGGAGGCCTGGAATAGTCTGAAATGTCAGTTGTAGGAGTGTGATGGTTAGTAGCTGGTTTGGTACTGTCACTGGCAGCGCTGGCAGGGGCAATGGGTGGTGTAGGCTGCAGTGGCCTCCTGATGAGGGCCCTGACACTTAATGTTTTACAAATTAAACACTGCTCCACAGTTCACTCCGTGCTGCCATGCCAACAACTGACTGGCACTTAGTGGGGTAGTATCAGTTCTCTGCAAATGGCAAGGACTTCACTGGCATTGCACTGGGAGCCATCCATTACAGTGTCACTGCAGTAGCAGGAGTAAATACATCAGGAGCACTGAGAACACAACTGGCCAGTCTGGATAACTGCTCTTCAATACTACTGCTGCAACAGTGCTGCACCACTTAGCTGCATATGGACAGGCCATTAATCACCAAATAGTACTAACACTGACAGCACAGTGGCCACAGTAATAGCTTCAGCACTCACAACACATAGCAGTCTGGTAGCAGCAGTAGCCAGCAACAATAAGGGCAACCTATGTAACACACTATTACTATTGCCTCCTGGCATTGTCAGCAATGAGTGCATGGGGGCTGGGGCAAGCGGAAACAAGATGCAAACAGAGTAGAGTACTATACAGACTACCCGTAATGGGTACGGGCAGTCTCTAGGGCTATGTGGGGTACTGTCACTCCTCACTGGAGTTTACAGGAGTCACAGCAGGGCAAGCAACCTGCACACTGTTGGTAGGTGCTGTAGCGTGACCTGAGGATGACCCTGGCCAACATCGACCAAGGAGGGGACAACAAATTCAGGGCAGCGCCGGTGTGACTAATCCTGTGCTGAAACTACTGCACCCAGTTCCCACAGTGTTTACTATTGGGCCCCATATCAGCAGTTGCACCTCCACCTCCTTGACACTTAGTGAGAAAGACAGAGATTGAGGTCAGTGTAGTTTAATATTGTAATTTGATTTCAAAATTATGTTTAGAAAGATGTCCTACCGCAAATAATGCCCAAGAATTGCAATGGCATGCTCCATACTGGGCAGGCAGAAGAATGCTTCACTTTGGAAGTGTTTCTATTTGTAATTATGCTTGAATAATTATGCCAGTGATCTGAGTGAATGTTGAGTCAAGTGAGATCCAGGCCTAGCTGATCTCACCTTACTGAATGTGTTTAAAATAAATATGTACTTGATGTGGTGTTCAGACTGTGTAAGAATTAACTTGTCACCTTTCGGCAACTGAACTACTTCTATGTGCATGTATGTGGTCTTGGCCCTCCACCACACCCGACCATGAAAGACTGGAATTAATATTTAATGAGTGCCCTTCTCAACAACCATAAGTGAAAGTCATACATAATAGTGATGGATTCCAGCACTCTCCCATCGCATTGAGTTGATTCCTCATGAATCACAGTCCATCGTACTTATTCTGCAATAGTCCATGAAGAATCAAAAATCATATCTTCTATTGTTTCAAATTCAGCTTGTATTCATAAAATTCACCTGAAGCTTACTAGTCATAATTGATAATCAAGAATCATTTTTTTCAGAATCTCATAATTCTTGTTGGTTGCCTCAGTAAAATTCATCTCCTTAATATATTTTTCAAGCTACTCTACATTCATACTTTATATACATTCTTTAATTTACTCACTTTCAATCTGGATTTTTTAATCAACATTTTCATCATGTTGTGTGAAGCAGAATGTAGGCTTTCTTCCCATTCTTCTAGCAAATCGGTGTGACGCTCTTCAAAATTTTGAGAAAATAGTATTCTGAGGCCTCTCTGCACACCTTTATTTTCAATGTCCTTATGTAGAGTTGTACCATCCCATCACTTTGCAAGTTGTTGTTTCTTTAGTCCTTCCAGTCTTATAAATTTGCTTTTGAGACCGTCATCCTGCCTTGGTGCTGCTGCACCTTGTGCACCCTTTGTTGCTGATTTACTAAAAAGGTCCCCCAAACGTTGCTCCCTTTTATCATCAAACTCCATATCTTATGTAAGGATCTTATATCTCTGTAAAAATCCTTCGAAGACTGTTCCAATCACACAAATATACGAGTGCAAATCTCAAATTACTTGAACCTACTTACATGAACCTATTTTTGTATGTATCAGACCAGATATTCACAGAAAGGGCAAAGAACATGTATTGTTTGTATATAACCAGTTAAAAACTAGATAGTGCTGCGGAATGCCCCAATGAATACAGTTCTCTGATTACTCAATGTGTATATTCAACCCTGGTGCATGAGATCTGGAGATCATTCACCACAAACTCCCTACCCGGCCGCTTACTAGGTGCTGAATCCTTATAATAATTTAAGCTGAAGGGTCTCAGCACTCTCCCATCTCATTGCGTTAATTCCTCATGATGTAAGAGTCGACGACATATCAGTAAATCATATCTTTTATTGTTTCCAATACAGCATTCCTTCATAAAAAACACTTGAAGCTTAGTAGTCTAGTTGATAATCAAGAATTATTTTCTTCAAAATCTCATAATTCTTGCTGGTTGCGTCAGGTAGATTCATCTCCTTAATTTTATATAATTGTAAGGATAAACGTCTGTTTGCAGTAAGGTGAAAACCACCTGCCTCACTAATATTGATAGGGCGAGAATCAGCTTTGCGCTTCATTACACAAAGTTTCCAATGCTGGGATGGAGGTTAGCACTGCATGGCAAACCACTGTCCCTGCTTTAAAATTCAGAGATGGTCTCCCTTAAACTAGCTCTGGTCACAATGTAAAACAAGCATTGGCAAAATCAATAGGTCACACCTTTATAATGTTGGTGTTAAGCTGTTGGCTTTGCCAATGTGTTTGTTTGTTTAGTATTGTTTGAAAAAAATAATTAAAAACCTTGCGGAAAATCAAATATATTTTATTGTACCTCAAATCTGTACATTTAATTCAATGTCTTCAATCTTTACAATTTGCATGGCTTGTTTTTCAAATACTTTTCATTCAGGAAAATCGAAAAATAATTAAAAAGAATAATGAGGTTTCTGAATGTTAAGGAAAATTGCTTTCCACTTTACTTTCCACAGGACTCAGCCATTTGGTCCTCTGTAGTCGCTAAGAAAGCAGATTTATGGGCCTCCAGGAGAAGTGTCTTGCTAAGCCCATCTTCTGCCTCAGACGCTAGCTTAGTGAGTGCATAGATGGCCCTCCCACCAGTGCCACAGAAGCCTTTGTGTGCCTAAGCTAGTGCTCTCATGCAATATGTGGAATGCAGGAGACATAACAAAAACAACTCTTAAATTCCACTGTTCAGTCAAAAATATCCCTGATGCTGTGCTTTTACCGACAAATTAGGTGATGCGAGAAATACAGGGTGGGTAGTGCGGGTACTTGGGGGAGGGAAGCAGCATACTAGGGAGAGAATTAGAAAATGCATGCACTCTCTTGGAGTTCTCAATAGAAACGAAAAAGTAGTTCCCTAAATGTGATAACAGGAAGGATTCAAGTTAGCCAATTAAAAGGATTGTAAAGAGGCTACTCTACAGGGGGGGGACAAATGCAAGAACAGGAAGGCACGCCACTGAATTAGAAGCAAGCCAATGAGAGTGTCAGTAAAACCAGCCAATGGTAAGCAGTGGGCGAGCGGTAACTCCAATTTAAGTTCACAATAGGTCTTTCGCAACCAGGCAGCTTGTGCTCTCTGGAATGCAAGACCTAAAAATGGAATAGTGTAATGGGACATTCAGCAGAGCATGAAACAGTTCATGGGACACTTGACACCCATTCTGATGCTCACAGCCTCAACAGTATAAGTTGTCAGAAATGCACATCTTGAGCTTGCTGAGGTAAAGATCTTTTACAACAATGTTTTTACCACGCAGTGCCTTAACCAAACAGCCTTTACCATGCATGCATTTTCCACGGATGCAATTTTTGAAGCCTTTACCACGCACAACTTTACCACGCATGGTAAGTATAGTTAAGGTAAGTGTGTGTGTGTGTGTGTCCTTAGGTAACTATAACTCTCATCAATAATTTCATTTCAAATGTTGCAGTGATGGTATCAATGATTTAATAGAAGAAGTCATGAGTGGTGTAATATGTGTGGTAATTAGAAGGGCATAGCAATGACCCGATTTACAGTTAACTTAGGACATAAATTTAACTTAGGACATAAGTTATCGTTACTTGAGATAACTATAACTGGTGAATTTCTGTGGCTTTTAGAGTTTAAAACGTTTTGTTGTAATTGAACATTTCGCCTAACTATAATGTTACTTTAACCTTTGGTTTTATTTAAGTGAATTTGTAGGTTTTTTTTAACATAAAGTAATATTTCATTACCATATGTAAATCTAACACCCTGACGTGCACGGTGGGCCTGGCCATGGGCCAATCCCCTGCATGCAGCCAACCCCACACCCCCAGCGGCCAACCCTCCCAAAGGCAGCCAACCCACACCACGAAAGGCCTTCGGTCATGCACGGGGGGGTTAGCCACAAGCCTGTGGCCAGCCCCCGCAGGCAGCCAACCCAACACCTGCTTCGGTAGGGGCAGGGAAAGAGACCTCAAGTCTGCCTCCAGCTGGCAAGAGCATTTTTTAAGTTACCCGCCCACTGGGGGAAGAATAAGGGAGTTATTCTGATGGCGGTCAGACCGCATCCGATGGAACATCAGATGCGGTCTGACCGCTATCTGCTGCGGCGGTCCGACCAGCGCATTACAATGTGTGCGGTCGGAGGCAGCAGGCGGAGGGACAGTCCGACGCTTTCCGACGTGCTCCTTGAGCCTGTCGGACCATCGGAGTGTCAGTAATACCTACAATAGGGGCAGTGCCTTCTCAGGCACAGCCGTAGGTCTTACGATGTCCCTTTCTGCCTGCCCTTTCATGGAGGTTCGCCCACCATGAAAAGGCAGGCAGAAAGAACTTTGGGGGCCTTCCCCTGGCCCTCCACTATGGGGCCTGGGGTGCACCTATGGTGCCCCCCTAAACATACCTACACCATGTGGCAGGCACCGCATGGTGCCTGCCACACGGTGCACGGATGTTTTTAAAGTGTATATTTTTAATTGCGGCTTGTGCTGCAGCCCGCAGCACAAGCCGCAATAGAAAATATACACTTTGCGACCGCCATGAAGGCAGTAGCATTGTAATTAGGGTAGGGGGCCCCCGTCTCCATGTCGGGCGGCCCCTCTTCTGCGATGATGCCTGTCGGATGAGAGTCCGACTGGCATCATAATGATGCCCGTAGTGTTTACTCCAGTATGGCTGGATCGTAAAAAATGCTCCCGCCAGGTGGGAACAAACACATGTTTCCCTGCCCACGTCGAAGTGGGCAGGGAAACTACTGTGGCCTGGAGGTTGGCACCCAAGGAGACAGGATGTGAGCCAGCCCCGGGGGATGAGGTTTCCGTGGACATTAAAGGCTCAGTGAGGGGTGCCATGTGGTCCCCCTCCCTTTTAATTTATGCAGCAGCCCTGGAGGATGGTGTACCCAGGGCTTTTTAAAGGGAGGGGGAGCGCCTTTCCCCCACTCCTTAAAATATACTTTGGGCCCTGAAGAATGGGGTCCCCAGGGCAAAATGCATCTCTGGAAGGGGAGCCGCGTGCACCCTCTCCAAACTAATTAAATTGGGCCCCAGGGGATGGAGTCCCTTGGGACGAAAGGGGCTTGGGGAGAGGGACTGTGTGCCCCCTACCCTCAAAAAATACTGGGGACCTAGTGGATGGGGTCCCCAGTACCGAGAACAGCTCAGGGAGGAGACACGTACCCCCTCCCCTAAAAAAAGTCTTTGGGCCGTTGAAGATGGGGTCCCCAGGGGTGAAAATGGCTCTGGGAGGAGGGCAATGCATCACCTCCTCAAAAGAGAAACATGCATCGCCCTCCCAGGCCCATCCTGGAGTGTTTTAAAAAGAAGCTCGGGAGCCAAAGCTTATTTTTTAAACAAATTTGTGTCGATTTATAGATCCTCCATGACTTCATGGCTAAAAAAAAAAAAAAACATTTATTGCCCCAGGCCTAGAGGGTCAGTATTCCCATACCCTGCCCCATTATGTCTTTTTTAAATGTTTTTTTAGGACTCAGGACTGAGTTCTGAGTTATAAAAGGGCTGCCACCACTTCCTGGTTGATGTGGTGACAGTCAACCAGATCTCAGTTTGAGACCTTCGGCTCAGCGGATCACAATATTTTTAACCTTAATTTCTGCAAAACTGCTGAACTGATTTATACCAAAACACAAAAAGCCCTCTTTTTGGACCAAGATCTAGCTTTCTGCCAAATTTGGTGTAAATGTGCTCAGTGATTTGGGCAATAGCTGTGTCTAAAGTTCCTATGGAAAAATGAATGGGGAAAATGCATTTTGGGGCCCTCTCCTTTTTGTCGGCCGCCACTTGACGGATCACCCGGAACTCTTCATGTGCAAACTAGTCGGAAAGAAGCACTTTTTTGGGAAGGTTCGTCAAACGGGGCTAAAGTTATTAGCAACACAAAAAATGCATTTCCTATGGAAACACAATGCTAACTCTAACCACCCAGTGGATTCCGCCAATGGGTAATATGGATGTAACAAAGGGGAGGTAATAGAGTAAAAAGATTAAGAAGATTAGAAGCCAGATTAATTCTAGAGAGGGACAGTAAAGAACCTAATGGGTTAAATAGTAACGAATAACTTTATATCTTTTTGTAAATGACGGCTGTTGTGGGCAATCCTTAGGCACTTGATGCTTTTTGAAGTATAACATTATAATGAATTAATGATTTTAAATGTACTGCAATTTTTCTGTAAATGATATACAAGGAAGAAGTAGAATGTAACTGATTTTCTTTGCAAATGTATGTGAGGATGGATTACTTTGAGGAGAACCCATGAAGAAGGAAAGTTCAGAGAGAGGTATGTATTTTGTGTATAATTTTTCATTAATTGTATGTCACAAATTGTATTTATCCACTGGGATGTAATATATATAGGGACATTATCATATGATTTTAAGGATCCACTAGGTCTTGAAGATCAAAAGGAAATCTCTTAAAGGAATAAGGATGTTCGATTACATATACTTTATTTACTTTTCCCCGCAGAAGGTATTTGAATAACCTCATAGAAAAGTAAAAAGCAATAATGCAATACGATATGTGTTCAAGGAACATACGAGTATTATGTGTTTGGATATTTTTAGTCGTTGCTTCTCTTGGTGATTGTAACACCTGTTTTATGTTTGCATAATATAGTGTATTAGTGAACACTCCAAGATGGCAGGATGTATTCCAGTCCTTCATTTATGTCTATGGTTTTTTGTTTCACAATGGATGGCTTAGAGTGGTTTAAATGGAACTGAAAAAAATGGAGTAAGTATTCTGCTCAAGGCTTATGCCAAATGCTTAAACTCAGCTAATAAATGCAGATTGTGTGAAAATCTACAGCTAGAGTGCCGTTTTCTTTATTCAGGTGGAAGAGGCATTTCTTGGAATTATATCTGCGCTAGTGGGAGCGTCGCTCTGGCACCGCCGAGGATTGGGAGCATTCTGGCAACTGCAAAGTAAATGTAGGAGGATATACATATATATATATATATGTATACATATATATATTTTTTCACTGAAAAAAACAAAGCTTAAAGTAACTTGATAGTTAAATCATAAGTCAGTAATAACATTAACCTTCTGAACTAAAAAAAAACCACAGCAATTCACCAGTTATAGTTAACAGCACTAACTATAACTCACGCCCCCGCAATGCACTGCTTATGGCCTCACATATGCCATCACTCATGGCATGTTCAGTGACATCATTTATGACATCATGATGACATCTCAAATGACATCACTGAAGAGATCTCTGGGGAGTGACAGGCCTCTCCTTTGAGACCTCTCTTTTAAATGACGGATGTGTGTGGAAGTGAATGGGGAGGTACTGACCTCTCCTTCGAGATCGCTCTCTCACATGATGGGTGTGTGTAGTAGGGTGTATGGGGAGCGACTGGCCTCTCCTTTAAAACCTTTCTCTCAGATGACAGATGTGCATGGTAGGATATGTGACGAGTGACTGGCCTCTCCGTTGAGACCTCTCTATCAGATGACGGATGTGCGAATGGATCACCTTTCCTTTCAGACCCCTCTTGCAAATGACGGATGTGTGTAGTAGGGTGTGGGGAGGGACTGGCCTCTCCTTTCAGACCCCTCTCTCAGGTGACAGGTGTGTGTAGTAGGGTGCAGACAGGGACTGGTCTGTCTGCTCAAACCTCTCTCTTGGTTGACGGGTGTGTGTAGTAGGGTGCGGAGAGGGACTGGGTTCTTCTTTCAGACCTCTCTCAGATGATGGGTGTGCATAGTAGGGTATGTGGAGGAACTGGACTCTCCTTTCAGACCTCTCTCAGATGACAGGTGTACGTAGTAGGGTGTGTGGAGGGACTGGCCTCTCTTCTGAGACCTCTCTCTGTAACGATGGGTGTGTGTTGTAGAGTTCGGGGTGGGACTGGGCTCTCCTTTCAGACCTCTCTCTCAGATGATGGGTGTAAATTGTAGGGTGTGGGAAGGGACTAGCCTATCCTTTCAGACCTCTAGCTCAGATGTTGGGTGTGCGTAGTAGGATGTGTGGATGGGCCTTGACTCTACTCACAACTCTTCCGAAGCCAGTGAGCATTAATAGTAGACTTTGATAAACACCATCTCCAGTACGTCTCCTTCCTACAGTAACAAGTGTGCACAGCAGAGTGTATTCAAACATCCACTACTCCTTCCTACTTTTCACGATCCCACAAGATTCTCGCAAGATTGTAACTTTTTTTGAAAAATAAGAATTAACCATCTACTCATCTCAGCACTTATCTCTTAAATGCTTCCTTTAAAAAACAATGACCACAATATACATTCCTACTAATGGAGTGTATGGAGAACTCATTTACTCCTTGTTAATATTTGCAATCACTCGAGATCGTAAAAATTAGGCCTCCTTTCTAAACGTAGTGGGACGGATTGCCTTCTGCTGTCCCCTTATATAGCTTTTTTATTTAATTTCTACAGCACCTCAGTTTTTCCCAGTAAACAATAATGGCGACTGTAGCGTCCTCCCATGCCACACACAGAGCTCAGTATTACACTTATTTATTCTCTGGAGTGTGACCATTAACTGAACTGTACTGCATCATGAATTTTTTAACCACACCCAATCACTTATGTCACTAGTCTATGGAGTCCCTTAAGGAACATAAGGGTCCTGCACTCTATAATACACAAGACACTACATCTCCCGCTTTGTTAAATAAAAAGATACAAAATAACACATATATACTTCATAGTTCCTCAATGAGTCGTCAGGGCACTCAAACCACTCTTCTAGATCTCGTTGTGTGAGGCTGAGGAGACACAGGAGAAACAGCCACATCAGGCACTGGTGAGCTAGCCACTGAGGCAGTCCTGGGGCTCTCCTGGCTTGCTGATGACTGAGTCTCACTATGGATGTCTGGAACCGACAGACTCCCATCCATGTGCTTGAAATGTGAGGAATTCCTCATAATGGACCTTCCAGGACAGTGAGCAGCCACCATGTGTCTCTTACTAGTCACAACTTGCAATGGAGTGGCATCGAATGGAGCATCAGATTTACATTTCCAACTCTGCTTGACAAGGACACAGTCTCCTCTCTAAAACATAATATCCCAAGCACATTGACACTTGTCTGCTTAAGTCTTCATTCTGGACTTGTGAGATGAATCAGTGAGTCGAACATTCTGAGCATCAATTGTTCTTTCAGTGGTTCACTGGGGCAGCTTGGTGCCCATGGCCCTCCCAAACATCAGGGTGGCTGGGCTTTCGCCGGTTGCAAAATGAGGGGTAGATCTGTAGGCACGAAGAGTAGAGTGAAGAACGGACTTGAGCTTGAGTCCCTCTAGCGCACCGTGCTAAAAGGCCCTTCTTAAGAGTGATCATAAATCTTTCAACAATGCCATTAGCCTGTGGCCATAAAGCTGTGCTTTTCTGATGCTTGATATTCAAATGAGTAAGGAAGTCTTTGAATTCCCGACCATTGAATGGTGGACCATTGTCAGATTTTTGAATGGACAGAACACCCCAGTTTGAAAATATGTGTTTTTTCGTATCTTACAATTACTCGTCAATGAGTGATTGATGAAAGTTCTTCCACGAGAGGAAACTGGGAGTACTCATGCATAATTACTATGATGTGATGGCCATTTTCTAGGCGTCCAAAGAAGTCAACTGCAATTTTCTCTCAGACGTGTCTTGGAAGATCCGACATGTTCAAAGGATGCTGTGTTGTTTTGGGAGATAAACAGCTACACAAATGACATGCCTGGAGCTCTCTCTCAACTCGCTCAAGATGAGGAAACCAAACACAGTCTTGGAGGACTCGCTTTGTGGTAACAATTCCACAATGTCCCTCATGTACCAGCACTTATTTGCTCCACTGACACAGCTGCAGGAGTACTAGATCTCACAATAAAGTTAACATAGGCTTCGGACATTTTTAAAGAGATACCCTGGCACTGCATGGGCACTAGAGAAAAGTAGTCGGCAGAGTTTTGATCTTTTCCTGGCCGGTGAACAACGCTGTAGTCATACTCTTGCAGTCTCAGCCCCCACCTCTCAAAGAGAGAGGGAATCTTGGTCTTTGGATTGCCAAAGATAGCGAGCAAGGATTGGTGATCAATAACAAGTGTAAAATGTTTCCCTACAGAAACACATGAATTTGTTTGCGAGCCAATACATCAGCTAGGCTTTCTTTCTCAGGTTGCGAGTAAGCTTGTTCAGTCAATGACAAATTTCAGCTAAAATAAGCTACAATACTACTTTGTGCATTCACATGTACACTATGCTAGGCAAGAATCGCGGCCAAGCCCACTGGGCTGGCATCAACAACCATCTCTGTATGCAATTTCGGATCAAAGTAAACCATTTCAGTAACATTTTCAATTGCATGCTTAATTGTCTTGAAACTTTGATAACACTGAAATGAAAATTCTGTTTCGTTAACGGACCGGAACAGGGTTGTTGCACTACTTCTCTTAGACTTCTCAGCTGCCTTTGACACAGTTGACCATGACACTCTAATACAAAGACTCTATGAAGCCGGCATAGTGGGGACTGCTTTCAACTGGATCACATCCTATCTTCAAAACAGAACTAATGTCATCCAAGCCCACCTTTCTCATCCAAACCGTACTCCATAAAAGCAGGATTCCCTCAAGGCTCTATCATCTCACCCATGCTTTTCAACATCTACATGAAGTCATAACCGGCACTGGTCAATCAATTTTACCTAACATGCTATAACTATGCAGATGACACACAAATACTCCTTAAACTGGAAAGCCCAAAAGACATAGGAAACACACACATTTTCAGTTGCCTCACAAATGTTGATCAGTGGATGACATGGAACCATCTCAAATTGAATGCTTCCAAAACAGAAATACTCACATGTGACGAATGGAAAAATTATGACTCACTCACCGCCTGGCCTGACTATCGGGGAACATTGCCTAAAGTATCCAGGGAAGTAAGAAGCCTCTGAATTACCATGGACCTCAAGCTATCTGTGAATGCCCAAGTGGACAAGCTAGCAAGATCAAGCTTCATTACTATAAAAAATCTGCAACACATCTTCCCCCACCTGGGATTTCCGCACAATGTCCAGGCTACTACCTCTTTTGCTCTGTCTAAACTTGATTACACCAATAGCCTCTACCACAGATCATCTTTAACAACTATGAAAAGTCCACAACGGATTCAGAACTTGGCTGCCAGACTACTCTTGCATATAAAGCCACAAGCCCACATCTCCCCTGCCTTGAGGTCCCTACATTGGTTACCGGATGCCAGAAGATCCACATTCAAGCTTCTTGGCATCACCTACAAAGAGATAAATTGAACAGGATTGCTCTTCATCAGGAATAAAATCACCAAATACATAAAAACAAAGGAACCTCCACTCTAGATTGGCACCTCGCCTCAAAATCCCGCCATACAAGAAAAAAAACATAGGTGGCACATCCTTCTTTGTTCAAGCAGCCACACTATAAAACTCTTTACACCCAAACTTAAGATCCATGGATAACTACCTTATCTTCAGAAGACTACTCAAGAGTTGGCTCTTCCCCACAAAACCACCATACTCAAACATAAATATACAGCATATCCTTGTGTATATGAGCATTTATTTGAACTATATGTGTGTACCTAGATATGTGTATTCCTTTGTATAAATGTTGTATAATAATTATGTTTATAAATGTATAGATATTCGTTAGTTCTGCTTAACAAATGTACATATTACTTTTGGTTATATTATTCTATGTTTAACATGTATATAGGTTACTGCATAATAAGTACATTCTTATCATAGCTATTTTATCTATAATTGCTTCACTATTGAATTACATTTTGTTTATTATAAATTATACAAACAAATAAAAATAGCTAAAAGTACAGCAACACTTGAAAGTCTGAGTCTATAA
The DNA here is from genome assembly GCA_963921515.1 of Calotriton arnoldi. Lineage (NCBI taxonomy): Eukaryota > Metazoa > Chordata > Amphibia > Caudata > Salamandridae > Calotriton > Calotriton arnoldi. The sequence continues at coordinate 448,858 of CAWUFW010004606.1, read as the reverse complement.
AATACAAATTAAATCTACATATATTACCTTCCTTACACATATATACCTCCCATGTACTTATGTATCTTTATATTTATTACTTTACTTCTAATTCAGCATCTCCAAAGCAATACTTTATATCTCAAAGTATACCTCTCTCAATATATCCTCTAACTCCACTTAGGGCAAAACTTACAAAATTTCAACAAAGAACAATTTCATAATAGGAATAAATCACTACACATTTCCTATTCAATAATGCTATGATATAATAAAAATAAGCATTTAACTTTACCATTTTTAATGTTCTAAGGTTTTATACTTATAAACTATAAATGATGGACTGTATAAAAAAATCATCTTTGAACAATGCAAATGTTAAAAGAAATACTTTTGCAGTTTGGTAATGTTAAATAAATAAAACGCGCTGAATCTAATTTTGTAGTTGATGCTTATGACCAATCTCAACATTCATGGTTCCATGAGTAACTAAGTCCAAATAACTCATCACTAGTTATTTCCTCTTCTTATAAAACAGCAAACATCACCATTAAAAACTCCTGTGCATCCTCTTGAGTGTTTGGAGTAAACTGTACCGATCAGCTCCATGTATCTACAAGATACGAATTTGTGAAGAGCAATTTGTTTTAGTTCTGTCACTACGCAGATGTTGCAACAAAGCACACAGTGCAGAACACAATGCCTTCTGTTGTTTCTGTTCAATTGTTTATAGGACACGAGGTGATGCAAACAGTACATTTAACACAACATTAGTATAGCAGTTGGCACCAGAGGGGTTTGACAACTGGTAACCATCAATATTTCCCTCATTTTCAATGTTTCAACAATTTCTCTTTCATTTCCTTTTTTGCGACAGCATCACTACACTGCTTTGAAAGTTTCTGCTTTGGACAGATGGAGCATTATTCATAAATTGGATACTGACCTAAATGAGGAGCATAAAGACTTAATCGGTTATATTCTTTTACACAACTTGGTTCTGCATTTACTCTGCTGTCATCAAATGCAACCAAATACAAACCTGACAATGACCTAACTCGAGAAAAGGCTAAATCTGACATACCTTCCTGAAAACTGTTCTACCAATATTAATAAATGCTGCATCTACACTTAAACCTTATGTTTTATGAATATTAACAGCATATGCTAGAGAAACTGGAAACTGTTTCAGTCGAACATACAAATCTTTCACAAGCAAAAAATGTGCAGTAGATTGTCCAATTTGCTTTGCGATGTCAGTTTGATTAAATTTAATTACAAGGTATTCTACCTCATTCATTGACGGTTTAGGGGTTGGTGGGGTATAGGGTGGTAAGAGTAGGTAAGGGTAATTTTAGTGTTTAGGGGTGGGCAGGGGCATAGAGTGGTAAGAGAATTTTTAGGGTTAAGGGGTGGGTAGGGTTATAGGGTGGTAAGGGTATATTTTAGGGTTTAGGGTGGGTATGACCATAGAATGTTAATGGTATTTTTAGGGTATTGGGGTGGGTAAGGGCATAAGGTTGTAGGGTATTTTTAGATTTTAGGGATGGGAAGGGGCATAGGGCGATAAGGATATTTTTAGGGTTTATGTCTGGGTAAGGGCATAGGGTGGTAAGTGTATTTTTAGTGTTATGGGATGGGTAAGGGCATAGGATTGTAAGGTTATTTTTAGGGTTATGGGGTGGGTAGGAGTGTAGGGTGGCAAGGGTATTTTCTAAGGTTTAGGGGTTGATAAATGCATAAGCTGGTAACGGTATGCCTTAGGGGTTAGGGATGGGTATTGGCAGAGGGTGATAAGGGTATTTTTAGGGTTTAAGGGTGGGTAGGGGTATAGGGTGTTAAGGGTATTTTATAAGGTTTAGGGGTGGGTAGGAGCGTTGGGTTGTAAGGGTATTTTTAGGGTTTAGGCGTGGGAAAGAGCATAGGGTGGTAAGGGTATTTTTAGGGTTTAGGGGTAGGTAAGGACATAGGGTAGTAAAGGTACTTTTAGAGTGTGGGGTGGGTAAGGACATAGGGTTGTAAGGGTATTTTTAAGGGTTTAGGGGGTAAGGGCATAGGGTGGTAAGGAATATTTTAGAGATTAGGGTGGGTTGCGGTATAGGGTGGTAAGGGTATTTGTTAGGGGTTGAAGGCGGGTAAGGGCATAGGGTGGTCAGGGAATGTTTAGGGTTTAGGGGTTGGTAGGAGTAAAGGTTGGTAAGGGTATTTTGAGGGTTTAGGGGTGGATAGGGGTATAGGTTGGTAAGAGTACCTTGAAGGTTTAGGGGTGGGTAGGGATATTGGGCAATAATGGTAATTAATATAAACATTTTATTTTGAAGTGGAGGTGTTTGGGGTATCTCCCCCCGAAAAGAAAAAAAAAGAAATTATATAATGTAAAATAGATATATGACGGAGAGTGAGGTTCAACTATTTCTTATTTATACTTACCTGATTGGTGAAGGCATATGCATGGTGAAGGAATGCGGTGTATATATTGCATGGAAAAGGCATGTGTTGTAAAGTCATACAACCACTTGCTGAAAGGTTACTGTTAGACCTGGCATCCTTGGCATGGGTCTCCCTTCCAATTTTTTCATAATGCCTCCACTGTTGTCGATATGTTTTTGCTGGACTAGATGCTCATGGGCACTTTGCCACTGCTAATCAGTGCCAAAGTGCAAGTGCTCCCTATTGTAAATTGTGATGTGAATTAGTGACTCCATGTTTGGCTTATTTGAATTACTGTCAGACCCTAGTACAGTGCACTGAGTGTGCCCAGGGCTTGTAAATCAAATGCTGCTGGTGGGCTTGCAGCACTGGTTGTGCCACCCACAGAAGTAGCTTGTAAAGTGTGTCTCAGGCCTGCCATTGCAGAGCCTGTGTGCAGTCTGTGACTGCCATGTCGACTTGGTAAGTGCACCCACCTACCAGTCCCCAAACCTTCCCTTTTCTTCATATCAGACACCCCTATGGTAGGCCTACGGGCAGGGTGCATTGTAAGGATAAGGTGGGACATGCCTGGTGTGTGTGGCATGTCCTAATAGTGAATTACAGCCATTTTCGTTTTTCACTATTGCAAGGTTACCTGTTCCCCATAGGCCAGAATGGGCAGTTTGATTATAACTTCTTATAATCCTAAACTGACTCAGGGAACTAGGTAGAAATTAGAGTTTAGTATGCCTGAACTCAGAATGATAAAATACATCTTTTAGTGAAGTTGGTTTTAACATTCTGTGTTTGAAAATACCACTTTTAGAAAGTGGGTATTTTCTTGCCTAACTATCCAGCCTGCCTCTGCCAGCTTGTGTATTGTGTGTCTGGTTTGTGCGTGACAGGGGCTTGGGGTGGCCACAGGAGACAGGGTGAGGCAGCACAGGGCTGAATAGAGAGATCTGCATCCAGAGTGGAGGGAGGAGTTGCATCTGGGTCTGAATAGGGCTGTGCCTGCCTTCCACAATGCTGGCTCCACCTCCTGCCGGGCGTCTGAGTACCCTGCCCCACATTCTGAAAGGAAAAGAAGGAGACCTGTGCACAGAGTGCTCCAAAGCTGCACAGAACTGGTTTAAGCTAGGCAAAGGCCTCTCTGCCTTCAGAGAACAAAGAGAAAAGGAGTATAAGTACTGGGGCCCAAACCCAGAAACTTTAGATCACTTTTGGGAACAAGAAGAAACCTTTGCTGAGGAGCGGAACCAAGAAGAAACTGAGGAGAGACTATCCCTAAGCCTGAAGTGCTGCTTGGGGGATTGGCCTGCAGTGGTTTGCCTGACTGCCAAAGAAAGGAGAAAGGAACTTTTGCTTTGCTGTTACTTTCATCAACTTGTGAAGGATCTCCAAGGGCTTGGAAGAGAGCTTGCCCCCTGTAACGAAGTCCCAGGACCAGTGGACTTTATTTTATTTATTTATTTATTTATTTTGAGAGTTTTATATAGCGCTGGCTAGACCCGGAGGTATCAGAGCGCTTTACATTGGGTTACACAATGTTACAGGACACGATAAACAAATTACATTTTACATCAAAAAATAAGCAACATATTGAAAAAGGAAGGAAAGGTGAGACAGATAGAGCGGAGGGGGGGAGGGGAGGGAATGTGAAGGGGGAGGATGGGTGAAAAGATGGCAGGAGAGACGAGAGGAAGTCTGCCCAAAGACCGACTGGGTAGGTGACGACCGAGGAGGGAATCCACAGCCTGTCTCCCCTATAGCTAAACAAGGTAGCTCCATCGGGCATCAGTCAAAATATCTAGGTCTCAGCTGACGAGGGAAGGTTCACAAAAGAAAGTCAAGTGGATAAGGCAGGGTGGGGTCTATGAGCAAGGACGGGTGAGGGCAAGGGTCAGTAGCTAGAAAGAGTAGAGCGGAGAGGGGTAGGGGTAGGGGGAGGAGGGAAATAAAGGTCCAGAGAGACGCAGGAAAGTTTGGCCAAGGACCGGCTGGGTAGGTCTTTGGGGGGGGAAGTGTGAAGGGAGAGGATGAGGGAAAAGACGGCAGGAGAGACGAAAGGAAGTCTGCCCAAAGACCGACTGGGTAGGTGACGTCTGAGGAGGGAATCCACAGCCCGTCTCCCCTAGAGCTAAACAAGGTAGCTCCATCGGGCCTTAGTCAAATAGCTAGGTCTCAAATGACAAGGGAAAGTTCACAGAAGAAAGTCCAGTGGATAAACAGGGTGGGAGCTATGAGCAAGGATGTGTGGGGGCAAAGGTCAATAGCTGGAAAGAGGAGAAGAGTAGAGCTGAGAGGGTTAGGGGGTGGGGTGAAGGGGGAGGAGGGAGATAAGGTCAGGAGAGACGCAGGAGAGTTTGCCCAAAGACCGGCTGGGTAGGTGATGGTCAAGGAGGAAATCCATAACCCATCTCCCCTTTAGCTCGCGAGGTAGCTCCACCGGGCATCAGTCAAAATGGCTAGGTCTCCGCTGTTGAGGGAAAGTTCTCAGAGTAAAAGTCCTGGTGGGTGAGCAGGAACAGGGTCGGGTGGGGGCTGAACAAGATCAGGTTGATGACAAAAGATTTTAGACCAGGAGAGATAGAGCATCGAGGAGGGTCCCACTGAGGCGGTCATCTTGAGGTCAGGCAAGGGGGATGAGTCCTTGAAGTTCAGATTTTCACATTTGAAGAGGGCATGACGTGGCTGGCACGCAGTCTTCAGAGCCTTCCGGCCCTCGGCACATTCTCTTCACCAGCCTTTGTGAATTGCTGCTGGAAACTCTGTTTCAGTGGCTACAGAGGTAGGGAGCTGTGACCGACTCTAATGACCGGCTCGGTGTCCTGTTGGCACCGCATCGAGCACCGCTCGCATCTTGCAACGCACGGCCTTGGTCTCACTGATTCCGTCTCGACGCCGTCACCGAGCCGTTGCCTGCACCGTAACCTGTGAGCACCGCACCTTGCAACGCCTCGCTACACCGAATCGAACTGGTCCGACCGACACGGTCACTGCTGCTGAGTTCGAGTCCTGTGACCGCACCGGAGTTGGGCACCGCTCACACGCTTCGCGACGCACCGCCCGACTCGCACCGCTGTCCGGACTGATCGACGCCAGCTCCCGAATCCGGCTCCGTCGGTGCACCGCAATCTGCCAGCACCGCATCGAAGCACCGCCTCGCCCTGCAACGCACGGCCCTGGTCTCACCGACTCCATCTCGACGACGTCAACGAGCCGCTGCCTGCACCGCATCGAGGGACAACGCGTCCTGCAACGCTTCCATTTTGCATCGCGACCGCGACATACAGCCATCCGGCTCGCACGCCCGTGCCTGCCGCTTCAAGTAAAAGGTACTGTGACCGAGTCTGTCTACGCTGTGTTGGCCCGTCTCGACGCAGTCAGCTGGATTTGTTAGACTCTGTTTGTTCTTGACATCGCCGTAGCCAGAGGAGGCTACCTACTCGCACAGAACCTTGAATTAAGCCTTTTTGATCAGAACTAAGCATTCTTGACAGTATTGTGGATTATTTTTGTTGTTTATGGTCTTGTGATAAATCTATATAAAGTATACCTATTTTTATAAATATACAACCTGTGTGGTGTCCATTTGTAGTGTTGTCACTTGATTACTGTATGTGTTCACAAATGCTTTACACACTGCCTCTGAACTAAGCCTGTCTGCTCGTGCCAAGCTACCAAGAGGGTGAGCAGGGGTTATTTCAGGAGTGTACCTACTTTCCCTGACTAGACTCAAGGGTCCCTATTTGGACAAAGGTACCTACCTCTGCCAACTAGAGACCCCCAAATCTAACATTGGTGGTCAGCGGTGAGGATTTTGGACTTGCATTTGTAACTCATGTACAGTAATTGGTGAACACTACCTAGTGAGTGCAGACCAAAACGCAACCACATACTCTTTGATAGCATTTTTTCTGGGATTTACTATTTTTGCAACTGCCAAGTTTAATCACCATGGAGAAACCAGCATCAGTAGCCTCTGTTGAGTGTGATTGGGAAGAGGAGAGGCTAGAATGCTACACCCTCAAGCAGCTCAAGCATTTCTGCAAAAAGTTTAAAGTGTCCATGACCGGGCTCTCCAGGAAGGAGGACCTCCAAAAGGCGCTGAGGGCCTGGTTCGAATCAAGGAGTGCCCCTGTGGAGGGGGCTGAGAATGCAGAAGGGCAGCTGGCGGGGCTATTGGGTCTAGGGGCTGGAAGACCACCTTCCCCAGTAGGTAGCAATGTTTCTGCCAGAGGTCTGTCTCCAGAAGAGTTGGAGGACAGGAAAGAGAGTAGCATGCACGAAATGGAGCTGACCAAGCTCAAGCTGAATGGGCAGTTAGAATTTGAAATGCAAACTAGGAAATTAGCCCTAGAAGAAAAGAAAATGCAGTTTGAACATGAGAAGGTTTTGAGGGAGTTGGAATTGAAGGTCAAAAGCTTAGAGATTACTCCCTCTGGTGGCAGCACACCGTCCATGCCTGTTGAACCTAGGGTGTATATTCCCAAAGATGTGATGAAGGAATTTTTTAAGAATGATGATATTGGGCAATGGTTTAGGGCCTATGAGATAGCCATGACTTCCCACCGGGTCCCTGAGAAGGATTGGGGAGCGGGGTTGTGGGGTCGGTTTCTTAGTGAAGGGCGGGATACCTTGTTGGACTTGCCCTCTGAAGTCTGCAATTCATACAGCCACATGAAGGAAGCATTAATGTCTAGATATGGTTTGACCCCTGAGCTTTATAGGCAGAGGTTCAGGAACTGTAAGAAGATTGAGGGCAGTACCTGGGTTGAATACGTGACTTTTTTTGCAGAGCATTGGATGGTTGGGTGAAGGGTAGCAAAGCGACTGATTTTCAGGCGCTCTTTGATTTGATTGCATGGGAGCACTTGTCCAGTAATTGTTTTCCTGAGCTACACCAGCACCTGATTGATAGTAAGCTGACTAACCCTAGGCAGCTTGTTGAGGAGGCGGGCCGCTGGGTGAGTACCCGGGTCCACAAGGGTCATGTGGGAGACTCCGCCAAGGGTGGGCAGGGTCCCCAGCAGAAGAGTGGGGGGGACAAGGGTAAACAGAGGGAGTTCCATAAAGGGCCCCAAAGTAGACCCCAAGGGAACCAAGGGAAAGGTTCCCAGCCTCCCCCTGAGAAGAAGGCACTGGCCCTGACAGGCCCCCTGTTCACCAGGGACCACTGGTGTGTTACAAGTGTGGCGCCCCTGGCCACAAGGCAAACGATCCTCGTTGCCCTTTGCATGGAAAACCAGCACCCACTGGTGCAGTCCCCCGGCAGTTGGCTAGTGTAGCCCTGGGGGAGGAGTGGGGTGCCCAAGTTGGGAGGGATCCCACGGTGTTTTCCCTTGTCTCATTAGGAGACTCTGAGATGGTCCCTAGGACCCAGCTGCCTGATAACACTAAAAAATACAGGCAGTGGGTGACCATCAATGGCCATAGGGTGGAGGCTCTGAGAGACACGGGAGCCAGTGTGACAGCTGTTAAGTGTCACCTGGTGTCTAAAGAGCAGGTTGTCCCTGATGCATTCTATCCGGTTGTTGCCGCTGACAACACAGAGAGTCACTGCAAGGTGGCTCAGGTTCCCTTTGAGTGGGGGGGGTCTCGGGTACTCTTCAAGTAGCTGTGAGGCCAGCCATGCCTGTTGACTGTTTGTTAGGGAACGATTTGGAGAGCTCACCTTGGGCTCAGGTGGAGCGGAGTGCGCATTTAGAAATGTTGGGCTTGCCTGATTGGGCATGTGTGACCACCCGGTCAATGGCAGCTAAAGGTTTTCAAGAGGACCTGGAGCCTGAGAGGGAGTCCCAGGTGCCTGCCGGAGAGAGAGGAGGCAGGGGGCGCGGGAAACCGGCCCCCGAAGTTCCCACGGTCCAGGAGGAGGCAGACCCTGAGGGGGATGTCCTGGAGCCTACAGGGGAACAGGTAGCTGAACTGGGGGACCTACCTGAGCTGACCCATTGGCAGCAAGAAGGAGGACCCTCCAGGGAAGAGTTCTGCAAGGAGCAGAACACATGCCCTTCTCTTGTGGGTCTGAGGCAACAGGCCACAGACCAGGCAGCAGGTGATCAGTCTGGATCACATTGGATTTACTGGGAGAATGGTCTCCTGTATTCAGAGCCTAAGGTTGCTGAGCCTGGGTCAGCCCGTGTGCTGGTGGTACCCCAGCGCTTAAGAGCCTTCCTACTGGGGTTGGCTCATGATGTACCGTTAGCAGGACATCTGGGGCAGGACAAGACCTTTGAAAGGCTTGCCACCCATTTCTATTGGCCCCAGATGCGCAGGAGTGTCGCCACTCACTGCAGGACATGCCAGACTTGCCAGGCAAGTGGAAAGAGTGGGAGGAAGCAGAAGGCTCCTCTCCAGCCATTCCCTGTGGTCAGCACCCCCTTTGAACGGGTGGGTATTGACATTGTGGGGCCACTGGATCCCAAGACAGCCATGGGCAACAGGTTTATCCTGGTCTTGGTGGACCATGCCACCTGGTACCCTGAAGCCGTCCCTCTGAGGACAGTGACGGCCCCCGTGGTGGGACGGGCACTGATGGGAATTTTCTCACGTGTGGGATTCCCTCAAGAGGTGGTGTCTGACAGAGGTACCAACTTCGTGTCCAAGTACATGAAGTCCCTGTGGCAGGAGTGCGGTGTAACTTACAAGTTCACCACTCCTTACCACCCTCAAGGAAATGGGCTGGTTGAGAGATTCAACCGGACCCTCAAGGGCATGATTATGGGTCTGGAAGAACCCATAAGGCGTAAATGGGAAGTCCTCTTATCTTGCCTGTTGTTTGCATACCGGGAGGTGCCACAGAAGTCTCTAGGGTTCAGCCCCTTTGAGCTCCTCTATGGACTCCCGGTGCGAGAACCTCTGAGTTTGGTCAAGGAAGGCTGGGAGCAATCTCCCAGGAAACCTCCCCAGGATGTATACAGTTACATGCTGGCCTTCAGGAACCAGACTAGGCATTTCAGAGAGCTTGCTGAGGCAAATCTGGAAGCCAGCCAGGAGGAGAAGAAGTGGTGGTACGACCAGAATGCCACTCTGGTCGAGCTTCAGCCTGGTCAGAAAGTGTGGGTCACTGCCCCTGTGGAGCCTTGTGCGCTCCAGGACAGGTGGACCGGCCCTTTCACGGTGGTGGAGCGCAAGAGTCCAGTTACCTACTTGGTGGACTTGCAGTCTCCCAGGAACCCCTTGCTGGTCCTTCATGTGAACCGCCTAAAGCCCCACTTGGAGAGGTCCCAAGTGGGCATGCTCTTAGCTACAGATGATGGGATGGAGGAGGAGACCGAGCCTCTTCCTGACCTCCTGTCAGCCCGAGAGCAAGATGGATCAGTGGAGGGAGTAAACCTCTCTACCTCTCTCACACCTGAGCAGCAGGGTGACCGTCGCCAACTGTTGGGACAGTTCCCTGACCTGTTCTCCCTGGTTCCCAGTGTCACTCATTGGTGCGTCCATGATGTGGACACTGGGGACAGTCTTCCTGTGAAGCACAAGGCTTACAGGGTGACTGACAGGGTCAGAGCCTGCATCAAGGAGGAGGTCTCCAAGATGTTTGCGCTAGGGGTGATTGAGTCCTCTAACAGCCCTTGGGCCAGCCCAGTGGTCTTGGTTCCAAAGGCTGCCGCACCTGGTGCCACACCAGAACTCCGGTTCTGTGTGGACTACAGGGGACTCAATTCCGTCACCAGGACTGACGCCCACCCCATCCCCAGAGCTGATGAGCTCATAGATCGGTTAGGGGCTGCGCGATACCTCAGCACGTTTGACTTAACGTCTGGGTACTGGCAGATCGCCTTGACTGATGGGGCAAAAGAGAGGTCAGCATTCTCCACACCAGATGGGCACTACCAGTTTCGGGTGATGCCCTTTGGGATGAAGAATGCTCCTGCCACCTTTCAGAGGTTGGTCAACCAGGTGTTGGTTGGACTGGAGGATTTCAGTGCCGCCTACCTGGATGACATCGCAGTGTTCAGTGCCAGTTGGGAAGAACATCTGCTCCACCTCTGGGAAGTGTTGATGGCACTGCGGAGGGCAGGCCTCACAATCAAGGCAAGTAAGTGCCAGATTGGGCAGGGTTCTGTGGTGTACTTGGGACACCAGGTTGGGAGCGGCCAGGTGGCACCCCTCCAACCGAAAATTGATACCATTCTGGCTTGGGAGCCCCCCAAGACTCAGACAGAGGTGAGAGCCTTCCTAGGACTCACCGGGTATTACAGGAGATTCGTCAAGGGGTATGGCAGCATTGTTGCCCCCTTGACAGAGCTGACTTCCAAGAAGCAGCCCAGGAAAGTGATTTGGACTGACGCCTGTCAAAAAGCTTTTGACACCTTGAAGACTGCCATGTGCACGGCGCCTGTGCTCCAGGCACCCAACTTCTCCAATGAGTTCATTGTTCAGACGGACGCTTCAGAGCATGGTGTAGGGGCTGTTCTATAACAGATCAATGAGGAGGGCCTAGACCAACCTGTAGCCTTCATCAGTAGGAGGTTACTTCCCCGGGAACAGAGATGGAGTGCTATTGAGCGTGAGGCATTTGCTGTGGTCTGGGCACTGAAGAAGCTGAGACTATACCTGTTTGGGACTCACTTCCGGGTTCAGACAGACCACAGGCCCCTCAGATGGTTGATGCAGATGAGGGGTGAGAATCCAAAGCTGTTGAGGTGGTCCATTTCCCTACAGGGGATGGACTTTACGGTGGAACACCGCCCTGGTACAGAACACGCCAATGCTGATAGTCTGTCCAGATTTTTCCACCTTAGTGATGAGAACTCCCTAGGGGTAGGATAGTTCTCCCCACATTTCAGCTGGAGGGGACACGTGTTAGACCTGGCATCCTTGGCATGGGTCTCCCTTCCAATTTTTTCATAATGCCTCCACTGTTGTCGATATGTTTTGCTGGACTAGATGCTCATGGGCACTTTGCCACTGCTAATCAGTGCCAAAGTGCAAGTGTTCCCTATTGTAAATTGTGATGTGAATAAGTGACTCCATGTTTGGCTTATTTGAATTACTGTCAGACCCTAGTACAGTGCACTGAGTGTGCCCAGGGCTTGTAAATCAAATGCTGCTGGTGGCCTTGCAGCACTGGTTGTGCCACCCACAGAAGTAGCTTGTAAAGTGTGTCTCAGGCCTGCCATTGCAGAGCCTGTGTGCAGTCTGTGACTGCCATGTCGACTTGGTAAGTGCACCCACCTACCAGTCCCCAAACCTTCCCTTTTCTTCATATCAGACACCCCTATGGTAGGCCTACGGGCAGGGTGCATTGTAAGGATAAGGTGGGACATGCCTGGTGTGTGGCATGTCCTAATAGTGAATTACAGCCATTTTCGTTTTTCACTATTGCAAGGTTACCTGTTCCCCATAGGCCAGAATGGGCAGTTTGATTATAACTTCTTATAATCCTAAACTGACTCAGGGAACTAGGTAGAAATTAGAGTTTAGTATGCCTGAACTCAGAATGATAAAATACATCTTTTAGTGAAGTTGGTTTTAACATTCTGTGTTTGAAAATACCACTTTTAGAAAGTGGGTATTTTCTTGCCTAACTATCCAGCCTGCCTCTGCCAGCTTGTGTATTGTGTGTCTGGTTTGTGCGTGACAGGGGCTGGGGGTGGCCACAGGAGACAGGGTGAGGCAGCACAGGGCTGAATAGAGAGATCTGCATCCAGAGTGGAGGGAGGAGTTGCATCTGGGTCTGAATAGGGCTGTGCCTGCCTTCCACAATGCTGGCTCCACCTCCTGCCGGGCGTCTGAGTACCCTGCCCCACATTCTGAAAGGAAAAGAAGGAGACCTGTACACAGAGTGCTCCAAAGCTGCACAGAACTGGTTTAAGCTAGGCAAAGGTCTCTCTGCCTTCAGAGAACAAAGAGGAAAGGAGTATAACTACTGGGGCCCAAACCCAGAAACTTTAGATCACTTTTGGGAACAAGAAGAAACCTTTGCTGAGGAGCGGAACCAAGAAGAAACTGAGGAGAGACTATCCCTAAGCCTGAAGTGCTGCTTGGGGGATTGGCCTGCAGTGGTTTGCCTGACTGCCAAAGAAAGGAGAAAGGAACTTTTGCTTTGCTGTTACTTTCATCAACTTGTGAAGGATCTCCAAGGGCTTGGAAGAGAGCTTGCCCCCTGTAACGAAGTCCCAGGACCAGTGGACTTCACCAGCCTTTGTGAATTGCTGCTGGAAACTCTGTTTCAGTGGCTACAGAGGTAGGGAGCTGTGACCGACTCTAACGACCGGCTCGGTGTCCTGTTGGCACCGCATCGAGCACCGCTCGCATCTTGCAACGCACGGCCTTGGTCTCACCGACTCCGTCTCAACGCCGTCACCGAGCCGTTGCCTGCACCGTAACCTGTGAGCACCGCACTTCGCAATGCCTCGCTACACCGAATCGAACTGGTCCGACCGACACGGTCACTGCTGCTGAGTTCGAGTCCTGTGACCGCACCGGAGTTGGGCACCGCTCGCTCGCTTCGCGACGCACCGCCCGACTCGCACCGCTGTCCGGACTGATCGACGCCATCTCCCGAATCCGGCTCCGTCGCCGCACAGCAACCTGCCAGCACCGCATCGAAGCACCGTCTCGCCCTGCAACGCACGGCCCTGGTCTCACCGACTCCGTCTCGACGACGTCAACGAGCCGCTGCCTGCACCGCATCGAGGGACAACGCGTCCTGCAACGCTTCCATTTTGCTTCGCGACATACAGCCATCCGGCTCGCACGCCCGTGCCTGCCGCTTCAAGTAAAAGGTACTGTGACCGAGTCTGTCTACGCTGTGTTGGCCCGTCTCGACGCGGTCAGCTGGATTTGTTAGACTCTGTTTGTTCTTGACATCGCCGTAGCCGGAGGAGGCTACCGACTCGCACAGAACCTTGAATTAAGCCTTTTTGATCAGAACTAAGCATTCTTGACAGTATTGTGGATTATTTTTGTCGTTTATGGTCTTGTGATAAATCTATATAAAGTATACCTATTTTTATAAATATACAACCTGTGTGGTGTCCATTTGTAGTGTTGTCACTTGATTACTGTATGTGTTCACAAATGCTTTACACACTGCCTCTGAACTAAGCCTGTCTGCTCGTGCCAAGCTACCAAGAGGGTGAGCAGGGGTTATTTCAGGAGTGTACCTACTTTCCCTGACTAGACTCAAGGGTCCCTATTTGGACAAAGGTACCTACCTCTGCCAACTAGAGACCCCCAAATCTAACAGTTACCAAGAGCCCACAGTATTCAGTAACAGTCCCAGGATGCGTTACTGCAGAAGCAGTTGCAACACATTTTTGAATTCCAATGGAAGTCGCAGGGAGGAGGAATCTCTCTTTGTTATTCATTCCCCTTTGCAGCTCTCAACTCTCATAATCAAAGTGCTGTCATGCTGTCCCTTTGTATTACATTTGTATTAAAATTACAATTGTGCATCTTACCTCGTTTTTTTATTTGTCTATATTTAATTAGGAGAGTGCGCTATGTCCTCTCCAAAAGAACGGTCCATTGACTCTTAACTATTAAGCCACTCTAATGTACTACTTAAATGTATTGTGAAAAAGAGAAACGTTGCAGCATTGATTAGCAGCACAATTCCTTTACTCATTGTAGACCCAGTCTTTAGAACACAAGTTATTTTGCCAATACTTTCCAACTCCCTACTGAACAAATTTTGTTCCTTAATGAAGTACAATAAAACGGTTATTTTAAAACGTTCTGGCCATGCGCGACTATATCACTTGATTCCTGTGCTAAAAGAATGAAACCCTTGCAGTGCTGCATGATCAGTTGTCTTCTTGCTCAGAAGTAATATTTTCTGTGGCATGTAGTTTTTAGGAGATAAATAAACCAATAAAGCAATAGAGATACCTTTATAAGCCCTAGCACAAACAGAAGTGGTTTGCATAGTCTCTGTACAGTAAGGCACCTACAGTGCCCAAGGGCACCACACCCATACCTGTTTGCTCAGATTTTGCCATGCTGGATTATGAAGTAGATCTGCTCATGGTAGATGTTACTCACCCGAGGCAGAAAGGGTGGTTTAGTTGCCTCAACCTATACATTTTACATAGGTGGATAAATGTGGCCATCGCATCTCCAGAGTCTCTGTGAAAGGTAATACAAACAATTCACAAACACACACTCTTTACCCCACCATAACATCCATCCTCAGCTTTTCTATCACTATGTAGCACTTTCCTCAGCCCCCCCCTACTGTTGAACATACCCTCTTTTCACTTCAGCAGTCACTCCCTCTTTTGCTCTCCTTCTCTCTGGCAGAGTCCATTATCCTTGCACTCTTCCCAGCCCTGTCCTCCTCTCTCTTCACTCTCACCTCACCCAGTCACTAAGTTCAGACTTCCCCCATCTGACTTTCCTTACCTTTGAACTTCCATCATAATCTCTCTACTTACTCCTTGTCTGTAACTATTCCTCTCTCTACACCAGAACATCACCCTCCCTCGCTCTTCTGCAACACTTACTGTCTCTCTCTCATCAGTCATGCCTCTGTCTCTTTTCACTTGTCTCTCCAGACTCCCTTGCCGGTCATTTTCTTTCTAATACTACCTATCTCTTTTACTTCCTCACACAAGCCCTCTGTCTCAATGGCTCATTTTACATCCTGCCCAAACTCCCCAGTCCCCCTTTTAACAAAATATCTACGTAAGGTAAGTTCCTGCTGCAGAGATCCATGTGCAACTTACATATAAGAGGTTTCAATCTTGTCAGGACTAACTCAGCTTATCATCCCTCAAGGGACAATCAATTTCGTTATGTAGGGTAATACTTTGCAGTGTATCAAGTGAGAAAACTGCATTAAAAAGCAATATAAAGCTGTTATAATTATTATTCCTATGCCCTGTCCACACCTCTCTCTCCCTCCCTCTCTCTCTCTCTCCCTCTCTCTCTATCTCTCTCTCTTTCTCTCTCTAGGATGTACCTCACTCTTCTACTCATGTCCATGTTGCTTTGGCCCCTTTTTTCCTCACTCCTGCCTCACCCAATCTCTCTCCACAGGCTTCTTCTGCCTAAATCTCTGTTCCAACTCATGACACATGTTTTACCCTTCCTCTCTCCCCACTACTGCATATTTTGGAGACCATCACAGGGATAGCGTCCTGAAGGGTCCAGCAGATCACCATGTCTGCAATTGCCTTTAAATATGGTGAACCTTTTTTTTTAATGCAGCTCGTTTTCCTTAAAGGAAAACTGGACAGCTGGACAGAAAAAGTTTACTTTTTTGTTGTTTAAGGTTTGTCAGTGATCCCATGGACCACTGCCTACTTTTGAATATATTTTTTAGTACATTCCCTTTTGAGAATGCATTACCGCATCATCTGAGGTGTCTGTAAGATATCAATGTCTGAATTTTTGTTGTAAAACATTGATATATTAGCTTACGATTCAGTTTTTGGAGGAACACCTACAACACGCCGCAGATACCAAACTGATATTCATTCGCAATCTCATTTTAGGAGTCTAAAAAACATTTGTGAAAGGGATTCTTACATAAGAAAAAGCATTTTACAGGTTGCAGATGCGGAATTGGAGGATGTGCGATCATTAAAATGCTTAGTACATCTGGCCCCTAGTGTATTCTGGTGCTTCGAATACCCCAGTGGTGATGAATATTCTGAGTCAATGGATTGATGGCAGATTGTAGTTGTACAAGAGGAATTCATTTCCAGTCCACAATATGACAGGAGTGATTTATTCAGTTCCTTTGCAACTGCTGAGGATTTCTGACTTGGTACATATGAAACAAGCTCCTTCTTTATAAACAGGGCCACTGGAATTATGCGGCAAGGGAAGGCCAAATTATGCGTCAGGGTTGACTAAATTGTGCAGCAAGAAAAGGCAAATTATGTGGCGTAATGCAGCACATTGTTTGATAGTATTACTTCATTATTTTCAAATTTTTACACTTGTAAACACTGTCTGGGCATAGGGCACACCTTATCAGTACCAATTTAACACCCACATTTAGAAACAAGCAACAGAAATGTGACCAGTCATCCTTTGGAAAGGGCCTTCCACTGCGCAGCAATGTTTGCCGCATTTTCAGTAATGTTTGAGCTGTTTGAGCTAGAAACATTTTTGTTTTGTTAAAATCTGCAGGTTATGGAGCATATGGTGGGTTAGGTGGCAAATGTGGGAAATCCACAATTATGCGAAAAACAGCACGGACGCACAATTGCATAATTCCAGTGGCCCTCCTTATAAACATTGCAGGTAGAGCCTTCTAATTCTCACATTAACATTTACTCTGCTACTATATCTCAAGACTGGAAGCCTGATCTAGGGGGCACAGTAGATTAGATTCCCAAGAAAATCACACTTTTGCCCTTTTTGTGAGGTTTTCGTCAGCATTGTTGGAGTGCAATCAAGAGCAAATGATTGTGGGTTAGGGCAGGTCTAATGCTGCCCATTATTTCCTTAAGGGCATCCTGCTGAACTAAGATAGTGTTCAACCCCTCACAGTAGGATCACTGCCCTCCTTTGTCGTAGATTGACAGGAATTGCTTAGCATATCCCTGTCTAATAAAAAGCTGTACATTAATTTTAAACATACATTTCTCCTCTGGACTCAATGAACCACTGTGATTGCATTGTTTGTTTGCAAGGTCTCAACCTTTTTAAGTTTGATTTATGCATTTCAATAAAGATGGCACTAATATGCATTCTGACATGTAGCAACATACACAAAGATATTGACATTGTTTATTCAGAGGTGGCTTCCTCATCTCCCGATCCCTCCCCTTCTTTACCCACCTTTAATTTCCTAATCATTTTCAACCAGTCCCAATCCTCCAGGTCGTCGAAGGTAAACCATTCTCATTCACATTTTCTCATCAATGGCCCATTCCTGCAGGTCTCTTTCCTTCAACGCCCTTTCTGGCCCATGTGACTTCAGCCTCCATATGGCTATTCGCTGATTCGCTAGCACTAGTCCCAAGAGCACAAATTTGTATCTAATTTTAATTGATATGGATGGATATACACTATTAAGTAGGCAATGCTTAATTATCACATCTACAGATAAGCCAGTATCCTTACAAAGTGTAGCAAAAATAGCTCACCAGTATCTCTACATTTACACATAGCGGCACATCATGTATACAAAATCAGCATGGTCAACCCCACATCTGGGGCAGTCTGACAATCTAGCAAGGTAGATTTTAGCCAGCTTCTTAGGAGTCAAGTATATATATATATATATTTTTTGTATTTCTTTTTATTGATGACAAAAGAAAAACATCCAAACATTTCCATACGTTAATGAAGCACAAGATCATTTACATATTCAATAGACATCACATTTACCACTTCATGCCTTGTCGTGCAAGTTTACAACTTCTACGCTGTTTTAATCTAATGATCTCTGACTCTAAGGAAGGTACCTAGTAAGGGTGACGCACATATGTCCCTTCTATATGAATTCCATTTGCCCCACACCTGATCCCATTTCTTTGGGCAGCCCTGGCTCTCATATACTACTTTTTCAGTTAACATGCACCGGTCCATATCTGCCATCCAAGCCTGAATTGTTGGCGTTTCTGGGGCACCCCATAGTTTTGCTATGTTACGTTTGGCTTTTGTTATTCCCAGTGTTACCCAGGTCTTTTCTTTGCTCTTTAAGTCTGTGGTACCCCATATGTTTAGGAGCCACCATTTGGCCTCTGGCTCCAGGCTTGTCCCCAGCACCTCCCCCAAGCAGCCTATGACCTCCCCCCAATATTTTTTGATATGCACACAATTCCAAATTATATGAAAAAACGTGCCCTCCTGGTTACGTTGTCTCCTACATTTAGGATCTGCCCTGTAGCCCATGCTGACCAGTGTTTGGAATGAGAGGTACATTCTGTGCAGAATTTTAAGTTGTACTAATTTAAACCTGGAAGAAATTGCCACTTCCCTCTGGAAGGTCAGTGCTTCTTGCCAATATTCATCATCTATCCCCTCCACGTCCTGTCTCCAATGTTCACAGAGATGGGAGAGGGGGTCAGGGGCATTATTAATCAGTTTCTGGTAGGTCAAAGAGATCGCTTTTCAGTTCATATATTCAATGAGAATTCTATCTTCCAATGGAGAGTTCTCGGGGAGAACCTCTCCATTGGGAATTACCGCTTGGAGAGCGTGTCGAATTTGCATGTACCAAAACATTTCTGTGGCAGCTAAATCATATTCTCGCTGTAGTTGAGCAAAAGGGACTAACCCTCCCTGTGACCACAGATCACCTACCTGAGAGATGCCTATTAAATCCCAACTATTGAAGCGATTGACCTCCCTCAAGGTCCCCAGCCATTCTGTATCCCTTAGTGGGGTGGCTTGTGTGATCCTCTCTGCCCAGCCCAGGCTCCTGTTTACGGCATGCCAGACCCGAACTGTGTGTTCAGTTGGGTCCCGTGAGGTGTAGTCTAGCTGGTGTGGTGTAGAGTGCCCTCTCATAGCTCCCTCCAGGCAAGACTATTTTGTCCATTCTGTATCCTGGTTCGTCTAACGGACGATATATACAATGATTGATAGCCATTAATTGCGCTGCCCAATAATATTTATGTATGTCTGGGAGGCCAATCCCCACATCGTACCACCCCCTTACCAACTTCTGCAGGGCTATTCGAGGCGGTTTCCCGGCCCATAGGAGTTCTCTTTGTTCACCCTTTATGGCTTTAAAGTAAGAGGTTGGGACCAAATATGGTGCTTTTTGCAGTACATACAGAAAGTGTGGGAGCACCATCATTTTGAATAGAGCGGTGCGTCCCAATAAAGACAGTGGGAGGGTTTTTCAGTGTAGCGTGTCGCATTTCAGATGTTGTAGTGAGGGCAAAAGATTTCAGTCGTAAAACCGCGGCAGGTCAGTGGTGATATAGGTGCCCAGATACCGGAACCCTTCCGCTACCGTCTTTGCCACGCAATCCCTGGGTAGAGGGGGAGACTCCCCTCGCAACAAGTAAAGTATGGACTTTATCTAAGTAATTGTGTAGCCTGAATACTTTCCAAAGTTGGTTAATATATGTATTAGTCGATTTATCGAGGATTTGGATGAAGCCAGGTATAGAAGTATGTCGTCCACATAGAGGGAAATTCGATCTTCCCAATCTCTTGTCCAACGAAGTCCCCTTATCAAAGGATCGCTACGAATCCATGATGCAAGGGGCTCGAGTATTAGACCAAAGATTAACGGTGACAGAGGGCAACCCTGTCTCGCCCCTCTTCTAAGGGCAAAGGACGGGGATTGTATGTCATTGACTACTACCTGTGCTTGTGGGTCACTGTAGAGAAGTTTAAGCCAAGCCACGAAATTAGGACCATTATCCTATTCAATCTGCGTAAATTAAGTGAAGTATTTTTGTCTGGCATAAACCCGGACTGGTTGGAGTGTACTAATTTCGGGATAATCTGTATTAAGCGTGTGGCTTGTAGCTTGGCAGGGATTTTAATTTCTGCATTAAGCAAAGAAATTGGGCGATATGAGGAGCAGCTATTTCTTGGTTTTTCTTCTTAATAGATGACAACTATTGTGGCCATTCGCTGGTCAATGGGAAGTTTACCAGCATTTTAACTCTCAACATACATGTCTTTCAGATAGGGGGCTATCGCATTGGCCGCCAACTTGTAGAGCTCTATTGGAATGCCGTTAGGCCCCATTGCTTAACCTGACTTAAGTCCTCTGATAGCCTGTGCTACTTCTTCGTTCGTTATGTGGCTCTCTAGTAGATCTAGGTCTTCAGTGGCAAGGGACGGGAGGAGCATGTCTGCTAGTAGTTCACCTGATTCGACTGCATTTAAGGTATTGGTAGTCAAACAAACTTGTTCATAGTATGCTGCTATCAGTTGCGGATCACGCACTTTTTCTCCTCTCTCCGTTATGAGCTCTGTCACTAGCCTGCTCGCTTGTTCTTGCTTGTCAAGCCAAGCGAGTAGTTTCCCTGCCTTATCTCCAACCTCATAAATTTTATTTTGTGTTGCTCTACTTGTTGCTTTTGCGGCTTCGGTAACTAAGTCTTTATAGTCTTTCTTTTTCATGTACAACTTATGCTTAACACTTCCAGAATCGTCTCCTTCCAGTTCACCCTCTAACTGTAAAATATCATTTTCTATTCTGTCTAGTACTGCACGCTTTTCTTTCCGGACCCCGGCGATCAAGGAAATGGCTTGAATGCTTCCCAGAGAGTTAGGGCTGACACTACCAATTATAGAGTCTATTCTAGAGAGGCTATTATGTGCGCCTGAGTGGATCATGAATTGTCGCTCATCTGGTAAGTGGGCAAGCCACACATCTACTAGTCCCATAGCCCCCAGAAACTCAGACAAACGTGACTGTGGGCTTTGCAAGTCGCTGGGGGGTGGCGGTCCGGCCTCCCTGAAATAGCAGCATTAAAATCCCATCCTATGAGGAGCTTTCCAACTGGGAAGCTCACTAGCAGCTCTCCCAAATCACAAAAAGTGGTATTGTGAAGAGCTGGAGGAACATTGTCGCAATCATGATTAGAGGACCCTCCCAGTTTCTTGTAATTGCAGCATATCTACCCAGGAGCGGTCTATAGTTAGGGGAAGCCATTTTGCACAAATATACCTACCCCTCTAGATCCAGTGGAAAATCTGGAATGTACTACTAACATATATCCCCATCGATTCAGAGCTTTATATGTATTCCCTATTAAATGTGTTTCCTGCAGCAGAGCTAAATCAGGGGAGTGACGCTTTATGTACTGGAGCACAATACCACGCTTGAGCTTGTCCCCCAATCTGTTTACATTCCAGGAAAGAAGCCTCAGTCCCTTATCTGTTATCGGGCCCATCTTGACTCTAATAATTTCTCAGTGATCCCATCTCCCACAAAAGGCTCGACAGCAGGCACGAGGTCTGAATGCTGGATCCCGACTTCTAGCCATAGGGAAACCCTCCGCCCACCCTGAGGCATAGCTTGGGCCTTTTAAAATCATAATTACATTGCACACAAGACAATGTATATTCTCCCTTTACCTTCCCATCCCTGTCCTTTGTGTCATCTAAACCATAAACAATAACGAAATATAACCGAACCCCCCCACCCTGCTTCCCTGTAATCCGGGATTAAAACTACCCGTTCCTCCAACTATGCAGAGTGCCTGTCACCCTATCCCAAACTAGTGTATGAAACAAGGGGTAGTGACCTGGGCGACTCCTCACTATCCGCCACCACCCAAATTTATTACGTTAGCATCTGCGTAGTTATGTTTGTAATGAAAGGATATAGTCTTGTTTCTGCCGCTGGGTCCTTTGGTACAATGTTCAGTTGGACACATCTTCCTCTAGCATCTTGGCAATATGAAGCAAACAGCTGTTGGACTCAATAGGTGCCTCAGTTGCCCATATCAGCAGGGTTCGCTGTTGTGGTGGCTGTTGTTTCTTGATCCCCATGGTCTGTTGGTTTTTTGTGGGGTCTCTGCTGTCACAGTCTGGGACTGTTCCCCCCCACCGTTCTCCATCTGTCTAGCCACTCCTGTGCTGTCTCTGGGGTGTCGAAAAACCACGTCTTCCCTTCTGCCTCAATCCGCAACTTTGCTGGAAACTTAATTGAATATTTCATACCCTTATCTCACAGCACCTGTTTAATCTCCATAAAGGATCACCTTTGTTTCTGCACTTTGACTGTGAAGTCGGGGAAAAAGGTTATTTTGCTGTTCTCATATGTAACCGGTGGGGCACTCCGTGCTGTCTGCAGTACAATGTCCCAGTCCCAAAAATTGAACAATCTGGCCAGCAGAGGTCTTGTTCTACCCCCGAGGATCCTGTGTGCTCTTTCAACAGAGAAGAAGTTAGAAAGGCCCCTTGGTTGTAGGTAATTTGTAATTAGATCTTCTAGGAAGAGGTCGGAAGAGAGCCCCTCAGTTCATTCGGGAAGCCCTAGGATTCTAACATTAATGCAGCGTGATCTGCCCTCATAGTCATCCAGTGTGATCTCCATTTTATGACTGGAGACTTGTAGTTCTTTAATTTGCTGCTGCAGGGTTTTTGTATCAAATTGGAGGTCTGCTGTTACAGTTCCATAGTTCTGAGTTCATCACTCATTTTCCAGAGGTCAGCCCTGACGAGTGTCACCTCAGTTTATAATCTTTATTGTGCATTTTCAACCTTTTATAACAATGAAAAACCCCCACCCACCCACCCCACCCCCCGGTCAGGGTAGAATATCATCAAACCATACAAATTCACTTTGATACATCAATTGGAGCGAGAGCAGAGTAAAACCAGCAGTAATAAAGCACCATTGTAAACAACAAACCGTTATTTAAAGTGCAACGTGCGGAATAAATATAATTATAATAACGGGGCTAACAATAATAATAATTAATTGGGGTAAAACTGGCAGTAGTACAGCACAAAATATGAACGACAGATCATTATTCAAAGTGCAAATGTGCAAAATAAATATAATTGCAAGGCTAACAGTAATAAATATTAATAATACTCCCAGCTTTGCACATACCTTTACCCTAGACTTCCGTCAAAGGAATACGGCTCGAGTGCACTATACCTTGAGGCATACGAAAATTGACCCCGGTCTGTTATTTAAAGTGCAAGGTGCAGAAAAAGAAGGGAGAGCCAGGGCAATCCCTCCTGTATATTCATACCCCCTCAATTTTCTAATCTGGATAAGAGCGCCCATATTAGCAGTCCTTTTTTCCTTGTTTTAGCACCTTTTCTGGCATAAATTGCTTTCTCTAGACTGGAAATAGCTAATAGGCAGGCAAGCCAATGTTGGAACTGCGGGTGTTGTGGATCTAGCCATGCTGTAGCTAATACCAGTCTAAAAATTGTCATAGCAACAGCAATAAAATAATCTATCTCCGGAGTTGATTTTTCATCCATAACCCCAAGTAAGATTACCTTTGGGCTCAATACAACATTAATATTTAATCTGATGCGAAAAAAGTTTTGTATTTCATTCTTAAAAGAATTCAAAGAAGAACATGTTGCACAGATATGCACAATGTCAGCACTAAACGTGGAACAACGTGGGCACTTAGAACCCTGCCCCGAGCTCCACTTGGCAATTCTTGCGGGTGTATAATAAAGCATAAAACTAGTTTTAAAAAACTGCACTTGCAAATTGGCCAACATTAATACTGTTTGGGATAAGTTGAGGGCTTTCACAAATTCATTTTCAGTCACCATCAGCTTAACCTGCCATTTCATGCACTGTTTGTCGAGATCATCTTTCATTTCACAATTCAACATCTGATAGATTGACCCGATGCTGATTGTGTCCTCGGCTATTAGCCGATCCACCAAAGCATTCTTATCAAAGCCGCTCGGGCCCCCCACTTTCCGCAGAAGGTAATCTCTTACTTGCAGGTGCTTAAAAAACTCTTTATTGTTTACACCAAATTTTGTTTTAAACTTGTCAAATGAGACAAGACCCACCGGGGAGAAAAAGACACCCAGTTTATCTACATCTGCCCCAAACCATACATGCATATAGCCGTCATTGAAGATTCCAGGTAGGTTTGGATTGTTTAAAATCGGGGTATAAAAATTCAATCTCCCCAAGCCCTGCATCTTTCGTATTGCAATCCAGGCCTTTCCCGTGCCCAAAAGGCACTTGAACTTAACTTTTTTATACTAGCTATATTCGACTTGCCTTAACAAACACCCCCAAGCCTCTTCCCCAAGCAATAATTCGTATATGGAAGGTGTAGTATTGGGCACTGCCGCTTGTGGTGGTTCCATCAGTAGAATCCGGCTATATTGGAATAGTGAAGCCTAGTAGTACAATCTAAAGTTTGGGATAGCCCCCCCCCGCCCTTTCTCTTGGAAGTGAAAGATACCTCAGCGCTCTCCTTGGCTTAGAATAGACCCATAAAAATCTAGTAAATACTGCATCAAAGGTTTGAAAACATTCACTAGGGAATTCTAATAAGATTGCTCTAAAAAAGTACAAGATTTTCGGGAAATAAATCATCTTTATCAGATTACAACGGCCTATCATAGTTAGGTGCAAATTATTTAATCTTGCCAACCCTTTCTTAGTTCTATCTGCCAAAGGATCTAGATTAATGTTGACAATAGATTCAACTTTCGAGGAGATATAGACACCCAAATATAGTGCTTTCTCCACCACTCTATTGTCTGCTAGCACAATCTTTTCATTAATAACAAACTGTGTCTTTTCTTTGTTTAGCGAGAAACCAGACATACCCCAAAACATAGCGGCTTCTGACTCTATTGCCTTAATAGCAACCTCCGGGTTAGGTGTTAAGACTGCCACGTCATCCGCATAAGCCAGGGTCTTAGTCTCATGGCCATGCATAATTATTGGTGGAGTAACAGTACTTTGCGCTATTTTTCTTACAAAAGGATCAATATACAATGCAAACAGGAGTGGAGAACAAGGGCACCCCTGTTGAGTTCCCCGAGTGATCGTCACTGCTCCTGTGAGGCTACCCGATATGCATACCCTAGCGGCAGGGTTGTGATACAAGGCCTAATTCCACGCACAAAACCTGGGCCAAAGTCCCTTGCATACATTGCCTGCCAAAGGAACTGCCAGGAGACCCTATTGAATGCTTTTTCGCCATCTAACAGAATCAGAGCCATAGGGTATCCTGACACTTCCGCTGCATCAAAAAGTGATATCACTCGTCAAATATGGTCGGTGGTGTCCCTACCAGTGATGAAACCATGTTGTTGCTGAGTCACCAGTTTTTTGATGACCTGGGCTAATAGAGCTGCCAGAACCTTGGAGTAAATCTTTGAATCACCATTTATTAACGTAATTGGCCTATAAGAGCCAAGCTCGGCTGATGGTTTATCCTTCTTCAAAAAGACAGCTATTTTGGCCACCGACCAAGAATCAGGAGATGTAGATCCATTGAATATGTGATTAAAAAGTGGCACCAACTGATCTTTCAGCTGGAGGGCAAAGATTTTGTAAAATTCTAATGGTATTGCGTCCACGCCGGCCGCTTTGCCGGGGGGAGGCTAGTGATAGCTAGCAATATCTCATCCCATGTTAGCTCTTCTTCTAAGGTTTCACGCTCTTCTATGGATAATTTGCTTAAGGGTACTGCTTCCAAAAACTCCTTAAATCGTTCAGGACAGACCCGAATTCCCTCTGTGTACAGATTTTGATAAAACACTTGAAATGCCTCTCTGATTTTATTAGTATCAGTAACCACCCCAAGAGTAGGATTGCGTATTTCTCTGCCTCGCTCTTACTTCCAGATGGTGCCCTACCTGATCACTGCACTCATAAGATCTTTCCTTCCAGGCAATATACTTAGCTGCTGGACTGTCTGCAAAGATTGCCTCCAGGTCTGTCCTAGCGAGTACTACCTTAGTTTGCGCTTAACTTATATCCCCTGCGTGCTGTATGGCCTTCGCTAAGTCCTCCTCAGCTACTGCTAAATTATCTTGTTAAGCTTGAATCATCAGCCTATCTTGCTTTCCTTTATTCAATGAGAATTTTAAAGTCTCCCCCGTTAGGCAGGCCTTAAAAGTATCCCATACCATACAAACAGAGGCACTGCCATTATTCTCCTCGAAGAAAGTTGGGATCCACCTACTGATATACTCACAATACTCCTTATTGGTTAAAAGTGCACGTTCAAAGCTCCATGTGCTAACCTGCTTCCTCCCTATTCCCTGTAGCACCAAGACAAGATGATTGTGGTCCGAGAGGAACCAGGGGTATCGTTCAATCTGGCAGGTCATGCTCAACTTGTTGGACACAAAAAAATAATCAAGGCAGGCATGTGTGCCATGTGGAGCTGAAAAATATGTATACCCATCTACCATCCGATTCTTTTGATGCCACGTATGGACCAAGCCGTGATCCTTGCATACCCCTTTGAGGGTTTGATACACCTTAGGCTTCCTCCATGTGTACAGTAACTGTCCACCTATATCAAAACTCCCTGGGAGGTTGAGAATAAAATCTCCACACAAAACCACAGGTAGGGGGCGGTACGTTAACTCCTTAGAAACCTGAATTAGGGTGGAGGGATCATCGAGCATGCTGATATAAACTGAACATAGCGTGAACTTGCCTCCACAGGGTGAGTGACAGACTGCTGCTACCCATCTCCCCCTAAGATCGTACCCTATTTGTGAGAATTTCAGCAGGCAAACTCGGGCTAAAACTGCCACACCAGCAGGGCGCACACCTTGTGAGGTGCTGGCTACCAGTCTATAACCCAGGGAATTAAGAGTATCTTGAGAATAATCCTGGTGATCTTGGGGGGCCTCGGATCCCCCCTCCTTACAACCGACGGAAGCTGATCCTATCTCCTTTGACTCTGACTGTCTGGGGGCCCCTGGACTGCTGGCTTCACCCGACCGGACTGGGGGTTGTGACATTTTTTTCTCCCTAGCAGAGTACTCGGATTCCTCAATGCCTGATTTAGGTTCGTCAACATCAACATCTGCACAGTCCACATTATCTAGCAGCAGCTCACAGGATGGATCAGTTATCTCTGCTGATCGGAAAAAGAGATCAGGTGGATCAAGAGGCAAAAAAAAGGCCCACAGCTGAGATAAAAAGCAGCAGTCAAGTAATGATAAGGCTATCAAGGACCGGAAAGAGTCTTTGAAGAAAGGGTCCCCCAGGCTTAGGTGGGATTATTCTGCCGTTCAACTTTTGGACCAGCCTGCCCAGGGCATGGAGGGTGCTACCTCTGGATCGCCAACAGCACAGGAACCTCCACCTTCTCTAATTTTGGCTACGATTAAGCAGATGCAAGCTGAAGTACGGAAAGATAACCGACCGGCACGGCAGGCCTCTAAGAAAATACAAGGCGCAGTCAGGAAAATAAGCAAAACCTGTACCGAAATCTCCAATAGGATGACTAGTATAGAGGCTCGGACCGATACTCTCGAACAGGAGGTCGCTGAGTTAAAGGCAACAAGCTCCTTCCAGGACCCCAAGTTTACGGAGATGATGCAGAAAATGGAGGACTATGAAAATAGGCAGAGAAGGAACAATCTAAGGTTACTGGGTATTCCAGAAGGGAGAGAGGAAGGGGACCCCAGAGACTATGTTGTTAAACTTCTAAAGGGTGCATTCCCAGAACCTACGGGATGGGATTGGGCAAAAGAAATACAGAGGGTACACCGATTCCCCCTAATGCCCAAAAAACAACGGGCGTACAGTAATGCATATCCTAGGGCTATGTTGGTTTATTTTGGGAATTTTCTGTTGCGACAAAATATTTTTGATTTGGCCCGCCCTAATGCTAGAAGAGATTTTGAGAGAGTCACCTTCTTTGCACGGCCAGACTTCGCTCACGCTACGGTAGAGTGAAGATGGCGATTAAGGCAGATGTTTGCCCCCTCCAGAAATTAGGTGCTGAAGTGTACCTACAAAATCCTGAAAAATTGAAGGTAGTATGGAAGGGTCGTACCTGCACTTTTTTTCCCGGAGATTCCGGCTCGGGAATTTCTGGCGGAACAACAGGGAGGGGTCTGATTCAGGGGGAAACATTCTAAAATATATTTCTGAATCTTGGGGGAAAAAAGTAAAAAAGTAAGAAATGTAAGTGAAAAGGCTGCAAGAATAAAAAAAAAAAGATGTTTTTCACAGAGTAGGTGGTGGGGGCCCGGGGAGTGGGGCTTGTGATGCTAGACGGCGTCATACAGGCTAGGCCTGGTTGCTCAGTGGAGTGGCGAGGGTGGGGGGTGTGTGGGGGGAAAGTGGGGCGGTCAGGGGGTATGTTGAGGAAAGAAGTCCAAACAAACCAGTATGAACGAAGTATGTGTGGAAAGAGGTGTAGAGGCGGGGTGGTCCTGAGGATATTGTAATTATGAAGGGTTGGTGCTTAGGGTGTGGGGGGAAACATTAGCAAATGAATGACCGGCCAATGATCCGCATTTCATCTATCAACATATGTGGCTTAAACGACCCTAAGAAAAGAGCCAGGACTTCCTTGGGATTAAAACTCCTGAGGGCGGACCTTGTCTGCCTCCAGGAGACACATATTGAAGCTTCACAGAGAGATACTCTTAAGTCCATTCTATTTTCTAACGAAGCACGTACTCCGCAATGGCCTCCATAATGTCTTTTAGGGAGGGGTCTCCGCCTTCTGAGATCGGCACGGCTGAAGCGCCCCCCCAATCGATGTCTCCACCCCTGAAGGCAGAGCATACTTGGCCAGTTTAGTTTGGTGAGATCTATCCCTTAGCACCAGACATCTTATCCAATGTGTAAAGGGGTGGTTCTCTTGTCTATGTCTCAGGCTCCCCTGGGTAATAGCCACTGCTAACCACGAGGCCTACTCACCCCACTCGGCCTGTCGGGTTTCCCCGTGGGAGCTGGTATCTGCTTCCTGACATCTCCGTAGGTTCGTTCCAGCAATATACAATTAGGATGTAGTCATAGGGAACTCCACCGTGTAGATAAGACACTACTCCCCTGCAGTTGGCCCGATGGATTGGTACCTGTGGCAATGCGTGGCCTCCAAGTTGGTCCGGAGTTCCCCAGGTTAGATGACCCCTATGAGCTTCCCCAGTGGATTGCGACTATCCCTCGATCCTCGCTGTCCGATATGGCAGAGGGGGGTGGGGGTGAGAGGTCCCTCCTTTGACCAATCTTGGGCCTACCGTGGATACTCCTTTACGCCCTTCATTTCGATATATCTCGGATTGTGGCCACTCAATTCATGGCGATGAAAACTCCGCTGGGGTACACCGGTCCACAGGTAGATCTTTGTAGGATCTTGTAGTTTCACCAGAGAAGATCAATTTTTAAGCGGGCAGCCTCACACCTGTTTCCGTGGTTCATCCGGCGGGTCTCTGCCTCCGTCTTGCCTGCTTTACTGCTACTATCCAGAACTGGTGTAAAAAAAAGCCCCAGGGATCGGAGAGCTCCGGGCCTCGCTCCAGGATCGCCGGCTCCTCAGCGCGATCCTCCTCCTGGGCCAAACAGACATCTTTTCACTCCGGCCCCGGGGATCGCTCCAGCGGGAGGGGGACATAAGGGGTAGGAGGGCAGAGGGGGAGAGAAGAAAAAGCAGCTGCTTCGTCCCCAGCCCGCTTTTCCGCTTCCAGACAACGTCACCGCCAATCAGGGCCCGCCTACTACTCCGAACTCTCACCCCAGCCTCCCAATCGAGTCCGAGGCTCAGGGCCGCCAGGAGGCCTCGACCGACTGCGCCGTCCGTGACATTGAGGATGGGCAGGATTTTGTACAAAAAGCGGCAGCGCCGATCTAGGAGACGACTTGATGCTACTGATACTTCAGCTTCCGGATTATGAGGCGGATTAATGTGTGGTGGAGGCGAGCACGCTACGGAGCCTCATTCGCTTATGGCCATCTTCTTCGGTGCCTGGCCACGCCTCTGGAGTCAAGTATGTTTGCTGGAGGAAGTAAAAGTGTGTGAGCTGGAATCTAACGTTGCTGGATATTGACCAGACATGCTTACATTCCCCATTAGTCAGTGGGGTGTCCAGGCTGTTGTCCTAGATTTGTTTGGCTGGCAGGGGTAGTGTCTTTCTGTCTGCCTTTAACACCCTATAAAGTCTGATTACCCCATGCACAGCATGTCTTGACTCCAGGATTAATGTCAGAGTCTATCATGAAGAGCCCTGGCCAAATCTCTCTCATTGTCTTCGTCAGTCATGCATACTGCAGGAATTGCCCCGTCTCACCCCAAAACAGTATTGTACCTCTACAAATGTTAGAAAGCTGGTCCCAGAAATACAACTCCCCACTTACTGTGCACCCTCCCTTCCTCCACCATGCCAACGACAGTTCCTGGGCTATCTTTCTTACTCGCTGTAGCCACCAGATCTCCAGTGACCTGGAGAAAGGGGGATTGTGTAAACACCACAGCTTCCCATATAGTAGCCATATGCCTGACTACGTATGCACAACATCGAGGAATTCTACTGCCCATCATTAGTAACACTGGAAGGGCATGGTGTCAAAAGCTTTCGCTATGTCTAGAGTTACTAGGGCCCGTTCATGCCCATATTCTCTGGAGAGTGAATCATGTGGGTGAGCCTACGGATATTGTGCGTTGTTCTCATTCCAGGTATAAAACCACACTGATCCTCATGCACCAGTGTGCCCACCACCATGCAGAGTCGACTAGCCAGTACCTTGACCAGTATTTTGGCATCTGTGTTGATCATTGTTGGATCTGGCCCTCTGTGCAGGGTGACCCCTAAAATTGTTGCCTTCACCTCTCTTGTTTTGCTGAATTAGTTGTTGTTGGATTTAGGACTCTGTACATTTTACCACTGCTAACCAGTGCTAAAGTGCATGTGCACTCTCCCTAAAACATGGTACAAATGGCGTACACCTGATTGGCACATTTCATTTTCTTGTAAGTCCCTAATAAATTAGTACTACTTGCACCGAGGGCCTGTAAGTTAAATGCTACTAGTGGGCCTGCAGCACTCATTGCGCCACCCACTCTAGTGGTCTTTTAAAACATGTCTCAGGCCTGCCACTACAGCCTGTAGAGCAATTTTAAACTGCCATTTTGACCTGGCAAGATAAACCTTTTGTCAGACCTAAACCTTCCATTTAATAGATGTCAGGCAACTCTAAAGTAGGCTCTAAGCAGTCCAGAGTGCAGGGTGCATTGCATTTAAAAAGTAGGACATGGGTTATTAAATTTTATATGTCCTAGTACAGGAAAACACCTAAATTAATTTTTCACTACTGCAAGGCCTACCTCTCTCACAGGATAACATTGTGTGACCTTATTACATTTAATAGCTTATAACATTTGTTTGGGAAGAGGTAGAAAGTCATGTTTGATTTCTCAGGAAATGTAATTTAAAACCTTCTTTAAAGCTAAAGTTGGATTTTAAGTCACAATTCTGAAAATGCCACTTTTAGAAACTTGGTATTTTCTTGTCCAAAGCATTTGGTGCCTGTAGCCTATTTCCTCTGCCACATGACTAGTTGTAGTTGGCCTTTCGCATAGGGTGCTTGATGTTGGGAGGAAAGGGCAATCCTGTCCTGATGGGAAGGATGGAGCTGTCACCTACCATACTTGCGCTCCAAAGGAGCTGTCTTAGCGCATACACAAAGAACATCACACTACTCTTTTGTGATTCCAGACATACTGGCACCAGGGCAGGGAGGAAGGAAATTCCACAACCAGATTTTGGAGAAGTCTAGAAGTTTCTCCTATGTCAAAGCTGGCACCAGGTATAAAACTTGGACCCCCAGTCCAACTCTTCAGATGACTTCTGGACCTGTGGAAGACTCAGAACAAGGATTGCTCTGCTGCTCTGCTGCTTGAAGGACTGCTCTGCTGCAAAAAGGACTGCCGTGCTGCCCTGCTGCAAGAAGGACTGCCCTGCTGCCTGAGGAAGCAGTGCTCCTTGACCCCAGAACCATCAGAGTTACTCCAAGGGCTAGCTGACTGGCATCCTGTTCTAAGATACAGTGACATAACAAGCTCCAGAGATCTGTCATGAATATGCCCAGCTATTCAGGCTCAACTGGACCTGCCTGTTCCCTGCTGCCAGCTCCTGCTGGAGTGAGTCCTGATGCCCAAGAGATATCCCCCTGGTCCTGGACCCTTGGCTGGCATCAGGGTTGACTCTTCCTGGCCCAACTGTGGGATTCCTCAGAACTGATGCAGCACGATGCATCTTGACGCAGCATCTCGCAGCTCCTGATCGGTGGCCCCATTGTAACCGACACAACTCGATGCAGCACGACGCAGAACCTCGCATCTCATTCCAAGTACAACCAGGTATATTGCCCTGCGGGCCAAGCTCAGTCCTGTACCAGGGTCGTGCTGACTTGCGGTCGGCTTGAACGTTTGACTTTTTTACGGTCCGGCGCGACAAGGTAACCCCAGGTAGCACTTTGTGCTTCTTGGCTCTGCTTTCACTTAAAACTTTGATTCTGCATTTATTTATTTATAAAGTTTTATATAGCACGAACATGACCCAAGAGGGTATCAGAGCGCTTTACAATACATTGTTTTTAAACATTAGATGATAGGGGTACTATACATACATTCAATATTCGACATTCAATAAAAAACAGGTAGACAGTGGTATATAGAATAGCATATGTGGCTAATAGTCACCTATGAATTAAAGTCTTAGGATGTGAATTTGTTCATTAGAAGCATTTTTACTTCTTTTTTGAAGGAGGAAAAGTAAGAGATTCTACGTACATCTGGAGGTAAGGAGTTCCAAATCTTCGGTGCGATACCTGAGAATGCTCTGCAAAAAGTTCTCTTTTTGTGGAAGGATTGTGGTTTCAGTAGTAGTGAACTCGCACTTCGCGATTGTCTGCATCCTCCCGACCGCTCTAGTTTTTGTGCTAAGTAAACAGGGGTATTGCTATGCAGGGCTTTATGGGTCATGCAGACGATCTTTAGTTGTATTCTTGCCTCGTAGGGTAGCCAGTTCAGATCTTTCAAGGTCGGAGAAATGTGGTTATTTCTTTTAGGTCCAGAGACCAGTCTGGCCGCAGTATTAAGAGATGCCCTCAGCGGGGCCAGCTTGTACTTGGGAAGACCGCATAGAGTGGTGCTTCCATAGTCCAATCTTGGTAACACTAAGGCTTGTACCGCCATTTTTAAGTCGGTCTGTGGGAGGAAGGGTTTAAGTTTCCTTAGGATACTCATCTGGTGATTAGCTCCCTTGTTGGCGTTATTGATATGCGCCTGCATATTTAAGTGTTTGTCTAGGGTGATTCCCAAGGATTTCGCGGAGTCAATGATGTGGGGAGCGCAGTCAAAGGAAGTTAGATCCTTCAGCCACAAGTCTATCTTGGGTGTGTGATTAGGGGGGGAGATGAGGAGGAATTCCATTTTTTGGGTGTTAAGCATGAGGTGGTTGCCAGTGAGCCAACTTTGGATATTATGTAGAATAGCGTTGAGGGAGATGAAGTCATCTGGAGAGGAGATTTTCAAATACAGTTGTGTGTCATCCGCATACAGGTGATATAGAATGTTTGCAGAGTTCAGTGCGTTTGCCAGTGGTACCAGTTTTCCTAATTGTACTCTTGTCTTTGTGATATCATTTTATTTATGTACTCTATTTTTTCAAGCTTGTGTGGGATATTTCTTGTGCTGTGTTTCTCACTTTATTATTGTTGAAGTGCTGCATAAATACTTTACACATTGCCACTAAGTTAAGCCTGACTGCTTTTGTGCCAAGCTACCAGAGGGTGAAACACAGGTTAATTTAGTGACTTTTTGTGGTTCACCCTAACTAAGATTCTAGTTGTTGCTTGAAAAGAGTTTCACCCCCTCAACCAATAAATCAACTTCTCACAATCATGGACAGAACTCTGTAAGATCCCATCTGCATGTGATCGTTACCCAGTTCCAGGACCCCCACTTTCACTTCTTCTTTTATGGTATCAGGTAATTTACCCCTTCATATTGCCTCCTTATATACTTCCAGAAGTTTTTCAGTGACCAGGGGTGCAAATGTCCGACAAAATGTGGGCGGCAAACTGTCCAACGCGGGTGTCTTATTGCGGGGCATCTTGTTGAGTGCCAAAATCAGCTCTTCTTTTGTGAACTCTTTATCCAAGTTCTCCGGTAGCTCATCTGTAAGCTGTGGCAACAGAAGTCCAGCCAAATACTCTTGAGAGCTGGTACCATGGCCCCTCAGTGGGCCTTTGTACATTTGCACCAAATGCCTCCTGAAGGCTTCAGTGATGCCAGCCTGAGTGGAAACCAGAGTTCTGTCCGGCTATGTGAGTGTTAAAATATGTAGCTGCAGCAGTTCTCTGCTCATTAGTTATGCAAGCAATTTGCCATATTTATCCCCATCTTTATGAAGCCGCTGCCTATGCTCTCTGAGTGGGAGCATGCCTAGTTCGTTCCATGTGTCTTTCAAGATTTGTTTTGCATCTAAACGTTTCAATTTGGTGGCGGCCTCCAGAGGTTCCTAAATCTACAGCACCGACCCTGCATCCTAGTGTAGTTGTACATCTTATCGGAGTTGGGGTTGGATCCCAACAACATTGCCAATGCACTCCCCTCTTATGATGCATTTAAATGTCTCCCACTGTTTGCTTTAGTGGCGGTTGTGTTCCAGTTAGTCTTGTTAAAAATGTCCAATGTTTCCCTCATCTCCTCGCAGAAGGCATTGTTTTGCAAAACCTCAGGGTATGATAGTCACAGCGGGACCTGGGGACTGTTTTTGGTGCCTAATTAGTCAATAATCAGCAGAGAGTGGTCAGACAGGAATCTGCAAGGGTACCGTGCTGTGTCAATCCGGTGTGCTATTGTAGCTGTTACCAGAAAACAGTCCAGTCTACTATACGTGTCATAAGTCTGAGAGTGGCAGGAGTATTCCCTCGTATCCGGATGGTGCTCCAGCCATATAAAAATGCAAGTCAATCTGGCCATCACCTCCAGCAGACTTTTCGTCACGGATGGCTTTGCATGCAACCGGAGAGGGTGCTGGTCTTTATCCTCATGTAGAATGCAATTGAAATCCCCAGACCACATGGCTGGTACAGTCACATATGGCATGGCATGACACTGCAGTAAAATTAGCCATCATCTATTTTCGGGGTGCACACATTAACAAAGCAAATTTCAAGCACGTCAAGTAGTCCATATACTAATGTGTATCTACCCTGCACATCTGCTTCAGTGCTACAGTACTGAAAGGGGATCCCAGGAGCAAGCCATATTGTAACTCCCCTTGCATAGGAAGAGTAAGTGGAGGAATACATCTGGCATCCCAGTTTTATCTGGAGCTTGTCTGCTTCGTTATTTGCCAGATGCATCTGCGGTATAAAAGCCACTAACAGCCTCTCTATTAAGGTATGTGAGCACCCTGTAGCATTTAGTGTGGCTGTTGAGACCCCTTACATTCCAAGAAATCACTTTCAGATTCCAGTGTATAGTGCTTTGATACCTATGGTTTAATGCACTTCATAAATTTACATTTACATTACATTACTGGTCATTCACTCATGTGGGCTGTTGGGGGGATGGTCCGAGTTCCGTCAGCATCACAGGGTAGCTGTGGGTAGGTTCCCCTTTGTAGTGTGTAGTTACCAAGACCACAGCTTCTGTACAAATCAGAATAAAGCATGGGTCACTTTAACTAGTCTAGAAAAATAAACATCCCCTAACCCTCAATTACCCTCCGGCAGTCCACCCACAGATTAAACTCTCAAAAACCTAACTATGTGTTTGCCCGCCTTGTTCGACCCTGAACGGTATGTGTTACATACAACGAAAAGAGAAAAAAGAGAACATATAGATCAAGAATCACTATACAAATACAAGCAAGACAGTCAAATCAACATTTCCTGTAAATAACTTCCTTTTGCTACTTTGAAATATATGAGAGGTCTCTTCCATCACCGTGTCACCCACCCCCTCATACTGGTGGTCCTACTCTTCTAAAAGCAGAGAGTGCTCTCCCTGTGTAGGGGGTTTCAACTATGGAAACGGCAGGTTAGGAGTATTCCCAAGCCCTCGGTTTTAGTATTAGCATGAACTAACCATTGATCATTTGGACGATATTAATCACGTAATGGAGCTGACACTTATATCACAGTTTTACAAATGCAGCGCTAAGTATAACCCCAAAACAGCCATTTTGTGCTTCATAAAATGGTGGGGTAAGTGCCACCAAAACCAACTCCTCAGCCATCCGGTGGCACTCAGCACTCCGATAAGTCAGTCTCGAGGAGAGACAGTGCCGAGGTCTACACCGCTTCACTCCCCATTGGTAGGGTCCCATCATATCCACTTGGCAGCAGGTCCACTGCGGTCATGTCAGGCATCTCAGCCACCAGTGTACCTTCACCTTGGACCGTGTTCCATGCCCACTGAGCGGGTGCCTCCGGGCCCCCCAGCACCGTGCGGGATATTCGGTTTGTCCATTTTCTCTACCATCATGACCTCATATTGATTCCTCATAACTGCTATATGCCCTCTATATTTCCCAGCTCTAGCCACTCCCACACATACTTAGGGGTCCTAAGAAATTATGAGCGACCGTCATGTATCACACACAGTTTGGAAGAATACAGCAGCATATACTTTATCCCCATCGCTCTAAGATTTCACTTTACAGCTTCGAAGGATTTGCATTTTTTCTGCACACGTTGAGTGTAATTCGGGAATATACAATTCTCATGGTCATCAGATTTTCTGTCCCCCCTTTACGGCCATGCTGCAAGATTATAGCTCAATCCTGGTAGTTGAGGATACGTCCTTTTATGGGAAGGGGAGTTGCACACGTTCCACAGTGAACACCTGAGATAGCCCGTTGGGGTGCAGTGTGGTCCTAATCCATCATTCTACATATTGTTCTGGTTCACTGCCCTCCCCTCAGTATGGGAATCCAACAAATCTAAGAATGTTTTGTCGGGACCACCCCTCGGCATCTTCCAGTCTGTCATCTAGGCGGTGAGACAAATCACAGAGAGCGTGGACTGTGGTTTGTAGGTCTCCGCTTGCAACTCTGTGACGGATTGCTCAGTGGCCAATAATCTCTCTCTGACTTTATGCAAGTCTACTCATAGTAAATTCACCTCTGTAGATACAGTGTCTATTTTGTTTTTTAGCAGCAGTCTTGATTTTACAACGGCGTCTAGTATCTTGGCTCTGTTGATCTCAGTGACTGACTGAGGGGCAGACTGTCTCTCTTTCTTATGGGGTATATGCGCTTCTCTGATGTTTCCAGTCTACCAGGCCATCTTTGTTTGTTGTGACAATCTCAGAGCTATGTCCTTCCCCATCTTTTATCTCACAGCTGTGGATCGGGGCAAGCTTGTCCCTTGTAATCTGGTTTCGCCAGCCCAGGCAGCTGGTCCCAGCTCTCCCACTATGTGGATGAAAGGCTCATGACCGCCTGCCCTGCACCCCAGCAGTGCTGAGTTGTGCAGGGCAAGGGCAGCACAACTCACCCCCACATGCAGGATTTCCTCCAGGTTTTCAGGCACTCCTCCGCTTCCTCACCCGCTACCTTGGTTACAGTCCTCAATGCCCCACCTTGTCATCACCAGTCACTCACTATCGGTTGTGCGTGCCGTCCAGCCATGTTGGTATGTGGTGTCATGGCAAGCTCCAAAAGGCAGGTAGGCCAGCTACCGTGGGGGTGCGTCTCTCACATCCTACCCCCTATCTGATAGATGTTCCTACTTACTTGACATTTTTAACCTTTATATTATATGTATTTGCTGGCTGGTAATCTTTAACCTATTTATTACATTTTAAAACTATTTATTAGATTTATTTGCTTACCTGACATTTTCAATCTTTTTATTGTATGTATTTGCTGGCTTTTCATTTTCAGTGGTGACTGGCAGGGAACGGGGATGGCGGGGCAGGGGGACGGGGGCAACAAAAAATAAAAGATAAAACCCACTTACCTTCTCACGGCCGCCGTCTCTCCTTAGCTTCGGTCCCGGAAGCAGGAAGCACAGAGGCTCCCTTGCAGCATTGTCATTGGCCTGAGTGCTGTGGTTCGGCCCTCAGACAGGCAGTGGGAGCCTGTGCATGTTCCTCACCAGGCTGTGTATTACAGCCTGGTGGGGAACATGCAAAGTGTGCATGACGGTTTGGCAGGCCCAAGACGGCCGGTCAAACAGTCATGCACACTGTGACCGCAGTCCCGCCCTGCCCTAACCTAGGCCCATAGCGAAGAAAAATAAAATGATAATAACTATGTTATTATCATTTTATTTTTATTTTTCCCGCTCTGAGAGCAGTGGGGCGACGCTCCACCACCTTAGTGGATGAGCCGCCCCTGGTAATTTTTTAATCCATTTAGTATGTGTATCTGCTAGCTTGTCAGTTTTACTCTATTCATTATATGTTCTTGCTTGCTAATCATTTTTAATTACTTGCTTGACTTTGTAAAACATTTTATGTGCAGTATTTATTCTCTGTAGGCTCTCACAGCATCCCTCTCAGAGGGAGCGGTAGACCAACTCCTCTCCTGCCTTCTGTGCTGCCGGTCACCGTTCGCGCCCCTCGGCACCGGCGCCTCCAGGCAGCACAGCACCCGCAGCAGGATATGCTGGACCCTAAAGCATTGGGTTGCTCATACTGTTAAGTGGGATTGTGTTAAAATATAAAAAACGTAATTTTGACATCAAGGCGAGATTGTTATTTATCATGCAGTTTACACCAAAGCAGGGTACACAATCACAAACCCCATGGATAAAGCTGCCAAATAGCCTAAGGACTCACAATCATTTACACTTCATAGCCAGATATTCGATTTCCACAAATGTTTTAGATACAAGTGAAGTGAATGCTAGGAAGAATACAATGGTTTCAAGAAGTCAGAAGAATATGAGAAACAGCAGTACCACATGGATTAATTAAATATACCTACAAGAGAAACACATTTCAAATCTTTCAAAATTGGAATTTCCCCAGAAAATGTTTTACAGAATTCCTGCTTTAGACTTCCCACAAGTCGGCCTTGTTTACTTTACGTGGAGTGAGGTTCTAGATGAACGTCTTTCTTGAGATGGTGAATGTGGCATCATTTAAACTGTCCTGATGAAGGTCTGTTAGCAACAGAGACATTAAACCTTGTGGGATTTTTGCAAATTAGTTTCGCTTACAGAATGTGACTTGCTTGGCCCTAACCTTTCGGTGAAATGTTTTAAATACATTGAAACCATTCTTGTAAGGTTTAATATTCAGCACTTTTTTTTTTAAACGTACACATACAACCTAAACAGCTAATTGTTTAGAATGTCTCTATGAATATGAATACCTAGTAGTCAGAAAATTACCCTCCCTCACTTTGAACCATAACTCTAATGGCACTACGTGAGCGAATCCCAACCCTCCCTGGAAAAGTTCTTTCACCCTTCATCACATATTATACATCATCCATTCAGGTATCCATCCATTCTTTCACCCGCCTATCTCTACTTACACCAGTCATTTAACTTATCCATCCAGCATTTCACCCTCCATCCATCCACACATCAATCTAGTTATTTCATCCTTCCTTCCAACCTTACATTTATTCATCCATTCAACCTTCTATCCACCTTTCCGTTATTCCACTATTGATCCATTCCTCCTCCCATCCTTCCACTCGTATCAACCCATGCTTTTACTATTCCATCCACCTGTAATGTAAACTTTTCACCCATCATCCATCCTCCCTTTTCCATCATCCAACATTCCAACCTTGCCTCCATCCATCCATCCCACTGTTTACTTTACCATCCTCTCCCCTTAGTTCCAATTTTCCTTCCATCCAGCCAGCCAACCAACCAGCCAACCTCCCTTAAACTCGCCCACTAATCTAACCATTGGCTTTTGCATCAATCAAGCACCAAGCCATCCATCCTGTCACCCTTCTATCCACATATCAATCCTTTCAAATTCCATCAATCCATCCGCCCATCCATCTATCCATCCATCTGTCCATCCGTCCACCCAGTCAGCTCTCTTTTCCTTCCGGCATTCTATTTCGTCACCCATCCATATTTTCACTCTTCCATTTATTAACCTTCCTTCCATTATTTGCTATTTTCTTTTACCATGCATCCTTCTATTCTTTCACCCTTTCTTCTTTTATAACACCCTTTAAATCTTCATTCCTTTATTTCACTTTTTCTTCTTTCTATTTTATTGCCCCATCTGTCTCGTCTCTTTTATTCTCCTCCTTACCTTTTCCTTCTCACCGTCCTCTCGCTTGACCTCTCCTGAAGCCCACCTTTCCTAGAGAACTGCCCATGGCTAATAAATAGATTGCTGAGCCTCCAAAGCCGGACTGGCCAGACAGGGAATCCGGTGTTTCCCGGGAGGCTAGATGTGTGTGGGTCAGTTAAGCACTGCAAAGTTCCTTGTATAGTCAGCAGTTTTCAGCAGGAATAAAAGAGTCAAGTTAACTTTGGTAATTAACGTACTTGGTAGAGAGAGACGGGAGTTTGGACTAGTGGCAGTTTTGATTAATCTAAGGTAGCGCAGAGGGTTAATATGTCTGCTGCCAAGAAGGTGAATCATGCATATCAAAGAAGAATATTTTAATGTGCATAGCTCAGAGGGTTACTGCTTTTGTAACAGAGATTTTTTTGTTACTCTTTAATTCATAAATTACAATCGTAATCTAGCACAGTGAGCTATGAACTGCCATCAAAGAGCTGCATGCAAGCTGGATGACACAAGCTTGAAAGTTATGTTTTTTCCCAGTTGTTCATTATCCTGATGTTGCTAAAAGAGGTTTGGGTAGAAATCAATTCTTATTATGAAAGTTAACCCTAACTACTGTGTTATAGTCTGAATTCTGAGTTTGTGCTTCTCCAGACCAAGCACTCTTAAAAAGGACCGACCAGTATGGATGACATGTGAATCCTACACCTTATAGTTCCCTTTGCCTTATGTACCATTTTCTATACACTGATTTACACATGTATGATTCATTATCTTTGTATGTATGTGTGTGTGATGTAAAGTGCTCCAGCACCCTACACTAGTATGAGAGGTGCTGTAAAACAAATAAAATACATGTGAGAGAGGGGCTATGGAGAGATGAAAGGCACTGTTTGAGGGTGATAGTGAGGGAATCATTGAAGAGCCCCAACAAAGATTGTTGTATCCTGGTGCACGGTAAGGCCATCATTTATTATGCCTTAAAGCTAATACAATTGGATGTTTAATGACAAATGTGTTGTAGAATGCACCATTTTTTCCTAAATTTTCTTAGGGGTCGGGGGGAGAACCCCCGAAAACTCCCCTTTGTAGTGGTTAGGCTCATTCATTGCACTCGCTATGTACTGTACGGTAGCTGGTCTGAAAAACGTTTCCAGGGCTGCTTTGGTTTCCCCGTCCGGCCCTGTGAGCCTCCTGCTTGCCTCTGTGTGATACAACCAACCCTCTGAGGAATTCTGTGGTTTCTTGTTGAAATTGTTCCCACATAAAATTGACAGGATGACATAAAATTGACAGGAGTCACTTATCTTTTACCTTGGAGCACTTCGGCTCTATGAACAGCCATCCACTGCTTCCTGTCTCTCATACTCCCATCGAGTTTAGTCATTTGCCTATTGAATCCACTATTGTGTTGGTTCATTCAATTAAGTCAGGGTCTCCTCATGACTCTTGTTAAACTACTAGCCTTAAAAAACTATTATTCCACTGGTTCTTTTCCCTTCTAAAACATTTGAAAAGAAGGCCAATCGTCATCATGCATCTTTCATTGAGAATAACAATTTGTTTAGCACTGCCCAATACAGGGTCTGCCCATTGCATGGCACTGAATCAGCTCTTCTGGCTGTAACAGATGAGCGGCGTCACCTTGGACTAGGGTGCATCTGCTACCCTCATCCTAACAGAAGTCAGTACTGCTTTCGACAATATCTTATACAATGTTTTTCTTCTGCTGGGTTTGTGGAAATGCGTTAGCCTGATTGAAGTGTTTTCTGAATAAAAGTTCTCAGGGTGTTAATCTTCCTCCTTTCTTGTCTTCTGCTAAACACCTTGCTGGCAGAGTTCGTCAGGACCTCTCTTTAATCTTTACAATAGTTAATTAACTAAAATAAGTTTCTGATGTTTAATATTAGTAGTAGTTTTTTACTTGTATTTTTTCTATTCGTTTCAAATGATTTTAAAATGTATTTTAATTTACATTAAAGTTCTACATTTTATTAATACAAGGTACAAAAATTCTGTATTGCGTGATTAGTTAAAATCCTTGCAATAGGAAAAACACATTCAAAGCAGTCTATGTTAAAAATACTCATGAATTACAGTTAGACATGATAAAAGGTTGTTAAAAGTACACATGAAATTCCATTTCTGTGCAATCAATCAATCAATCAATCATGTCACTTATAAAGCGCACTACATACCCGCGAGGGTCTCAAGGCGCTGGGGGAAGAGGGGGGTGGTGCTGCTACTGATCGAAGAGCCAGGTCTTGAGGAGTCTTCTGAAGGCCAGTAGGTCTTGGGTCTGTCGGAGGTTGGTGGGGAGGGTGTTCCAGGTCTTGGCGGCGAGGTGGGAGAAGGATCTGCCGCCGGCGGTCGTTTTCCGGATGCAGGAAACTGTGGCGAGGGCGAGGCTGGTCGAGCGGAGCTGGCTGGTGGGGGTGTAGAAGCTGAGTCGTCTGTTGAGGTAGGCTGGTCCGGAGTTGTGGAGTGCTTTGTGTGCGTGGGTGAGGAGCTTGAAGGTTATCCTCTTGTTGACAGGGAGCCAGTGCAGGTCTCTCAGGTGGGGTGTGATGTGGCTGCGTCGGGGGATGTCGAGGATAAGACGTGCAGAGGCGTTCTGGATGCGTTGCAGCCGTCTCAGGAGCTTAGCCGTCGTTCCTGCGTAGAGGGCGTTTCCGTAGTCCAGCCTGCTGGTGACGAGGGCCTGGGTGACTGTTTTTCTTGTTTCGGTGGGGATCCACTTGAAGATCCTGCGGAGCATTCGGAGGATGTTGAAGCAGGATGAGGAAACGGCGTTGACCTGCTTAGTCATGGAGAGGGTGGGGTCGAGGATGACCCCTAGGTTGCGTACGTGGTCGGTGGGTGGCGGGGCTGTTCCCAGTGATGTTGGCCACCAGGAGTCGTCCCAGGCTGAAGGGTTGGAACCAAGGATGAGGACCTCCGTCTTGTCCGAGTTCAGCTTCAGGCGGCTGGTCCTCATCCATTCGGCGACGGCCTTCATTCCTTCGTGGAGGTGGGCTTTGGCGGTGTGAGGGTCTTTGGTGAGGGAGAGGATCAGCTGGGTGTCGTCGGCGTAGGAGATGATGTTGAGGTTGTGCTGTCGGGCGACGTGGGCGAGGGGTGCCATGTAGATGTTGAACAGCGTTGGGCTGAGGGAGGAGCCTTGGGGTACGCCGCAGATGATCTTGGTGCTTAACAGAACAAAAGGTCCCACACAAAAAGAATGTAAACTTAAAATTTCACAATTTCATGATAAAAATTGGAATAAACAAATGTTTAAATTACAAGATAGGTATTTAATGCTAGTGTAGATGAAACAAGACAATATTAACACGTGGGCAACCGTGACAAGGCAGAGGGAAATCGGCCGATTTCCTTGCCCCAGGCAAGTGACTTAAAATTGTGACTTTCCAATATACGTGAATATAAATAAACACAAGTCACAGTAGAGGTTACATCTCATACTCCACAACCAGTACAAATAGTAGTATAGAGTTAGGGATGTCTGTGTCGACGACGTTTCAATCCCGCAGAGAGTATCGGGATCTCATCAGGACTAATAGATAGAGCAGGTGCCTGAGAAGTTGCCTGGAGAAGTAAGAGGGAGGGGAGGGGGAAAGGGGGGAAGGAGCAAACAATTAAAATCATGAAAGAGGAGATGTGAAAAAGGAGGGGAATAGGGAGGAAGAAAGAGATACTAAAGAAATTATAATAATCAATAAATAGGAAAATAGCAGTGGAGTAAATACAAGGAAGTGTGAGAGTGAAAGAAGGAAGTGGAGATGTGTGAGGTGAGGTAATGTACATATTACCAGAATAAGAAAAAGAGTGAAGAAAAAGGGCCACAAGATCAGGGGCAGTGGAACAGGGATAAAGAGTGTAAAGGGGAGAAAGTGAAGGAGGGTGAAAGTAAGGGAGGGATAAGAGCAAGAAGGACTGACCAAGAGTGCGGCAAGTCAAAGAGCCGCGATGAGCAAAGCCAGAGCGGGTTGCTGGCTGGGAAGTCCGCCGGAAGCAATTACGGGACGTTGGGAAAGTTGCGAGATCTGAAGGAAAATAAGGGAAGAGTAAGGCAAGACACGTGCGAGCCGTATGTGTAACCCCGAGAAAAACCAAGGGTGAGAGAAGGAGAGGGCTTAC
Organism: Calotriton arnoldi; assembly: GCA_963921515.1. Taxonomy (NCBI): domain Eukaryota; kingdom Metazoa; phylum Chordata; class Amphibia; order Caudata; family Salamandridae; genus Calotriton; species Calotriton arnoldi. The sequence goes on along the minus strand of CAWUFW010004606.1, from coordinate 404,783 downwards.
CGTCGGGTGCACGGGTCTCCAACCTGGGAAGGTGCCTCCCGGCCGGGAGGCTATGGTAGAGGATCGGCGTGCAGGTAGGCAGGTCAGGGAAGGAAAGATTGTGCAATGCGACCCTGGAACCAGGGGTCGGAGCCGTACGCCTGCTCGATGGCTGTGAAAAGGGGCACGGGATAGTCAGGCGGGGGAGGAGCGAGGGGATGTATGGGAGAGGGTAGAGCAATAAGGCACGAGACAGAGGGCTAATGAGCCTGGGCTTACCGGCAGTAGGAAGGAGCCACGACGCGCTGGACGATCCGGAGTACAGCGTGCAGCTGCGGTCAATGCCGGCATAGATGTGAGGCAGAGCGGGATCACGGGGGACTTGCATCAAAAGGAAAACGGAAGTGACGTGATGAGTGGGCAAAGGTGGAGAGACTCAGCGTGAAGGAAGCGGCCATATTGGAAGGGGGTGGAAGAGTAAGAGAAGCAATGTGAAAGGACCAAGAGTGTCAAAGATAAGGCAGCCATGTAGGTGAAGGATAAAGAGATGAAAACAAGTAATAGGGAGACAGGAAGGGGGTATGGGAGAACAATTACGGTTGAGGGTATACTAGAGGGGGAACCAGGAGGGCCATAGGGGCGGATGAATGTGGGAAACTGGAGGTAATGACAGCTAGCACCAAGGAACTGAGTTGGAATCCAAGGATGGAAGCAGAGAAGGAAAGGAAATTAATGAATACATGGAAATTAAGTTAGAGTAGAGGAAAGAGAGCTGAATGCAGAGCAAAAGATAAAGGAGAATAGAAGGTGAGGGGAATAAGTGTAGGAACCGGCGATACATTTGGGCGAGGGGAGTTGAAGATGACATTACAGATTAAAATTTAGAAACGCAGGCACAGTTAACTGCGGACGATTACAACAGGTTAGACCAGTCTTCGAGGCGATTAAGTCCTGTATGGAGGCTGTCCGTACGTATAATCCATTTTAACTCCTCCTTGTTCAGGATGCCTGTAATGTTTGTAATTCTCGGAGGTTGGAGGATCACTGCGATGACTTGCCACCTTATTTGGTCCTCCGTGTGATTAAATGCGGCAAAATGTTCGACAAGAGGTGCGTTAGGTGTTGAACAACGTATCCGACTTCTATGTTGGCAGATCCGCTGCATTTGAAATGCCCAAGCACCGGTGGTCTGCCACCGGTGCTTGGGCATTTCAAATGCAGAGGCTGTAGTGTTTGCCATCTCACGAATGACACTAAGAAGTTTGTGCATGCCAATATTGATGTCACTTTATCGCACTTTTCCAATTGTAACACCGCCAATGTTATATATGCCATCTTTTGCCCATGCAACTTAATATATGTAGGACAAACGACACAAAAAGTTAGGATCCGGATCTGCCAACATAGAAGTCGGATACGTTGTTCAACACCTAACGCACCTCTTGTCGAACATTTTGCCGCATTTAATCACACGGAGGACCAAATAAGGTGGCAAGTCATCGCAGTGATCCTCCAACCTCCGAGAATTACAAACATTACAGGCATCCTGAACAAGGAGGAGTTAAAATGGATTATACGTACGGACAGCCTCCATACAGGACTTAATCGCCTCGAAGACTGGTCTAACCTGTTGTAATCGTCCGCAGTTAACTGTGCCTGCGTTTCTAAATTTTAATCTGTAATGTCATCTTCAACTCCCCTCGCCCAAATGTATCGCCGGTTCCTACACTTATTCCCCTCACCTTCTATTCTCCTTTATCTTTTGCTCTGCATTCAGCTCTCTTTCCTCTACTCTAACTTAATTTCCATGTATTCATTAATTTCCTTTCCTTCTCTGCTTCCATCCTTGGATTCCAACTCAGTTCCTTGGTGCTAGCTGTCATTACCTCCAGTTTCCCACATTCATCCGCCCCTATGGCCCTCCTGGTTCCCCCTCTAGTATACCCTCAACCGTAATTGTTCTCCCATACCCCCCTTCCTGTCTCCCTATTACTTGTTTTCATCTCTTTATCCTTCACCTACATGGCTGCCTTATCTTTGACACTCTTGGTCCTTTCACATTGCTTCTCTTACTCTTCCACCCCCTTCCAATATGGCCGCTTCCTTCACGCTGAGTCTCTCCACCTTTGCCCACTCATCACGTCACTTCCGTTTTCCTTTTGATGCAAGTCCCCCGTGATCCCGCTCTGCCTCACATCTATGCCGGCATTGACCGCAGCTGCACGCTGTACTCCGGATCGTCCAGCGCGTCGTGGCTCCTTCCTACTGCCGGTAAGCCCAGGCTCATTAGCCCTCTGTCTCGTGCCTTATTGCTCTACCCTCTCCCATACATCCCCTCGCTCCTCCCCGCCTGACTATCCCGTGCCCCTTTTCACAGCCATCGAGCAGGCGTACGGCTCCGACCCCTGGTTCCAGGGTCGCATTGCACAATCTTTCCTTCCCTGACCTGCCTACCTGCACGCCGATCCTCTACCATAGCCTCCCGGCCGGGAGGCACCTTCCCAGGTTGGAGACCCGTGCACCCGACGGTAAGCCCTCTCCTTCTCTCACCCTTGGTTTTTCTCGGGGTTACACATACGGCTCGCACGTGTCTTGCCTTACTCTTCCCTTATTTTCCTTCAGATCTCGCAACTTTCCCAACGTCCCGTAATTGCTTCCGGCGGACTTCCCAGCCAGCAACCCGCTCTGGCTTTGCTCATCGCGGCTCTTTGACTTGCCGCACTCTTGGTCAGTCCTTCTTGCTCTTATCCCTCCCTTACTTTCACCCTCCTTCACTTTCTCCCCTTTACACTCTTTATCCCTGTTCCACTGCCCCTGATCTTGTGGCCCTTTTTCTTCACTCTTTTTCTTATTCTGGTAATATGTACATTACCTCACCTCACACATCTCCACTTCCTTCTTTCACTCTCACACTTCCTTGTATTTACTCCACTGCTATTTTCCTATTTATTGATTATTATAATTTCTTTAGTATCTCTTTCTTCCTCCCTATTCCCCTCCTTTTTCACATCTCCTCTTTCATGATTTTAATTGTTTGCTCCTTCCCCCTTTCCCCCTCCCTCCCTCTTACTTCTCCAGGCAACTTCTCAGGCACCTGCTCTATCTATTAGTCCTGATGAGATCCCGATACTCTCTGCGGGATTGAAACGTCGTCGACACAGACATCCCTAACTCTATACTACTATTTGTACTGGTTGTGGAGTATGAGATGTAACCTCTACTGTGACTTGTGTTTATTTATATTCACGTATATTGGAAAGTCACAATTTTAAGTCACTTGCCTGGGGCAAGGAAATCGGCGATTTCCCTCTGCCTTGTCACGGTTGCCCACGTGTTAATATTGTCTTGTTTCATCTACACTAGCATTAAATACCTATCTTGTAATTTAAACATTTGTTTATTCCAATTTTTATCATGAAATTGTGAAATTTTAAGTTTACATTCTTTTTGTGTGGGACCTTTTGTTCTGTTAAACACAACGCCACCCTTGGTCCCCTCTGACTTCCAGGGTTCCTTGTTTTTTTGTTATGCAGATGATCTTGGTGGCCTTGGATCGGAAGGGGGCGAGGCGGACGCTTTGTGTTCTGCCGGAAAGGAAGGATGTGGTCCAGTCCAGGGCCTTCTCTTGGATCCCGGCGTCGTGAAGGCGTGTTCGTAGTGTGTGGTGGCAGACCGTGTCGAAGGCGGCTGATAGGTCCAGGAGGATGAGGGCTGCTGTTTCTCCGTTGTCTAGCAGGGTCCTGATGTCATCGGTGGCGGCGATGAGGGCGGTTTCGGTGCTGTGGTTGCTGCGGAAGCCGGACTGGGAAGGGTCCAGGATGTTGTTCTCCTCGAGGTAGCGGGTCAGTTGTTTGTTGACGATTTTCTCGGTGACCTTCGCGGGGAACGGGAGCAGAGAGATGGGTCGGAGGTTCTTGAGGTCCTTGGGGTCTGCCTTGGGTTTCTTGAGTAAGGCGGTGATCTCGGCGTGCTTCCAGCTTTCCGGGAAGGTTGCTGTCTCGAAGGAGATGTTGATTATTTTCCGGAGATGGGGCGCGATGGCTGTACTGGCTTTGTTGAAGATGTGGTGAGGGCACGGGTCTAGCGGTGAACCGGAGTGGATGGTGTTCATGATCTCGCTGGTGTCCTCGTCGTTGATGTTGGTCCAGGAGAGCAGGCGGTTGGTGGTTGTGGGGGCAGTGGTCTCGGTGGTCGTGGTGTTGAAGCTGTCGTGGATGTCGGCGATTTTGCGGTGGAAGGAGGTGGCCAGTGAGTCGCACAGGTCTTGCGACGGCTGGATGTCGTTGGTGTTGGAGCTGGGGTTGGAGAGTTCATTCACGATGTTGAAGAGCTCTTTGCTGTTGTGTGCGTTGTTGTCTAGGCGGTCTTTGAGTGAGGCCCTTTTGGCGGATCTGATGAGGTGATGGTGATTGCGGGTGGCGCTCTTGTGGGCGGCGTAGCTGTCCGCTGTCCGTTCGTGGAGCCAGATCTTCTCCAGTTTTCGGCATGTTCGTTTGGAGGCCTGGAGGTCTTCGGTGAACCAGGTGGCTTTCTTGCTGGTGTGGCTGTTGGGTGGATTCTTGAGCGGGGCGAGGGTGTTGGCGCAGTCGTCGATCCACTGTCTGAGGTTGCGGGCGGCGGTGTCGGGGTCGGAGGGTTCGGCGGGTGGGCTCAGGGCAAGGGTTGTGGTTAGCTGGTCTTCCGTGACTCTGCTCCAGCAGCGGCGAGGCATTTGTTCGGTGCGGTGGTGCGTGGTGGGCTTCCTGTAGGTGAAGTGGATGCAGTGGTGGTCAGTCCAGTGGGGTTCGGAGGTGTGGTTGAAGGAGACGTGTGGGCTTGCGGAAAAGATGGAGTCTAGCGTGTGGCCGGCGGCGTGGGTGGGTGTAGTCACGAGCTGTCTGAGTCCGAGGGTGGCGAGGTTGTCGATCAGGGTGGTGGAGTTGGTGTCCTTGTTGTTCTCGAGGTGGAAGTTCAGGTCCCCGAGGAGGATGTAGTCCGTGGAGGCGATGGCGTGTGTGCTGACGAAGTCAGCAATGGAATCGCTGAACTGTGGTCGGGTCCGGGGGGTCTGTAGATGAGGGTTCCTCTGAGGGTGGTGTTGGGATCGGTGTGGATCTGGAAGTGCATGTGTTCGGCGGTGCTGAGGGTGTCGTCGGTGTTGGTTGAGACTCTGAGGGTGTTCCTGTGGACGATGGCGATGCCTCCTCCGACTCCGTTGGTGCGGTCCCTGCGGGTGATCTTGTATCCGTCCGGGATGGCAATGGCGATGTCGGGGGCTGAAGCGGGATTCAGCCAGGTCTCCGTCAGGAATGCGACGTCTGGGGAGGTTGAGTCGAGAAGGTCCCAGAGTTCGATGGCGTGTTTGCGGGCGGAGCGGGTGTTGAGGAGGATGCATCTGAGGTAGTTGGGTTCTTTCCTGGGCGGTGGTTTGGCAGGGCGGGTGCTGGCGAAGCTGCAGTTCCGGCAGGTGAAGGGCCCTTGGGTGCGCTTCGGGGTGGCCTGGTAGCAGGCGTGATCTTTTCCGGGGTTGAGTGCGTGGAGGGTGCTGGCGTCGTATCGGCGTCTGTTGATGTGGCGGGCGTGGGGGATGCCCGGACCAGGGGGTCTGGCGCTGGGCGCGGTCACGGCGCGGACGGGCGCAGACGGGCTTGCCTTAGGCGCGCCTTCGGCGCGCCAGCGGCGCGGCCGCGCAGCGGCCGCCATAAATGGGGAGGTGGGAGGGAGGAGCAGGGAATGGGGCAGCGAATGGGCAGTGAGGGGCGGGGCCGCAGGGCGCAGCGGCGGGAAACAGGCACAGAAAGGAAAAACGATCACAATCAGGGGCAGCAAGGGGGCACAGAAAGGAAAAACGATCACAATCAGGGGCAGCAAGGGGGCACAGAAAGGAAAAACGATCACAATCAGGGGCAGCAAGGGGGCACAGAAAGGAAACAACGATCACAATCAGGGGCAGCAAGGGGGCACAGAAAGGAAAAACGATCACAATCAGGGGCAGCAAGGGGGCACAGAAAGGAAAAAAACGAAGCACAATCAGGGGCAGCAGCAGGGCACACAGACGGAGCTGTGTGGTGGGGGAGCGACCTACCAGTCAAGGTCAGGGGTCGCTCTCTTCACCACGCAGCGGCCGCCATAAATGGGGAGGTGGGAGGGAGGAGCAGGGAATGGGGCAGCGAATGGGCAGTGAGGGGGCGGGGTTAAACGAACCAGAACATTCCTGATTAACTGTTGTCGAAATCCGTTCTCAATACCTTAAAGCATAAAGCTGGTTTGCACTATCGGTTCAATAGTCTGCATATAAAACTTTAGGCAGAGTTTCGGAATTCTGGTTTATGCAGCTTAGTCTGTCTTTTGATAATAGCCTACTTTGATCGGATTGTCAGTTAGTAGTTAAATTTACCTGGTTTTTGTTATATTCATAAATCGGACTAGCCTACATGCTAGCTGAGTGTCGTTTCCATCAAAGCTGGCTATTAGTGCTTGCCTGCGTGTTCGTATTCCTCTTTGGTTCCACAGTGGTTTTAATAAAAGTCTTCTCTCATTATTTAAAGCTGTACAACTGTCCAGGTTCTGCTGTTTATTTTTGTTTCTATACGTTCCCAAGGCGGCAGATGCTGATTTACAGGTAGGATCACCATCCTCAATTTTAAATAGGACTCCTTCACTTTTCTTGAGAACCCTGTTCCCAAATAAGCTTGTGGCTGAGACCTTGTGTAACTCTGAATCACAAACCAACCGTGGGCCCTCTTAGTCAATGTGGCCTTATCTTCCTCCAGAGATAGTAGCTTAACTGTTTTATTTACTAGCTTCTTAAAGATTTTATGAGGCCCATTGAGTTCCCAAAGATCTTGTAGGGCAAGAGATCTTATTGCCGTTTGGAGGTGGATCATTGCGAGACTATCTTTTTTCCATAAGAATGAGTTCAGAGAGCCTTGCTCTGCTCCCTTTATCTTGAGCCAGCATTTGGTGTACGCTCCTTTTCGAGCTAATTGCTGTTTTTGGAGGCCAAACTCTCGCCTTAGTTGTGCTGGCGATGTATACTGTGGGAGATTAAATATTATTCGTATTGTTTTTGACATCACTTTGTCCAAGATTGACTCATCTCTCCCTCTCATACTTTCGCTGCCATAAGTGATGGATGGTAGCAGTTTTGCTCGAAGCACTTCTAGTAGAGGAGTTAGACTTGGCCCTGCTATTTTTTGCTTGAGGATTTTTAATGCCACTGCCAGTGTAATCCCTCTTGTTTTAATCAGTGCTTTTTGTTGTCCGAACGATCCCCATCTGTCGAACGTTATTCCCAAGTATTTATATTCTTTGACCACCTCCAGCTGTTGACCTTGCAGTTCCCATTTAGGATAGTGTTTTTTGTCCTTCTCGTTGAGTATCATCACTTTCGATTTTTCTAATTTTATTGATAACCCATTCTTGTCTGAGAAACTGCTTGTGGTACTTATAAGATGTTGCAACCCAACTGGGGTTCTACTTATCAGTATTAGATCGTCCGCATACAATAGGTTCGACAGTGGTAAACCTCCCAGGTTTGGGGCATGATGGATACAGGTGTTGAGCTCTGACGAAAGGTCGGAAAGAAAGAGGTTGAACAGAGTTGGGGCAAGAACGCATCCCTGCTTCACCCCCTTTGTGGTCCTTATTTTCCTTAATAAACAGTTGCCTGATCCTAGTTTTATTTACACCCATGTCTCCGAGTGAAGTGAAATCAATTGGTTCAAAAGTTTCGGGTCTATGTCCCAACCAGATAGTTTGGCCCATAGTTTCCCCCTATCTATGCTGTCGAAGGCCGACGAGTAGTCGATAAAACAGAGGAATAGTGGCTTTTTAATTTTATAGTGGCGTCTATTAACAGTGAAAGAGCTAGAATGTTAGTCACTGTCTCTGAGCTTTTTTGGAAGCCAGACTGGTTGATCGGGATTACGCCTTTCTTTGATGCCCATTCAGTTAGTTCCTCCAGCAGGAGGCCTGCAAAATATTTGGCGTCTATATCAATTAATGCTATAAGCCTGTAATTCTTTGCATGATTTCTGCTGCCTTTTTTATAGATAGGGGAAATAATTGATCCCTTCCAGGAGTCTGGGATTTTTCCTACTTTTAAGATGTTTTTGAAGAGGGCACTTAGTTGCTCTGCCCAGTAATTCGGGTCCTGTTTATATAAGATTGGAGGTATTCCGTTGGGCCCGGGGGCTCCCTCTTTCCTGCCCTTCGTGATTCGGTTCTTTATTTGTTTGGTTGTGCACGGAAGAAAGGCCTCCACATCTACATTGTTTTGGGCTTGTAGACTATGATTGATAATTTCAGTGTCTTGAGAAATTCCACCTGTTTCTTTGTTGAAATGATGCAGCAGGTAATTTACCCAGGATTCCTCTGGTATATACGAGTTGACTTTATGAGTCCTTGGATTTTCTAAGTTGTTAACTGTGTGCCAAAATCTGGCGCTGTTGTTAGTTTTTACGTCACATAAAAGTTTGGCCCATATCTTCTCTGCTGATTTCTGTTTCATTTGCCAGATGTATTTATTTTTTCTATGCTTTAGCTCCCTCAGTTCTGTCTGTATGCCGACGTCCGGGCCCATCTGGCGCAGTTTACGGATCTTTCTATTAATTTCCCTTTTTATTTGCTTTAATTTGCAGCTTTGGCTTGTTGAGAGATTTAATCTTTGATCATTTATGTGCCTACACGGTATGTATTCTCCGTTTTTATTGACAGGTTTTGCTTGTGTTGGTCTTGAGTTTGAACTAGCTAAGCATACATTTTTTATAAAGTTCTCCCAGTTGTTAATTCCATCGCCTTCTTGCTGTTTGTGAGCTTCCCAGCAGATTTTTGCCTCATCCAGGAGTTTTTCGGGGTCAGACGTTTTGCATTTGATCCTCTTGAAATTTGATGTTACTATTAAGTTTTGAGATTCAATTGGGGATGTTAGTGCGGTTCCGTGAGCCATAAGTATAAGCTCCTGTGGCATGTGATCACTGCACTCTTGCGTCCCGATTTTAAAATCAATAACTAATTTGAAAAGTGAAAGAGATAGGAAGGTGTAATCTATCGCTGTACTTGCCCTTGAGTTGTGGTAAGTGGCTGATTGAGGGCGGTCTCCAGGGAATCTGTCGTTTGATGCTATCAGGCCTAGACTTGTTAGCTCCGCCAATAAGTCTTTAGATGTCTTAGTTTGTTTGCCCCATTTACACTCTTCTTGGGGTGGTATCCCCCAATCGAGAGGATGATCTTCGGCCAGCTGATCGTTCCCTGCTTTCCCCGAGAGTAGCATATTTAAGTCTCCTGAGACAATATAATTCGGTGTCTCCTCTTCAGTAATGAGCCGCGTTAGCTCCGACATTAGAAATTTTGCACCGGATTTCTTTCCACTCTGGTGTAGATAGATGTTAACCAGAATTAACTGTTGTTTGTCTGGGGCCTGCTATCGCCATCTGTATTACGTTAATTCCGTTGTTTGAAGCGTTTTGTACCTTGTATTAATAGTTACTATATTTATAAACACATAATTTATATTTTTAAATTACTTGATGTGTTTCAATGTGTGTAGGGTACAATTTTGATTTTTAAAATCTAGTTTTATTATTAATTGTGAGACCCCCAATATATGCATTCACCCCAATATTTGCAGACTTGGAGTTATAGTAGTAAATATGCCCATTCCCAATAATGTACATTAATATACAATAATATACATTTTCTACAGTATTAGCAAGGCTTGAGTTAGATTAGAAAATATGTCCCTTTCCACCTTGTATCTGTACTTTCCCGAATGTTATTGCGATTGGAGTTCGGATAGTAAATCATAGAGTTAGAATAGTGAATATGCAACCCACCAATTATATGAACTTACCCGATGTTTGTTGGACTACAGATATAATAGTAATTACCTCCCACCATTACACTTAACCATCCCAATATTTTGTATTGCAATAGTAGATATATATACCAACTCCCTCTACTTCAATTATATGCAGTTACCCCAGTGTCTGCAGGACAGCAGTCAGAATAGTAAATATGCTTCCACCTCCCTCCTTATATGCACTTACCACAGTGAATGTAGGACTGGAGTTAGGCTATCAAATATACAGCCCCTATTATATGCACTTAACCCAATGTTTGTAGGATTGGAGTTAGAGCAGTAAATATGCCCCTCTCAATTATATGAACTAACCACAAATTTTGTAGGACTGGAGGTGTAATATTAAATATACACCTCCTCCAATTATATTTACTTAGACCAAGGTTTATAGTGTTGGCGTTAGAACTGTAAATGTAACTCCACATCATAAGATATATATTTTTTAAATTTGTTTAGGGTTTTAGTCAATAATGTATGTATTACATATTGTTATAAATTAATTTTGGATGTATTTGAATTTTACAATTTGCTAATAATGTTTGATGGGAAGAGTGTGTTTGTGATGTGGGCTATTTGGGTAATGTTTCTTTTATACACTGTAATACATTTAAAAGGCCTTGGCTAGTCAAAAAATGTTAATGTGCTAAAAAAATGCAAACAGAGGCATGCACAAATACTGTTTGCAGGCATTAGCACATTCATGAACATCTTTTATGAAAGACAAGAGGGAGTCCAGCTTGACTGATACACTGCACCATGGGGCTCCTCCACCTGGTGATCAACAGAGCTAGGACCGACAGCCACCCCCCCTCCCATGCCAAGAACCTCAAGATAATTAGCGACAGCAAACTTAATATGACCGCCCATGTCAATGCTGTCACCGCCTCCTGCTTCATGTTAGACCAGGCATCCTTGGTGTGGTTTCCCCTGACTTTTCTGCCTCCTGACCTCCTGTTATGCTGACTTCATTTTTCCTGGCTTTAGGATTCTGGGCAGTTTAGCACTACTAACCAGTGCTAAAGTGTACACGCTATGTACTCTAAACATGGTAACATTGCTTAACCACAATTGGCATATTTAATTTACTTGTAAGTCTCTAATAGAGTGCACTCTATGTGCCCAGGACCTGTAAATTAAATGCTACTAGTGGGTCTGCAGCACTGATTGTCCCACCCACTCAGTGGCCGTGTAAACATGGCTCAGGCCTACCATTGCAGAGCCTGGTGTGTAGTTTTAAACTGACATTTCGACCTGGATAGTTAACCTACTTGCCAGGCCCAAACCTTCTCTTTTATTACAAATAAGTCATCCCTAAGGTAGGCCTTACACAGCCCCATGGGCACGGTGCAGTGCTTTTAAAAGGTAGGAAATGTACTTTTGATTTATACATGTCCTGGTAGTGAAAAAACGTGAAATTCGTTTTTCACTACTGCAAAGCCTATCTCTCCCTTACGTTAACATGGGAATTGCCTTAAAACATCTTTTAAGTGTATTTTCCCACTGGGAGCAGATAGAGAATTGGAAATTAGTGTCTCTGGACTCACAATGTAATAACACAACTTACGGTGAAGTTGGGTTTAAGTTGCGAGTCTGTAAATGCCACTTTTGGAAAGTTGCCATTTTCTCACTTTGACCATCCTGTGCCTATGCGTATCTCTGAATACATGTCTAAGTTAGGTGATGGCTGGGCTGTGTGCATTCCCTCTAGACAGTCACACAAAGGTAGTTGGGGTGTGACATTTGCAATCTGATGGCCTATAACCAGGCTGATGGGCCTTTCTGAGGTAGATTGGGAGGGAGGAGCTGACACTTGGACCTGAAATTGGCTGTGCCTGTCCCAACCCAAATAGCTGCATACCCCCCTATAGTGTGTCTGGAGCCATGGCAGGACATGCAGGGACCCTGTGATCTTCAAAGACCTCTTTGATGCCTCCCACACTTCAAAGGCACATTTGGGTATAAGTACTGGACCCCTGACACCACCAAATCAGAACTCTACTGGAACCAAGGACATTCTGCCTAGAAGATGAGCTGCTGTGCTGCAGGAGGGACTGCCACTTTGCTACTTGCTCTGCTGGGTTGGCCTGCTGCCTGCTGATTGCTGTGCTACAGGAGGGACAGCCACTTTGCAACCTACACTGCTCTGTTAGCCTGCTGCCTGCTGCTTCTTCCCTGACAGTGAGAGGGACTGAACTTGCTCCCTACATCTTTGAACCCAAGACTCTCCAAGGGCTTGCTGGATTGCCTCCTGTTTTCAGAAGTCACAGGGACTCAACATACTTCTTGTAACTCTGCTGGTGCTGCTGGACTCTGCCATCTGTGAGTCCTACCCTTGCCTGAGGTGTCCTCCTCCAGTCCTGGGCCTCAGAAGTGGGTTTCCTGCACTTTAAATCAAGCTTTTGGGCTCTTTGCGACCGCAAATGGGTCCATTCACTCTGGAACTGCATTGCTTGCTCGAAGGATCAGCGCAAGGGGGCGCAAGTAAGTCTCTTCGCACAGTCGCACCATGGCACGTGGCCGCCAGGCCTCAGCCCGTCTCTCTGTGATGCCCGGTGGTTCTTCGTGCCCCGCCGACCACCACCAGCGACACTCACTGTGCTCCCAGCAAACTCTTTGCCAGCGAGCAGGACTCTTGGCTCAACTTGAGAAGGTAAAACTTCAGCGGGAACTGTTTGGGACTGTATCCAACCCACGCTCCATTGCGGTTGGCTTGACGTTTCAGATTTGGCCCGGTCTAATGTGACCTTATGTAACCTTTAATGCTATTGACTTCTTAGCACTGTTTTCACATTTAATCTTTACAAATTCATATCTCGACTTCTACTGATTGGATTTTTGTCATTTTTGGTCTTGTTTTAATCAAATAAATATTCTCTATTTTTTTACAGTGGTGTGGAGTCTTTTTGTGTCTCCCAATCAACACCTGGAAAACTGTCATGCATGCCCTGGTCACAAGAAAACTGGACTATGGAAACACCCTCTATGGCGGGATAAACAAAAACTCACCAAAAGGCTGCAGACCATTTAGAACTCGGTGGATGGAATCACTCTGAACCTCCGATGCCACACACAGATCACACCACACCTGAAAGTGCACCACTGACTCCCAGTTCACAAACAAGCACAATTCAAACTCCTCACGCACACTTTGAAGACACTATGTAGCACTGGCCAAGCATACCTCAACAGTTGTATCTGCTTTCACAAACCTTTCAGACTCCTCTGGTCGTCCGGACTCCTACTTGCACAAATCCCATGAATACTGAAAACTAGATTTGGGGGTTGAGCCTTCTCCTACATCGCTACTAAACCATGGAATAACCTGCCTCTACACATAAGAGCCTCATCCTCACTTTTTGAATTCCATAAGAAGCTGAAGACCTGGCTTTTTGAATAGTCTGACTAGGCCCTGGGTGTGCCTAGACTCACACCTGCTTAGCGCCAGGATACCCTCCTTGATGATAGTGGGCTCTACAAATCTGCATAACATAATAATAGTAAGTTAAAATAGAAACCTTGCTATCAATTAATATTTCAGAGAGTATGAAATGCCATTCTGTGAGAATCCACAGAACTGTTTCAAGATGTATCTGTGTCTGACATGACCTTTAATCTTCCAGACCATGATATGTAACATTAAAGGACATGTGTTGGTTTATACATATAGTGCAGTGCTCACCCGCCTTCATGAGTAACCTCATCATAGATGATGAAATTTGTTTTAGATGTGGAAAACGGAAGGACGTCAGACTTGTGCAAAATGTGCCTATAACGCAAGCAATTACTAGATTTCCTTCTTGTGTTAGGCAAAATGATGTAAGGTTATTTCTCAGTTGTGCAGTACTGCAAGCCTGCAGAAGATCTATCTGTGGAGTCAGACACAGGTGCTTGAAGATTCTTTCACAAAGGTACAATACTGTAAAGCATTACTTAATGTCTATCTTGAGTTAGACACAAGTCCTTGAAGATTCTTTCACAAAGGTACAACACTGCAAATCATTACTTAGTGTCCATCTTGAGTTAGACACAAGTCCTTGAAGATTCTTTCACAAAGGTACAACACTGCAAATCATTACTTAGTGTCCATCTTGAGTTAGACACAAGTCCTTGAAGATTCTTTCACAAAGGTACAACACTGCAAATCATTACTTAGTGTCCATCTTGAGATAGACACAAGTCCTTGAAGATGCTTTCACAAAGGTACAACACTGCAAATCATTACTTAGTGTCCATCTTGAGATAGACACAAGTCCTTGAAGATGCTTTCACAAAGGTGCAGTATTGCAAGCTGCTGCTAGATGTCCCTCTAGAGTCGGACACAAGTCCTTTCTGTACCAAGCTGTGGTACCGAATGCTGTCATCATAGATCCCTTAGGCATCACCATTTAAAATAAACACTACATCCAGCTTTGTCTCAGGATACCAGGGAAGTATAAACAGAGCAGAACCCATTGGACATCTCCTTTGAACATTGACAAACCACTGAACTGTTCTTTTGAATATGGCAGACCACAGTGAGGCTACGGCTTCAGCACATACATTTGCTACTTCACTTTTGCAAATCTAATGTCTTTTGTTTACTTTCTATGGGCTGATTATGCCAATGCAGGTTTATGATGTTGGTAGTCATTATTGTAGCTTTCTATGTTTTAGAAGAGGCAGTGGAGACACTCTACTATTTATATGTATTATTAATCATTGGTATTCAGTGATTCTGTAAATGGAATACTCTTTCGCTGTTTGAAACAGTTGGGATCTTCAAACAAAAAATATATGCTTTGGAACAGTGTAGAGAAGCTGCTTTTGGCTGAAAGGTGCTGATGAAAAAAGTGATGGAATTGCCCAAAATAATATGGTTGCATCATATAGAACAAACAATCAGCTGAAAATACATTACAGGGAAAATGACAGAAAGAATATAAATAATTGATAATTATCGATTAAATAACATAAAATATTTTCTAAAGAACAGGTTCTCTATAAGCGAGTAGAGTGACGGTTCAGTGTATAGGTGAATCAAATGTGCAATGGTAGTGGTAAGCGATACAGCACAGACAAAGAGTTCAATGGCTGTTAACAAGTTCTATATAACAGGAAATCAGAGTGAATCCATAATTATCTCCCGAAGAACCCTCTTAAAGAGTGTTAAGACAGTTCAAACTATTGAAATGTCAGTGTTTCAATCCCATATGAACTTGTCATTTCACTAACCTGATACTTGACTTCTGGTGGGAGCAACAAGCCCTCTCTCCAAACCTCGATTTCACATCAACTTCCCAGTGGGTCACCTGGGAACTGCAGGCTTTCAACAGGGGCAGGGGTTTAGGAAGAGAGAAAGGAGATTTGAAGATCGATGTGGGTGCAGCCACTGTCTGGGGGTTATGCTTACCTGGATCAAGCTGAGATTCTCCTCAGCTCGTGGTGAATAGTTGTGTAGTTCTCTCACAACCCTCAAAGTGACCTGTATCTGCAACACAGATACTTATACCTATTGTCTTAGTTTTAAATCAATCACAATTACAGCTTCTTTGCAAACTTTCCAAATGTCAAATCATAACAGTTGTACCTTATTACACGCTATACTAACTGTGATAAAGTGTGTGCTACCTATCTCTCACAGGTTGAGTGTCATGGACAGTGAATCCTCTGTAAAGTATTTCCAACAATGATTGATTAAACCTTTTCACAGTCTACCTGGTCCCATATTAACATTATATGCCTTTGTTCCTTCAGGTGGTGTGTCGCATGCTCTTAACTTTGGATTGCACATGATATCTGGGAAATCAGGAAATTCAGAGTCGAGAATTCCAAGACCAGTGACTAAGGTCTGTTGAGATCAGGATTCCATTCAGGTAAAAGCTTGCGAAGTGTTGCGAAGACTCAGCTAAGTGCAAGTCCAGCGTTGCGAAGTCTAGGGTCTCTGGAGCTTGAGCAGGATAATGCCGTAGCAAGGGTGCAATGGAATTGGTGGTTGGTTGATGTTTGGGGGTGGTCTTTATACAGGTTCACAGTGAAGATAGCCGCTGATACTTGTCAATTCTTTTGAGTATTGCTTTAAAACGTGTGTGCCACACACGCCATGTTCTCTGTGTTGACATGCGGTGTGTTCTCTCTTTAGGGGTATGCACTGGCAGATTAGTTCTCCAGGTGGAAGGAAGCAAGGACCGAGTTGGTGGGAGTGGGGCCTGACAGCTTATCATGAGGACCATGTCAAAGTCATTGGGAAGGTAAAATTCCTATGAAACAGAAGAAAATAGAAACATTGAGGATCCATGATAAGATAATTGGTCACCAATGTGAATGTTGTCTAAGTAAATCGTAAACACTTACCTTTTGAAATTATTGAAGTAATCATGTACCTAACATGATTCTAGAAAGAGACTAGGGACCAGAAGTACTAAGCTTTTTTGTGTTTGCAAACGTTCTGATTCACAGCAACAGCAAAAATATATTTTGGTGTATATAAAATCCAAACTGCGATTCAGAAACACATCACCAAATTGAAATTTGGGTTTGCAGCGAAATACCAATTCGGTATTGGAAGGGGCGTCCCTTACAAATACTGAATCGGAATGGTTTGCATTAAAGTTTGGGACCGAATTCCTGTCGGAAGCATTAATAATTTACCGACTACAAGCATGTAGTGGTTATCCAGGAAGGGTTCGCTTTGGAACCCCTTTCGTTTTTGTGAATGTAAAAAAAAACGTTTTTTAAGAGGAGGGTGCCTTAAACAAACCAAAAACCAAACAAACCTTTCTTTTTAAATGCAGCCCCTATCCCTTTAAAGGGAATGGGCTGCATAAAAATATAAGAATGTTATATTAAAAAGCAATCACAATCGGTCGCCAATTGCGACCTACCTCATTATTATTTAGGAGCTAGGCAGATTTGTGACGCACTAGACATCCCTAATCTAAAAATAAAACTGTAATACATTAAGAATAGCGATTACCAAATAGCAAATCGGACAAACTCACTATTTGGAAAGCGCTATCTTAAATGTTTGTACATCTGGCCTTTAGAGATTGTACAAAATGTGTCCAGTAAAATGGTGACATATAAAAAAAAACAAAGTGAAGAGGACTCACTTAAAAAGAAGAAGGTAGAATCGTACTATGTTGCTAGCAAGGAATGAACTCCTGGAGGCTTTCTGCAAAAACCATTTTAAGGAGAAATAAGTTACATGTTGCCAAAGGTGCAGAAAAGGTCCATGAAGCTTGGAATCTCACCAAACCCAAAAGCTTAAAAGGCTGAGAAAAGTGGCAAAGCCAAGGTAATTCAATGTTTGCACCCAAAGTGATACAAAGTACGCTTGAAACTGGGGTGTGGCACCTAGGTATTGGCGAGAAGCATACCCCACTCTGCACATATGCGTGGAAAGACATGTTAAAAATTACAACATATTTCCATTGCTGAATGCATTCTTCTGTTTTTTGCTTATGTCTTCAATACCTTACCAAAGTTGTAAAATAAACATTGCACTAGTCGTGGAATGAAAAACGTGATATTTATTTGTAATCACAAACCATTTCATATTTTGTGTTCAATAATTCACGATATAGCACAGAAAATTAATCATTTAATTTTATATTAAAAAATACATTGATAACTCTACTGAGAAATCACCTCCAATAAACAGTAATTATTCTTGTATTTTTTCTTTATGTATTTCTTTATTCTTTCGATGAACAGTTAATACAGCAATGCAGCCAACACGTGTTTCGTGCACATTTGTGCTTCTTCAGGGCTGTTGGACATAGAAATCGTACATCAATATTTCACATCCTCAAAATCAATAAAATATATTAAAAAAATATATATAATGGATCCAAACACTAACTAAACACTATACAAGGTTAGTAAAACCTAAAAATTACCATGTATTTTGTAATTACTACACTGGTGGGGACCAGTAACTGAGAATTATAGCACCAGGCAATATTCCTATTACCCAAAAACTGATACAGTTTAATTTTATATGTCAACCTTTAAAACACCCCAAATAGGCCAACCCTGCATCACACATACCATTCACTAAATCCACACATCATCCAAACCATACAACCCCAGTAACTGTTAATTAAATTATTTACGTCATAGGTCAAATTGCCTCTTTTTATGATAGTAATGTACTTGTGGGTTGATCATAAGAATACTGGCACAGCATTTCAGTGGAAATTAATATCTTTGTATCCACCTTCATCTGGACATAAAATGTTGTTAGATCTTCACAGTGCAGATTAGTTGCGCATGTAGGGTGGACCTATCATAGAATAGTATTTCATTAATTCTCTCTCTAGATGGCAAGAAATTAGTAAACTAATTAAACATGGCGTTATAGTTTCAGTTGTCTTAAGGATATATATCATAATTAAGGCTCCCTTTTTCCATTTTTCACAGATTTTTACAGATAAATACAGACAGAGTACAATGTGTTTTCTGTCTGCATTTATTTTTAAAAAGTGGATAAATACAGAAAATTGTGCTGCTTCTAAGTGACTCTCCGTGTTGTTTTTCATGAATTATAGCCCAACAGCTGAGCAGATGGACAGCACGGGAAATTAAAAAAACGGAAGAAATTTCTTTAAATAACGGCATGTGTCAATATACACTTGTAGTATAATGCTAGATTTACCAGTGAATGTAGTGTTATGTAATATCTGGCAGCTTAAATAGCTAAAACATGACAGACATCAAAGTATGAGTGTGCTTCTATCAGTTAAATAAATATGGAAATGTACAGTTTTACAACTTTATTGAGATGCAAAACACAAAATAAATATGGATAAATACAGATGAAATGGCCCAAAAATACATATGGATAAATACAGACAGAAATGTTAAAAAATAAATACCATAAAACCAGGAGCCCTAATCATAATGCATAATTGTATAATTTGATACCTTCATTCTACTATTATTTATTTATGTCCCAATACCAAATTAAATTGGTGGAATCGCATACATAGCCCCTTAATGGAGTTCATTATCACTAAAGGTGTACATATTCTGTACTGGGCTCATTCCCTAAACTTACTCACGCCAAACCCTCAGTGCTTTTTGAATGTAGGTGGTTCCTTAACCCAATAAATTTGTTTAAACTCCATATTGGAGCATTTTTCTTATGTCCCAACTGGAATTTAACAATCAAAAAAGATTTACATATTTGCCCACCTAATGTCCTGATCTCTTTTTTTTGAGTGAGCAATTTCTGAATGAGATAATTTGTATACCGTGGGGAGCCATTTCTCATCACAGGGAATTGTGCCAATTTTTATAAACTGTTAGAGGAATGCTCTATTCTTATATCTCTATTGTTCTCTTTATAGAACGGACCTCATAGAGAGAATAGAAAACTATCAGGAACTCTCTTGACTAAGTACATCTTTGTGCATAAATCCATACTATTCCCCAGGATTAACTCTGGTGTTTATTCTGGGTGCAAACTCCACATCTGTATTTGCTGGTATTGTGCAGTAACAACCTTGTAGTACCTTGTCATTATGAGTTAAACACCTCAAAATAAGGAAAGCTGTACAGACCTGGAATTACTGGGCAGAAGTCTGCATGGTATTCCTTATTCCAAGGGGTTTATCACACACATTTATCTCCTGCTTAAAGCAGAATGTAAATCTGTGTGTGGGAGGGGGTTGATGTAAGGCATGGGTGGTAAGGCATGGCTGCAAAATGAAGTCTCTCTGCTGTTGCAGCTCAAACTGTAAGCAATTTTACTGCCTTACTTTTCCAGCTAGTAATATCTGGTTCAGTGTTCCTCATCCGGAAATACTGGGTGCGGAAACACTGGGCTGTTCATGATCTGGCAGAGTGGAATTTACATGGGAATTCCACTCCACATGATGGTGTTCTCGGACCAAGTGGAGAAACGCACCAGAGTCAGCTCAATCGGTGTCTTGTGAGACCATCACTATCCCCAGGACAAGCCTAGATGCATCTAAAAAGGGAAAGTTGTGACAATTCAAAATGGTGGCACCCATGTCAGTTCCGCAACCACAGTAGGAACAATGAAACAAGCATATGTACAATGAAAAGCGCAGGGGGCATGAAAATCATGTAGCAGTTGAAACAAAAAGAGAAATTAATTATGGGACAAAAAGCTTGGAAAAATTGAAAAAAAACAGAGAACCCTAGAGAAATCAAGATTTAGAAGAAATTGGAAAAAAGACTGATGAGTGAGTGGATTAAAAGAAATAATTGGGCGATGGGAAAGCCATCAAGTATTCACATTTTAATCATACAGGATGTATACAAAAACAAAGAACTTTTAGACTATTAAACAAGTATGAACAAAAATGACACTACCTGAATATCTAATTGCAAGATAGTAACTTGTTTATAAGTGCGTCCTCTTCATCTTTTCTTAATGAGGTGACACAGTTTTTCTGTCTTGCCCTTGTTACTGGATACATGCTTATTCCAATAATTTTCAACGGTAAGTAGTTACATTTTAACTTGCATCACAATCATATTGGTAGGGAGTCTCATGGCCAGTGAGCAGATCTTAACCCCTCCAACGCGATTGACATGCCTTCCTCATCATGAGCGCTCACAGCTGCGTGCTATTGACAGCGAAGTCACGTCAAAGCACACTGGGCAGGGAATCCATCTGCTACTGGCACCAGAGGGATTCCAATTTTTATTTTTAATGTTGGCTGCTGGAAAAGAGCTATCCCAGCAGCCCAAGACTGTTTTTTTTGTAATGATGATCAGCACTCATGACGCGCTGACGTCATCAGTGTAAAAGTGATAGTAAAATGAACAGATCAACTCATTTTACTTTCACTGGCATTGGTGTATGGGGACATATCTCAGCCCTCTGAGCATCTCTTTGATTGGAAAGGTATTGTTGGGAAGGGGGGAATCTCCCCTTACTAAAGGTATCTCTCCCTAATGGATCCCAGGCTTGAGGATCGCCCTCGGGGGGCGATTCTCCAGCAGGGATCCACACCACAAGACAGAATTATTTTGGTATGGGGGAGTGGTCCCCTAGGTCATGGGCCTTTGGTCCCTCATGGGCACCATCAGTCTTTCTGCCCCGCACAGAGGGTGAATGGGATGTGTACCCCCAGTCTGCCCCCAGAGGGAGAAAGCCCATTAGTAATCCAGGATTGAAATTGCAACAATAGAGGGGTTGGGGCATCCCCCCTGGCATAGGGCCATGCCCATCCCAAAGGGGAAACACCCACCATTTTTCTGCCCCCGGGGTGTAATTTTGGAGAAGAAAGTCCACTAGTCCCCAGAGATGTCTTGTTTTTGTTTTTTTTTAAACAAGAAAGAGGTGTGGGAAGTCCACCCATACAAAGGACCATGCCCCCACTCCAAAGGGAGAAATGCAGTCTTTCTGCCCCCACAAGAGGTAGTTTGGGATTTTATCCCCAATCTGTCACCTGGGGTTGGTAGAAAGCCTACTAGACACCAGGGATTTCTTTGTTTTAAAAAAAAGAAAGGTGTGGCCCATCCTGCCACAGGGCCATGCCTCCTCTCCATAGGGGACAATACAGTCTTTCTGCCCGCCCCCTCCACCCCCCTTTGGGAGACAGACTCTGGGGTTTACCCTCAATCTGCCCCCTTGGGTGGTAGAAAGGCCAATACATACTAGGGATTTTATATTTGGGCAAAATAAGGGGCCACTGAGCCATGCTTCCATCCCAAAAGGGGCAATCATATCTGGAGGGCACGTAGGGGTTTTTGCCCACAATTCGACACAGGGGGCAGAAAGCCTACTAGACACCAGGGATATTAAAATGGTGACAAAACAAACAAAATGGTGGGGACAGCCCACACTGGCTAGGGATTTTACATTTGGCAAAAGAGAGGTGGGCGTCCCACTATAGAATTGAGTCATACCCCCACACCAAAAGGGGTAACCCAGTTTTACTGTCCCACAGGATGAAAGATAGAGGGTTTACCCAAATGGCCGCCATACGGGAGCAGAAAGCCCACTGGATGACAGTAATATTTTTTAAACAAATAATAGGGTGGGATCTGGCTGATCCTGACATGAGGGCCTACATCCACCCCTAAAGCCTCATCAGTCTTTCTACTCCACTGTTGACTAAACCGTCTTCATCCCTATGGCATGAAAAAGGACATTTATTTTCTTCTGGGCATAGATTCTAGAGTTGGGGCCAGAAGTGTGGCAGCAAATCCCAATTTCATTCCACTTGCCATAATAAATGGCTCCAGTATTTGGGCTCAGGGTTGGTCACCACCCAGGGAAGCCTGCCAAACCCAGACATTTCGGAAAACTAGACACCAAGTGGAGTCCAGAGTGGTGCCACTTGTGTGGATCCACAAAGGTTTCATACCCAGAAGGCGTAGCAAACTTCAAGCGTTGCTTAAAAAAACAACATTTTTGTCACATTTCTGCAAGGGAAGGTTCAGGAAGCATCAGGGATCCTCAAAATCCCTACAATGCAGCATTTCCACACATCTCTTGATAAAAATGGTACTCCACTTATGTGGTGGGTCAAGCACCTGCAACAAGAACAGATCAACACACCCTCATGATCCTCGTTTAACAAAAACCTTAACATAGAAAGAAGACAGCTCAGAGTGGCTGTAAGACTCTGGTGAACAAATCCATCCATAGCCCACTTTAAACAGCTATGGAAAGAATGCAGGAAATATAAAAAACTTATCATAAATGAAAAAGCCTTCCGCAATGCTCTTGACAAGGCCAAAAACCACCCCAGAGAGCTCTTCAACATCATCAATCAGCAAATATCCAAGCCATCCTTACAAAACCTTCAGATATCCAAAGAACGGTGTGACAAATTTGCCAATTTCTTCAATGACAAAATCACGAAGTTCGACTTCTCCCTTGATGAGCATAAGCCGTCATCCAATGAGAACCCACCACCCAGAAATGAAGATAACAACCCCCCCTCTCCACGGGCACCCCACCAATGATCACACCACAGGACAACATCGGGTGGAACCGAATCCAAGGGACCCACATAACTCTTAGAAGCTGGAAGGTATTCAGTCCACTCTCGAAGCTGGACATATCTGCCCTGATGACTACGTCTAAACCCTCCACCCACCTAGCGGACCCCCTTCCAGCCTCCCTAGTAAAAAAAACTCAATCACTCCCTAACCCCCTCTGTACTAAGATTATAAAAAGCTCCCTGATGACTGGAGCGATGCCAGGCTGTCTCAATCTCAGCCAAGTCACACCAATGCTTAAAAAACCGGGAGCTGACCCGAACATGTTCAACAACTTCAAACTTGTTTCGAATCTCCCCTTCCTAGCCAAAACTCTAGAGAGCTGTGGCCTTTCACAGCTTAACCAGAGCATCAAAAACAACAATTTCCTGAACCCGCTCCAATCGGGCTTCAGAAAAGGATGCAGCTTGGAAACAGCTATGTTGAACATAGTAAATGACTTACACAAATCCCTGGATACAGACAGATGTTGCCTGCTCATACTCCTGGACCTATCAATGGCCTTTGACACGGTCAGCCACAAGCTTCTCCTGGATTACCTCCAAAAAAGGATAGGTGTGGACGGGGTGGTTCTACGCTAGTTCACATCCTTTCTTCAAAATCACTCTCAACAAATAAAAATAAGCAATTAAACTTCTGATACAATGGCAATAACCCGGGGTGTCCCTCAGGGTTCTTTCCTCCCGCCTACACTGTTCAATATTTACATGGCACCCCTCACCATCATCCTCAACCAAGCAAACATCACCTTCCATCTATACGCAGATGACACCCAGCTCTACATGGAAATCTCCTCAATGGACAACAAACACTGGTTAAATACCACCTTCAAAGAAGCCCAACATTGGCTATCTTGCAATCACCTAAAACTCAACCAAGACAAGACAGAAATTCTCCTCATATCAAAGACAGAACAATCCCCCAGATGCAAGAATGGATAAACGCCACAGATGCTCTCAACTGCAATCTAACCCGAGTTGACTCTGTCAAATCTCTAGGAATAAACCTGGACCCTAAACTGATCATGGAAGATCATGTAAAGAATAGTGCGAAGAACGCCTTCTACAACCTGAAACTTCTGAACAAAAACAAAGCCTACTTACCGCCAAATGAACTTAAATCTGCCACTCAAGCGATAGTGCTTTCTGGATTAGACTACCGGAACGCCACCCTCACAGGCACAACTAAATCTCACCCTGCACCCCTTAGGGTCACTCTCAATGCAGAAGCTAGAATGGTCACAGGAATAAAAAATATGACTACATAACCCCCGCCCTGAAAGAACTGAAGTGGCTCCCGATTGAAGCTCGCTGCAGTTTCAGAACTGCTTGTTTTACTCACAAAGCCCTCACACTGGGAAACCAGCTTACCTCACCTCGAAAAAAACTAAAAAAAGGAACGTCAGACGAGAAACCTAAGACGCTCAAACACCCTACTCCTTATTCTGCCTAAAGCCCACAACAAAAAACACTGGCTCGTTCTTTCTCGAGCAATGCCCCTAAAATCTGGAACTCCATCCCAATATATATCCGAATAAACCCTTCCTTCTAGAGCTTCAAGAGACAACTAAATGATCATCTATCATCCAACTTTACAGGCTGTCAAGTTGGCCTTCCTCATTATTCTTCCTCCCTCGTGCTCAAACACTGATTTTATATGATGCGTCTTAGCTGCTCTACCTATACTTGTTTTCTTTGAATTTCACATTTACTGTTGTAAAGCACTCTGAGACCTTCGGGTCTAGGTAGCGCTAAATAAAACTGTTAAATAAATATTAAATAAATAAATGAAAAGAAGGACCTTGGAACATCCCTATGGTCTTCACATGGTTCCTGGTTTGTTCCATCTTTCTCTATTTAAAAAAGAAAAATAGTGTGGGAATTTTATTGTTTGTGATCTTTACTTCAAATTTGTTGGTACTGCTTGCACGTAACATGCCTCTTTTGGAAATGTTTGCTGCTTATGGCATAGCTGCCAGGAATTGAGCAGAGATTCTCTAAGAAATGTGTTTTGGACTCATCAAATTGGGTTTGTTAAGTAATTAACTGCCACCAAGTTTCATATTTATGATCCAATTTCTCCCAGGGGCTATGTTGTTAGTCAATCACCTAATGTAAAATATAATGTAAAAGATGCCAGCCTCAGGGTAATGGCAAAATCAAAAGATAAAGGATAGGTCAAACAAGCAATTGCTTGAGCCACTTTACGTGTAATTCTTTCACTGCTCATTTTGTGCTGATGACATCATCTCTGACAGACAGTGAAAGTTTATTAGTTTATTATTAGCACAAATAAAGAGGACTGT
Source organism: Calotriton arnoldi (assembly GCA_963921515.1). Taxonomy (NCBI): domain Eukaryota; kingdom Metazoa; phylum Chordata; class Amphibia; order Caudata; family Salamandridae; genus Calotriton; species Calotriton arnoldi. The sequence goes on along the minus strand of CAWUFW010004606.1, from coordinate 379,692 downwards.
TTATATGCAAAACCTTATTGTGCATTTCCAGGTTGACTGAGGAAATATGGGACTTGCCACTATGTAGGTTTGCAAAGTCTAACACAGACACCATTCAATGGCAATTAACTAAAGCCAAAAATAAACAATGCATAGTGGGCTCACCAGCAGCGTATACATGCATGTGATTTTAGCGAGGGTGATCACAGTTTTTTTAACTCATTCTTGGCCACATTCTCTTTCTGCTACCTTGTCCTTTGATAGATTCTGCACATCACATTGTTTGTCTTCTCTTATGGCTTAATCGCTTTCACCATATCTCACTCAATAACTATGATGATGTGCAAGTTACACCCTTGCGATACCCATCCATGGTCTGGTCCATCGGCAAGGCATGGTCTAGGATTGCTCAATCGTCGCTTATTCATTGCTGCTTAATCACAGGTTATGCCAGTTGCTGCTCTTGGATAGTTGTCTGTATTGCTAGTGTATCACTGAAAGTATGCTTCAAAACACCAATATGCTTAGTGTGGTCTGTCATAAAAAGTATTACATAATCATCTGCTCAAACCAAGAGGTGTCATGAAGGTGGCCAATCTCTTGCAAAAACCAAGGAAGAGACCAGAAAAGACAAATTAAGCAATTTTTCACAACCGTTTTAAGTCACTGCTTATTTAAACCATTCCTAGAGCCGGTCCCAAAAATGTACAATCAGTGTGCAATGGCAGAATCCACATGCTGTGATGTACTTTGTCACGTCCAGTGAACGCACCTCATCATGATTTCTATTGAACGTTTCAGTTCTGAAATGTTACGGATCACAATGTAGAGAACTCACACAGAAATGGATCTAAAGTTCTGAACTGTGATAATAGACTTCTGGGTGCTATGAGTTAGTGCTAATGTTTTTTTTTTTTGGTAAAGCATGTGAAAAATAAACCACTATTGGGGTTACTGAGCCGCCACTTAGAGAAACAGGAATCCAAGGATGTTCCCAGTCATTATGCAAAATTAAAAGTGGAAGAGACATATTAAAAAGTGACTGTACAATGTTTGATGAGTCTGTGACTATATCAATCAATCAATCAGCATTTGTAAAGCACAGCACTGTCACCCCTAGGGGTATCTGGGTGCTGTGTCTCTGAGGAGCCAGGTCTTGAGTCTCTTTCTGAAGTCAGCCAGCGAGGGGGTGTACGGAGCTGGAGCGGAAGTTCATTCCCGGTCTTGGCAGTGATGTAGGAGAAGGAGCGGCCACTGCTGTGGCTGTGACAAATGCGGGGGCGTGTGCTGAGGGCCAATAAAGAGGAGTGCAAGTGTCTGGAGGCTAGGTGGAAGTTCAGTCGATGTTTGATATAGGCAGGTTGAACTGGCATCTCTTCTTGATGGGGAGCCAGTGGAGGTCTCTCGGGTGGGGGGGTGATGTAGGTTCATTTGGGGAGGTTCAGGATGAGTCTGGCTGCGGAGTTCTGTATGGTCTGGAGTCTTCTGAGGAGCTGGGTGGAGATGCCAGCGTAGAGGACGTTGCCATAGTCGAGGTGGCTGGGGACGAGGGCCTCAGTGACTGTCTTTCTGGTGTTGTTTGGAATCTATCAGAAGATTCTGCGTAGCATGCGAAGTGTGTGAAAGCAGGAGGAGGCAACTGCATTGACTAGTCATTACATGGTCAGTTGGTGGCAAAGATGATGCTTCGGTTGGGTGCATGGTCGGTCGGTGTGGGCATAGGTCCAAGTTCTGCAGGCCACCAGCTGTGGTCCCGTGTGGAGGAGTCCTTCCTGAAGATCAGTACTTCAGTTTTGTCTGGGTTGAGTTGGAGGTAGTTGTCACTCATCCATTTGGTAATGTTGGTCATGGCGTTGCAGAAGTTTGCTTTGGCATTGGTCCTCAGTGAGTGAGAGGATCAGTTGAGTGTCCTCTGCTTAGGAGATTATGTTGAGTCCTTGTGGTACGCCTCAGAGGACGTTTTTTGGGGCAGAGGTGAAGCGAGGCAGTGGGATGCTCTGTGTGCATCCTGTGAGGAAGGAGGATTAGTAGTCTTATGTAGCGCGATCAAGAACCTATGGGTGACAGAATACTTTACATAAGAACTGCTTTGAGTATAAGGGTGCATTGCTGTATACCTATGTTATAGAGTCTGTTGACGAGGGTTTTGTGGGAGATGGTGTTGAACACTGCAGAGAGGACGAGGAGGATCAGGGCCACAGTTTCTCCATGGTCGAGGAGTGTTCTGATGTCATCTGTGGCGGCAATCAGTGCGGTCTCAGTGCTGTGGTTGGCACGGAATCGTGATTGTGAGGTGTCTAGTAGGTGGTTTAGTTCCAGGAATTCAGTGAGCTGCTGGTTGATGGCTTTCTCAAGTACTTTGGCAGGGTAGGGGAGCAGGGAGATCTCATTACAGTTTTTGAGATCGCTGGGGCCGGTGGAGGCTTTCTTTAGGAGGGATCTGATGTCTGCGTGTTTCCATCTGTTTGCGAAAGGTGCTGTGGAGATGGAGGTGTTGAGGATGCTGCTGAGTTGCATACTGCATGGGTTCATTGCAAGGTTGTAGAGGTGGTGGGGGCAGGGATCAGTGGGCAACCAGGAGTGGATGGAAGGCCTGATGGTCGAGGTGGTCAGGGGAGACCAGGTGGTAATGGTTTGGCTGATGTTCGCTGGTTGGTTGAGGTCGTTGGGATTGAGGGTGGCAGGGTGGAGGATGAAATTGTTGTAGGTGCTGGTGATCTTGCTGTGGCAGTAGTCTGAGAGGGTGTCACAGAGTTCTTTGGAGGGGTGGATGGTGTTTTCTGTGGCTATTGGGTTGGAAAAGTTTTTGACAATTTTGAAGAGTTTCTTTGTGTGGTTGGCAGCGAAGCTGATGCGGGTGGTGATGGCTGCTTTCTTGGCTTCCATAATCTGCCGGTGATATTTGCTGAGGGCTGTTTTGTCAGCTACGTTGTCAGCAGGTTCTTAGTGGCGCACCATTGTTTCTCGAGCTGGTGGCACTCGTGCTTGGTGGTCCTGAGTTATGGGGTGTACCAGATGGCATGTTTGGAGGTTTTGTTTGATTTTGAAGTCTTCAGTGGGGCAACTCTGTCAGCGCTGTCATTGATCCAGGTGGCAAAGTTCTGGACGGCCTCGTCAAGGTCTGTTGTGGCCTCGGGTTGGGATGTGGGGAGGGTCTATGACCACTGAGTTATGGTGACCTTGCTCCAGCTGTAGTGGGGGGGAGCTGACGTCTGGTGATGGTGTGCTGGGCATCGGAGATGGTGAAGTGTACGATGGTGTGGTCTGTCCAGATGTTTTCAGTGGTGTGATGGAATTTGATTCTGTTGCTGGAGGAAAAGTTGGGGTCAAGTGTGTGTCCGTCTTTGTGCATGGGTTCGGTGACCAGTTGGGTGAGGCCGAAGTTCAGGTTTTCCAGGAGGGCGATGGAGGGCAATGGAATATGGAAGTCCATATTAAAGATCTACAGTGTATTCCTTCTAATAATTGACATTGTTTCCTGTTTATTGTGTCCCTTGTCCACATAATGGTGCCACAGAAGAGAGTACGACTGAAGAAGCAGAGATCCTAGTTAAAAAGCATTATGTTAAATAAACCATGTTTGTCCCTATTGTTAATTTACTTTAGTTGTTTGTCATTTTAGGGATAAGCAAAGTAAAACATGTATTGGCAAGAGTAGAAGCACCCTAGATGAAGCATCTATAAGTAAGCCTTCAACCATACTGCACCCCAAAAGCCTCTGATTCCTTTACTAATACAGTTATTATTATCAGAGACTCTGGAAAGTTATCATGGTGGATTGAAAGATTCAAAACACTCATGAATGAAATACTGAGATTGGATTCAACCCATAAAATGTTTGACTGTAGAATATTGACAATCATTATATTGTCAAGGCAGGAATACCAAATCTCTACTTAACTATATGTGTTTACCTTGATGATATAGTGGTAGTGGATATTCTGGGGATAAGGTCTAGGTTGATATAAAAAAAAACTTGCAAAGTGTCAGGCAACACTGCAGCGTTGATGACTTCCTAAAGACACTCTGGGCCTTATTGTGACTTTGGCGGTGCGGGAGTTGGCCGCCACGCCAGCGTCCTGCTCCCGCACCGCCAAACCTATAATTAGACAACGCACCTGGCATCCAGGTCGGGTGGTCCTGCGGCGGCTGGTCCACGGCGGTAACTGTTTAAAGGCTCATAGGAGCAGGCACCGCAATGGGAATGCCATGAAGGTTCCTCCAGGGTATGGACTGTCATGTCCATGCAGTGCAGGAACCTGGGGTGCATACAGACAGGGGGACACACCATGTGCCCCCTGCATTTATCCCCTGGCATAGAGGCAACAGGGGGCTCTGTAGGGCCCCCTTTATTTCCTCTCCACCACACTTTTCACGGCGGGCTCACTGCCAGGAAAACCTTGGCAGAGAGGAAACTTGTAATATGCTTGGTGGAGCCGCAGCATATTGCGGCCTCAAGACTGCTGCAACACGGCCAGGGATCTCTGGCCATTGCGGTGGTGCCAATGCGGTCCGACCGCCCAAGTAATAATGTGGCAGTCGAACCGCCGGTGCCCGTACCACCACCGTGGCTACGGCGGTCTGATGGACTTCACTGAGTACTGTGATTGAGACTTGAACCCATGCTGTTATTTCCAAGTCATAATAGCTCTTCTAAAGATCGCAGGCAGTTGCTTCACTAGGCAAGTTTATTTATCACCTACATGGTTACAATGTACAGCCAGCTTCAGACTGTAGAGGTACCCTTCTTTTTAAAACAGAGTTGCTCAGACAATGCGATGTCTAGTTCTGCAAGACTTGGATTTACACCTGTGAAATAAGGGCTTTCATGTACCTGGGATGCTAAATTATTGGACAAGTCACCTTGATTATTTAATCATTTGCCTTAGTTGTGATCTAATTAGCTCAGAATCTCGTCTCTTTGCAATCATTAATGCCTTTCATTGGAAATGTTTCTGAGGCTTCCTTGGTGAATCAATTTGATCCTCATATCTCAGATTAATCAACGTTTTATACATTGATTTGTTTTGTTAGATTGTTACCCAGAGCTCCCAAAGTTCTTGTTTCATGAAACTGGGAACACCATCCTCTCTAAAGCCCTTGAGCAATGCCATTGTAGCATTTAAAGGGCATTTTTATCTTTTATATACTATTGTAGTGTGTACATTGTTGAATCCCGTGGTCATAGCTAAAGCTCAATAAGAATTTTAATGTTTGGTACATTTTAGTCCATTTCATCATAAAGTATTTGTTAGTAAGATCTACTGAACAGTAGAGATGTATTCTATGCATAGCTAAATCCAGTGTAATGGGAATAAAATGATGAATGAGGCCCTTGCATCTAACTAATGTAGCCCTTTTTGCTGTGGGGATACCATCAGATAGATCAATGAATCCCTATTCAATGCAAGTGAATTCCTGGTCAGCAAACGTCTTATCACACCAGAGAGAAATCGTTATATGAACGTTTTTCCTGTTCGTTTCAGGATTGCACAAAGGGTCGCTTCCATTTGGGGACTGGTGTGCAATTTACGTAGTAAATGTTAGAAAGCGAGTCTTCCTATACAATGCAGTTTAATCCTTCAGCCACTTTTCCTGTCGAAGCACACAGTCACCTTTCAAGTAATGAGCTGTATGCACTGTGTTGCATTGACCCCTAATGTTTCTTGCTGCTGTGCTTTCAGATGCCTCAGAGAGAACATTGGCACACGTCTTCAGGAGAACCATGAACTGGCTCACAGTGTTTATTGCTTATCAGTTATTTCCTTATTTAGTAGTCTTATGTAGCAGGACCAAGAACCAATGGGTGACAGAATGCTTTACATAAGAACTGCTTTGATAATAAGAACAGTATGCACTACATTAAGCCCAGATTAAGTATTGGGCTCAATGTGCTTTCGTATGCAAATGGCCGATGGCAATCAACATATGATACACTACTTTAAAATAGTTTATACAGTGCAATCTTATTTTATTGACAAGATAAGCAAGACAAGAACATGGACTGCAAAAAGTTACATCTACTTTAGAGTGCAGTACATTGCCTTCCGCAAGTGTTGCCAGTGAATTTCTGCTTTTTTTTCTGTCACATCTTTCTTTTTGGTTACATTGTGGAGATGTCCATACTTTGTTTCCTTCTACTCTGTTTTCTGTTTTTCCCTTAGAATGAGACACATTTGTAACTCTCCTATTTGAGGTACAATAAACATCCTACGCCTGTATTATAGATGGGAAGCACTGTCCCCATTCGCACCTTGGTGCACCTTTCAAAAGGTGCCCCTGATGCAGACCGGGATAGTGGGCCCGATTATGATGAATGCACTGCCCCCAGCCTTCCCTGGGAGCAGCACATTCAGTAAAATACAGGGCGGCTGCATCCCAGCTGATCTGTGTTTCACAGTGCAGGCGGCAACATGCCTGCACTTTAAAGAGGGGACAGATATCCCCCTGCAGGCAGGTTCAGTAAGTGTCTGCACCCACCTGCAGTAGGGCATCTGGGGGTTCATGGGGCCCCTTTCACCAGTCCAGAGGGTTGTCATCAGGGGCACACTAACAATGCTCCACCTCTTTATGTCGCAATGTCAGTACACCTCCAAAAGGCTTGTTTGCCTCAGTGCCCACGTCTGTAAAAGGGCATGGACATAGTGACAAAGTGATTCCCTCATTTGAATGGGGGTGTAGGGAATTCCCTCTCATAATAGTGCTTGCGCTACATGTGCACCTGCGTTGTCAGTATTACATAATGGCCACACAAGCGTCTGCAGCCCCTTTTGTAATACCAAATTGCCCTGGGGGAGCAAAAGCGGGCACATATGCCCATTGTGCTTGCAGGGCATTTAGAGTAATACATCCCCTGGATATCATAAGTGCCAGATACTGCTAAATACTACTCTGATGTCCATGAAGAAAGGAGATATTACCTTTCTATTTGTGATTTCTGTTTCTTGTTCATCTCTATCTGTTAGGTGAAGGAATGGTCAATGGTTCTGCACTTGACAATGATAGTATTTGGCTTTCGGGAAAATCGGTTGTTGAGGAGAAAATTTAGAATTGCTCAGCATATATTACTATCAAGACTTTTGTTAACATAGAGCCCCTACCGTTACTTAATATGTGTAATCTTAGACGGATCTGAATGAGGCACAGTTTGGCTTTAGGTCTTGCCATAATACTGATACTGACTTGGTCACAGTCTCAGAAGAGATCAGACATTTTATGGACAACAGCGGGAAGCTTGCAGTGGTCATTTTGGACCTCTCTGCAGCCTTCAACACGGTGAGCCATATGGTCCTTTAGGAGCGGTTGGCAGACATTGAGATCACCAGTGCTGCCTTTGACCTTCTTTCCTAATTTCTAGGAGACCGAGGGCAAAGGGTGGCCCTCAGAAGTGTTCAATTTAAAATATTTTACCTTGCCTTGCAGGGTCCCCCAGGGGTCATCCCTCAGCCCTATACTATTTAAAATTTATGTGACCCGATTTAGCCAAGCTTATTCATTCTTTTGGTTTTGCCACAACAGCGTATGCTGATGATACTCAGATCATTGTGTTGATCTCAAGCAATGAGGAAGAGGTTACCAACCGGTTCAATAGATTAATGAAGGCTGTTGTCAATTGGATGAGAGGTGACTTTAGGAAGTTGCCTCTGTATATACTATACCAAAATGTGGTATGTTGTGCACAGAGTCCAGTGGATCCCCAGAGGCTTTTTAGAGGCTCAAGTAGATAATTCTAATGCTCTCTTTTGTGCTAGTGTGGGTGAGTAATTAGGCTTATCAGAGGCCAGTGGTAAGCATTTGTTATACACACACAGGCAATAAATAATACACACACTCAATGACTAAATCGAAACAAATGGTTTGTAAAAATAATACTTTTGTGTAATTACTTTATAGAACCAAAGATACTTTGTTGCATGTGAATACGTTTTGCAATATCAATGCTTTTCAATGTAAAAAGTGGACACTATGCATTTTTCAACAACACAATGTTATCCTATGGGAGGAAACACAATCAGCAATATGCAGGTAAGTAAATGATTTACGATATTGAGTTCCTGCATAAAGAATAAGTACCAGGTAAGGTTCATGTAAGTGACAAAACTTCACCACCAGCGGCACTGGGGCGGCTGGGTGCAGAGGTCAAACTTGGTATCTGGTGCTATCCAATGGAGAATGGGGACTGTCGAAGTGGTACTAGTTACAGGTAAGTAGCACAGTTTGGTAAACCAGTCTCCGGGGGATAAGGTAAGCATGGAGGGGACACAAGGCAGCACCAAACGCACACCTCCAGGGGCACAGGGGCGGCCGGGTGCAGAGTGCCAACACAGCGTTGGGCGCCCAATGCAAACCAATGAGGAATCTCAAAGTTGGAAAAAGGCTGCAGGCTCAGGGCAGGAGCTTGATCGAAGGAAACCTGGATCTGCACAGTTAAGTTGAGATGTGCTGGAGTGTCAGTACAATGTCGGTTGATCTCCCCAAGGCCTAGGGGCTCCATGTGAAGGGGTATCCTTTGGGGTTGGAAAACAGCTTACCGGGACAGGTCACGGTTGGGTGGGTTGTCATGCAGAGGCTGCGACGTCAACGTGGAGTCCAGCAGGGGTCAGCCCACAGCAGACTTTTGCTTAGAAACACTGGGAAACTACTTTGCTGGACTGGTGCGCCACTGGGACTTGGGCCGTGGCCGTTGGATGCAGAGGTAGTCGATTTTGCAGTTCCGCAGGCAGAGATTTGGTCATTGAAAGTTGGTTTTCTTTTGGACAGGCCAGCTGTTCACAGGAGATCAGGAGTGGAAGGCAGGAAGTCCTACCAGGTCTTTGGAGGTCACTGGTCTGTGGGACGATTCGTAGACGCTTGCTAAGTTCAAAGTTCGCAAATGGGCTGGCAGGGTTGGGACCAGGTCACTGGCTGGAGCTACTTGTCGTGCAGGTATCGGCTCTTCTTTGTCCTTTTCTTTGTAGGCCATCGGTAATCTGAGGAGTATGGCTCAGGGTTGCCCCTAAATACTAACTTAAGGGGCGTTACAGGGGTCAGAAGGTAGTAGCCAATGGGCTACTTACCTTTAGGGGGCCTACACCCTTTGTATGTCCACTCCCTCTGGGGAGGGGCATCTCCCCAATGCTATTGGCTAGGGTCCTCTTAAATAATATGGAGGATTCTGAAAGGAGGGAGGTCACTTCAGATCAGGGGACCTTAGGGGCGGCCCTGGCTGAGAGGGGACACACCTCTCCTGCTTACTAATTTTACAGCCGACCTTGCTGCCAAAAATGGGGCTTAGTCAGGGTGGTGGGCATCTCCACTAGCTGGAGAGCCCTGGTCAGCATAACAAAGGACAGGAAGCCTTTGAGTCTTACCACCTTTCTATGCTGTTCCTGCTTGGGGCTAGGTATGAAACACCTCCACCCAGAGCAGGGTTTGTTTTTGACCCACGAGAGCAAAAGGCTCCCACCCCAGGGGTCAGAAACATGTCTAGAGGTAGTAGGCTGGTGGGAACCAGTCAGGCACACACTAGTGAGTTGGTAGGATTTCAGGGGGCAACTCTGAGCTGCCCTTTGGGTGCATTTCGTAATAAATCCATCACTGGCATCAGTGTGGGTTTATTAAGCTAAGATGTTTGGTACCAAACATCTTGGTATTCTGTGAAGCCATCACAGGTCTGTGGAACTCGTAGTGACAAGCTCCCAGCCCATGTACTCAATATGGCTTCGCTGTGCATTTATAATGTCTAAGAATGGACTTAGACATTATAGGAGCATATCTGCTCATGCAGTTATACCTTCACCAGAGTCATAGTGCACCCTGCCTTAGGGCTGTAAGGCCTACTGTAGGGGTGCCTTATCTATGCCTCTTGCAGTGCTGGTAGGCCTGGCACACAAGGATGTGTGCCAGGTCTACTCTTCACTTTTATCTGCATCAAAACACACAGGCTGCTCTGGCAGTATGCCTGTGTTTGGTGAGGGGTCTCTTAGGGTGGCGTAATACATGCTGCAGCCCTTAGAGACCCTCTCGGGTCACAAGGCACTTGGTACCACTCATACCTTTTACAAGGGACTACTATGTGAGCCAGAGGTGTGCCAATTGTAGAAACAAAGGTACAGCTTTGGATAAAGACACAGGCACTGGGAACCTGGTTAGCAGGAACCCAGTGCACACTCAGTCAAAGATGCATCAGAGTCAGTCAAAAAGTGTGGGGGGGGTAACCATGCCAAAAAGGGTACTTTCCTACAGCAACTGTATGAAGCTGAACTCCCAGAAAACAGAGGTTCTTCTTTTTGGGAAAGATATTGCCTTCTGGAACCAATCATGGTGGCCTCAGTCTCTCGGCACTCTCACCCTGCTAGTTTCTAAAGTAAGAAACCTAGGGGTTGTATTTGATGTGAGTTGTCATTTGTGGATCAGACCAACAAATTGACATCATCATGTTTTTTCATAATAAGAAAATTAAGGAAGGTGTTACTTTTTATCTCTCTCAATTTGCAAAAATCAATGGTCATCCCCCTAGTTATATCTAGGTTTCATTATTGTAATGCCCTTTATTTGGGTATTAAACACAGACCATTAAACAAGCTTCAAGCGTTGTAGAACACAGCCTGTTGCTTACTTAAGAAAATTCCCAAGTTTAAACATTTGAACTCACCCAACTGTATCCTACCACGTGACAAACACAATAATGGAAATGAAGAAGTCTCCCCCACACAATCGACCAACTGACAATCATCAATGGGATTGCTCTAATGCCGCTTTCCCAGACTCTCCTGAACATTGACGCTAAACATGATCATCTGACTATAACCCACTGTGCTCCACCTCTTCTCAACAGGGACTCAATTCCAAAAATCAGCCACAATGACCTATACATAGCCCAATCCCTACAGCACTGTGCTTGAGAGATACACTACCAACTTATGAAGCATCAAATATCTAAATAATCTCTCAATTAGTGCAAAAAAATGTTTCAAACACAACCTACTCAAACAACTCCCAGGAAAAACTAATAGCCAATACCTCCCATAGCATGAGCAGCAGCAACATGAAAACTGACTTCATCTTCTACTCAAAACGCCCTGTGAAATGGAGAACCATCTTCCTTCTCCACCTGCAAGTTACAAAAACAATCAAATTTCCCTGTGGAACTAAATTGACCACTACCCCCCCCCAAAAAAAAAAAAACATTAGAGGGGAGATCTGCATATCTTTATATAGAATGGGGAACATCATATTCAAGTGGAAGACCATCACCTCACCATCTTGAACCAACACTTCTAGTTCCTCCTCACCTTATTAACACAACCTGGTTCGATTTCCACAACCCCCCCCCTTATACCATGGTCTATTCTCCTTGAACCTACTCATCCCCAGGACTCCACCGCCACACTAGGCACCATTGCTCACCCCCCAGACTCATGCCTTAGCCATGAAAGCTCCAACCTGACTGCCACTACACCTACCCCAACCAGCGGTCACAACAAAACACAGTTCAGTAACTCACTCACTGGGCACAGTAGCACAAATCCCAACTCAAGATCGTTCACTATTGAGACCCCTTCAAACACAAACCAGACTCCCATTGTAGAGGACACCCAACCCAAACAACCCCTCCACACTTCATACTATGATAACACCACCCTCCTCTCTGTTCAAGAACACTTGCTTTCTTCTGACTCAGGACCCGCTACCTGTCTACCCACATACAGAACAGGAAACCTCCTTGACACTATTACCCCCTTTTCCACAGCCGAATAGAACAAAAACTTGACTCTCTAGCTAAAGAACTTTCCTACGTAAAAAAGAACCTCCCGATCCAGGCCAAGTTAACACTCAATTACACCCAGAGAATAGATAATTTGACTCCCCAAGCAGGATTTCCAAAAGACAACTGGCACACCGGTCAACCTCCATTCCCCTGAGCTGCCTGGCCCGCAGACCCTACGAAGCTCTCAACCCCTATCCCCAATGGAAGCAGAGTCACTCAGAAAATCATACAACACAAAATCCCCTCAAGAGGACCCTGAACCTTCATCCACAATTCCAGTAATCATTGGCACAAACAGAAACCCTTGAGCTAACATATCGCCCAGACCCAGAATTATTACACAAAGAACCAAGGCAGAGATGCCAAATTGCGAATGCACACCACACACTTCGTCCGTCGGAAAGTAGCTTGCAATTTGTGGTACACCGTGGTGCTCTCCAAGCATTGAGTCTCCCTCCACCTCCAGGAGACCAAACAAACTCTCTGGAAGATGAAATCCCCGTCGGGTTTTACAAACACCTTGCACAAATGCCGAGGCACACCAAAAATCAGTCCAAATCTGTAAGGTAGGCAGTAACCATTATAGTAAACAGAGGAAGTCCATAAGTCGATCTTTTTTCTCCTGTATATCCTTTATTTCTTTTCAGAATCCCTTTACACAAAAACCACTGGCAGCCGACACGTGTTTCGTCCGGAAGGACTTTTTCAAGGCTGCAAACAATTTTGATACAAATTAAAACAAAATTTTTATATTAAAATACAATGTACATATATTTAAAAAGGTTCATTGGTAGAAGCCCAAAATATCGGACTTGTGCCCAACTGCTCCAAGAAAACCAAGGCTAGTGCCGTGACCGAAAAAGAAGATTATTACACCAAAGAGAGAAAGACACCGTTCCATATCATTGAGGCTGTACTTCCCAGAAGTAATACAGCCCTAGTGTTTGTGCTACCCTAATAGAAATTTTAAAAGAAGATGAAAAATGTAAACAAAGGTACGTGAAGAATCCCTGCTATACCGTGAGATGTCCACAGAAAGAAAAATAATATTAGAAAAATCACGTAAAACCGAAAGATCCACCACCATGCCCATGACCGATGTAGAATAAGGAATCCCTATAACATGCTGTGCTGGCAGAGTTAGATAATATGTTATATCTTACCTAATAGAAATTGCAGAACAAGTAGTAACTCCAAAATCAATGTATTGGAGGTGATCGTAACCGCGTGACAGTTTTAGAATGTTGTTAAAACCTAGTAGATAACAAATATAAGACGTGCGATAAATACCCCATATCTGCTATACTGTATAGTCAGCGAATGTGGGATGGCAATTAAAGTAATCCAGTAACGATCAAGGGTTGTTGCGTAAATCTAGATAACCCCACCATTTTCATTTTTTCTATTTTATATACGAAGGACATATTCTAGGACGAACATGCGGAGTCCCAATGTCAGCCCAACTATGGACTAACCTGAATAAAAGCTTGTTTCTGTGTCTCAATCAAGAGAGATTCCCCAGTACAACGAGAATTCGTAACAAGATGCACGATAAGTGTCCGTTCATGTGGTGAGTATATGTTCCACTCCTGTTTGAACCGGACAAATATACCTGTATGGTAAAAAATATATTTGTCAGGTAGGAGATTTAAGAAGTACAGCCGCATTGGCCATTATACATATACATGTTCGCTGGATGTATTGTCACTACAGTGCTCCATAAGGGCACAAACAGTTCTGAATGGGGTAAAATACTGGTCGCAATTGGAAATAACCAAACTGCAATTTCCAAGCAGCAGCATCCAAATATAAGAGAAAATCAACAGAGGAGGAGCCCACTTTACAACAAAGTGGGTAGTTTAAAATCATTAGGCCCAATATTTCTTTGGGCCATTCTGGTGGTAATTAAGAAACCCACATATAATGTCCCACCATGCATAAAAAACTGTCCAACACAGGAGCATCTGATGACCGGCATAAGGGACATAGTGACATAGCACATCGTATAGGGGGCACTTCCCCATGGTCCCCCAAGACCCCTAACTCTCTTAGCACAGGCCCCTAAAAAGATGAACCAGCACTAACCTGTTGTGCTTGAGATCTGTCACTATGTGTGCTATGTAGAACAAGCCCCGTCAGTGGTCATCCGGATCCAGCACCACCATCTCAACACAATCCACTATACGGCTCTGATAGGCCTGTAATGCAATTTCAGGCAACATGTAATGAACAGTCTCTAGTTCCCATCAGTGTAAACTCGTTTTACCTGTAGTGTAGGGAACCGGCAAGTATCCTGTCCCGCTACCTCAATTCCACCAAAATGGCCTTGTTAAGCCTGCAAAATAATAGCAGGCACCCATATAAAAATATGCATAAGCAGTCCCTCATTGGCAACATGATAACACAAGCACGAGCTCGTTCTTCGTCTGCAAAATTACCTGTACGGCGGCGGCTCCGCCCGCGTCCTGACCCGATGCAAAGAAACGCCGCCGGAAAGCCCACTGTTAGACCTGGCACCATTGGCGTGGGTCTCCCTTCCATCTTTCGCTTTTGTCTCCTCTGTGTTTGCTGGTGTTAGATGTTCTGGGCACTGTGCCACTGCCATTCAGTGCTACAGCGCGAATGCTCCCTATTGTAAATTGACTGGATGAATTGGTATTCCCATAATTGACTCATTTGATTTACCTGTTAGTCCCTAGTATAGTTCACCGTGCGTGCCCAGGGCTGGTAGACCGAATGCTGCTGGTGGGCCTGCAGCGCTGATTGCGCCACCCACAGAAGCAGCTTGTAAAGTGTGTCTCAGACCTGCCATCGCAAAGTCTGTGCGCAGTCCAGAACTGCCATTTTTGACTGTGAAGTGAACCCACTTCCCAGTCCCTCAACCTTCCCTTGGCATCATGCAAGTCATTCCTATGGCAGGGTGCATTGTATGTGAAAGGTAGGACCTGCCTTGGTCTGTGTGGCATGTCCTGATAGTGAATTACACTCCATTTCGTTTTTCACTATTGCAAGGCTATCTGTTCCCTTAGGCCAGAATGGGCAGTTTGATTATTACATCCTATAAACCTAGCTGACCCAAGGAACATGTTTGGAAAGTCGAATTTAGTATGCCTGAGCTCAGAATATTAAAGTACATCTTTTAGTGAGGATTATTTTTATATTCGGTGTTTGAAAATACCACTTTTAGGAAGTAGATATTTTCTTGCCTAAGTCTTCCAGTGTGCTCTGCTGTTATGTGTATTGGCTGGCTGGTCTTGGAGGGACAGGGCAGGCTGAGCCCGACCTGGATTGAATAGAGTGATCTGCAGTTGGAATATGGGGAGGGGTGACCCTATGATCTGAGCAGGGCTGTGCCTGGCAAGGTGAATGATGGCTCCACCTCCCACTGTGCATCTGATGGCAGACCCCTCTTCCTCAAAGGCAGGATGCAGCCTTGTAAACAAAGTGCTCCAGGACCACACCAAACTGGTTCTGGCTGGGTTCAGTGACTTGTGACTTTTGAAAACAAAGATCTGTGGGGTATAAATATCTGGGCCAAAACTCCTACAGGGTGTGTTACTTCTGGATGTCAAGACGAACCTCTGTCCGTGTAACTAGAGGGAAAGGACTTTGAAACTTTCATCCATCTTGCTGAAGCAACTACCCAAGGGCCTGATTTGAGCTTGCCTCCTGCTGAAGTCTCAGGGACACTAGACTTCACCCATCAGCCTTCTGAATTCCTATTGTGGGGGTTCTACTCGCAGGTGAGGCTTCTGTCGAGAATTCCGGGGCCTCTGGTTCTACTGCGGGGAACGCGGGCTGAGAATCATCGCTATCGCTATTGTGGGCCGCTGCAGCCGAGGAGCTGTTGCCGCTGAGAGCCCGCATTTGTCTGTGCTACGAGAATCATCGTTATCGCTATTGTGGGCCGCTGCAGCTGAGGAGCTGTTGCTGCTGAGAGCCCGCATTTGTCTGTGCTACGAGAATCATCGCTATCGCTATTGTGGGCCGCTGCAGCTGAGGAGCTGTTGCCGCTGAGAGCCCGCATTTGCCTGTCCTACGAGAATCATCGCTATCGCTATTGTGGGCCGCTGCAGCTGAGGAGCTGTTGCTGCTGAGAGCCCGCCTTTAATCACCGTCGCAGGATCATCGTGAGTTCACGCCGCAGACCGCTGCAGCTGGGAGCTGTGGCCGCTGCAAGTCCGCCTGTCATCATCGCGGCTTCCTCCCGAAGCTGCGTGCCGTGCCCCTTTAAACCTCAGGTACATTGTGCATCACCGGGTTGCGTAGACCCCGGTCTCGAACTAAGTTCGTTTCACACGCTTTTGAGTGCTTTTATTGCCTTTTAAGTGAACCTATATTTATGTGCTTTGTGGCTTCTTGATCATCTTTGAGCCTTGTGTTAAGCTTATATAAAGATACTCATTTTTCTATAGCTACTTGTGTGGTGTCCCTTTGTGGTGTCTTCACTGCGTTATTGTGTATGGTCATAAATGCTTCACACACTGCCTCTGAGATAGGTCTGTCTGCTCGTGCTACGTTACCACAGGGTTGAGCAGGGGTTATCAAAGGGTGTGGCCCCCTTACTCTGACTTAGGAAGAAGGGTCCCTACTTGGACATTGGCACCAGCCACTGCCAACTAGAGATCCCCATTTCTAACATTGGTGGTCAGCGGTGAGGATCAGGACTTGCATTTGTGATCCACATACAATAACTGGTGTACACTACTAGTGAGTGCAGACCTAAACGCAACCACATACGTTTTTGATCTTGTTCTATTTTTGATCGTAATTGCCAGTTATTTCTACAATGGGTAAGCCAACATCCAATGCTTCGGAGGATCTCACCTTTGAGGAAGAGAGGTTAGAAACCTACACTGCCAAACAGCTAAAGTCTTTTTGCAAGCAATTCACCGTCCCTATTGCAGGTCTCTCTAGGAAGGCAGAGTATCAGAAGGCGCTAAAGGCCTGGTTGGAGGCGAGGGAGTCCCCCGGGAATGGGGGAGAGCCTGTGGACGGGGGAGAGAATGCCGGAGGGCAGCAGGATGACGAAGTGGATTTAGTGGGAGGTAAAACACTTTCCAGTCCAGGTACTAGTGTGTCCTCAAAGGGCCTTTCTCCAGAAGAGATGGAGGACAGGGAGAGACATAGGAGGCATAGTTTGGAGATGGCCAAATTAGAAGGTCAGAAGGACCTAGAGAGTAAAAAGTTGGATATTGAGAATAACAGGTTGGCATTTGAACTTGAGAAAATGAAACTGGAGCATGAGAGAGTATTGAGGGAGCTGGAGATCAAGGCTAAGAGTTTAGAGATCTCCCCTCTGGTTGCAGCATACCTTTAGTACCTACCGAGAGTAGAGTTTATATACCCAAGGATGTCATCAAGCATTTCCATAAGAGTGAGGATATTGGGCAATGGTTTGCCGCCTACGAGATAGCAATGGTGTCCCACCGGGTCCCTGAGAAGGATTGGGGAGCAGGGTTGTGGGGACGCTTTGTGAGTGATGGGAGGGATACCCTGTTGGATCTGCCTGAAGAGAGCAGGATGGTGTATGCCCATATGAAAGAGGCCTTGACGCGATATGGTTTGACCCCAGAATGGCAAGAAAGCACACAACCCAAGGGCAGAAGGAAATGTCACCTGCCCAAAAATATTTTAATGGGACGTAACAACGCTCTTACGGATACGAGGCAAGGTAGAGTGTCCAGGGAAGAAGAACTAAATAAATGTCAGAAAAGATATCGGACATTCATAGAGATAACAGGTATATAAATCATCTGACAGGCAAACAAAACTAGAAGGTACAAAAAGACTTTGTTCACAGTTTTATTAAGTTAACATAGTTTTAGAATCACTAGTTGTAGGAATCTAAACTCGACCACAAATACATTTACAGCATAAAGAGTACATCCACAGAGATAAAGATCATAGGCAAGAATACATGACATAGAACTACTCAAATAGTAGCATAAAGACCTTCAGCTCACCTACACAGCCCACATAAAACTCATAATAAGAATCGTCAACTCAACAAATAAACTCATCAGCAGTCAACCTCATTAGGCATTCATTCAACATTCACACATATTAGAAATCAAATAATCCTCAGAAACCGGAAAGAAGTAGTGGAATAGTGGTAATCAGAATAATATGCCAGTGATACCACTAAATGGTTTCTGTTTTGCAAGGTGCCGACGCGCGTTTCGGTGTGTGGCTATAAAAAGCCTTCACCTTCCTCAGGGCAGTGACCCCAGAAATGTACAGGCAGAGATTAAGAACCTGTAAGAAGTTAGAGGGTACCACTTGGGTTGAATATGTGTCTTTGTTTTGCAGAGCAATGGATCGCTGGGTAAAAGGTAGCAAGGTGGAAACTTTTGAACAACTGTATGATTTGTTTGCGTGGGAGCATTTAGCTAGTAACTGTTTTCCAGAGCTACGCCAGCACCTTATTGATAGCAAGCTAGCTAACCCTAGGAAGCTTGCTGAGGAGGAGGACCGCTGGGTGAGCACCCGGGTTCGCAAGGGTCATGTGGGAGACTTTGCCAAAGGTGGGCAGGGTCCCCAGCAGAGAAGTGGGGGGGACAGGGGTGAACAGAGGGAGTTCCAGAGAGGGCCCCAAAGTAATTCCCAAGGGAACCCAGGAGTGGTGTCCCAATCTCCCCCTGAGAAGAAGCCAGTGCCCCCGACAGGTAGGCCTGTTCATAGGGGGCCCCTTACTTGTTTTAAATGTGGTCAAGTGGGCCACCGTTATTATGATCCCCAGTGTCCCCAGAGGGACCTCAATGCACCACCCCGTGCACCAACCCGCCAGCTTGCTAATGTAGCCCTGGGAGGGGAGTAGATGGGTGCCCAAGGTGGGTGGGATCCCGTAGAATTGACCCTTGTCTCGCTAGGAGACTTTGAGAAGGTCCCTAACCCCACGCTGCCTGATAACACTAAGAAGTACAGGCAGTGGGTGACCATCAATGGCCATAGGGTGGAGGATCTGAGGGACACCGGAGCGAGTGTGACTGCTGTCAGCTCCCGGTTGGTGTCCCCAGAGCAGGTTGTCCCCCTTGCATTCTGCCCAGTAGTGTCAGCAGACAACTCTGAGAGCCAGTGTGAGGTGGCTCAAGTTCCCTATGAGTGGGGGGGTCTCAGGAACTCTTCAAGTAGCTGTGAGACCAGCCATGCCGGTAGACTGTCTGTTGGGCAACGATTTAGAGAACTCCCCGTGGGCTACTGTGGAGAGGAAATCTCACTTGGAAATGTTGGGTCTGCCTGAGTGGGCGTGCGCGACCACTCGGTCCATGGCAGCCAGTAAGGACATTCAGAAGGACCTGGAGCCTGAAAGTATGGCCCAGGCCACTGCCTTAAAGAGAAGGGGTAGGGGGCACGGGAAACTGGCCCCCATAGTTCCCACGGTCCAGGAGGGAGCAGACCTTGAGGGGGATGCCCTGGAGCCTACAGGGGAACAAGTAGCCGAACTGGGGGACCTGCCTGGGCTGACCCATTGGCAGCAGGAAGGAGGGCCCACCAGGGAGGAATTTTGTGAACAGCAGAGAACGTGCCCTTCTCTTGAGGGGCTGCAGCGACAGGCTGCAGCCCAGGCAGCAGGTGATCAGTCAGGGTCACATCTGATCTATTGGGAGAATGGCCTCCTTTACAGCGAGCTTAAGGTTGCTGAGCCTGGGTCAGCCTGTGTGCTGGTGGTACCCCAGTGCTTCAGAGCCTTCCTACTGGGGTTGGCTCATGATGTGCCATTGGCAGGACATCTGGGGCAGACCAAGACCTTCGAGAGGCTGGTCATCCACTTTTATTGGCCCCAGATGCGCAGAAGCTCAGATGCTCACTGCAGGAGATGTGAAACTTGCCAGGCAAGTGGGAAGAGTGGGAGGAAGATCAAAGCCCCACTCCAGCCCTTTCCAGTTGTCAGTACCCCATTCGAGTGAGTGGGCATTGACATTGTGGGGCCTCTGGACCCCAAGACAGCCATGGGCAACAGGTTCATCCTGGTCTTGGTGGACCATGCCACCCGGTACCCTGAAGCCATCCCACTCCAGACAGTGACGGCCCCCGTGGTGGGACGTGCACTGATGGGGATTTTCTCCCATGTGGGGTTCCCCAGAGAGGTGGTGTCTGATAGGGGTACTAACTTCATTTCCAAATATATGAAGTCTCTGTGGGAGGAGTGTGGGGTAACTTATAAGTTTACCACCCCGTACCACCCCCAAGGTAATGGGCTGGTTGAGAGATTCAACCGGACCCTCAAAGGCATGATTATGGGCCTAGAAGAGTCCATGAGGCGTAAGTGGGACGTCCTCTTGCCATGCCTGATTTTTGCTTACCGTGAGGTGCCACAGAAGTCCCTAGGGTTCAGCCCCTTTGAACTACTCTATGGTCACCCAGTAAGAGGGCCTCTGAGTCTGGTCAAGGAAGGCTGGGAGCAATCTCCCAGGAAACCTCCCCAGGATGTGTTTAGTTACATGCTGGCCTTCAGGAACCAGACTCGGCATTTCAGAAAGTTTGCTGAGGCAAATCTGGAAGCCAACCAGGAAGAGATGAAATGTTGGCACGATCAGAATGCCACTCTGATTGAGTTTCAACCTGGTCAAAAAGTTTGGGTCATGGCCCCAGTGGAGCCCTGTGTGCTCCAAGATAAGTGGACCGGACCATTTGAGGTGGTGGAGCGCAAGAGTCCTGTTACCTACTTGGTGGACTTGCGGTCTCCCCGGAACCCCTTGCGGGTCCTGCATGTCAACCGCCTGAAGCCCCACTTTGAGAGGTCCGAAGTGGGCATGCTCCTGGCCACAGATGCTGGGATGGAGGAGGAGTAGTGAGCCTCGTCCTGACCTCCTGTGTGCGAAGGAACAAGATGGGTCAGTGGAGGGTGTGGTCCTCTCCACCACACTGACCCCTGAGCAGCAGAGTGATTGTCGCCAACTGTTGGGACAATTCAGTGATCTGTTCTCCCTGGTGCCTAGTGTCACTGATTGGTGTGTCCATGCAGTGGACACTGGGGACAGTCCTCCTGTTAAGCACAAGGCTTACTGAGTAACTGACCGGGTTAGGGCATACATTAAGGAGGAGGTTTCCAAAATGTTTGCTTTAGGGGTGGTTGAGTTCTCTAGCAGCCCTTGGTCCAGCCCAGTGGTCTTGGTACCAAAAGCTGCAGCGCCTGGTGCCACCCCAGAACTTCGGTTCTGCGTGGACTACAGCGGTCTCAATTCAGTCACAAAAACTGACGCGCACCCCATCCCCAGAGCTGATGAGCTCATAGATCGGCTAGGGGCTGCACGGTACCTCAGCACGTTTGATTTGACATCTGGGTATTGGCAGATCGCCTTGACTGATGGGGCAAAGGAGAGGTCAGCATTCTCCACACCGGATGGGCACTACCAGTTCCGGGTGATGCCCTTTGGGATGAAGAATGCCCCTGCCACCTTTCAGAGGTTGGTCAACAGGGTGTTGGTTGGGCTGGAGGATTTCAGTGCCGCCTACCTGGATGACATTGCATTGTTTAGTTCCTCATGGGAGGACCACCTGCGCCACCTCTGGGAAGTGTTGATGGCCTCTGCGAAGGGCAGGCCTCACAATCAATGCAAGTAAGTGCCAGATTGGGCAGGGTTCTGTGGTGTACTTGGGACACCAGGTTGGGAGCGGCCAGGTGGCGCCCCTACAGCCCAAGATTGAAACCATCCTGGCTTGGGAACCCCCAAAGAACCAGACACAGGTGAGAGCCTTTTTAGGACTCACAGGTTATTACAGGAGGTTTGTCAAGGGGTATGGCAACATTGTTGCACCCTTGACTGAGCTGACTTCTAAGAAGCAGCCAAAGATTGTGAACTGGACTGACACCTGTCAGGAAGCTTTTGACGCCCTGAAGACTGCCATGTGCACAGCGCCTGTACTTTAGGCGCCCAACTTTTCAAAAGAATTTGTTGTCCAGACAGACGCTTCAGAGCATGGTGTGGGGGCTGTTCTGTCACAGATCAATGAGGAGGGCCTAGACCAACCGGTAGCCTTCATTAGTAGGAGGTTACTTCCACGGGAACAGAGGTGGAGTGCAATTGAGCGCGAGGCATTTGCTGTGGTCTGGGCACTGAAGAAGCTGAGGCCATACCTGTTTGGGACTCACTTCCGGGTTCAGACGGACCACAGGCCCCTCAGATGGTTGATGCAGATGAGGGGTGAGAATCCACAGTTGTTGAGGTGGTCTATTTCCCTGCAGGGGATGGACTTTACGGTGGAACACCGCCCGGGTACAGAACACGCCAATGCTGATGGTCTGTCCAGATTTTTCCACCTTAGTGATGATAACCCCCAAGTGGGTGGGTAGTTCTCCCCACATTTCAGCTGGAGGGGACACGTGTTAGACCTGGCACCATTGGCGTGGGTCTCCCTTCCATCTTTCGCTTTTGTCTCCTCTGTGTTTGCTGGTGTTAGATGCTCTGGGCGCTGTGCCACTGCCTTTCAGTGCTACAGCGCGAATGCTCCCTATTGTAAATTGACTGGATGAATTGGTATTCCCATAATTGGCTCATTTGATTTACCTGTTAGTCCCTAGTATAGTGCACTGTGCGTGCCCAGGGCTGGTAGACCGAATGCTGCTGGTGGGCCTGCAGCGCTGATTGTGCCACCCACAGAAGCAGCTTGTAAAGTGTGTCTCAGGCCTGCCATCGCAGAGTCTGTGTGAAGTCCAGAACTGCCATTTTTGACTGTGAAGTGAACCCACTTCCCAGTCCCTCAACCTTCCCTTGGCATCATGTAAGTCATCCCTATGGCAGGGTGCATTGTATGTGAAAGGTAGGACCTGCCTTGGTCTGTGTGGCATGTCCTGATAGTGAATTACACTCCATTTTGTTTTTCACTATTGCAAGGCTATCTGTTCCCTTAGGCCAGAATGGGCAGTTTGATTAGTACATCCTATAATCCTAGCTGACCCAAGGAACATGTTTAGAAAGTCGAATTTAGTATGCCTGAGCTCAGAATATTAAAGTACATCTTTTAGTGAGGATTATTTTTATATTCGGTGTTTGAAAATACCACTTTTAGAAAGTAGGTATTTTCTTGCCTAAGTCTTCCAGTGTGCTCTGCTGTTATGTGTATTGGCTGTCTGGTCTTGGAGGGACAGGGCAGGCTGAGCCAGACCTCGATTGAATAGAGAGATCTGCAGTTGGAGTATGGGGAGGGGTGACCCTTTGATCTGAGCAGGGCTGTGCCTGGCAAGGTGAATGATGGCTCCACCTTCCACTGTGCGTCTGATGGCAGACCCCCTCTTCCTCAAAGGCAGGATGCAGCCTTGTAAACAAAGTGCTCCAGGACCACACCGAACTGGTTCTGGCTGGGTTCAGTGACTTGTGACTTTTGAGAACAAAGACCTGTGGGGTATAAATATCTGGGCCAAAACCCCTACAGGGTGTGTTACTTCTGGATGTCAAGACGAACCTCTGTCCGTGTAACTAGAGGGAAAGGACTTTGAAACTTTCATCCATCTTGTTGAAGCAACTACCCAAGGGCCTGATTTGAGCTTGCCTCCTGCTGAAGTCTCAGGGACATTAGACTTCACCCATCAGCCTTCGTAATTCCTATTGAGGGGGGTTCTACTCGCAGGTGTTGCTTCTGTGGAGAATTCCAGAGCCTCTGGGTCTACTGCGGGGAACGCGGGCTGAGAATCATCACTATCGCTATTGTGGGCCGCTGCAGCCGGCTGAGCTGTTGCCGTTCAGAGCCCGCATCTGTCCGTGCTACGAGAATCATCGCTATCGCTATTGTGGGCCGCTGCAGCTGAGGAGCTGTCACCACTGAGAGCCCGCATTTGTCTGTGCTACGAGAATCATCGCTATCTCTGTTGTGGGCCGCTGCAGCTGAGGAGCTGTCGCCGCTGAGAGCCCGCATTTGCCTGTATCACGAGAATCATCGCTATCGCTATTGTGGGCCGCTGCAGCTGAGGAGCTGTTGCCGCTGAGAGCCCGCCTTTAATCACCGTCGCAGGATCATCGTGAGTGCACGCTGCGGACCGCTGCAGCTGGGAGCTGTGGCCGCTGCGAGTCTGCCTGTCATCATCGCAGCTTCCTCCCGAAGCTGCGTGCCGTGCCCCTTTAAACCTCAGGTACATTGTGCATCACCGGGTCACGTAGACCCCGGCCTCGAACTAAGTTTGTTTCACACGCTTTTGAGTGCTTTTATTGCCTTTTAAGTGAAGCTATATTTACGTGCATTGTAGCTTCTTGATCGTCTTTGAGCCTTGTGTTAAGCTTATATAAAGATACTAATTTTTCTATAGCTACTTGTGTGGTGTCCCTTTGTGGTGTCTTCACTGCGTTGTTGTGTATGGTCATAAATGCCTCACACACTGCCTCTGAGATAGGCCTGTCTGCTCGTGCTACGTTACCACAGGGTTGAGCAGGGGTTATCAAAGGGTGTAGCCCCCTTACTCTGACTTAGGAAGAAGGGTCCCTACTTGGACATTGGCACCAGCCACTGCCAACTAGAGATCCCCATTTCTAACATCCACGTTTTGAATTATGTATGCGTGGCCATAGACAGGGAAAGAGGATTAGAACAGGCGTCCCTCGATATGGGCGCCATCTTGGAAAGATGAAATATGACAGAGAGGCTGGCAGTGCAGTGGAGATCAGTATAAAAAAGGGACGGATTAGCAAAAAACTAAAGCGTCCCTCAATGCGGAGTGCCATATTTGAACAGTAGAAAACGTAACAAACGGCAGGGAGATGGACAATATAGTTGAGAACAATGTGATAACAAAATGTAGACAACACGTACATTTATGTAATGCACACTGTCGGCGATATTATTTTACCAGGCGAAAATATTCAACGCCTATATGAAGAAAAGATCAAGTCCCTAAGCCAATCTGGATGTTCCATGTATATATGCCGTATTGTGGGGAGACCCCACTAGATCCTCCAAATGTGCGGACCTCATAAGAAAGAGGACCCATTGTAAAAATGAGGTTGCGGATATTAGCAGACACATTCAAGATTGCAATAGAGGCAAATTTAAAGTAAGATTTGTATATAACTCAGCTGTGTGGTATAAGGTGGAGGAAATCAGCTCATCATCACAGACCAAGCAGAGAGGTCCATGTAGTCTTAAGCATATTATAGAGATAGAGAATGCATGCTGTTATCTGGCTTAGATCGTAATCACCCATTGGATAAGGTAAGGTGTGTTATAGTATCCAAAATGGTTAAATAGACCAGCATAGTTACAATATATCACAACATCTTAGGAAATACTCCCAGAGTCATTCTCCATCCTATAGTGCAAGCCAAATATCATTTGGTAAAACATGTAATACAGTGAACAAAGTAATGGACCCCCATATATACACAAAGATTGCGCATGTAGACTTCTAGGCGCATTTAACATTGTCATGTGACCGAAGTCACAGATACACAAAGAATTTTCAGACATTGCATATATGTCCAAACAGCACATATGTGGCATAATAGAACCATATAAAAACATATCTTTCAAAGATTTCACTGGGCCATTTCATCAAGCAAATGTTCGTACTGTGCATTGAGAGGTAGTAATATATCCTCAGGCATGGACATGAAATACATTGACAACAGTATAATTTATATGCAAATAACTTCAGATCTAAATTCAACCTTCTTAATGCAGGAAGGTGTGAAGTTCCCTGTCTAAATTTAGACCCATGTCCACCACCCTGAGTCTAATGAGCCACCTGCTCTCCAGTTGTCTAAGGTGTAGGGTTCTATCCCCACCCCTGTTGGAGGTCTTTAATGTTTCGATGCCATGGAAAGCAATTTTCATTTGTCCCTCAACTGTGTGCATGTTGTTATAGTGTACTGCTAAAGGGTATTCGGTGTTTTTATTCTCAATTGCCCGCACATGCTCTTGTATCCGTTCTTTCAAAGGTCGTATGGTGCTGCCTACATAAATTAAGCCGCAAAAACACACAATGCAGTATACCACATGTTTGGAATTACAATTGATGAAGTTGTTAATTTTGTATACTTTTTGCGTATTGTATTGAAACTCGGTCATTTTGTTTATCGCTAGACAGCACATGTTACATTGCCCGCATTTATAGAAGCCTGCCGACAGCGCCGGTAACCAAATGTTGACTGGATTGGATCTAAGATAGCTGTGACAAAGGGTTTGTCTAAGTGTTCTGCCCCGACTATGAATGATAATTGGCTTTTCTGTTATGGCCTTACTCAATGTGCCATCCATCTTAAGGATATGCCAATGTTTGGCCAAAATCTTGTGAAGATCAGAACTGGCTGCACTGAATGGAATCACTAGGGCAGGCTTCTGTTTTCTGTCTATGATACTGGTCTTCCCTGGATTCGGTCTGTCTTGTAGGAGGTCTGCGCGTTTTACTTTGCTAATCCTCTTTTTTGCTTTTGCTAGAGTCTGTCCAGAGTAACCCCTGTTAACAAACCTTCTTTCTAGATTCTTCAATTCCATTTCAAAGTCAGTGTCTGCACTACAATTACGTCGCACCCTAATCATTTCCCCGAACGGGATTCGCCCAGACCCCCTGCTCCGTATACCACAATCCAGACACTACACTCTACTGAAATAGTCCTTGCTCCCTAACCTGCATGCTCCTTAACTAAAGATCAGCAGTGAAACACGCCACAGATATAGCTGAAACTATACTTGCTAACGAAATTGAAATTGCATTCCTAACGGAAACTTGGCTTAACGAATACTCAACCCCTATACTTGATCTGCTCACACCACCAGGCTACTCCATCACTAGGCAGGACAGACCAGGGCAAAAAGGGGGTGGACTGGCGATCATCCACAAAGAAGAAACGCAGCTCAACCTCATAGTGACCACAAACTAGTCGACTTTTGAATATCTTTGAGTAAAATCAAAACTAAAGGCACCACTCCCACCAAACTCCACACCATCTATCACCACCTGGCGAATGCAGTCTCTTCACCGAAGAACTAACCGACCTAATAACACAGTTCTCCCTAACTGATACCAATTACGTGTTCCTAGGCGACTTCAACCTGCACTGGAATGACACCGAAGACCCCTCAGTCTGTAATCTAATAAACCTTCTTGAAATCTACGACCTCAAGCAACTCTGCAACAAACAGACCCACAACAAAATCTAGACTCTAGACACGATAATTACCATAAGTGAGCTTGTCTTCCTTTACTCCATCATGCCCATCGACTGGTCGGACCACCATCAATTACTGTTCAATCTCAAGATTCACCCCATATCTTACCCAGTCCCACCCAACAAACCCATGCATTGGGCAAAGAACATCAAGCAAATCCCACTAAAAGAGCTGGAAACCAGGATCGGGGGCCCAATTACATTCACAACCTCACCTGCACACTGTAGATGACCTCACTGTGTAATATAGCTCTGTGATGACAGATGTTCTTGACCAAGTGGCACGGCTCAAACTCAAGCGATCTAGTAAAATCCAATCCAGATCCTGGTTCAACTTAGACCTTAACAACAAGAGGAGAAAACTAAGACAGACTGAAAGGTTATGGAGACAGAACCCCTCACTGGCACACCTCTCACTCCTACGATCTGAACGGCTCTCCTACAAGAAACACATCTTCGGGAGAAAAGCCACTTTCTTTCGCCATCAACTTGACCGTGTGAAAAACAAACCAAGGGAGCTCTTTAACATAATAAAACAACAAACCTCACAACATGAGACAGCCACCAACGAATGCTGTGAAGAAATATTCAACTTTTTCTCTGACAAAGTCATTAAAATAGAAAGATCCCTGATCCCTGACACCCGTCTGACTTCCCTGCCCACCTGCTCCACTGACACACAGGTCACCACAGTAACTCCTCCCCAAGACATAACTAAAGACCAGAGTGATCCAAGAAAAAATATAGACAACAACTATTTCCTACAACTGAAAAATAATCCTAAATGGACAGACTTCAAACCTATGACAGAAGGAGAAGTCTTCAAAATAATTGCAAGCTTGAAGCCTACATCCTAAATTACCGATCCCCTCCCCTCCACCCTAGTATAGAACCTCAACCATATTATCTCCCCGTTTTGGACCAAAGTCATCAACACCTCTCTCTCAACAGGCAATGTACCTGACTCCCTTCAACTAGGCGAGGTCACACCCATTCTCAAAAAAACAGTAGCAGACCCCAATGACCTCAATACCCTCCGACCCATCCCCAACCTTCCTTTCCTAGCCAAAACGTTGGAGAAGTGTGTACTACTACTACTCAACCAACACATAGAGGAATCCAACCTCCACGACATTTTCCAATCAGGATTCAGGAAAGGCTGTAGCATGAAAACTGTTATGCCCAATATATCAGATGACATCCATAGATCCTTAGACAATGGCTACTCCTGCCTCCAAATCCTACTCAACCTATCAGGAGCATGTGATACTGTACATCACCCAGCTTTACCTGAGACACTCAAGGACCACACTGTGATCAATGGCACAGTCTTGAGATGGTTCACGTCCTATCTGTAACATCGCCCTCAACAAGTAAAAATCAACAGCTGTCCCTCAAAGCATGCACCAGTACCACAAGGTGTACCTCAAGGTTTCATTCTCTCTCCAGCCCTATTTAATCTCTTCATGAAACCCCTCACAGTTATTCTGAACCAAGCTGGGATCAAATATTATCTATATGCCGATGACACAAAACTCTACTACAAAATAAAATCACCCTGCAACATCAGGCATCTAACGACACACTAGTTAAGATACAAACTTGGCTGAACCCCAACAAGACTGAATTACTACTCCTCTCCCGTAAACATAATATATTACCTATCCTAGAATGGTTCAAGAACTTTGATGCATTAAACTGTTCTCTCACACTGTCCAACTCTAATTAGTCCTTGGTTATCACCCTGGACAAAAGCTTGTCAATGAAGGAGCACATCAACAATTCAGCCAACGGAGCACTCAACACTAAAAAACATCTAAAGAAAATCAAACTGTTTATTACCCCTTACGATCTTAATATGGTAGTGCAATCACTAGTCCTCTCAAACCTTGACTATGGCAATGTCATCCTCACAGGAACTTTAAAAAGTGACCTTGCGCCCCTAAGAGCAATTCTCAATGTGGCTGCCAGGCTCATCACAGGAATCAAATGGTTTGACCATATCTCACAAGATAGCTTGTATCACCCACAAAGCCATACATACAAAAAAACCGAATTACCTAGAAACCAAACTATTAAGAGCAGGAAGAAGCCAGGATCTGAGAAGCTCCAACTTTCTTCTTCACATACCTCATAAACTCAAGAAGAAATCGTTCCAGACACGCTCCTTCTCTGGAAATACCCCTAGGATCTGGAGCTTACTCCCTAAGGACTCCGCTGCAACCCCTCCATTTCTTTCTTCAAACAGGACCTAAAATCTCTATTGCTTAACAACTACTTCAACATGCGCACAAGCTGATCCACATTCTCAATGATCCAATCCTCCTCAGCAGGATCCGTACAGGAGTTTGTCTGACTCTTTCAGTCTCGAATCTGTCTCCAACGCCATTGCCTTAACACAGTACTGTTATATATTTTTGTGTCTACTTTGACTACCTGTATACTTGATTGTCCTAAACGTTTTCTCTCTGGCTGTTTGATCCACATGAATCCCCTCTTGTAATTATTGTGAACTATTTTACATAACATGTAAAGTGCTCTGATACCTAGATTGCGCAATATAAAACCCAAAAATAAATGAATAAATAAAGTCTGCAATGAGTGAATTCGCTGAGCTTCACTGGCTCACTGTCAGGAAGAGGATTGCCTTTAATGCCCTATGTGTGGCACACAAAGCCAGGGCTGGCTTTAGGGCAGTTTGACTGGTGCAGCCACACTGGGCACTGATGTGGAGGGGCGCACTGGCCTGAGGGGGGGGGGCCTGTGTTAGCAATAACTTCAGATTTAAAAACACCTGCTGCAGAGTTCCTTGTGCGTCCAGCTTTCTTGCAGCAATACAAATGTCAAGATAACTCTTGTAATTAATGTTCCTGCTAGAGAGACAGATCAGAGTTCTGTCTAGTGGCAGTTCTCACTTGCCATAAAGTAGCGCAGAGGGTTAATATGCCTGCTGCAAAGAACAGACTTGTATGATATGTTGCTTGCTGAGTGGATTAGTGAAGCCAGCTTTTACCAAGGCTTTAAAACAAAGAAATGTATGTGAGAGAAGGGCTATGGAGATATGAGGGGCACTTTTGCCGGGTGGCAATGAGGGAATCAGAGAAAGAGGTCATGGTGGGGGGGCATGCCAAAAAAGATTGTCACACCAGGCGCCGCCAGCAATAAAGCTGGCCCTGCACAAACCATTGCATGGATCTAGACCAGAGTATATCAAAAACAAATGTAGGTGGTATCTCTCCAAAAAGTACTATCAGCCACTTCAAGATCAGTGATCATCCCCAGAATCGTACAAATTCATCGCCAACAGCCAGAGGTGCCCTGAGGAGGACATCGACTGCTTTAGTAACTTTATTTATGTGCAGAATCATGGAAATGAAGGGTCGAATGTAAAACTAAGCGAGGTGATCATGGGTGACACGGAAAGCTTAAAAGCCATCCATTGTCAATTTTTTGAGCACCTCAGGATCAGAGCAGTTTTGTTCTGAAGAGAATAGTGTAAATTCAATCTTTTTTGGTTGAGTTTGAGAGCATTTTCAACCAACCGGGCCTGTATGCTTAAGAGTACCGAACATGTAAAAAGCAAATTTTCAAATAAATCTGTGTAATGATGAATTTAGATGCCCGTACACTCATAACTTGTGGCACCATGAATATGTTGAAAAGCACTGGGGCTAAAATAGATTCCTGTGGTATTCCAAAAGTTAGCAAAGCGGGGTCTGAGATATTGCAGGCAAACTTCACAATCCGAGATTGTTTGTTCAGAAAAGAGGAGAACCAGTCAAGTAGTGATCTGCATGAGATGTTCAAGTGCATAGATATGGCATTCATGACAGATACCCTCAAATGCCACGATGAGACCCCGAATCACTAGAAAGCAAGATTTGCCCCAATAAAGTACCCAGAGGATATTACCTGCAGTTGTTACTATGACTGTTTCAAAGAATAACCCACCCTAAACAAAGGATTGTGATATGTGAGGAGGTTCGCAGATTTGATGAAAGAAGTATATTTTTGGCTATGCATGTTTGGGATAAAAGGGATAAGTTGTAGGAGCTTTAAAATGGTGACTTAAAAATTGAATTTTCCCACAGTTTGATTGAAGATACAAGTTTACATCTTTGATTAACTCATTGATGTTCACACAATGTATAGCAGCTCCAGAAACTACGATAATCTAAAAATCAAGTGTGTTGCGAGGCAGGGTTTCAGCCTGCCCATTTTTAATATCTGCAAGATCTTGATGATCCTCTGTGATATCCTGCTCCACCAGTTATTGATCAATTATTACCATCAAGACCTGTGCATGAGACACTTTGCCAATCCTTCAGCCTTGTTTGTAGCAGTTCTTTAATACACTGCTGCTTACAAAGCGCAGAAGTGAATGTTATAGTTCGTTGGGTCCAATCTGTAACAGGACTGTGCCTTGTCAGTCAATGAATGACCAATATTACTTGGTATAGAGTGCATCAATCACATCAAATTGAAGTTCCACAATCATTCACAAGTGCAATTGAATATGCCCAGATATTAATTTGGACCCAACGACTGATGGAACTGGTTCCAGGTATCTTTCTTCATCTTTGGCTAAGTATATTTGGAGAAATCAAATGGTTGGGCACAACAGAGTATCACTTATAGTCACCTTCTTTAAACTATTCTTACATTTATGAACTTTTTATTGTTTTTTTACTCGTAATAGCGTTTTGTATAATGCATTATTAATTTTACTTTAAGTATTCACTAGTCCTTGTCATTTCTTTCAAGTATTTTGAAAAGTAAATCCAGAAATCTGACTATGTTAATGCATTTAGCATTTATCAAACCTAGCAAACAACAAATAAATATGTTGTGTACCATGCAGATTTATTTACAATTGAAAAAAAAATCTTCTCAGATAGCAATGGCTCACACCTTCCATAGCTGGGTAATTATATTGAAAGTGCACAATGAGTCATAGGTGCAAGCCACATAAGCAACACTTTTTTTAGGGCTACTCTTATTAAATGGTTCCAATAAGTAATGCATGTTAAAGTAAATGTGGATCAAAGAGAGGTTCGTAAAAACTGAAAGAGAACATATGTGGAGTTCATTATGACACTCTAACAAACAGACCTGTTCACAATGCATTTTTGAGTAAAGTAGTACTCCGTAGTACTCATTAACGTACTCTTATGTGCCTTGAAGAAGTCGTCCCAAACCATCTAAAATTGGGATGAAACGGGAATATTCAGGGTATATCAATATGAAATTTGAGCAAATAGAAAAGACTGTGCCCTCTTTGCACCTTTACTAATAGGAAGTTCACAATGGCATGTACGAGAACGTAAAAGATACTTCAATATTCAAAAGGATTTTGTTAATCAGTCCCAATGACTTTCAAGCTCTAGCCCGATTACTAATAAAACTCACCTTAGTGATCTGCAAATGCATAACTTTAAAAAATACACTTTTAGAATGTTCCATAAATTCTCACTCCTGGTCGATTTTATACAATGTTATCAGTTTCTCCAAATAAAGTACAAATAGCTGTATCTTTTTTACCAGCAATTTCATCCCACAAGAGGGCTTTGGTGGACACCTGGCTAGGATACTTTCATGTAGTAGCTGCACACAGGCTGTTTTTATGAGATAATGGTTTCTCTTGAATTTGGACATCAACACCCATGTGCCCTAGCTCCAAATGAATCAAATCCTATGGAGTACTTTGTTAGCGCCGGACTCAAAATGTAACTCTTCAGCTGGACTAACTTGGTCACTGTATCTGACCCGCGCTCCAAGCAGTCGGTCTGAATTTGTGACTTTCCCTCAGTCTAGTGTGACCAGATGACTGTGAGCGTCACTTTGTGTTTTTAACTGCTATTTTCACTAAAACCTTTAAAATTGCATATCTTTGGTTCTACTGATTGGATTTTTGTCATTTTGGTACCATTTAATTTAATAAAATGTACTCTATTTTTTAGAAATTGGTTCTTCTGTTGCTGTGATCTTACTTTATTACTATTTGTGTGCTGCAACTTCTTTACACATTGCCTCGAAGTTAAGGCTGTCTGCTTTTGTGGCAAGCTACCAGAGCATAAAGCACAGGTTAATTTTGTGACTTTTGTATTTTGACCTGACAAGGATTTCAGTTGTTTCCTGAGTGGGACTTTCACTCCCTCCTACCAATAACCCAATATCTTACATCCAGTTGTTTCTTTAATGCTCCAAATGTTATTCTTGAACTTCCTAGCTATGTTGAAAATATCATGCTGAAAAATGCAATCATGCTTATGAGCTGTTGCTAAGGCAAGATGCGTTATGCTTGCTTATGAAGTTATAGAGCTACACAGTATTTGAGATGGAAGAAACAATGAAATCATTGTTTAAAAGCGAATGGAGTTTAATGGAATTATTGTGGCACACACATGAACTCGAGATCACGAAGCGCAACTACAAAAAATGTCGGGAGAGACGATGGCGCACCAGCAAAGACCCCACAGACCGAGCTACCATCAAATCAGCCCTCAACAACAATCATCAACACCTAAAAGACACAAATAAGTATGCCCTGGCAGACCGCATCAAAGCCTCCTACAACCGCAGCAAGGAACTCTTCAACTTCGTCAGAGAGTACTCCTGGCTGTCAGCCACTGAGAACACTATTCCCCCAGCCCAGGACCTATGCAACACCCTGGCGGACTGCTTCCACAACAAGGTATCCACCATCTACAGTAACTTCAAACTCCAATCCACTGACCTCTACAGCCTCTTCACGCCAAACTACCCCACCCACATGCTCCGCTCACAACTTGGGAACAGCTCACCACACAGAGCATCACGGCCATCATGAACTCCATCCACTCCAGAGCTGCCACAGACCCCTGCCCCCACCACTTCTTCAACCTCGGAAGCAAGGAAATCAGCAGCAAAATCACCTCCATCACCAATGCAGCCATCACAACTGCCTCCTTTCCTTATCAATGGAAACACGCAGAGGTCATGAAACCTCAGCAATCTCAGGAACTACTGCCTTATCTCTCTGCTCCTGTTTTCTGACAAAGTCCATGGGAAGGGCATCAAATGACAGCTGACCGAACACCTGGAGAGCAACAACCTGCTGGGTACTTCCCAGACTGGCTTCTGCTCAAACCACAGCACTGAGACTGCCCTGATTGCTGCCACCGAGGACATCAGAACCCTCCACAACTGAGGAGACACAGTAACCTTGATCCTCCTCGACTTCTGAGCAGCATTTGACATTGTATGCCATCACACCCTCATCAAGACACTCCGCCACATCGGGATTAAGGGAGAAGCCCTCAACTGTATCGCATCTTTTGTCACAGAATGAACACAGAGAATCTGCCTACCTCCCTTCACGTCGTACCCAAAAGCATTATCTGCGGCATCCCTCAAGGTTCATCCCTCAGCCCCACCTTGGTCAACACCTACATGACACCCCTGGCAGACATCATCAGAACCCACAGCCTCAACATCATCTCCTACACAGACGACACCCAGATCAACCTCTCTCTCTCAGAAGACCCCCACTACCACCAGAACTAGCTTCCACAACCGCATGATGAGCAACGCCGACTAAATGAAGACCAACTGCCTGAAGCTCAACACCAACAATTCCCCATGGAATGACACCTGGTGGTGGGCCGAACTTGGACCCACACCAACAGACCACAGCTGCAACTTTGGCATCATACTGGACAGCAAACTCGCCATGAAATGCCAGATCAACGCAGTCTCCTCCGCCTGCTTCCATGCCCTACGCATGCTCCGAAAGATGTTCAGATGGCTTGCCATAGTCACCCAAGCCCTTGTCACGCAGTTCCTAAAGGGACTCTAGACGATCCAGAACTCCCCTGCCAGACTCATCCCCAACCTCCCTAAACGAACCCACATCCCCCCCACCTCAGGAACCTCCACTGGCTCCCTGTTAAGGAAAGATTCCAATTCAAGATGCTGACACACACCTACAAGTCCCTCCATGACCAAGGACTAGCATACATCAACCACTGCCTGAACTACCACCAACCTGCCAGACACCTATGCTCCACATCCCTCGCCCTCACGTACACTCCCTGCATATGCTAAACCTCCAGCAGAGGGCACTCCTTCTCGTACCTCACCACCAAAGCCTGGAGCAGCCTCCCCCTTCACCTCTGAACAGCAATTTCCCTCACAGAATTCAGAAAGGGACTCAAAACCTGGCTTGTTGACTGATTGCAGCAGAATCACAGCACCAGGATACCCTCACAGGTGATTAGCCACGCTCTACAAATCCCGACTGATTGATTGATTCATTCATTCAGCAG
This sequence comes from Calotriton arnoldi, assembly GCA_963921515.1. Classification (NCBI taxonomy): domain Eukaryota; kingdom Metazoa; phylum Chordata; class Amphibia; order Caudata; family Salamandridae; genus Calotriton; species Calotriton arnoldi. Next base: position 344,560 of record CAWUFW010004606.1, on the reverse strand, counting down.
CTTGTGTGTTCTGTTTTCACCATGGATTTACATTTTGAATCAGAACAATTGATCTGGCACCTTTTTGCCAGCGACAATAATTTTATTTTAAGGAGAAGTGAATCACATTCTAATTGAACTCAGACGAGTGTCTTGCTCTCTTTCACTACTATAATTATAGTGGATTTCGTTGGAAATGCTGCTGCAATCTTCCTCACGCCGTTTATCACACAATGCCTCAAATGGGGAAATCAGTCTTGTGATTGCAGTCTTGGTTCTGCATAGAGAGAGCATTAATAAAGAAAGCAACAAACCTCGCCATGCCCATGTGGGCTTAGGATCTGGTAATGACATGCCACAGAAAACACTATGGCAAAAAATGTGGTGCAGGGTACAGCCTTCAAGCCCATCAGATCTTCCTATTACTTCGAGTAACTCCATCACATGCTCCCTGCTTTATGTGGCTGAATTCAGGGCATAAGTGGGCGAGTACCCGGTTACCGCTTATTCCTGTCCTTAATGCAAATGTCAAGTGATGGACCAATACCGCATTACTTCATGTAAATTCTATAAAAACAACCTGCACATAATTTATAAAGCAGAAGAACATGACAACTCCAGGGGCAATAGCATGCGAAAACAATATTACCTAATTTCTCCATTATCTTCAGATTTAGCACTCTTAAATGAAACAAAGGACAACTTGTCCTGAAGCATTATTAGCATTTTTATCAGTTACGCCCAAGGACCACAGTTAGATTCTACCTCTTACAAAAACTCATCAAAACATTCTACGAGTTCATAATTCTGTTGTTCAATGTATGAATAGCCTGACTGGAAATGAAAATGTCAGACTGAATAATTTTCTGACTGGGAATGAATAGCCTTAATATCCTAGTATACATTTTACCCTGGAACAGGAACGCATTCTTATTAAAATATTTTGGACGAGGTTAAAATGAGCCCTTTCATTCGATAGATTTTCCAGCCACTGTTTGCGTTCACTTACTTTAGTTTCCACAGGACAAAGTCCCAGTCTGCGTGTGATTTGGCAGGCGTGGGTATCTGTGAATGCAGACACCGCTGTCCCAAACATTGCACCTCACAACTCAAATTAGTGCTCGTGAGACTAGACGTGTGCTTTAAAACAACAAACAAGGCAGTAAAACTTGCCTTTCATTTTTTTTTTTTCAACTCTGAGCACGTCTCAAAAGACATGAACAGTCTCTTCCTTCTTTTCTTGAATGTTGTCTCTCTTGATTTATTAAGAAATCTTCGCTATTATTACAATTTACACAGAGGTGTGGTGCAGCGGCCAGGGCAGCTGACTTCGGAGCACACGGTTCACGGGTTCGATCCCCGGCTCCGGCGGCAGCTCAGCTCGGCACCATGTGACTCTGGGCAATAGCTCACTTAATTTCCACGACGGCCCCCAGCGCCTTGAGACCTGTAAGGGTGAGTAGCTGCGCTATATAACAAGCATTGGCATAGCCAATAGGTCTCGCCTTTGGGACCTTAGAAGTGTTTAGTTAACCAGCACAATATCCTTGGTGCAACAACATCAACTGTTGCATAGCTAAACACTTATAAGGTCCCAAAGGCGAGACCTATTGGCTATGCCAATGCTTGTTACTTAAAGGTGCTAATCAGGTAAGTAGCAGCACTTACGTGTTGTCATGAATCACAGCAGCTCGCATTGATTGCTCGGCTCTCTCCCATTGGACAATCAACTGTCCAAAGGCCGTAACTGGTATTGTACTTAGATTACAACAGCTAAGGTCCGAGACTCTAATGGTAAGCACCAGCACCCTACATGGATACTGCCTAGAGACCACCGATGGTCTCAGGACCACGGAAAAGGCCTCGGAGTGGCGACGGGAGTCCTGCAGGATTCCAATCCTGGTTGTACAGGGTGCCTGATGGAACAGGGAGGGCCTGTCGCCCAATTAACTATGATCCTCAGGTGATGAAGCAGCTTTTTCTATCGTGTCTAGAGCGGATTAGCACTCTAAGGTGCTTTCAATGTAATTTCATCAGCTGAGCTAGTGCCCATTATAGGCTTTTGACTTATTGCAACTGGTCACACGCCGCAGTGCATGGTACAAGAACTGTTCTGAAGCAGAGGGAAATTGAAACAGATGCATGCTATTCTGCAATTCACAGTTTGGTAGCAGCTGTGCCTCTGAAATCTGCTCTCCTGTAACATCTCCACAATCTCAAACTGTATCTAATAGACGTATGCAATGATGTGCATAGCATGAACCTAGCTGGGAAACAGCTGAGCGCTGATGAGCAGGTGAGCACTCAGGGGTGCGAATCAAAATCCAACTAAAGTCATGATATTCTGTAGAAATCCAAGTTACAAGGCTGTTCGTGAGTAGCTGCAAAGAGCCATGCCAGTTCTGGCAGTGGTCAGTGGTCCTGATGCTCTCCCTGATCTGAGTGAAAGGTTCTCATTCACAATAAAGTTTAAGACAATGTTGTGGCTCATCGATCCAGCAAATGTGATAGGCCACACAAAGCGCTGGCAGATGCGGTGGCATAAAAAAAAATTGATTCGCTTTTTGCGTTTATTTAGCACAAACCGAGCCTGTAAATGCACCTCAAAATCCCATTTTCTCAGTTGTTTGAAAGTTATATATGTGACAAACCGTGAAACTGACAACCTTAAGGCGCTGCGCATAAAAAACAAAACATATTCCCTGCGTTAATACCAATTTTACCTAGTGCGAGTCTACGTGAAAACTTTGCAAATGGCACTTCCTGGAAAGTGAGAACATGGCCCAAGGGGCAATGTCTGTGTGAGGCTGTTTAGGTGGCAGTCACATTTGCTGCCATTGAACACATCCATGTTGGACTCGTTGGCACAAGGATAGCCTCTGGTAGGTGAAAGCACAAAATACAGACACTCATGAGCCCGTAGGCAAGCTGGAGGAGGAACACAGCAGAATGGATCACAAGTCGAATCCGTCCACTTTACAAAAACACGGTCAGTCTTACACACAAATAAGCAACTTTCACCCATGAGAGGAAAGTCCTCAATCTTGGGTTTCATCTGGAAAGTTAGAGCAGCAAGAGACTTGCAGTGAGCCTCTCCTCGTCAGGATAAGCTTGGGAAGCCCGAACTACTGCGAGGGTCACCACCTCATACTTTTAATTTCACAACACTAATGTGTGAGAACAAAGATCTGAACATTTTTTGAAGGTGACCGTCTCTGCGGCTTCTTACTGTTTACTTCTACATTTTCACTCAGTTGTGTACTACGTTAAGAATTCACAGGACGCTCCTAGTTGCATGAGACTCTTCAATCAAATACAATAAATAAGCATTGGTAAGGTGTACAGGTCTGGGTTCAATATGCTAGCTCATGCAGTATTAGCACATTACAATAAGACACTAGAGAGGGAACCAGCAGGCTAGAGATGGAACCAGCAGGAGCAGCCATCTGTAAAGTAGTCCGTCTTGCAATTCAATGTGAGCAGGGGAGTAAAGGAGGGAGACAATCAAACAGAAAATGGCGTTAGGTGAGAAATAGCTACTCTGCCAGACTGACGCGAGATGTTTTTGTCAATGTAAGAGAGGCTGTTCGATAAAAACCAGGGGCTGAAAGATACGTACTCAAAATCCACTGTGCATATTGTTAGTGATAGGTCTGTTTGGCAGCTGCGCCTGTCAAAACCCAGACCCAACAACTTCCTCAAGTAAATCTCACATTGAACACACAGCAAGTGAAACCTTGAGAGGAGCTAACCCCGCCACACTCCTCTGCTATCCTCATGCCACCAAGAGTTAGCATAAGAAAAGCCTGCAGTCAAAATAAAATAACTAATTTCCATTGGTACGACATAAAATACTAGATTACGTCTATTAAAAGGCAATTTCCTATGAAGGTTATATATGTCAAAATACAGAGTTTGTATCCAGGTACAAGCGAAGCAACTTGGATGGCAAAGTTATATGTTTTCATTTTATGGAACTCAGTCATATTATTCCTAGTGCTCACCACCATAGGCAAAAAAATTATTATTACTGCATTTATATAGCACTTATTACTCCTGGTAAGGTGTGGAAGCACTTAATGCCTGGCAGCAGGCTAATCCGGGAACCAAGGTTACCTGTTAGTTCAGTGTTATTGTATTTCAATATGTTTAAGAGAGGCGGTCACAAAAACTAAGGCCACAGTGGATCCAAAAGATCGCAGAAGAGAAGATTGGAAAAAAAGTGTTCATTTTTTGCAAACCTAAATTAAAACTAACCGGCGTCTTTAGAACTTTGGAAATTCCAGGGGTGATTGGCTTAGGGCAATTCGGGTTTCACTGTACAAGTAAAAACGCAAAATAACCCTTGGGAGGTCAGTCTTAGGAGCCTAGTAACAACAAGAAACAAGCAATGGCCGCGCGGCCGCGAAAGTGAAAGTAATCGCAGGGAAGCCAGATGGCGAGGGAAGCCATATGGCGCCTGATCGCGCGTGCACGTCAGCAGTGAACGCAAGCTGGTCGCCAGCAAACTGCTGTTTGCACTTCCAAAACCCGCTTACTAAAACTCTCGCCAGAGCAGCGCATGCGCTGGCTCAGGCGAGACCTAAAAACGGACTTACTTACACATACAGTAGCCCATTTTGTTCTTTTATAAACGATAGTACTGCAGTTCTTCTCTAACTTGCAGCTTTTTTCGAAATGCCTCCTTTTTTCTCAATAACCATGAGATCTTTCTTCGGCATTTTCACAAAAGCCTCTCATTTTTCTCACCTTCATCTTAGTTGAAAACATGTTTCAGGATTCATTCCCTCAGTGCAGCCGTGGCCGGGACCAGGGTTCTAGGTGGAGCTGCTGACCATACGGTGTGTGGGGGAACAAGCCCCGGTACACTGGCTGATCGGTTTCAGGATGACTTGGGGTGCCTGGTTAGATGTATTGTTTTTTGGCAACGCTTTTTTTGTTCCATGTGACTCAGTTAAGAGCTTATTCTGCTCACCTAGATTCTGCGGATCTTAATGGCTCATGGGATATGGGTCATCTTTGTAATACTGAACTGTTACAGGTGGTAAAGTGTTGCAGGTTCTGGAATCACCCAGTGCTTGAAAACACTGTGCAACGTCTACTCCATAATGGATGAGTGCTCTTTTGTTAGAGCTCCAGGGGGCTTGCCTTCGCAGGTACAAAAGCAGCAAGTGCACAGTCCAGTGCAGAGGCAGACAGTGTGGGTGTGTTGCCAGACAAGGCTTGGAATCCCTGTAATAACAATGAGGCTGCAAGATAGCTACAAACAGTTCAGTCAGTGAGGAGCAGGGATTGCCGATCTTACCTTGAGTCCACTCTGTCCTGCTATAGGCTGGTTGCTGGAATGCTCTCTTGCAGGCGAAGGCCCTTCATAGTGATGGTGACTATCAGGTCACATTATGCGGGCCTGGTAGAATGCCTGCACCGGTTGTGTGTAGTCACATGAGCACCCATGCACTTATAGTGAAGGGAATCAAGAGATTAAGCCTGAGACTGGTGAAAATCTATGGGTCACTGTGTAGAGTGGTGTTGAGGCATGGAGAGAAAAGCACTGCTATGGTGAAGACACTAGGTAACCTTATGAAGAACTAGGTAGCAAACCAGCTGCAACATGATGGCTGGACTTTGAAGAGTGTTTGAGGATCCATAATTCTTCCTACAGATAGAAAATAATACATAAGGACGCCAAAGGCGGACTTTTTACCATGATGTCCTGCACATAAGGTGGGGAATAAGAAGAAGCTGCTGCTTCTGTAGCAGGGACGGCTTGTGGACTCTCAGAGGTGGAGGCAATGATTACGTTGGTGTTGAAGGATTCACAAAGTAATATGAGATGAATAGAGGTGAAACCTACATCTCTGGACAAAATGAAAGAGAACTTTAAAGGTTGCATTGCTTCTGCAGAACAAGACGTGGGTTTACTGAGGGAACAGCTGTCATCAGTAAGAAAATCTGTGCAAGCCCTCAACAGTGCAGTCCAGAGATGGCAGAACTTTGCAGATTTTGTGATTACCTCACATCACATCATGAGACAAACTTGGAGGGTTTGGACAATGAGATCAGTTCCACTAAAATAAGGGATCTGGGATAACTGCCCCTTGTAGATAATGGGGACGTGAGAAAGGAGATGGAGCATTTCATCATTGATTTGTTCTGCATGTTGATCAGAGATCCTTTTTAACAGATATGTGAGTAGTCAGGATATCCACCAAAGACCGTAAAGGTGAGAAGACAAACATGCATGTTGCGTTTTCTGAGTTGTTTGACCCACTACAGCAAGGAAACTCAACATGAGAGTTACTGACTCCAAAAGGCACTTTTTCCCTAATTTGAGCATGTGTGACCCTGTGATGTAGACAAACTTGCAGTTTCTGGAAAAGGAGATTCCTACCCTAGTTTATGGAGTGATTCCTCTGGTTTCCTGCAAAGCTAAAAGCAAGGGAAGGAGGAAAGGCTTTTATGTTTACAGATCCCAAGCCAACTGGAGAATTTCTCATTCAAGGTAACAAGAGGGGAGTCAGTTAGAGATTTGACTGTAAACTTTGTGGGGAAACATAGTGGCATTTGGGGCTCTGTAGCAAAACCAAGTGTGAAGTTTTTTTCCATTCATAGGTCAAGGGAGCTAGTTGTTATGTTATTGTTATTGGGTTTGGACAAAATATCAAACAAAAAAATTATCATGGTACATAAAGTTTGTGTGAAGAATATTGTGATTTCGTAAATCCAGTGGACAGAATTATTGAAAGTAACAATATTGTTTTAGTGTTGTTCTTAATATTGTAAAAATATTGTTTTCTAAAATATCGTTGTATATAATATTGTTTTTGTGATTAATATATATATTGTTTTGTAGTATTTAGTTAGTGTTGTAACGTTACTTTTTGCATTATGTTTCATTTCTAATTAATTTAATATAATATGTAAATATTATAATTTATTTTTTATATTATTCATTAAAATACTGATAGCTAGGCCAAAATTGCCCACATACATAGGTTGATAAGTGAAGGGTGAATACCCATAATCAAATATGAAACAAAACTGGCACAAACATTCCCAGTTCCTCCCCCCAAACCCAACATGCCCCTCATAAAGCCTGCATACAGATATGTTTTTATATCCCGCATCATGCCATCTTGCTGTAGCTTCATATGTTCGTATTTCAATTTCCAACTGAGTCTCAACAGTGCCCACCAGAGCCAGGACAATGCCTCTATAATCAGCCCCGCTCCGCCATATTTTTGGATGTTTTTGTGGGCAGCCCCTAGCTTGGAACACCACAATCTCTAGACCCAGGCAATGATCCATACCTTTCTTCCCTGCTCCTATAGATGGCGGGGAATCCGCCTTCCACTTTCTGGCTATGTCTCTCTTCGCGAGTGTGAATCCAAGGAATAACAAATGTCATTTGTAGCGTTTCCCTCCCACCCTCTCTGTACAGTGGAGGAGGATCAATTTAGGCTCAAGCAGGATCTTCTAGGAGAGGACCTCTGCCAGACTAGATGTCACCGCTTGCCGGAAGCACTGCAACGCCCCACAATTCCACACTGTGTGGAGGAAGGTTCTCTCCTGTCTCCCACAACGAAGGCATGTGGGTGATCCAATGACCCCCATGCGCCACAACCGGTGCCTGGTATAGTAGGCTCTAAGCAGATATTTAAATTGAATCAAGTGAAGAAGGGAGGAAATGTCTGCCCCTTGGAGGATCTAAAGGCCTCTGTCCAGTCCTCTTTGTCAAACTCATCAATGTCGCCCTGCCATGTCGCTCGAAGGGCGGGCAGGGTTGTGGAGCTGTTCGTGACCAATGTTTGGTAGATTTATGTGATCTTATGAGTGCCTAAGTTGTCCATTAACAGTTTGCCTTCTAGCGGGCTAAACTTTGGTAGAAGCTGTAAATTACACACTGAAGGGTATATGGCATGACGGAACAGTATATATTTATAGAATTGGGTGCGGTGAAGGTGATACTCATTTTGTAAGTCTTGAAATGATTTTAAAACAGTGCCCTGCATGACATTGCCCAGCGTGGATATTCCTGTGTCGTCCGATCTATGAAGCCCACTCAATGAGGCAACTTGTCTAAGAAAGATGTCCCGCCTTAAGGGAGTCTCCCGTCTCAATCTTCTCCAACACCCTAACCGTCAGAGAGTGCGCCTCCAGACACATATGAATACCTGCGTCACGGGGGTAGGAAGCTCAGTCCTTTCCCACTGTAGAAGAGGTCTAGGAGTGGGACGTCGCCTATTACCCATCTCTCTGTCGCATATGCTGGATCATCTTGAGCGCAATACCACCAGTCATTAACGGCCAATAAATGAGAGGCAAAATAGTAGGATTGCACATCTGCACTGGCAATGCCCCCGCAATACATGGACTGATAACATGTCCAGAGAGCAATGCACGCCGCGCCCCCATTTCATAAGAAGTGGTTTAAAGCTGTGTTTACCTGTTGAAACAAGGATGCTTAGATAATGTGGGGGAAATTTTGAAGCTGGTAAACCATACCAGGAAGCAAGACCATTTTGAAAATGGCTGATTGGCCGAGAAGAGACAGTGGCATTGAGGACTATGTCCTCACCTCTTCTTTGGCACATGACAATAGTGGGCCAATGTTGTGGTCCCAATAGATGGCGCGGTCTGAGAAGATAAACACCCCCAATATTTGGTGGTAGCCAGTGTTAACCCGGTGGTCGACCCCATATCACCTGCAGCTCCTCCCATAGGGAATACCACTGATTTCTCAATATTCACTTATAGCCTGGCGTTCTCGCCAAAGATCTACATGATCTGTAGGATACGGGGCCCGAAGTCTCAGGATTTGTAGGAAGAATAAGATATCGTCTGCATATACTGCAGTCCTATCCGACACCGCAGACGACCACTCAAAGCCCCTCACCTGGGCATCCACCATCACCCAAGCAGCCAAGGGCTCCATGGCTAGGGCAAACAACAGGAGCGACACCTTGTCTGGTACCCCTATGAATCTCAAATGGAGCCAAGACCGCACCAGCCACTCAGACTGAGGCAGTCAAATCAGTATAGAGCAGGCGAATGTATAATAAAAATTGCAGGCCGAAATTAAGATGCTGAAGGAGGGCAAAAAAATATAGCCAGCTAACCCAGTCAAAGGCCTTGTCTATATCGGCAAACAAGACCACCGCCAGCCTCTTCAAGTGGCCGGATATGGCTAGGGCATTACAAACGCACCGAATATTATGACGTGTGGCTCTATGTGGCATAAAGCCAGCCTGGTCCGGGTAGAGCAGGTCAGGCATAAATTTAATTAATCTGTTAGCCAGTGTTTTGGCAAGATGCTTCACCTCTATGTTGAGGAGAGAGATAGGGCGATATGAGGAATGGTCAACAGGCGGGTGCCCTGGTTTTAGAAAGACCACAATTTCTGCGTGTCACCAGTCTGGTGGGAGCTCCGATTTCTCAAGCGCCAAGTGAATGACTCCCAGTAAATGCTTTCCGCGTTGCGGCATAAATGATTTTAGGAATTGGCCACGGAAACCATTTGGCCCTGGGGCCCTCCCATTCCGCATCTCCGCCAGGGCCATGGATAATTCATCTTCAGTAATTATTTCATCTAATAGGGCATGGGCCGACTCTGACAGGGAAATAGGGGGCAGAGCCTTAATAAACTCTAAAATCTGGTCCATATCTAATGTATCCCTCTGAGCATATAATTTGCCATAGAAAGCCACAAAACGTTGAGCCACTTCTCTTGGACTTGACAGTAGCTCGCTGTCAGCGCTGCCTACCACTGGGATACCTTGTACTTGGTCTGGCAAATCCTGTGAAGCATCCTACAGGAAACGGCCACTACAACGCGGCCGTTTCCACGCATAACTTAACCACGCATGCATTACAACGCATGCGTGGTTACCACGAATAGCCTTTACCACGCATACCTTTACTACGAAATACGTAGTAAAGGCATGTGTGTTAAAGGGTGGTAAAAAAAAAAAAAAGGGGGCTTGGGGGGGTCTCTGTAGGAAGGTGGAATCTGACTATATGGTTGCCCCCACTTTTTTTATGGTGTTTTGCTGGTTTATGACTTAGTTGGACTGGGATCCTGCTATTCAGGGCCCCAGTCTATCTGCTTTCTCTGTAAAAGGTTTCCATGTGCCTTAGGCACATCTCTGATTGGAATCTGGAGTGCCCTTATAAGTCCCTAGTATATGGTATACTATGTACCAAGGGCATAGGTACCTCAGAGGCCTACCAGGGGCTGCAGCATGTATTGTGCCACCCCTGGAAGGCCATCCAAACTGACACCACAGGTCTGCTACTGCAGCCTGGGTAAGGTGGTGCATGCACCCCTTACTGTGATATAGGTTACCTATATCACTACATACATACACACATATAAACCTATAAGTCACTCCTATGGCAGGCCTTATCAATCCTGAAGGCAGAGTGCGTGGTTCCTATGTGAGGGGGTGCCCCTGCATGAGCAGGGCCCCTCTGCAGCGTTCTGAGACCCTTCTCTGATGCTGTTTGTAGTGCAGCCTGACCATATACTCTTAAGCGCATTATAACCTTGCGTTAAATGCTAACTTTGGAATAGCTGCACCTAAACATGTCGTGTTTGGTGTCAAACATCTTGGAATACTACCCCCCCGCCAATTCTGGCGGCGGGGGTAGCATTCCACCCTTCTAGAGGGAGAGACATGTTAACCCTGGCCTGGCCGGTAACTTCTTTCTAAAGCCTGGCATCACAAAATGGATGCTACTGCCACAGACACAAGTCTGGCCTCCTGCTGCTGGACGAAACTCCGGCAGGGGAGGCCTGGACAATAGGTTTCCTGTCCCAGGGAGGTGTGACCACCTCCCCAGACAGGATAATGTGTATTGGGGCTGGGCGGGAGCACTTTCTGGTGCTTTGAAGTCTTGCACTGGGGGCACACTTGGTGTCCCTAGTGCATACCCCAGTTCAAACCGGATCAGGGGCTTGCAGCCCCTGCTTTGGCGTGAACTGGACAAAGGGAAAGGGGTGTAGCCACCCCTCTGCCCTGACCCACCCATAGGTGGGGCCACAGAGTAGTCCAACCCCTATCCTTAGTATAAGTATAGGAACCCAGTCCTTAGGACTTTAGATTATCCCTGGACGAAACTCTGAAACTGAATCCTGGACCTTCGACGCTCTACTCACGATTAGAGGACAGAAGAATCTCCCTTGGGGTCAAGGAGTGACTCCCCTGCTTGGCAGGCACCAAAGAAGCATCTGTCCGGTTCGCATTTCTGAAGCTCCCGTCGGACGCCGAAGTCATCGCATCCCCAGAGGTAGATTCTCAGACTTCCCCGAGGCTACCCTGAGTCCCCAGCAAAGCTGAGGCCCGTGGCTATCGTGGGTGACTTGAGACCGTGACCCCTGGACACCGAGCACATTTGCAAGTGCATCCTCTTCTGGGTGTCCCAAGAAGTCGTGCTTTGGGCTCCGCGTAGCCCTAGCCTCCAGCACCACCTGCACCGAAGATCACTGGCCCCCACTCCACGAGTGTCCTGTAAGCCAGATCCACGTGCGGCGTCACGAGGCTCCTTCGCGGTCACTAGCCCGTTGGCTAGTAGCCCTTAACGAAGGCCAATCCTTTTCTTACTTGGCATCCTGGTTGCTCCAGGCCTGCCCTCACTTACCCTTGCTGGGTGAGTCCCACAGACCTTGCTGGTCTGCACCATCGACGATCTACATCTTCACCGAGACTTGCCGTTGCCAAGGCTTGTTGGGTCCAATCCGGTCGCCGACACCTCAGCACTCGACAGAAATCGTGTACCAGCCCGAATCCTGCTCCTGGTCACCGACAACGCCTCCTGGACCTCGTGGCTGAAGAGTCAAGACGACCGTCAACGCACCTGAAGCACTCGACATCGGTGGGCATCTGTCCATCGCCTTCCTGGTCACTGGCTAGTGACCCAGACTCTGTCCCCTCTGCTTTCAGGTTCTTCAGAACTCCGATCCACTCTTGGATCCACCCGGACACTTTTCTCTTGGCCGCCAGCAGCACTTTGCAGCAGATCGCCATTCGAATCGACGACGAAACCCGACCCCGAAAGGCACCTATGCACCCGGCTTCCCTGGGTGAGGTAACACGAGTACTCCGGTGCTCCCGTGGGTAGAGACTCTTCAAAGTCCTAGATCTCAAAGGGTTTTGTCCTAGTCCTCTTTTAAGTGTCCCTTTTCTCTATTTTCCCGATCCCGACTTTCTCCATAGAAGTCAACGGCGTATCGCGGTTGTGTATTTACACTGCACGCTTCTCCCGTAGGTCCCCTGTGTCACTACCTTGGGTGGTTCCTTGTGGTCCAAGCACTTCTAGAGGCTCTAGGCCTAGTGTCTAGTTCAGTCGTGGTTCGCATACCACTTTATTGGTATATGGTTTGGTACGCCCCTAGGGCCCAAACGTGTATTTGTGCTATTACTGTGATTTAATAACTTATAACTTATGTACTTCGAACTCTAGCCTCATAAAGAGACTAGAGGGGTGTGTTTAGCAATAAATACATATATTTTGAATATATACCTGGTGTGGTGCTCTTTCATTTGGTCACTCAAGAGATTATAGACTGGTAAAACAAGCTGCTTTACATTCCTTCAAGACTTAGCCTGAAGGCTGCTCTCCATAGCTACCACTAGGATAGCTTTCAATAAGGTTGTCTTTAACCTATCTCCAATAAGGGGTTGTTTGGACTGGTGCAAGGTGCCCACTATAATTAGTGGACAGCATATACCAGGCCAACTTCTCACATTGGTGTGCAGCGTGTGGGATTCCAGCTTGCTATTGTTTTACCAGATAATCTCAATTGAATTGATCAACTGAAAACCACTAAAGGTACCTAAGGTACATATAATTTAGGCTTAGAATACAGTAAGTTCTACTGAACTTAGAGTTGTGTGTTAAGGGATAGCACAACCCTTTCTACAACTCAAGAGAGTTTAGTAGGCACACTAGAGTAGGTAGTGCATACACCACACCACACTAGTAATGTCTTTAAGGGTAGGATCTAAAGAATCCTTGCAGGAAGCCATTGAGCTTCCACCCTCCAAGTATGATACACTCCCATTCTTGGAATTGAGAGCTTTATGCAACTTGAGAAAAATAAGGACAGGCCAAAGCCCCACCACCCAACACCTCAAGGAGTTGTTGGTGGCTTATGACCTTAGTAAGCCCTTGGGGACTGAAGGGGTAGGAGCTGAGGGTGGGGCAGAAGATGAGGATGGGACCAGGGGTACCAATACCTCCAGCCCCCCCTCTGAAACTGGCCAGGAGGGCGACAATGGCCCTGACCTGGATAATCCAACCCCTCCTGAGGAAGATGAAGAGGATGATCAGAATGATGCCCTCTTTGTCCCCCCAGGAAGGATTGGAGTGTGCCCAGAAGGTCTAGGTCTCCTTCTCAGGAGTCTAACCACTCTGGCACCTCAATAGGGAGCTCTGTCTCATCTCATAGGAGGGAATCCTCTCATGAGAGAAGAAAGAGGCTGGTTCAATATGAGGAAGCTCAGCTTGAAATCAAAAAGAAGCAACTGGCTATAGACAGGGAGTCCCTAGATCTCTTTAGAGAGAGAAGAAAGTTGGGACTAGAGTCCCATGGTGGCAGCAATATCCCTAGAGATAGGGAAAGGTCTTATGACCATAGAAACCTAAACAAGATTGTCCCTCCCTACCAGAATGGGGATGACATCCACAAATGGATAACTGCACTGGAGAGGGCCTGTAAAGTTCAGAAGGTCCCCCAGAGGCAGTGGGCAGCAATCTTGTGGCTCTCCTTTGCAGACAAAGGTAGAGACAAGCTCCTCACTGTAAGAGAAGAGGATGCTGACAATTACACAGTCTTGAAGAGTGCTCTGATAGATGGGTTTGGCCTAACCACTGAACAGTATAGGTTGAAGTTCAGAGACACCCAAAAAGCTCAGACTCAAGACTGGGTTGATTTTGTAGATTGTGCTACAAAGGCTCTGGAAGGTTGGATACATGGCAACAAAGTGCATGACTTTTTAGGATTGTACAATTTGATTATGAGGGAGCAGATCCTTAATAATTGTCAAAACCAGCTTTTGCACCAGTATCTGGTGGACTCTGATCTGACCTCTCCCCAAGAATTGGGAAAGAAGGCAGACAAATGGGTCAGAACCAGAGTAAAAACTAGAAATCAGGGTGGTGACCAGAAGAAAGATTCTACTAAGTCCCAAGAGAAAGGTGGGGATAAATCTAAGGATAAGTCCCCTACAGGGCCCCAAAATTCCTCTTCTGGGGGTGGGTCCCAAACTCCTTCCTCTCCTGAAAAGAAACCATATTGCCATGTCTGTAAAAAGCCTGGGCACTGGAAATCTGATCCCAGTTGCCCCAGGATTGGCAATAAAGAAAATGTTCCCCCAGCAACTACTACCCCCCTCCTGGTACTACCAGTAGTAATACTCCAGTTGGGAGTAGTGCACCCAAAAAGTTAGGTGCTTTTGCAACAGGAACAGAGGTGGGCCCTGGTTCAGACAGGGACCCCTCAACAGACTACTCTGACTCTGATGGTGGTGTAGGATTTGCCACCTTTACCATGGGTCCCACAGCAATGGGCAGGTACAGACTGGAGCCAATGATTAATGGTCAGAAAGCTGTGGCATTTAGGGACACAGGGGCTAGTGTCACCATGGTGGCAGGGAAACTAGTCCCCCCTCACCAGCTTTTACCTGAGTTTAAATACCAGGTGACCAACATTGATGGTGTCAGAACAGATCACCCCATGGCCATAGTCAATCTCAGCTGGGAGGGGGTCACAGGCCCAAAGAGAGTGGCAGTGTCCCCCACCTTACCTGTAGATTGCCTGATGGGCAATGATCTGGAAATTTCAGCCTGGGATGAAGTTGAACACCAAACCCACCTTAGGATGTTGGGCGTCCCTGTGAAGGTTAGTGGGGCTGTAATGGCCACAGCCCCAGCCCAAGAATTTGGAGAGATGGAGCCTGAAAGAATGGCCCACTCTCCCCCAAAAGAGAGCACAAGGGTTGAAGAAAAGTCTTCTTCCCTCCAGACAGTAGGTAAGGGTCAGCCTCCTCAGGGAACTGACCCTACCCCTAGTGAAGGAACTGCCCCAGAGGTAGTCAGGCCTGGCCTGGCCACACCCCTGATGGCAGAGGACCCTTCCAAGGTGGTACCCAGTCTGGAGCAGGTAACCTGCCCCTCTCTACCCTGCCTCAGCCAGCCCAGGGCTGCAGAGGACAGGGAGGTCAGTGGACCCCCCAGGGCCCCCTGTCCAGAGGAACCCCCCATCAGCAGATTAGGGGCACCCAGTCTAGTAGCCCTAGCCAGGTGAAAACTCCTCTACACACTGAGGGATCCCCCATGCCTTTATGTAGGGACCTCCCCCAGAAGGACTCTGGTAGGCAAGGGCAAACCTGGGACCTGAAGGTTCCAAACCGGCCCTGTCCCTCCAGTAGTCCATCCAAAGGAACCCAACCCCCAGCTGTAGGCAGCCAAAGGTTGACCCTTAGAGCAAAGTGCAACTCAGTCATGGAAAGACAGGCATACATGGTGACCAGTGATCTGAGGAAGCTGAGGCCAACATTCCTAGGGCCTCACTTCCCTACTCAGACACCTCACCAGCCTTGTAATTTACCTAAGCACACCACAGGTAGTGATTCCCCATGGTGGAGACCCTCTCATGCCCTTAGGGTGAGGGTTTGCTTAGTGGACCATAAGACAGGGGGCAACCATGCTAGTGCAGGTGCTTCCTTATATGACCACTTAGTCAATGAAGGCTCAACTGGCCAAGGTTAGCCTTATCTCCTTTCGTTTGGGGGGGTTATGTAGGAAGGTGGAATCTGACTATATGGTTGCCCCCACTTTTTTTATGGTGTTTTGCTGGTTTATGACTTAGTTGGACTGGGATCCTGCTATTCAGGGCCCCAGTCTATCTGCTTTCTCTGTAAAAGGTTTCCATGTGCCTTAGGCACATCTCTGATTGGAATCTGGAGTTCCCTTATAAGTCCCTAGTATATGGTATACTATGTACCAAGGGCATAGGTACCTCAGAGGCCTACCAGGGGCTGCAGCATGTATTGTGCCACCCCTGGAAGGCCATCCAAACTGACACCACAGGTCTGCTACTGCAGCCTGGGTAAGGTGGTGCATGCACCCCTTACTGTGATATAGGTTACCTATATCACTACATACATACACACATATAAACCTATAAGTCACTCCTATGGCAGGCCTTATCAATCCTGAAGGCAGAGTGCGTGGTTCCTATGTGAGGGGGTGCCCCTGCATGAGCAGGGCCCCTCTGCAGTGTTCTGAGACCCTTCTCTGATGCTGTTTGTAGTGCAGCCTGACCATATACTCTTAAGCGCATTATAACCTCGCGTTAAATGCTAACTTTGGAATAGCTGCACCTAAACATGTCGTGTTTGGTGTCAAACATCTTGGAATACTACCCCCACCACTCCTGGCGGCGGGGGTAGCATTCCACCCTTCTAGAGGGAGAGACATGTTAACCCTGGCCTGGCCGGTAACTTCTTTCTAAAGCCTGGCATCACAAAATGGATGCTACTGCCACAGACACAAGTCTGGCCTCCTGCTGCTGGACGAAACTCCGGCAGGGGAGGCCTGGACAATAGGTTTCCTGTCCCAGGGAGGTGTGACCACCTCCCCAGACAGGATAATGTGTATTGGGGCTGGGCGGGAGCACTTTCTGGTGCTTTGAAGTCCTGCACTGGGGGCACACTTGGTGTCCCTGTGCATACCCAAGTTCAAACCGGATCAGGGGCTTGCAGCCCCTGCTTTGGCACGAACTGGACAAAGGGAAAGGGGTGTAGCCACCCCTCTGCCCTGACCCACCCATAGGTGGGGCCACAGAGTAGTCCAACCCCTATCCTTAGTATAAGTATAGGAACCCAGTCCTTAGGACTTTAGATTATCCCTGGACGAAACTCTGAAACTGAATCCTGGACCTTCGACGCTCTACTCACGATTAGAGGACAGAAGAATCTCCCTTGGGGTCAAGGAATGACTCCCCTGCTTGGCAGGCACCAAAGAAGCATCTGTCCGGTTCGCATTTCTGAAGCTCCCGTCGGACGCCGAAGTCATCGCATCCCCAGAGGTGGATTCTCAGACTTCCCCGAGGCTACCCTGAGTCCCCAGCAAAGCTGAGGCCCGTGGCTATCGTGGGTGACTTGAGACCATGACCCCTGGACACCGAGCACATTTGCAAGTGCATCCTCTTCTGGGTCTCCCAAGAAGTCGTGCTTTGGGCTCCGAGTATCCCTAGCCTCCAGCACCACCTGCACCGAAGATCACTGGCCCCCACTCCACGAGTGTCCTGTAAGCCAGATCCACGTGCGGCGTCACGAGGCTCCTTCGCGGTTGCTAGCCCGTTGGCTAGTAGCCCTTAACGAAGGCCAATCCTTTTCTTACTTGGCATCCTGGTTGCTCCAGGCCTGCCCTCACTTACCCTTGCTGGGTGAGTCCCACAGACCTTGCTGGTCTGCACCATCGACGATCTACATCTTCACCAAGACTTGCCGTTGCCAAGGCTTGTTGGGTCCAATCCGGTCGCCGACACCTCAGCACTCGACAGACATTGTGTACCAGCCCAAATCCTGCTCCTGGTCACCGACAACGCCTCCTGGACCTCGTGGCTGAAGAGTCAAGACGACCGTCAACGCACCTGAAGCACTCGACATCGGTGGGCATCTGTCCATCGCCTTCCTGGTCACTGGCTAGTGACCCAGACTCTGTCCCCTCTGCTTTCAGGTTCTTCAGAACTCCGATCCACTCTTGGATCCACCCGGACACTTTTCTCTTGGCCGCCAGCAGCACTTTGCAGCAGATCGCCATTGGAATCGACGACGAAACCCGACCCCGAAAGGCACCTATGCACCCGGCTTCCCTGGGTGAGGTAACACGAGTACTCCGGTGCTCCCGTGGGTAGAGACTCTTCAAAGTCCTAGATCTCAAAGGGTTTTGTCCTAGTCATCTTTAAGTGTCCCTTTTCTCTATTTTCCCGATCCCGACTTTCTCCATAGAAGTCAACGGCGTATCGCGGTTGTGTATTTACACTGCACGCGTCTCCCGTAGGTCCCCTGTGTCACTACCTTGGGTGGTTCCTTGTGGTCCCAGCACTTCTAGAGGCTCTAGGCCTAGTGTCTAGTTCAGTCGTGGTTCGCATACCACTTTATTGGTATATGGTTTGGTATGCCCCTAGGGCCCAAACGTGTATTTGTGCTATTACTGTGATTTAATAACTTATAACTTATGTACTTCGAACTCTAGCCTCATAAAGAGACTAGAGGGGTGTGTTTAGCAATAAATACATATATTTTGAATATATACCTGGTGTGGTGCTCTTTCATTTGGTCACTCAAGAGATTATAGACTGGTAAAACAAGCTGCTTTACATTCCTTCAAGACTTAGCCTGAAGGCTGCTCTCCATAGCTACCACTAGGATAGCTTTCAATAAGGTTGTCTTTAACCTATCTCCAATAAGGGGTTGTTTGGACTGGTGCAAGGTGCCCACTATAATTAGTGGACAGCATATACCAGGCCAACTTCTCACAGTCTCCCCCCCAAAAAAAACATGGAGAAAAAGGGGGATTGGGGGGTTTCCCCCCCAAAAAGAAACCGCACCTATTTAAGTAGGGATGTGGATGCAATCAGCGTCGTTAGAGGAAACGGAAAAACACTTCCGTTTCCTCTATACGACGTGCAACGTCAACACGGAAGAAAAAAGAGAAGAGACGACGTGGAGAGGTAAGGGGAATTTTAAATTTAATTTAAAAAAAGCAGGGGTCCGATTTTAGGGTTAAGGGCAGGGGAGGGGTATTTGTAAGAAGGGTTTAGGGGTGGGGAATAACCTTTACTAAGAGTATTCCCTTACCATGCATGAATTTACAACGAAAATCGTTGTAAAAGTATGCGTGGTAAAGGAATATTCGTGGTAAAGGTTATGCGTGGGAATGGCATTCGCGTTGTAACGCATGCGTGATAAAGGCATGCGTTGCAACGGAATGCGTTGTAACGTCATACAACCGCATCCTACTTGATTTGTCTCCCCACTGGTATATGTGACTCTGTGCAGCCTACCATGCCTGTTTAGCGTCATTGAGGAGCAGCTGCTGAATTAAATGTAGCTGCAGCTGTGCGGCCATGTCGCCGCATTGGCGATTTCCCTCTTCCACGGTACGTATCTGAACCTTGAGGGCCACTAATGCGTGAGCCTTATGCTTATGTTCTTCAAGACAGAAGCTAATATCGACCCCTCGTAATGTTGGCTTGAGTGCTTCCCATGGTATTATTTTGTATGATGCAATAGGTGTGTTGATAGGGAAGTAGTCTGTAATAGACGATATAAAAGCGTTTTGTATGAAGGGTTCTGCAAATGCCATGGTGAAATGAGGCACCGGAAAGGAGGGTGCACCGGGCCCGTATGAAGCCTGAGGGCTACCGGGGAATGGTCGGACAACCCCCTCGGCAAAATATCAACATGTGACATCCTATGTGTATATTTGCGTAGTGTGGATTATTAAATAGTCGAGCCTAGAAAATGAACCGTGGACCTTCGAATAATATGAGAAGCCTGCCTCAGCTGGATGTTATGCCCTCCATGCGTCAGTCCAACCCAGAGCGTATACCAACGAGCCCAATCTGGATGACCCCATCTCCACTCCCCCCCCGGCATGCCATCTGTCTACCCCTGAATTCAATATGTCGTTCCAGGCACCACCCATAACAGAGATGCCACCTGGCAGTTACCCCTACAGACCAATACATTTGTCAACAAAAGCCTGTCCTAATGGAGGAGGGGCGTTTATACTACCCAATGTGAGTGGTTCCTTGTATAGTGCATCAGTCACAATGACATATCTTCTATAATCACCTGTCCATATTCTATTGAGTTGCAATAGGACTCTACAATGGATTATTATACTGGTTCCCCGTGATCACTTTGTGAACCCAGAGTGGAATGTCTGTGTGTATCGGAAGCGAGCCAAGCATGGTACTTTGGACCTTAAGAGATGTGTCACTTGTAAGAGGAGAATGTCGGCCACCAGTCTCTTAACCTGTTTCAGCACAGCGCCACATTTGATTTTATCAAGGACACCACGTACATTCCATGTAATGGTCCGTATGTGACCCGCAGGGCCATCACAATTAGTATCTACCATTAGTAATTATGGCGGGTATCTCCGGGTGCGCAGGCATATGGATTTCCGAGGGTTTCTATACCAGGGCTGCGCTGTGACATTACATAAAAAAACAAACTAGTTACCATCCTCCACTCACCTCAATACTCCAAAGTACAAGAAGTATCTGTTGAGAAAGAAACCCCTTCTGGACCCCAATGGGGACCAAGGACAGGGCACGCCAATGGATTCCCATGCCCCTTACCCAACTCAATGCCTGTTCTAGAAAAACTACTACAGTGCTGCTCTAGAAATACAGTCTAATATACATTGCCCACATTATCGAAATATGGAAAAAGGTCACCACAATTGCATCACCAAGGGATGCTGTCACATATGCTATCTTGCTGTCTTTGAGCTGTTAGCATTCATCAGTTTGATGCCTGTCTCGCCAGGATGATCCAGAGCGATCACGTCTCTTGTCATTGTAGACTTTTTGGAAGGATGGTGTCACTCACTCAAGGCTGAGTCCATATGCGGCGCAGTATGTGTGTTCAACAACACAGTTTCAACAGTCCAAGTAGAGACCTCCTCAGGCGTATCAAAAAACAGAGGGCCCGATTCTGATGCGGGTTGGAAAAGCTTCCCGACCGAGTGCCTGATTCTGATGCGGTTAGGAAGGCATCCTAACGGCATTTGCTCCTTCCAAATCGGATCGGGAACGTGTCTTCCCGACCGAGGGCCCAATTATGATGCGGTTAGGATCAAATGTTCCCATTGAAGGCAATGGGAGTTCAACCAAATCGTATCTGGAAGCATCCGGATGCATCCTACTCCGCCGGTCGGACTTTCCCGATCCGAGTGGGTCGGACACCATTTCCCAACCGATTCGGTCGGGAAGCTTTTCCAACCCGCATCAGAATCGGCCCCAGAGTCTATGATTGAAAACCACTCTCAAGCACGCTGGATATAGCAACATATATCGTATTGTATTGTAATTTTATTTATATAGCGCTTACTGCCGAGGCGTCGAATCGTTTTTTCGGTGAGTAGCACGCTACTCCGGAACCCATAAAGGATTAGTGTTGAATTAGTATAGTGAAATATGAAAGTAATTTGAGTGGTGGATAGGTTAGTCAGTTATTTGGATTCAGAAGGATAGCGGAAGGCTAGAAGAGGGAAAAAAGGTTTGTATTTATATAGCGCTTGTTACCCCTGATGGGGTGTTGAAGCGCTTTTTTGGCGAGTAGCACGCTACTTCAGAACCCATAAAGAATTAGTGGTGAATTAGTATAGTGAAATATGAAAGTAATTTGAGTGGTGGATATTAGTCAGTTATTTGGATTGAGAAGGATAGCGGAGGGATAGAAGAGGGTAAAAGGTTTGCATTTATATAGCGCTTGTTAACCGTGATGGGGTGTTGAAGCGCTTTTTTGGTGAGTAGCACGCTACTCCTGAACCCATAAAGGATTAGTGTTGAATTAGTATAGTGAAATATGAAAGTAATTTGAGTGGTGGATATGTTAGTCAGTTATTTGGATGGAGAAGGGTAGGGGAGGGATAGAAGAGGGAAAGAGGTTTGCATTTATAAAGCACTTATATATGGTATTTATAGTCCACAGAGTTTCTGTTTCATCGCCACAGAAGATTGACGTTGTTGCTGTACCATCCTCGTATAGTTCAAAATATCATTATGTGATGCGATTCAAATAGGATCTTATCTTGGCTCCGGGCATGTTTAAGAATTGCATCCCTATCCAAGTAGTTGAGAAGCTTGGCGATTACTGGTCCAGGCCTCACACCCGAGGGGGGCTTTCTTACCAAGGCTCTATGGGTGCGCTCAATTACAAAACAATGCAAGAGGGATTCTGTGGGCATGATGGATTGAAGCCATTGTGTCAAAAACTTGTCCATGTAGGAGCCCTCGCACCCCTCAGGGAAACCCACTAGGTGCAGGTTGTTGTAGCATGCACATCCCTCAGCATCTTCTACTCACACCACTAATTCCTTTGTCACAACTGTCAAATTATTTACCTTCTGCTTGAGGGCCACCATTGAATCTTCAATGATGACACCCTGGTCTCGGCCTCAGTAATCCGATCCACCGCATTTCAGAGATCCTGGCACAGTAGGGTGACCTCGGAGTCAACTGCCCCTATCTTGGTATCAGGCATGTCTCTAGACTGCGTAATGGCCACAAGTAATGCTGCATTGTCTGAGATGGGTCTAGACACACCACTCAGGTACATAGCTGCCGCCCCAGCATAGGTAAACTTATCAATGGCGTTTGCTTGGCTCCTGCGCCAGAAAGTTTGTCTTTAATCATGGTGAAGCAGTTAGTTAACTATTCTTCTGCAAGACAACACCAACAGCAGTTTGCACACAACCCGCCAGGCCCCCTGACAAATCTCTGACGGGCTGCATGAGGGGTCGACGACTCCGACACCAGGGCCCAGCAGATACAGGTAGACGAAGGCCAGGGCCGTTCTGGCCGTAGCGGGCACTGGGCGTTTCCCTGGTGGGCCGGAGGGGTGGGGGCCAGTTTTGTACCCATGGGGGCCAGTTTTGTGACTGGGGGCCAGTTTTAATATCGGCCCCCTGTAAAAACAAAAAGGGAATGGTGCTTCTCACTAGCACCCCACGCTCTTGGAGCTGGTCGAGCATCAATCTGTCAGGGCTGATTGCTATTCCCAGTCTGGCCATGACAAAGGCAGCTAGTCCCTGGCTGCAAGCTACAACCCAGGGGCCGTCCGCAGTTGATCAGCCTTCACTGTAGCGCCAAAGGACATTTTCACTGCTGTCATTACTGCGACATACCAGGGCCCAAGAGAGTTCGTCTTCCCCCTTATCTTGCTCACAGTAGTATGGTAAGTCAATATTTAGGAGCCCCAAAGGGCGGCACACTCCTATCTGCTGCACTTTTCAGGGACCAGGGTACCCCACAGCAGCAATCAGGCCCTTCCAATAGCCCGGGGCCTCGAGCGGAAGCCATGTGCTTTATCATCATGGGGGGGATGGTTATGAAGGGCGCCACCCAAGGCAGTTTTGCGACTTAAGTCTGAAAGGCCTAAAGGCCCCCCGCCACTTGGGGGGCCTGAACCACCAGGCCTGTGTTAACTTGCCCCCCCAGAACCCCCAAGACTATGCCTTCAGCAGCCAAGGCATGCCCCAGGGCTTGCGGACCCTGAAGCCCCCAAATTACACAGTTCTTGAAACAGGGTGCCCGGCTTCACTCCCCACACTCACCACCACAATGAATCCAGGCGGGGATATGGCGGCAGCAGGCTTCAGCCACACCCGCACAGCGCCTCTGCTCTCGCTAGGCTGCTCACCACGGCATGGGGATTCCCATTCCCGCTGCCCGGCCCGACAGGGGTATTGCTGCAGGGGCAGGCCAAAACCCATCAGGGACCCTGCCTCGACGGGGCCAGGTCCCATGACTTCTCTCTTGGGGTGGCCGCATTAGTCCCCAGGCTCTGACTGCGGGCCGTAACTGTGATCCAGTTCAGCCCTCACCGGCTTCCAGATCAGGCCTCACTGCAGAGCTCTGGCCTGAGCCGCCACAAGTCATCGGGAGTTTCTCCACTCCAGCAGGCCCTGTGCAGTCACTTCCCCATGGTCACGGATGCTCCCAAATCCACGCTGTATCATGGGTGGTGTTGGCGACGATGATTAGTGGATGTGGGCATGATTGTGACGGATTACTGCAGCGACTGTCAGGAGCTGCGCTAGCAAGCATCCACCATGTTGGCCGACTAGGCCACGCCCCATACTTTTTGCTTTTTTAAGTTTTATTATTTTTATAGGAGTGGGAGGTTGGGTTTATAGTGGAAAATGGTGGGGAGACTTTTAAAATATGTTTGCATTACAATTTTTGCTAAATTAGCTGTAAGATTGATAATTTGATATATGGGTTATTTAATTTGTAATTATATTTTCGCTTTTTATGTGATATTTGTTCAATTTGGAGTTTGTTACAAAATATTAAAATTTATTTTACGATGTATGCTGAAAATATGTTTAATGATTGATTTTTAATAATAGTTTTTCATTTGTGATTTATGGTCTGAGATTCTAAATATATTTTGCTTTAACTTTATTTTTGATGGTTTCATTTTTTATTTTATATATTTATTTTATTATGTAGTAATGTATATTATTTACATTTTTATTTAAATATTTAATTACAATTTTGTAAAAAAGTAAGTATTACATAAATTATTATTTACAATTTTATTTAATAGGTTTTGAAAATTAAACATGTTTATATTGTATTAATTAATACGTTATACCTTTTTCATTACTCATTTAATATTAATTATAAAGGTTTAAAATTAGATTGCAAATAATGGTAATTTACATATTTACTTGACTAATTTTGATTCTGTGTTGTAAGAAAAGTTAATTATTTTAAAAATATATTTTTTGATGCATAAATATACTGTCATGTAATTTGTTTAAACGGTATATGAAAACAGTTTTTTTAATTTATCGTTTTGTATAATTTAATTTTTATAGTTATGTTGGTTATATTTTCATTATATATTTAGTTATTCTTTGAGTTTTTTAATGTGCTATTTTGTCTTTGTAATATGTGTGGAGGAAATTGTTACATTTTAATTATAATTAATCAATAAAACAGTTATTTATGTTATTACATAATTTAATATTAATGCACATGTAACACTTTTTAGTCAATTTTCATATTTTAGTTAGTTTATAGAAAATATATCGGATATTTAAAAAAAAATATTATTTAGATAATATAATATATATGTTTTTTATGAAGTGTTAAATATATATATTGTGCTATCTTTAGTTTTAAAGACCTTCAAAAAAATTAATTTTAGATTGGACTGAGAATAGGTAATGTAACCATTTTAGGGTCCAAAACCTTTCTCTATATAGTTTGGATTGGTGTGGGAATAGTAAATGTGAACCCTTTATTATACAAAATGTTCCCCAAAATGGTTTACATTGGAGTGGGAATAGTAAATCAGACCAATTTAGGGGCTTATTACGATGTCGGTCAGACACCGAATCGGGACCGACTTGGGACCAACCGACCGCCTGATTACGATGCTACCGAACACTGTTTGACATTGTAGTCGGCCCCCAAATGTCCAACACCACCATCTAAAGGATTTTGGTAGGAGTGGGAATAGTAAATGTCACACCTTTAGTCTTCAACAACTTCCCCTAAATGGCTTAGGATGGAATCAGAGCCATAAATGTGACCCTTTAGTGCACAACACCTTCTCTTACATAGCTAAGGGGTCGATTACGATGTCGGGCGGATCGCCACCGCCCGCATGGCGGTGGCGATACGCCCACCATAATCGCCCGTCCGCCAACACTCCCCCGCCATATTACCATGGCGGAGGGGGAGCCCGGCAGACGGTAAGACCGTCCGCATAGCTTTCCGCCCGGCCGAACAGTCGACCGGGCGGAAAGGGTTTAATATGGTGGCGTGTCTGCAAGACACCGCCATCCATATTATGATGCCGGCGGAGATGAGCCTTTCCATGGTGGCGCGCCGCCATGGAAAGGCTCGCGGTCTTGCTGCTGGGGGCCCGTTGCGGGCCCTCATGGTGTTGGGGAGGGTGGGGGCTGCACATGGGGGGTACCTATGGTACCCCCCTGCATCTGCATGCACAAGGTGGCAGGCACCGCGCGGTGCCTGTCACGTTGTGCATGCAGATGCACAACATGCATTTCCAGCACTGTGGCGGGCGGTGTTGTGAGCACCGCCCGCCACAATGCTGGAAATAGGGGATGCCACCGCCACCGTGGCGGTAGCATCCTAATCACATGTGCGGGACCGCCACACACATAGCGGGCGGTCCCATTTACCGGGGCGATGGCGGGCGGACAAAGTCCGCCCGCCATCATAATCGGCCCCTTAGATTGGACTAGGAAAAGTAAATGTGACCCCTTTAGTTTCCAACACCTTTCCCTGAATGGCTACGGTTGGAGTGGGAATAGTAAATTTGATTATTTTAGTGCACTACACCTTCCCCTAAATGGCTTAGATTGGAGTGGGAATAGTAAATGTCACTACTTTAGTGTCTAACACATTCCCTTAAATGGCTTAGTTTGGAGTTGGAATAGTAAATGTGACCACTTTAGTGTCCAACACCTTGCCCTAAATGACTTAAATTGGAGTTTCAATAGTAAATGTGACACTTTTAGTGTCCAGCACCTTTCTCTAAATCGATAAGGTCTGAGTGGGAATAGTAAATGTGACTACTTTAGTGTTCTACACTTTACCCTAAATGTTTTGGTTAGAGTAGGAATAGGACATGTCGCCCCATTAGTGTCTGCCACCTTCCAATTTATCTCAATTCAAGAAAATGCTTAAGACCTGGCTATTCTAAAGATCTTACTGCCTATAGGGTGTCTCTTCTCAGGCGCCGAGAGATCCCCTTGGGGATGATTCGCCGCACCATACAAATGAGTTTAATAATAATAATAAAATGGCTTACATTGGAGTGGGTATACTAAATGTCACCCTTTAGTGTCCAACACGTTGCCCTAAATGGCTTAGATTGGAGTGGGAATAGTAAATATCACCCTTTTAGTGCCCAACACCTCCCCTTAATGGTATACATTGGAGTGGGAATAGTAAATGTGACCACTTTATTGTCCAGTACCTTCCCCTTAAAGGCTTAGGTTGGAGTGGGAATAGAAAATGTAAGAATTTTAGTCTCTAACATCTTTCCCAAAATGGCTTAGGTTGGAGAAGGACTATTAAAAGTGACAACTTTAATGTCCAACACCTTCCTGTAAATGGTTTAGATTGAAGTGGGTTTACTAATTGGGATCCCTTTAGAGTGAAACATAACCCCCAAAATGATTTAAGTAGAAGTGGGAGTAGTAAATGTAACCATTTTACAGCCTGATTCACAGAGGATAACTTACACTTTTGTGTAAGTTCATGATTTTTTGATATTCACAAAGGTATTTTACTAGTAGTATCTTCATGACTGCGGAGTTTCCGCACATAAAAGATAGGACTGTCCTTTCTTTCCTTTTTAATATTTTATTTCCTGTATATGTTTACATACACTTTTTCATAACAGAAAATAAACAGTTTGTATTTGTTTATTTTTAAGTGTCTTATATTTTTTGTGAAAATACACAATATTTTGTAAATATGGGTCCATTTGTTTTTAAATATATATTTATTATACATACATTTTTTAATAATAGGTTTTATATACTTTTTAAGTATATTATAATAGTATAATATTTTAGTATTTATTTTTTCATAGGACTGCTTACATTATACTTTACATAATTATTTATATTTTCTTTATACATTTATTGACTTTTGTTACATATTTTAGAACATTGTTACATATTTGTTAAACTGTTTTAAACAATTTTTGGTTAAAGTCCCATTGTTTTTATATGGAAAATGTATTTTTTGGTAATTTTTGTTCAGCTGCCATTTTTGATTTACTGCGAACTGTGCTTTTATAGTCTATTCCTGTCATTTTTTGTCAGATTTGCTGGGAATGAGTCACAGTTACCTGTTGCTGATCATTAGATAAGGTGAGGGTTTTTAAACGTTTTTCTATAAGGTTTTGGGTGTGGGGAAGACATGGGTAGATCTAATTGAAGTGAATGATTGAAAAGTGAATTTATAGAGTGCATTAAACCCGAGGGTATCTAAGCGATAAGCCGAAAAACAGAGCTCATAACCACAGCAGTGCCCAAATAGTTTAGGATGAGAAAAGTCATGTTTTCTGAGATTTTTTAAACAGGACAAAAGAGTCAAGTCTAGCAATGTGGGCAGACAGAGTGTTCCATAACCTGGCGGCAGCCCCGTAAGTGGACTGCCCCCCCATTTGACTTTAGTTATAGTTAGTTTTTATTTTAAGGGTGTTTTAGTTGTTGTTCATGTCCTGATGTGTATTCATATTGGGCATTGGGCCAACTTAAAATTTGGTAGTAGTCTTGAGTTTTGTTCTCATATAGTCATGTTATGTATTGTGTTTATTATAGTTTTAATGTAATGTTTATGTTGCATTTGATAAAAGTGTTATGTCAGTGTGGGTATTGTATGTTTTTTTTACAGGTTTATGGATTGGAAGTCATCCAATGGACCTGTGGTTTTGCATTTTTAAAATGAAATTAATTTGGTTTCTAGTAAACCAATATGACTATTTATAATTTCCTTTGCTTTTTTAGGCTTTCTGGAGCAGGTTTTCTATTCCAATTTTTGGTTTTTTTCATGGTTCCTTATGACTTTGGATTACTTTGATGGAATTACCTTGGACCGTTTATTTTTGCAATTTTGGGGGCGTTTTTTCATGCTTTATTTTATTTTGTTAGTGGATTGTATTTTGACAACATGGACATGGAGGACGATCTATAGCTAGAAAACCAAAAGTTTAATATTTTTATTTATAGGTAGAACATTTTAGATTTTATTATCGCTGTGTATTTGCTGTAATTAAAATGACTTATTTTAAATTTCTGTGTGTTGGATTTAGTTGGCTCAGTTTTGTCTTTATGTCTGTTGTTGTGTTTTGTGGTTGTTGCGCTGATTTTTAATTACTTATGAAACATTTTATTTTTTTGAACAGTCTTCTTTTCTATGTAATTTCTATGTTTTTTGGTGGTGTTTACCTCCTTTAAGGTTTGTAGGTAGCTAGGTGTTTTGTAATAGGGATTTTGCTATTGATTCTAAGCAGTGTACTCCTTTGTTGTTTATAAAGATTCTAACTTACATGGGGGTGAGCCCTGGCCAGAGTCATACATGTTACTTTGCCAACTTTGTGTGTTACAGGTAGGCATTTCCAAACCAAGATTGGTGGTGGCCCATGTGCCACAAGCAAGATGAGTCATTGTTTGCGTCGGTGTGGTAGTAGGTGCCTGCTGTGCCTATTGTCTTTCTGACCAGGAACACAGCAGAGTCCTGTCCACATCCAATTTTTATTTTTGGAGCAGACACCTGGCTGAATGAAGTGAGTGATTATCTCATGTTGCAACTTGTTCTGGTGGGTGACAATTATTATACTACACAGGCAACTTGTCTTCCTTATGTGAGGAGTGATGTTCCCTAAACACTGTCTCACATGTGATGGTGGCCCTATTACATGTGATATGACATGGAGAGCACAGTACATGCAGTGACTGTACAACGGTTTTCTTTGGTAAGTACTGGTAATACATTGAAATGAGTGTGCATACATCAGTGGAGCCTTCTGCATTAGTGTCTACATGTTGACCACTGTGCATTTGCCAGTTGATGGTTCATCTGCAATAGTGTTTCACGACACTCATTCACTGACTGGTGACATGCATAAGTTTTGGAAAGTGGATTATTGGTAGGGGCAAATGTAGGTCTGCCACTGGCAATAAGGCCACTAGCACATGATAGGACTCAGCATAGGTCTTAGAAAATTAGTCCTATGCTCAACCCTTGGTAACGTGGCTGCGAGCAGACAGGCTTAACTTCAAAGACAGGTATGTAAAGCATTCAAAAACACCATTTCAGTAAATAATTAAGACACAACACAAAATAAAAATCCAACACCAATTTATACAAATAGGACATATTTTTATCTTTAAAATGACACCAAAACGACAAAAATCCAATGTAGGGAACCGGAGATATGAATTTTCAAAGATTTAATAAAAAATAGCACTTAGAAGATTATAGCACCATATTGGGATACCTGCTCGCGATAGACCGGGGCAAAGGCAAAGTTTCAGGCCGACCGCGATAAAGCCCTGGGCGGCTACAGCTTGCGGCAGGTCCCGGTCTCAGTTTCTACCTTCACACTTAGAAACTTTTCTGGAGCTTTTTCTCGCGAGGCCCCTCGAAGCTCCCAGCCAGTCCGGATCCGGTGAGGGTTTGCCGGCTTGCCTTTCGACGAACTCCCGGTCAACTTCTCTGGAGCGGACTTAGAAACTTTTTCTTTAGCGCTTCAGCGGGGCAACCCAGGAGCCCAGGCTGACACGCGATGGAAGACAGGCGGCTTGGCTCTCGCGGTTACTCCCGGTCGACTTTTCTACGAGCGGACTTAGAAACCTTTCTGGAGCTTTTTCTCGCGGGGTCTCTCGATGCTCCTCATGTAGCCGGATCCGGTGAGGGTTCGCCGGTTTCAGATTTCTTCTACTCCCGGTCAAACTCTGGAAGTCGGACCGACGGAGCTTTTAGCGGGATGAACCTGGATGGCTTGGCCGACTCGCGGTTGAAGGCAGGCGGCTTGGCTGGCCAGGTTGAGTCGGTCCCTCTATGGAGCTTTTTTTCAAAGTTCCTCCAAAGTTCTCCAAACTTCTTGAACTTCTTCCTGAAGTTCCTCAAAGGGTCCCAAAGTGTCTCAAACTCACTCCAAGGGTCTGGAAGCTCCAAGATGGTCCTTGAAAGTTGAGGACTTCAGTTCCCACAATCCACTGGGACGTCACCCTTACAAATCCACTGGTAGTTCCCCAAGGTGCAGATTTTGTTGGTGATGTTCCAGATGAGCTCTTTTAACCTGTAGCTTTCAGGGAGTCCACTCTTTAGTTCTTTTTCAGCAAAATAATCCACAGGGCTGTAGTGTCAGATGGTGCAGTTTTCAGAGGTCAGGCCTTAGAATTCTTTGCACAGCAAAATCTTCTCAGCAGGGCACTTCTTGATTCAGTAAGTTTCAAGCAGCAGATCTGGAGGGCTCTGCCCCTCTCAGATACTTATTCCAAGTTCTCTGGGTCAGACAGGAGGTCACTCCTGACCAATGGGAGCAGGGTAACTCCTCAAACATATGATCACTTCCTGTAGAGTGTGGCATTATTTTGTCCCAGAGTGCATCAAATCTTCCAAATCCATAATGGCAGAATTTCCAGCAAGGAGGCAAGAGCTGGCTAAACACACCCCTAGGATGGCTAATTTACTTAGACTCTCCCCCTGCATCTGCTCATACCTTCCTTAATCCCCCATCTGCCTGAGGGATAAAGTTCAGAGTTGTAAACTGACACTGGGTTCTGCTTTTCCCTTTGAAGCCCATGGTTTACGACCCCTCCCCTGGCCTGGCATTCCTGTGGACCAGCACACTGCCCTCCCAGCCCAGCTGCATAACCCCAGGGGCTCTTTATCACCTCTCCAGGCAGGCTGGCTAATCCACTTAACTCTGACCAATCAGGGCAGACCACTTGAAGGCTGGATTTGGACTTACAAACAAGAAAGTCTTATAACTTCTTGTATGTACACTTTAGGAGAAATTCAACAATATGATATTGTTGGATTTAGCATTACTATTCTGAGAAGTCTTTGAACGGTAGCTCTATCTCCTTCCTATCAGGAGTTATTATTTAATAACTTCCTGCAATGTTAACCTGTGTAACTGGGGATTTACAATGGGAAGAATGACTTGGGCCATTTTTCCAGCACCAGGACTTACAAAATCACCTTTTATAAGTACTTGCCTTATATCTACAGGAACCCCACCCCATGTGCAACTAGGGGAGACTTTAGGGGTTCTGAATCTGCAAAAATATTGCAGATCCTCACTTCACACTGCTCCTGGCATCAAAGTCGAATTTGGGCAGCACTTTACCACAATGTGGGAGTGAAATGTGAAATTTCACTTTACCCAGGCATATAAGAAACTCATTTTATAAGGGTGTACCTTATAAATATCTGACCCCCACCCCTGGGATACCTAGGGAGACTCTGGGGTCCCTAATATGCCAAAACATTGTAGGTTATCCATTTTTAAGTGCCCCAAACACCAAAGTCGAGTTTGGGCACAATTTACTTTTTAAAAGCAGTCCTGGCACCCAGGGCTGCTTTTAAACTGACCTCAGGCTGCAGCAGTGCACACATGCAAGTGCAAAAAGAGCTGCTGGCCTCTAAACTGCCATGCCCCAGGGTACTGGGGACTTCTAGGTAGTTTCAATCCCCTGCCCTATTATATACTAGGGGCTTATGGGGTAGGTCATGCCAATTACAGGGGTACCCCACCATACCATAGTGTACCCTAGTGTATGTTAGGTGTTTTAACTGTATTCTAATGTGTTCCTTTCAGCTTGGCACTGGCCCTGGGCCTGGTTAGGCAGAGCCCAGGGTCAGTCAGAGTCAGTTACCACCAGTACCAGTCAGCAAAAGTTGGGGGTGCCCAGGGCACAGGATGACTTTGCAACATAGCCCCCCAAACGAAAGGTGATGGGTTACTATCCTACACCCTGGTAGTCCTCATCAGCTAAGTGGAAAAACCTGGAAAGTCCATCTGCATTGGCATGGGGAACCTCAGGTCTGTGTTACACTTTATAGTCCATTCCCTGTAGGGAAATGGACCACCTTAACAGCTTGGGATTCTCCCCTCTCATCTGCATGAGCCATCTGAGAGGCCTGTGGTCAGTTTGAACACGAAAGTGAGTCCCAAACAAATATGGTCTCAACTTTTCAGGGACCAAACCACAGAAAAGCCTCTCTCTCAATGGCACTCCACCTCTGCTCTCTGGGAAGAAGCCTCCTGCTAATAAAGGCAACTGGCTGATCAAGGCCCTCTTCATTTAGCTGTGACAACACTGCCCCAATCCCTTGCTCTGAAGCATCTGTCTGAACCACAAATTATTTTGTGTAGTTAGGAGCTAGTAGCACTGGTGCTGAACACATAGCAGCTTTCAGAGTGTCAAAAGCCTTCTGACACTCTGGGGTCCAGATCACCTTCTTGGGCCTCTTTTTAGAAGTGAGTTCTGTTAGGGGCCCCACAATTGTCCCATAATTTTGAACAAACCTTCTATAGTACCCTGTCAGTCCAAGGAATGCCCTGACCTGAGTCCGGGTAACAGGAGCTGTCCAATCCAAAATAGTTTGAATTTTAGCTTGGAGAGGCTGTACATGGCCACCACCTACCAGGTGGCCCAGGTACACCACAGAACTCTGCCCTATTTGGCACTTGCTTGCCTTAATAGTCAGGCCTGCCTGCTGCATGGCCTGAAGCACTTCCCTTAGGTGGCTTAAGTGATCCCCCCAGGTAGAACTGTATACAGCTATATCATCCAGGTAAGCTGCACTGAACTGTTTCAACCCAGACAAGACCCTGTTCACCAACCTTTGGAAGGTGGCAGGTGCATTCTTTAATCCAAAGGGCATTACCTTGAACTGATAATGTCCCTCTGGTGTGGAGAATGCTGACCTCTCCTTTGCTCCATCAGTGAGGGCAATCTGCCAGTAACCTGAAGTCAAATCAAAAGTACTCAGGTACTTAGCAGCCCCTAACCTGTCAATGAGCTCATCAGCTCTAGGTATAGGGTGAGCGTCAGTCTTTGTGACTGCATTCAATCCTCTATAGTCCACACAGAACCTTAACTCCTTGGGTCCCCCCTGAGGATTAGGTTTAGGCACCAGCACCACTGGACTGGCCCATGGACTCTCAGACAGTTCAATTACCCCCAATTACAGCATCTTAGCAACCTCAGCTTTAATGCTGGCTCTGACATGGTCAGACAACCTGTACAGTTTATTTTTGACAGGTAGGCTGTCACCAGTGTCAATGTGGTGCACACACCACTCAGTGATGCCTGGGGTCAAAGAGAACAGGCCAGCAAACTACTCCAGCACTTGCTTACAGTCTCTGTGCAGCTGGTCTGTCAACTTGGGAGAGAGTATCACCCCCTCCACTGACCCATCTTGCACATTAGTGGAGAGGAGGTCGGGCACAGGCTCAGTTTCCTCCTCCACACCCTCATCAGTGACCAGTAACATGGTCATGTCTGCCCTTTCATGGTGGGGTTTCAATCTATTCACATGCAGGACCCTATGAGGGTTCCTGGGGGTGCCAAGGTCAACCAAATAGGTAACCTCACCCTTCTTTTCCAAGATTGGATAGGGCCCACTCCACTTGTCATGGAGGGCCCTGGGAGCCACAGGCTCCAACACCCACACCAATTGTCCTGGAGTATACTCAGGCATAGTAGCCTTTTGATCATACCAGTGCTTCATGAGCTCCTGGCTGGCCTCCAGTTTCCTGTTTGCCTTGTACATGTACTCTGCCATTCTAGATCTCAGGCCTAGCACATAGTCAAGCACATTGTCCTTGGCTTCTTTAAGAGGCTTCTCTAAAGACTCTCTCAGCAGGCTCAATGGCTCCCTCACAGGGTGTCCAAACAACAACTCAAAGGGACTGAAACCAACCCCTTTCTGTGGCACCTCCCTGTAGGCAAACAGTAAGCATGGGAGGAGAACATCCCATCTCCTCCTGAGTTTCTCTGACAACCCATTTATCATGCCCTTCAGGGTTTTGTTGACTCTCTCAACAAGACCATTTGCTTGTGGGTGATAGGGGTGGTGAACTTGTAGTTGACACCACACTCATCCCACATAGCAGTCAGATAGCTGGACAGGAAGTTCGTGCCCCTATCTGACACCACCTCTTTGGAAACC
Organism: Calotriton arnoldi; assembly: GCA_963921515.1. Taxonomy (NCBI): domain Eukaryota; kingdom Metazoa; phylum Chordata; class Amphibia; order Caudata; family Salamandridae; genus Calotriton; species Calotriton arnoldi. The sequence continues at coordinate 310,086 of CAWUFW010004606.1, read as the reverse complement.
CCACTCTGGTGAACACACCAAGCAGTGCTCTAGCCACCGCAGGAGCATCAATGGTTCTCAGAGGTATGGCTTCAGGGTATCTAGTGGCATGGTCAACTGCCACTAAGATATACCTATTCCCTGATGCAGTGGGTGGGTCCAGGGGACCAACAATGTCCATCCCCACCCTTTCAAAAGGAACCCCCACCACTGGCAGTGGTATTAGGGGGGCCTTTGTCTTGCCCCCTGCCTTGCCACTGGCCTGACAGGTGACACAGGAGCTGCAAAACTCCTTTAACTTTTCAGACATATGGGGCCAGTAGAAATGGTTCAGCAACCGGTTCCATGTCTTTGGCTGTCCCAAATGTCCTGCCAAGGGGATATCAACCCAAAGTCAGGATGAACTCTCTGTACTTCTGGGGCACCACCAACCTCCTGGTGGCCCCCTCCTTGAGGTTTCTGGCCTCAGTATAAAGCAGTCCATCTTCCCAGTAGAGTCTGTGAAACCCACTGTCATCCCCTTCCTCTTGCTTAGAAGCAATCCGCCTCAAGCTCTCAAGGGTGGGACAGTCACGCTGTCCCTGACTGAACTCCTCTCTGGAGGGTCCACCTGCTCCTGTCAGTTCTGCCAAATCTGACAGCTCTGGCAGGGATGGAGTCCCTCCCTCAGAGGCCAGATCCTCCCCATCAGGGTTAGATTCTTCCTGCAGCTCTGGAGTTCCCTGGGCTGGTTCACCAGGCCCAGTACCCTTGTCCTTGGATGCTTGGCCCTTTGTTCCAGGGTCCAAGTGTCCAGCCCCTCCCTGCTGGCTAGTCTGTGACCTAGTCACAGCACATACCCACTCAGGGAGCTCCAATATTTTCATATGGAGTCCTCTCTCCACCTCTGACCACACAGAGGCTTCAAGATCATTGCCCAGTAAACACTGGACTGGGAGCACCTTTGACACAGCTACCTTCATAGGGCCTGTCACACCTCCCCATTCCTAATCCACCACAGCCATAGGATGGAGTTTGGTAGTGCTGTCTGCATAAGTCACCTGGTGAAACTCACCAGGTAACAACCTCTCTGGAGGCACCAGCTCATCCAGAACCATAGTTACACTGGCCCCAGTGTCTCTGATAGCCTCAACCTCAGTCCCATTCACTTTAGGCCTCTGCCTGTACTTGTCCATGTTTGGAGGTAAGGCAGCAAGGGTTGCAATATTCACCCCACCCAGGGACACTAAGGTTGCTTCCACCACCTGACTACTCCTCACTGGGGCACCACTCTCCACCCCTACACTGACACTGGCAATCCCTGTGGATGGCCCCTTAGGGGGGAGCTTCTTGGCGCAGACAGCATCTCCCTGCTTGTGCCCTGGCTGGTTACAGTCAAAGCACTTACCCACTTTTGAGGGATCAAAGAACCTACCATTCTTTCCCTGCTTCCACCTCCCTTTGGATTTGGGTTGGCTCGGGGCCCCCCCTCCTTGTGCAGGTTTTTGTGGGTCTTTGGAGGACTCCTTCTGGTTTTGACTTTCCTTTCCCGGGGCTTTCCCCTGGGGAGGGACCTGTCCTCCTTTCTTCTGGTTACCCCCCTGGTGCTGAATGGAAACCCGGGTTCTCACCCACTCATCAGCTGATTCCCCCAACTCTCTGTGGTCTGTCAGCTTAGAGTCCACTAGATACTGGTGTAACTTTTCTTCTGCACAATGAGTCAAAATATGTTCCTTCAAAAACAAATTATACAATCCCTCATATGTGTCAACTTTGTTACCAACAATCCAGCCTTCCAGTGCCTTCACTGAAACGTCCACAAAGTCTACCCAAGACTTTGAACTCAATTTCTGGGTGCCTCTAAACTTCACCCTGTACTGCTCTGGAGTCAGACCAAACCTCTTGACTAAGCATGCCTTCATCTGCTGGTATGATTCTGCATCCTCTCCCTTCAGGGTCAGGAGGCTATCCCTCCCAGCTACTGGAATCAACTCCCACAGGAGTGCACCCCAATACCTAGAGTGGACCCTACTCATTTTACGGGCCCTCTCAAAAGCTGCTAGCCACTTGTCAATGTCACCCCCCTCAGTGTACTTGGGTACTATACCCTTGGGAAGTTTAGGTTCAAATGCACCACCCCTGGACATCTCAAAATCTTCATAATTTTCACTACCACCATTTCTCTTCTCCTCCCTCTCCCATCTTCTCTTAGCCAATTCAAATTTCTCCTTCTCCAAGGCAATCAACTCTAATTGAGCCTGAAGCTGTCTCTCTGCAAGGGACAGTAGTGGTTCCTGAGTAAGGGACCCTTCCCCACTCCCACCACCACCTTGATTCAATTGGCTAACACTAGTTAAAATGGAAGAGGCATCATCCTCAACCTCCTCTGGGAGGAGGTTGGGGGACACACCCTCTATCCCCCCTTGACTTTCCTCAGCTGCCCTAGCCCAGGCTTTTAGGGACTCAAGCAACCCTACCTTCCTAAGCTTCCTGCAAGCAGGCAGCCCCTAAGCCTACACTGTTCCCTAAGATCAGCCATCTTAAACTGGGACAGTTTAGCCAGGTCCTGCTCCATGGTTCCCTAGTTTTGGGTCACAAAAACTAGGCACAACAGACTTAGAACAATTCGGAAAATCAAAACAATGGATTAAAAACAGTTTAGTCCAAATTCCAAAAATCAAACTCAAAAGTTTTGTTCTAAGGCAATTTAGAGGATTTTTATAATGTTAAATCATTCACTGAAATGTGTACTTTTAAACACAAGTCCTCATCCCACCGCTGCCACCAAATGTTGGAAAGTGGATTATTGGTAGGGGCAAATGTAGGTCTGCCACTGGCAATAAGGCCACTAACACATGATAGGACTCAGCATAGGTCTTAGAAAATTATTCCTATGCTCAACCCTTGGTAACGTGGCTGCGAGCAGACAGGCTTAACTTCAAAGACAGGTATGTAAAGCATTCAAAAACAGAATTTCAGTAAATAATTAAGACACAACACAAAATAAAAATCCAACACCAATTTATAAAAACAGGAAATATTTTTATCTTTAAAATGACACCAAAACGACAAAAATCCAATGTAGGGAACTGGAGATATGAATTTTCAAAGATTTAATAAAATATAGCACTTAGAAGATTATAGCACCATATTGGGATACCTGCTCGCGATAGACCGGGGCAAAGGCAAAGTTTCAGGCCGACCGCGATGGAGCCCTGGGCGGCTACAGCTTGCGGCAGGTCCCGGTCTCATTTTCTACCTTCACACTTAGAAACTTTTCTGGAGCTTTTTCCTCGCGAGGCCCCTCGAAGCTCCCAGCCAGTCCGGATCCGGTGAGGGTTTGCTGGCTTGCCTTTCGACGAACTCCCGGTCAACTTCCCTGGAGCGGACTTAGAAACCTTTTCTTTAGCGCTTCAGCGGGGCAACCCAGGAGCCCAGGCCGACACGCGATGGAAGACAGGCGGCTTGGCTCTTGCGGTTGCTCCTGGTCGACTTTTCTACGAGCGGACTTAGAAACTTTTCTGGAGCTTTTTTCTCGCGGGGTCTCTCGATGCTCCTCATGTAGCCGGATCCGGTGAGGGTTCGCCGGCTTCAGATTTCTTCTACTTCCGGTCAAACTCTGGAAGTCGGACCGACGGAGCTTTTAGCGGGACGAACCTGGATGGCTTGGCCGACTCGCAGTTGAAGGCTGGCGGCTTGGCTGGCCAGGTTGAGTCGGTCCCTCTATGGAGCTTTTTTTCAAAGTTCCTCCAAAGTTCTCCAAACTTCTTGAACTTCTTCCTGAAGGTCCTCAAAGGGTCCCAAAGTGTCTCAAACTCACACCAAGGGTCTGGAAGCTCCAAGATGGTCCTTGAAAGTTGAGGACTTCAGTTCCCACAATCCACTGGGACGTCACCCTTACAAATCCACTGGTAGTTCCCCAAGGTGCAGATTTAGTTGGTGATGTTCCAGATGAGCTCTTTAACCTGTAGCTTTCAGGAGTCCACTCTTTAGTTCTTTTTCAGCAAAATAATCCACAGGGCTGTAGTGTCAGATGGTGCAGTTTTCAGAGGTCAGGCCTTAGAATTCTTTGCACAGCAAAATCTTCTCAGCAGGGCACTTCTTGCATCAGTAAGTTTCAAGCAGCAGATCTGGAGGGCTCTGCCCTCTCAGATACTTATTCCATGTTCTCTGGGTCAGACAGGAGGTCACTCCTGACCAATGGGAGCAGGGTAACTCCTCAAACATATGACCACTTCCTGTAGAGTGTGGCATTATTTTGTCCCAGAGTGCATCAAATCTTCCAAATCCATAATGGCAGAATTTCCAGCAAGGAGGCAAGAGCTGGCTAAACACACCACTAGGATGGCTAATTTACTTAGACTCTCCCCCCTGCATCTGCTCATACCTTCCTTAATCCCCCCATCTGTCTGAGGGATAAAGTTCAGAGTTGTAAACTGACACTGGGTTCTGCTTTTCCCTTTGAAGCCCATGGTTTACGACCCCTCCCCTGGCCTGGCATTCCTGTGGACCAGCACACTGCCCTCCCAGCCCAGCTGCATAACCCCAGGGGCTCTTTATCACCTCTCCAGGCAGGCTGGCTAATCCACTTAACTCTGACCAATCAGGGCAGACCACTGGAAGGCTGTATTTGGACTTACAAACAAGAAAGTCTTATAACTTCTTGTATGTACACTTTAGGAGAAATTCAACAATATGATATTGTTGGATTTAGCATTACTATTCTGAGAAGTCTTTGAGCGGTAGCTCTATCTCCTTCCTATCAGGAGTTATTATTTAATAACTTCCTGCAATGTTAACCTATGTAACTGGGGATTTGCAATGGGAAAAATGACTTGGGCCATTTTTCCAGCACCAGGACTTACAAAAACACCTTTTATAAGTACTTGCCTTATATCTACAGGAACCCCACCCCACCCAATGTGCAACTAGGGGAGACTTTAGGGGTTCTGAATCTGCAGATCCTCACTTCACACTGCTCCTGGTATCAAAGTCGAATTTGGGCAGCACTTTACCACAATGTGGGAGTGAAATGTGAAATTTCACTTTACCCAGGCATATAAAAACTCATTTTATAAGGGTGTACCTTATAAATATCTGACCCCCACCCCTGGGATACCTTGGGGAGACTCTGGGGGTCCCTAATATGCCAAAACATTGTAGGTTATCCATTTTTAAGTGCCCCAAACACCAAAGTCGAGTTTGGGCACAATTTACTTTTAAAAGCAGTCCTGGCACCCAGGGCTGCTTTTAAACTGACCTCAGGCTTCAGCAGTGCACACATGCAGGTGCAAAAAGAGCTGCTGGCCTCTAAACTGCCATGCCCCAGGGTACTGGGGACTTCTAGGTAGTTTCAATCCCCTGCCCTATTATATACTAGGGGCTTATGGGGTAGGTCATGCCAATTACAGGGGTACCCCACCATACCATAGTGTACCCTAGTGTATGTTAGGTGTTTTAACTGTATTCTAATGTGTTCCTTTCAGCTTGGCACTGGCCCTGGGCCTGGTTAGGCAGAGCCCAGGGTCAGTCAGAGTCAGTTACCACCAGTACCAGTCAGCAAAAAGTTGGGGGGTGCCCAGGGCACAGGATAACTTTGCAACAATAAGGGAGTGAGATGTAGAACTGTAAAGATAATATGTGAGTGTCTACACTCATCATTACAAGGCAATGTGAGTTTGCAATACCAAAGAGTGCTGTGATATGCCAGCCCATTGGGACTCTAGTGATCTCACATCTTCATGCCATAGATAATCAGGGACGCCCGAAACCTTCAAAGGTGCATTGGCTTGTAGGTATACAATCTATGAATGGCTTTATCACCTGTACCAAGCAGGATTGGGGATGTTCATTTGGCTGTATGAAGACTTGTGCTGTGTTAATTCATTCTGAGTATCTATCTCCCAAATGTTTGGACCTTAGTGATTTCAGGCACTTTATATGCTACATGTGATATATAGGTAAACTACTTCTGTACAGCTTTTAATAAACTCTTCAGGTAGTGGCCATATGAGGTAAGTTGGAGTCCAAAGTCTCATCAGTGTGCAGTGAGCATTTGCATGTGACATGATGTCTGCCACAACACTAATTGATGGTACATTGGTGTTCCACTCTAACTTCATGACATTATGATGTGTTATGAGGGATAGGTAGATCTGTTGGACTCTGGGCCTTGTGTGAGCATTATGTAAATCTCCAAACTGTATCCATCCTACTTTGTTACATTATTTTACAATGGTATAATACAAGTGCCAAAGTAAGCATGGTGATCAACTATCCTAGTATGGACATAAGGATGGAGTGTATCCAACTTCATCAATGTATTTGGCCCCGTCTGGGGTTATGAAATGAGTGAACCCAATACTTTGCAGGTTATGTAGCATGCATATGCACATTCTAAATTCTAAGCCTGTAGAGTGAACCATTAAGCTGGTGTGATATATGGACTTCTTCAATGTTTTCTGTTGATTTGTGATGGTCAGGTGTGGAAACGCAGTTACAATAAACCCATGTTACATGTCATTTCAGATATATCCAGGGCAAGCAAAGGAGAAGGAGCCGACTTTGGTGGGGACACAGCTGGTCACAGTGGTTCCGGACGTGAGACGTCAGATAGGGAGGGACCCAGTGACCAGGAGGGTGTGGGAGTGCCACTGAGGGCAGCAGCTCAGGCTTGTCATCATGAGAGTCATTCACCGGTGGATACTCCCGAGTGGGGGTGGACCCTATAGGATCAGTACCACTTTCATCCTTGTCCGCCACCCCCAGTTCCATTGCCACCCTGTCTGTGGTCCCCCAACAAGTTGGCCAGCCCCTAAGAGGGTAGCAGTCTCCTTCGCTCCAGGAACCCCAGCCTCTGCCCCTGATGGCCCTTCTGCCCTGAGTAAGGAGGCTATTGACCTCCTGAGGACCATCTCTGTAGGTCAGACTGCAGTCCTGAATACCATTCAGGGGCAAGGCCACCAGCCGACACAGATGGTATCCTATCTGAAAGGCATTCACACTGCAATGTCTGGCCTACAGACATCTTTTCAGGCTCTGGCCTCCTCCCTCACTGCAGCCTTCCACCCATCCCAACGTTCCACCCCACCTCCTGCCCCGTCCCTTTCCAAATTTCCTATTCCCATTCCTGTCCCAAGCATACGCACATCTAAGCAAGCACACACTTCAACAGACGCAAGCACCACACACAGACAAAAACTTCACACAAACTACAGGCATGCAAGCACTCACCAGGCACCCCCCACCACCCTCACCACCCCCAACATGCTCCCAGGCACAACAGACCCAGACCCCTCCAACCCCATAACCATACCTACAGGCACCACAGCAACAGACACAGACCCCTTCACACCCACAACTATACCCCCAGGTACCACAGCAACAGACCCAGGCCTGTCTATACCCACAACCATGCCCCCAGGCACCACAGCAACAGACCCAGACCCCTCCACACCAAGAACCATACCCCCAGGCACCATAGCAACAGACCTAGTCCTCTCCACACCCACTACCATACCCACAGGCACCACAGCAACAGACCCAGACCCCTCCATACCCACAACCATACCCTCAGGCACCACAGCAACAGACCCAGACTTCTGCACACATACAACCATACCCCCATTCACCAAAGCAACAGACCCAGACCCCTCCACAACACCCAGAACATCCACAGCACACACAGGCCAAACATGCAAACACTCACTGTCACCCACACAACACACAGTTCAAACAGGAGACACAGCTCACACTTCCACTCCCTCTACCTCCCAACCCAAACTCCATCCAGAACATCCAACCTGTTTTTCCCGTGCAGATGTCTTGTTTACCTTTGCCCTGAGCCCTGTAACACCCGTGCCCACCCCTCCCAAAGTCCAAAAAAACCCTACCAAAGGTCAACCCATCCTCTCCAAATCCCACTCCACCCCTCAGAAACTGCATTCCCACTCCACTGAACCCAGGCCAAACTCCCCCCCAAAACTCCAAAAAACCCATCCCTCCCTAAACCACAGCCCCCCCCCCGCCAAGTACCATCTTTGAGGTACCTGCTATGCCCAATGGATGCCCCTTTGTGAGGAGGTTCCCTGGCAGTGTCGGAAAGGGCAAGTGTGCTGGCACAGCATTGTGCTGTAGCATCTTATTATATCATGGACTAGCCATTGGCCTTTGTTGGACAATATGGTTTGCAAAATCTGGTCATTAAACCTTGTCATAGTTTTGAATACATTGGTTCTGCCATTTTTTTCTAATGATTTTCTGTTATTGTATAGTTAGTGATGTGTGACTACAGTTGTGTTTCTTTCCTCCTTGATTGCTCTTCCAATTAATGTGGTTAGTATGATGTGACCTTGCATCCAGTGCAGGAGTTATACAGGACAAGGGGAAATGTTGGATGGATGTCCATGTGCGATATAAAAGCCTTTTGGGCAGACATTGCATTGAGTGACATGTTATGTGGTAAGTATTTCAGCTTGGCCTGTCCACTGTCTACATCATTTAGGTTGCACTTCTCCCTAAGAAGTAGGTTGGATATGTGTTTGAAGTGTTAAAGTTAGGTATTTGTTTATCCACACATGGAGGGTGTTAAATTGTCATACATTTGTGGAGGTTTTTCTGGAAATGTGTCCATTCTCCAGTGTGTACCTTACACCTACTTTATCTAGATATATGACAAATGCTGTTAGTGCTGTGTTTGCTTTCATGACTTACACTTACACATTCCCTACACATGCATGCCATGGCTATTGGTTGTCCCTGATATACTTTAATTCACAGGTCCTGTGCACATTGAGTTTTACAGGCATATACAAAATGTACTGTGCCCAGGGCCCCAGCCTTTCAGGGTTCCCCATGATAGAGGCATACCTATTCTGCAGAGAGTGTTTCCATTGTGCCCTTAGACTACCGCTCACACTGATTCTTTGTAATCATTTACAGACATTGCCTTTTCATGTGGGTGATGTGTGAGAGTCCAATACCAAGTTCTAGCAGAGAAGGTGTGTTTCAGTTTAGTGACACATCCATACAGATGTAAATTTGATATCACAACAGGATCTTGGATGTGTGCAATTTGAGAGTTTTAGGGAGATTGGTAGGTGTGATATTGGTGAGGAGGTGCTGTAGCGTGACACAATTTAATTCACACATCACTATCACTGTTTATGAGTCCAATGTGCATGTGCTGGAACTGTGATTTGGGGACGGAAGGCATCATGCAGATGTATTTGGGTAATACATTTAAATGAATTCCACACAGTGCCCTTGTAAACATGTTTGACCATGCCACACCAAAACCCTTGCCTAGTCCATGGCGGAACATCGTTTTGCTGAGGAGTGTATGGAAACAGTAGTAGTATGACTTACCGTTGGTTGCGTCAACAACGGTGTAGGTTTTGGATGTGATCAAGCAGGCACAGCAGCGGCAAGACGTGTATGATCGGCTCCATGGAGGAACAGGAAGTATAGAGGTGAGTAAAGGTGAGATTTACCCTTATATATCTCCCTTTCCGCCTGCTCAGATGTGGTGGTTGGACAACCATCGTCACGCCGGCTGTAAAGCAACTCGTAATTGGGCCGGTGGTTTCACTGGCGGGCTTAGCCTCCGACAGGCTCATTGGCCTATTCCGCGGCTGCCATGGTCGGATTTGGCTGGCGGTATTGACGGGAGCGCTGCGGTCCTTCGTCTGTGTATCTGCATGTCTCCTAATACAGCGGTCAGACCACCGAGGTTGCGGAGGTCGGACTGCCAATGCGAGGATGGCAGTCTCAGAACCTCTGAGCTCGTAATCAAGCCCAAATATTTTTTTTATCATGGCTTGTTAAAAGTTGATTATTATTTTATATGGAGAATAGTTTTCATTTTAATGTGTTTTAGCAGTTCATAGTAAATACTACTTGTTTATTAGGTAGCAAGGTGTGTATCAAGGGTATATTAGTGTTTTGATATTCACCATGTATGTTGCATATTTGAGTGAATGGTTTAGGGTACATTTTGAATGTTCCACCCATCATCCATGTTTGACATTGACTTAGTCTTAATAAATTATCTGCTATAGCAAATATAATAATGCGTTTATCATTAATACGTTTTTCATGTCAGAGGAAGGCTTAATTATTGTGTGTGATGATTAACCCCTTCGCTGCTAGGCCTTTTCCCCTCCTGTGCTAAGCCTTTTTTTGGCTATTTGGGGTAGTTCGCGCTTAGGCCCCTGTAACTTTTTGACCACATAACGTATCCACGCCAAATTTGCGTCATTTTTTTCCAACATCATGGGGATTCTAAAGGTACCCAGGGTTTGTGGATTCCCCTGGAGGGGACCCAGAAATTAGCCAAAATACAGCTAAAGTTTGGTTTTTTGGGGAAAAATGCGAAAAAGGGCTACAGATGAAAGCGTCTGGTTTTTTCCCTGCAAATGGCATCAAAAAAGGGGTTGTGGTGCTGAAATCACCATCTTCCCAGCTTTCAGGGACAATCAGACTTTTGTCAGAAAACCAAAATTTTTTACACAGTTTTGGAATTTTTCTGGGACATAGTCTATTTTTGCTATTTTTTGTGCTTTCAACCTCCTTCCAGTTAATGGTAGAAATGGGTATGAAAGCAATAATGGATCCTAAAAAGCTATACATTTCTGAAAAGTAGACAAAATTCTGAATTCAGCAAGGGGTCATTTGTGTAGATCCTTCAAGTTTTCTTTATAGAAACAAACAGTTAAATATAGGAAAAATTGAAAATTAGTTGAAAAAATCAGCCATTTGTGTCAACATTTTCACCTGTAACTTCTTCTAATTATGACAGCTATTTGAAAGCAATATACCGTTACATCCGCTGGACCTTTCTGGTTGTGGCGATATATAGGACTTGTAGGTTCACCAAGAACCCGACGAACCCAGAGCCAATAACTGAGCAGCGTCTTGCAATGGTTTTTTATTATGTACCGGGTATATAGCAATTATTCTGGGAAAATTTATACATGGAAATATCGGTATGAAAGACACCTATGTATTTCTGAAATGGGAACAAAATATAGAGTTTAGAAATAGTAGATATTTGCACATTTCCGAAATTGGGAGTACCCATACTAGCATGAGAATTATAGGACATTTTTCAAAATGACTTCTTTTTTACACATTGTCTTTCATTTGGAAGGCAGAAATGCATCAAAAGTCAATAGATAATAACAGTTGCTCTACAATTTTGTGTTACCCTAAGTCTCCCGATAAAAACGGTACCTCACTTGTGTGGGTAGGCCTAGTGCCTGCGACAGGAAACGGCCCAAAACGCAACGTGGACACACCACATTTTCACAGTGAAAAATGACCCTTTTTTTGCAAAGTGCCTAGCTGTAGTTTTTTAACCCTAGCTCTGCCGGCACCTAGGGAAACCTAGCAAACCTATACATTTTTGAAAAACTAGACACCCAGGGGAATCCAGGATGGGGTGACTTGACTGGCTCTCACCTGGTTCTGTTACCCAGAATCCCTTGCAAACCTAAAATATTGTCCAAAAAAACAAATTTTCCTCACTTTTCTGTGGTGGAAAGTTCTGGAATCTGCATGGATCCACAAAATTCCACCCACCCCGCGTTCCCCAAAGTCTTTTGAGAAAAACGGTACCTCACTTGTGTGGGTAGGCCTACTGCCCGCAACAGGAAACGGTCCAAAACGCAACGTGGACACACCACATTTTCACAGTGAAAAATTACCCCTTTTTTGAAAAGTGCCTAGCTGTAGTTTTTGAACCCTAGCTCTGCCGGCACCTAGGGAAACCTAGCAAACTTATACATTTTTGAAAACTAGACACCCAGGGGAATACAGGATGGGGTGACTTGACTGGCTCTCACCAGGGTCTGTTACCCAGAATCCCTTGCAAACCTAAGAAATTGTCAAAAAAAACAAATTTTCCTCATTTTTCTGTGGTGAAAAGTTCTGGATTCTGCGTGGATCCACAAACTTCCACCCACCCCGCGTTCCCCAAAGTCTTCCGAGAAAAATGGTACCTCACTTGTGTGGGTAGGACTAGTGCCCGCAACAGGAAACAGCGAAAAACGCAATGTGGACACACCACATTTTCACAGTGAAAAATTACCCTTTTTTTGCAAAGTGCCTAGCTGTAGTTTTTGAACCCTAGCTCTGCCGGCACCTAGGGAAACCTAGCAAACCTATACATTTTGAAATCTAGACATCCAGGGGAATCCAGAATGGGGTGACTTGACTGGCTCTCACTAGGTTCTGTTACCCAGAATCCCTTGCAAACCTAAACAATTGTAAAACAAAACACATATTCCTCACTTTTCTGTGGTGGAAAGTTCTGGAATCTGCGTGGATCCACAAAATTCCACCCACCCCGCATTCCCCAAAGTCTTCCGAGAAAAATGGTACCTCACTTGTGTGGGTAGGCCTAGTGCCCGCAACAGGAAACAGCGCAAAACACAACGTGGACACACCACATTTTCACAGTGAAAAATGACCCTTTTTTTGAAAAGTGCTTAGCTGTAGTTTTTGAACCCTAGCTCTGCCGGCACCTAGGGAAACCTAGCAAACCTATACATTTTTGAAATCTAGACACCCAGGGGAATCCAGGATGGGGTGACTTGATTGGCTCTCACCAGGTTCTGTTACCCAGAATCCCTTGCAAACCTAAACAATTGTAAAAAAAACCACATTTTCCTCACTTTTCTGTGGTGGAAAGTTCTGGAATCTGCGTGGATCCACAAAATTCCACCCACCCCGCATTCCCCAAAGTCTTCCTAGAAAAATGGTACCTCACTTGTGTGGGTAGGCCTAGTGCCCGCGACAGGAAACGACACAAAACGCAACGTGGACACACCCCAATTTCACTGTGAAAAATGACCCTTTTTTGGCAAAGTGCCTAGCTGTAGTTTCTGAACCCTAGCTCTGCCGGCACCTAGGGAAACCTACCAAACCCACACATTTCTGAAAAGTAGACACATGGGAGATTCCAGGGAGGTATGGCTTGCGTGGATCCCCCAATGTTTTCTTACCCAGAATCCCCCAGAAACCTGAAATTTTGCTGAAAAAATCACTTTTTTCACACATTTTTGTGTGGGAAAGTTGTGGCATCACCGGGCTGACACAAATTTCCTACCACCCAGCATTGCCCCAGGTCTCCCGATAAAAATGGAGCCTCACTCGGGTGGGAGGCCCAAGTACCCGCGACAGGCAAGGGCCCAAAACGTATTGAGGCGACATCAAAAATGCCTATCACAAAACGACCTGGTTTTGCAAGGGGGGTCCCATGACTTTTTGGCCCGGGGCTCGGCGGCCACCTAGGGAAACCTAGAAAACTCACACATTTCTGAAAAGTAGACACCCGGGGGATTCCAGGGAGGTATGGCTTGCGTGGATCCACCAACGTTTTCTTACCCAAAATCCCCCAGAAACCTTAAATTTTGCTGAAAAAGTCACTTTTTTCACACATTTTTGGCCCCATCTGCCTCTCAGGGGGGGCAGAAAGGCTGTAATGGTGGCGGCGGGGTGGGGGCATTGGCATGCCCATTTTGGGCAGCCCCCACCCTAAAAAGAATTGCACAAAAAAAATCCCTGGTGTTTAGTGGGCTTTCTGCCCCACCGGGGGGGGCAGATTGGGGGCTACAGCCCCCATCTTCCCCCCAGGGCAGGGCAGAAAGGCTGTAATGGTGATGGGGTGGGGGCATTGGGTGCCCGTTTTGGGCAGCCCCCACCCTAAAAAAAATTGCACAAAAAAAATCCCTGGCGTTTAGTGGGCTTTCTGCCCCACCGGGGGGGCAGATTGGGGGCTACAGCCCCCATCTGCCCCCCAGGGCGGGGCAGAAAGGCTGTAATGGTGACGGGGGTGGGGGCATTGGCGTGCCAGTTTTGGGCAGCCCCCACCATAAAAAAAATTACACCCAAAAAAAATCCCTGGTGTTTAGTGGGCTTTCTGCCCCCCCCGGGGGGCAGATTGGGGGCTACTGCCCCCATCTGCCTCCCAGGGGGGGCAGAAAGGCTGTAATGGTGGCAGCGGGGTGGGGGCATTGGCGTGCCCGTTTCGGGCAGCCCCCACCCAAAAAAAACCACGCCCAAAAAAAATTCCTGGTGTTTAGTGGGCTTTCTGCCCCACCGGGGGGGCAGAAAGGCTGTAATGGTGACAGGGGTGGGGGCATTAGCGTGCCCGTTTTGGGCAGCCCCCACCCTAAAAAAAAATTACACATAAACTAAATCCCTGGCGTTTAGTGGGCTTTCTGCCCCCCCGGGGTGGCAGATTGGGGGCTACTGCCCCCATCTGCCTCCCAGGGGGGGCAGAAAGGCTGTAATGGTGGTGGGGGCATTAGCGTGCCCATTTCGGGCTGCCCCCACCCTAAAAAAAAATGTGTCCAAAAAAATCCCTGGTGTTTAGTGGGCTTTCTGCCCCCCCGGGGGGGCAGATTGGGGGCTACTGCCCCCATCTGCCTCCCAGGGGGGGCAGAAAGGCTGTAATGGTGGTGGGGGGTGTTGCATTAGCGTGCCCATTTCGGGCAGCCCCCACCCTAAAAAAAAATGCGTCCAAAAAAATCCCTGGTGTTTAGTGGGCTTTCTGCCACCCGGGGGCGCAGATTGGGGGCTACTGCCCCCATCTGCCTCCCAGGGGGGGGCAGAAAGGCTGTAATGGTGGCTGGGGGGTGGGGGCATTGGTATGCCCGTTTCAGGCAGCCCTCACCCTGAAAAAAATGCACCTAATAAAAATCCCTGGTGTCTTGTGGGCTTTCTGCCCCCCTGGGGGGGGCAGATTGGGGGCTACTGCTCCCATCTGCTCCCCAGGGGGGGCAGAAAGACTGAACAATGGCAATAGTTTTGGGGGGAGCAAAAGCCCTTGCCCAAGGGGCCGCTCCCCCCTCCCTGGTGCCTTAGTGGGTGGATCCCCTTTCCAATGATACCTCTCCCGTCTTTCTACGTGCTCATGGTTCCGTCATGAGCACAGGGGCACCGATGCTCATGATGGAACCATTCCGTCATGAGCATCGAAGGGGTTAAGTGTTCAGGAACTTGGATGTCTTGATATCCTCTAGGGAGGGCTTCAGTATCACTGGTGGGTTTTTTAGTTTGTGCTATTAAGTGTTTTAAAGTGCATATAGCTGCTAGGTGTCCTGTGATGTGTTCAGGTACTTTAGAGAGTATATCGTTTAGAATTTTAGTAATGGGTTCTTGGAAACTAGTGCTTGCCTCTTTTAAATCTTGATGTACATGTCTAACTTCAGTGACATTTGGGGGGTGGTTGTGTTCTTTCATGCTAATAACAACCATGATTTTTCATAATAACTCTCCATTAACTAGCATTAGAGTTGCATTTTGTGCATTTCCAATTAACATTGTCGGTGCTTGTAAGTACAGGATGGCATTATTTTTGTAAACAATATTTTATTTTGCGATATTTTTGTGAATCAATATTGTTTTTAACAATATTATTTCACTGATCCATTGTTACATGTGATGAAACAAAAGAATATATTTATTAGTAAGCTTTTATAAGCTGCGCCATTCCGGTTCCCTTCTTCTCCCCTTTTACTGAGTTAATGACTATAACATAAGCATTGTAATCTAGCATATTCTACATCATTTTTTTTTTTAAGCAAGTGAATATAATTTTTGATACAGCACCACTTTCTTTGGGTCGACTCTTCCTGAGTATTAATCAGGTTGTTTGACTTGTTTGCTATCTGTGTTAATTCTAGAGCAGTATTTCCCAAACTGTGTGTCACGAATGACCCACTGGTGAGTGGCGAGCCAATTTTTGGTGGGCCAGGAAAGTCCAAGCAATAAATAAAGATGCCTTTAAATTCTATGTTTATCTTGTCAGATTTGTTGGTGCTTCAAAGACAGAGGCCAAAAATCTGGCTATGTGTTCTGACAAATTGCAGCTTATTCTTTTAACATGTGACTGGTGTTCTCTGACTGGAAAGTGAAAGGAGGTTTTTAAAGTAAGTTATGTGACAATCTCACTTTTTCTTTTTCAATCTGCACACCTTCATATCTCTTTTTAAACAGCACCTTTTTTTTAAAATGATCTCTGGCAAAGAGCCCCCTTGTGGGTGCCCGTTAGGCATTGCAGCGCCGGCCTAACAAGGAGCTGTCGAATGATGAAGCATGCCACCCAATTGGGTGGGTGAGGGCTCTTGCTCTTGATTTTCTAATATCCTTTTGACCTGTTCTTTACTGAGAGATGACATAATATGTACTTGCCCTTGTAATATTTAGGAACTGCAAACCACTTTTCTGATCTACATTAGGGAGCATGTATGTTGGCCCTTGATCGCTCCTGGTCCCCCCTCTTATTAGATATGTACTCTAGAAGGTGTCAAAGTTCTCTCTCCCATGTTCTGTTTGAGAAAGGCAAAGTTTTTTTTTTTTTATCTGTTTATTGCTTTTATTGATATTACATCTCCATATTAAAAAAAGAAACTAGTCCATAAATACAGTTTTTAGTACAGATTATCAACTTTCTCATTGGTTATTTCACTTTTCTTATAGATCTTAAGCATTTCATACTTCAACGAGTTTCTGGATTGACATGTTGCCACAGTTCATATTGTGCATTGTAATGTTATCAACTTGACAATTTATCAAACTAAACATAGCACTCATTAACATAATTATACAAAATATTGGGATCATGTCCTCAATATGCAAGCCTTTCTTTATGGGGCTAAGTCAGACCGTGGTGTTGGGTCTGGATGTTCAAACTTCTCCAGCAGTTCCCTCCAGGTCTCTGCAATAGAGTATTTCCTGCATCCCCTTCTCTCCTCTAGTGTCTGTGCCACAAGTTCCCCCTGCGCCCATTGGACCACATCTCTCCTCCATAGCGTGGTGGATGGGGCCTGTTCAGCCTTCCAACCCATAGCTATGTGCCTTTTGGCCAGAGTGATTGTTGCTAGCGTCAGAAACCTGGAGCCCCCCACCCTTCTGTTGCCAATTGAGTGAGTACCAGTAGACATACTTCGGGTGTGCAGAGTACCTTCTGCCCCAGTGCTTTGCCCACTTGTTCCAAAATCTCTCTCCAAAACACAGCTATCGCCTCACAGTCTCATACCATGTGCATAAAGTCAGCATCTGAAAGTCTGTATCTAGGGCAGATATGTACAGTGTTGTAGGACATTCGTGTCAGCCTTCTGGGTGTGAAATAGGTTGCATGAAGGTAATTGAATTATACATATTTGAGGCTTGCATTACGGGAGTCCTTCTATGTGCTTCCTAGGGCTTTCTCCCTCTGTTTGTCTGTGAGTGGTTTCTGGATGCAGGTTTCCCATTTAACTCGGAGAGTGTGCAACGGTGGGGTAAACATGTGGAGTAGCATTTTCTTGAACCAGGATATTAATCTGCTCCCTCCCCCATCGTAAACAATAGTTGCAGGGCTTTGTGTATGTTGGGCTCATCCTGTCCATGCCCCCACATCTCTCGCACACTCCCCACATACTATAACCAGTATCCTCTCATATAAGAGGTCATGTGTGCTAGGGAGGCAAAGGTCTTCCGTCATTTCCTCAGCTGTGAGAAATTTTCCCTCATTATAACAGTAAGATTGAACAGTCAACAGTGCTACAGTGAAAATACCTTTTCGTAACTTTTACTGTAAGGACATATTTAACATTGAACATTTACATGTCCTAATTTTAAATACCAAATACCCTGCCTTATGGGCAGTAAGGCCAATTTAATGGTGACTTATTCATCATCATCATCATCATCATAAAACTTTATTCGATCTTTTTACAAAAGGTCATAAAAGTACATTACAATACAAAAAGCCACAATATAAAATCACATAAAAATGAACTTCAGATCAAGTCAGGCCAGCCTTATCAGGTTCGTAGGTACTGGTCCCCAAGTACTACATGGTCAAAGTCGTGCAAAATACATTGCATTATTAATAAAAGAGTTAAGAACCACTGAGGGAAAAAAGGGCCCCAAACTTCGTCCCTAGGTCACACGGTTCCTCTTCCGTATGCACGCCCACAGAAAGGATGCCACAGCAAAACAAACCATTGGGTTAGGTAATGATTTTAAGTAATACAAAGCTACCCGACATTGCCGAAAATGGTTCCTCTGCAAAATGGGGATGATAAATTTCTTTCTTCCTGGGCGTACACGCTACAAAAGAGTACCAGATGTAGATCGTTTTGTGGTGACCTAGAATCGCAGGGGCACATGTGCAAATCCGAGTGTTTGAATCTTCTAGCCGGATACCCCAACATCAAAGGAATCAGATTCAAACGGAATCTCATCAGAATGAACTGATGGGCTGAGAACGAGACCTCTGCTAGATAAGAGAACTCGTTCTCTACCAGTGGCGGGGTCAGTTGATACATCCGTACCATCTGTGCTCGGTAATTCCTCTCTCTGTGATCATGTTGGGCCCTCAACTTAAAAACCTCAATCAATCTGTGCCTAGGAAATTTCTTGCACGAGTCAGGGTCATTAAAAAGGTTTATCAGACCTAAGGCACTAAGTTCCCACTCAACATAATTTAGCCATCTACTCTTTGTGTGGTTCTCCAACTTTTGCAAATCGCTAATAATTCTTTTATTAAGGGGGACAGAGTCCCTACGCCAAATTGAGAGCCACAACAAAAGCGGGGCCATACGAATTGAGTCAGTGATATATGGAAGACCCAGTTCCAAGTGGGTAACGTAATTTGAATATGATTGCGGGAGGGAGGTCAGGGACTTAAATTTTTTATTTTCGATTGACTGGAGGGTATCCACGGGGACCATCCCCCAGACCCCTGCCCCATACGTCACGGCTGATATTGTCTTTGCGTGATAAATCTTTTTTATGGGGTCAAGAGGTCGGGAGCCTAGTCTCGCGTAGAATGCTTTGAGTGCTGCCAAACTCCTATCCATAAGCAGACCCCTACCATCCACCAGGTGTGTCCAAGAAAGATTATTATCAAAAAGAACTCCCAAGTAGGGGAACATGTTTACCACCTCGATTTTTAAGGGACCCATGCAGAAATAAGGGGTTTTTTCCTTTTTCCCTGCCCCTGCAATTAAAATGAAGGACTTAGCCTGATTAACTTTCAGGTCTAAGGTGTTCATGAAGGCCGCGTACGCTGTGATGAGGCGTTGAAGGCACAAACCCGTTCTGGAAAGCAGTACGGCATCGTCAGTGTACGCCAGCATAGGAATGCGTTGGGAGTCAATAATGGGGACATCCAGATTTTCCCCCATCAGCGCTTTCTCCACACCGTTTGTGTAAATTGAAAATAAAAACGGTGCGAGTACGCAACCTTGCCTTACCCCTCTTGAGATGTTAAAGGGGAGGGTTCGCTCCCCATTCCTCCCAAACCGAACTTTTGCAGAGGCGTTAGAATATAATTGGCGAATAAAATCAATTAAAGGCTGTTCTATTTTCATTTCCGCCATGATATTCCAGAGCTTAGGGTGGGACACGCAGTCAAAGGCTGCTGATAAATCCATAAAGGCAAGATATAACTTCCCACCCTTGGCTCTGGCATAATTGTCCGAAATAAGGGAGAGGTTCAAGCACTGATCAACGGTGCCCTTACCTTGTTGGAAGCCGTATTGTGCAGATGCAGAGAAGGTTCCTATCTCGGGCCCATAATTCCAATCTAGACAGTAATAGTCGACCCATTAATTTAGCTGTTGTATCTATCAGGGATATTGGTCTATAATTTTTCGGGTTCCCCTTATCTCCCTTTTTATAAATGGGGACTATAACACTCGTCCTCCCTGAAGGTGGGGGACCTATTTGTGCGATCTTATTAAAAATGTTTGTCAGGAGGGGAACCCAGAGCTCCTGGTCCTCCTGAAAAAGATCTATAGGAACCCCATCAGGGCCCGGGGCTTTTCCCACAGTGCATGCTTCTAGACCACACTTTACCTCTAAGAGGGAGAACGCTAATTTCTCCTGCTCTCTGAGGTCTGGTGGGTTAGGGGGACAAGGCAAAGAGTCGGAAAGGGAGAAGATGTTTGAATAATGTGCCACCCAATCCTCTTCACCTACATGAGACTCTAAAGAGGGGTCAGACTGCGTCTTAAAGTGAGGAGCATTGATTAGGTCCCAAAACTCTTTGCTGTTGCCACGTTGTGAGGTCTCCTTTAGTCTGACCCACATCTCCTCCCTTAGGGAATTTTCCCTAGACTTTCTTACCATTTTAAACTCCCTCCGGAGCGATGCAATTAATTGGGTGTCTCTGGGTTGCGTCTTAAGGGCTAATAGCAGAGCCTTTCTTACTTTTGAACATGAGGTGTCAAACCAGCCCTTTGGGTTTTCAGATTTGTACTGTGTTAACACATTGCTTATATTTCCTAGAATTTTAGTATACCCAGACAGCGTTTCCCGCGGGGAGATGGTCAGATCCAGACAGATTTCAATGCTGTCAAGAGAATTGCTCACCAATTCGGGAAGGAGTTTGGAACTCTCAATCTGAGCCCATTTCAGCTGGTTACCATTCTTTCTGGCTAAGCATAGTGGATCGACAACCTGGTCAGTTTGGCCCATACCATGAATGGAGCGAAACTCACAAGAAAAAATGGCATGATCACTGAAGGTGGTGAATTGGGCGTCAACAGTGGAGCAGGTTTCACTATGGGGATTTGAGACCAGAATAAAATCAATGGTGGATTCATGATCGGACTTACGAAAGGTTTTTAAAAGGGTGTCTGTGGAAAGAGATTTGGCATTCACGATTGCCAAATTCCTAGTTGACAGTGTTTGGTTAAGACCATTGCCATAAGGGCAGTGGGAAAAATGGAAGATTGGATTGCCCATAAGATCCACCACCCCACATACTTTCTCCAAGTTGTATTTGCAGGGGTGAAAGTTGAAGTCTCCCACCCATATAACTTGAGCAAGTTCCCTTAACCTCGATAGTATGTCTTCTAGTTCCCTATTTACAACGTCTACAGCCACGGGCAAATTAGGGCAGAAATTATTATAATAAAAATTAATCACAAGCCATATGCCGTGATCAGTGAGCTCCAGGATGAGGATGTGAAAGAGGTGGGACTTATCTATAAACTTCTTTATTTTCAAAGGCGACGTATTTGGAATCATGGTTAGAAGACCGCCCTTTGCCCTCCCTGATGGTGACGGTACAGCCCTAGTTTGGAATGAATGGAATCCATTAATGAATAGTGCATTTGTTGCCCAGGTTTTCTGGAAAGAGATTATATCAGAATTTTGCCAAATTTTTGCCCATTGGGCATCTCCCAACTTACTAGTTATGCCCGCTACATTCCAAGAGACTAAACGGAAAGCACTCTGTACCTTTAGGTTCTGAGTAGGAGAGGTAGAGGGCTCAATGCTAAGTATTGGAGCGACTTGTAAGGGAAGAGACCCCTCAGATGCTTTTGGGGGCAGTCAGTCACAAAGATCCATGCCTGAAAGTGGAGCAAATCTATTCGAGGTAGGTATGTCCAAGTTTACCAGGGGGATAGTGACCCTCCCTGAGTTCCCAAGTTGGTTCCAGCGCTGTAAGAGGGGGGGGGAGAGTAAAAGTAACTTAAAGAATGAGCTACAATCTGGGAGTGCCTGGGTGGTGCAATGTATAGCTGGGACAAAAGCGATCTCGGAGTTAGTGTGTTGTTAAAATTCAATACAACACAATCTCCTTTCAGATTTTTTAAGGAAGGGCCCACCCAACTAACCCTTCTAGCCACAATTATATGGGTGGCCAGACGTGAACCCCCCCTCGACCCAACCGATGTATGGGTGGACAACCAGTGAAGGGATTTATCAATGAGCTGAATTGTGGATTCGAACTGACCTTCCCTCAAGAGGGGGACATTTCCTAGAACCAATGTAAGGGGTGCCGCAGAAGGCAGTAAATGAAGCGGTTCTAGCCTGGTAGGGGGATGGATCTCCCTAGATTCGCCCTGATTTAAAATAGCACCATTTGCCCCCCCATGGTTAGTTGGAAGTTGAGCCGGGGCAGGCCTATCCGAGATATTGTTAGGGGTGGTGTGGGGGGAGGTTGGGAATGACCTCGGCTTAGGGGGATTACCAGATCTATGGCCAGTACTGGGTGTACCCTGGGAGGGCAGGGATGAAACAAAGGGGGGCACCAGAGTACTTGAATTTCTGTGTCCCAAGTATCATGATTCTTTTCTCTGTGTGTCCTTTGGGCTTCTTCCAGTCCCGCGATGGGGTGCAGTGAGTGGGCAGGACCCTGAGGGCTCAAAGACTCTAGTTTGGTCAGTCTCTCCTCAATTTCACATTACTTCGTCTGCAGTGGGCTTAACAGAACTGTAAACAGAGTCTCCATTCGTTTCCAATATTCTTCTCCATCCAGTTGGAAGAGCGAGGAAACTTGAACAGGAGCCTTTGATGGAAGGGTGTCCTCCCGAATGGATTCGGTAGGCCCCTTGCATTTTGTGGATTTGACTGAGCGAGACCCTTTCACGGGTTTAGGTTTAGGTTTTCGAGCCCCCGAACCCCTCCTTCGTTTTGGAGGGAGTTCGTTCACAGCCTCCTCGTTCTGCAATTTAGTAACACTGTCCGGAACCTCTATAATAGGGCCATTTGAGTTAACAAGAGGAGAAGAGACAGGAGCAACCGGGCCAGCCGGGCTTGACAGGTTATGAAGTGAGGAAGGAGTCATTGCCGTAACAGTCGGTGAGTGTAAAACAGAAGGAGAATTATTGATGCCTAAAGAAGAGCGCCTCAGGGACGTGAGCGGGTCAAGTGACAGACGCCGCTCAGTTAACTGGATCTCATGGGTTAGCATGGATTCGGCACGCGTAATAAAAGCGTCCAGTGTCCCCACCACTCCAGTACGCTCATGGCGGCCCCTGCGCTTGCTCATGTTAGACTATAGGGGCAGTTAGTGATTTAAATTTAGAAAGTGTTACTTGAGGTTATGGGAAAGTAAATAGCACAGTACCTGAAGAAAAGAACACCAAACAGATCGAGAGATTATGGGGGGATTAGAGGGGGAGCCCAGCCCAGCCTCTTCCAGGCTCCGACGGGCGTGGACGGGCCCGCCCTTGGCCCGGGCTTCACCCGGCGCGCGCCCCGTGCGCCACCTCGGTGCTTTTCAAGCGCCTCCAGGCACTTAGGGGGCTGGGAAATGAAGTCCTCCTCGCTCCCCCAGCAGGTCTCCGCTCACTCTCTTCTTCTCCCGGGTAAAACGCTGTAAATGCAGGCATACCGCGCCGAGGGCCACCTCGGTGACTTATTCATATTTAAAAGGAAGGTTTAGGCCCATCAAAAGAAGGTACTTTGACAGGTCGAATTTTCAGTTTAAAACTGCACAGCAAGGCTACAAATAGTAGGCCTGCAGTAATGTTTACACTGCCACTGTAGTGGATGGCACAATTGGTGCTGCAGTGCACTTGTGACATTTAACTTACAGGCTCTGGGTACACGTTTGTACCATATACTAGAGACTTTTAGGTAAGTTAAGGATGCCAACTAGAGGTATGCCAATTTAATCATTTGAAAAGGTGAGCATAGGCACTTTTAGCACTGGTTAGCAGGAGTAAAGTGCAGCGAGTTCTACAGCCAGTAAGAACAGAAAATATGGAGGTGCACCTCACCGAAGATGGTCATTTCAAACCCTAGTCCTCCACAGCAGATTACGGGGAGAACTACCGAAGCCTATGGAAGTTCTCATCACTAAGATAGAAAAACCTAAAAATACCATGAGGATTGGAGCGGACAATCCCAGGGTGGTGATCAACTGTAGAGTTCATACCCTGCAGGGAGATGGGCCAGTTCAACAGTTTAGGATTCTCACCCCACCTTAGCATCAACCATCTGATGGTCTGTGGTCTGTGTCAACCCGAAAATGCAATTGCAATTCAAATGAGTGGAAGTAGAATTTCTCTATCTCTTCCCAAACTGATGGTAAAGTAATAAGTTAACCCAGTGTTAGTTTATGGAAGAGATAGGCCTTACCACAGTGAAAAACCACAGTGAAAAACCAGTTTAGGAGATTTTCACTGTCACAGTATGTAAACCTTAAACACACATGCCCTACGTTCTAAATACCATGCACCCTGTCTCCTGAGAGAGAGAAACTTTCCGGTCCACACATTGCTGATATGATAACTCAACTGAATGGTGCAAAGTTCTTCTTTCGACTCAACATAAATAAAGGATATCACCAATTGGAGCTTGAAGAAAAAATCCAGGTACATTACAACCGTTTCTAGGAATATTGGTGTGTTTCGCTATAAGAGATGGAGTTTTGGTGTTTCCTCTGCTGCATAACTTTTCCAAAACGGCATTCGCCGTATCATACAGCCTGTAGTAAATGCATTTAACTATTGTGATGACACATTTAGTTTTCAGAGCCACACTGAAAGAACACGACAAGGCTCTTGTGCACGTATGTCATTTGTTGACCAATGCAGGGTTAACTCTGATTGCCAACAAATGTGAATTCCACAAGAAAAGCTTGAAATTCTTTGATCAGGTCTTTTCTAATGGGCATATGCAGTGCTTAATTTGTGCCGGTGCTTTCCGGTGCTTAGCACAGGCACTTATTTCTCAGGGCCGGGTCTACACGCTAGTTGAATCCACATGCAATATGAATAATAATTTTATTGGCTGCGCGCTGCTCAGAGTAGGTGCCACTGTTCCAGTCTCCCAATCCCCATGAAGAGCTGATATCGCACATTAATGCGTGCGCATAAAACATTTCAAATTGGATGCAGCGGTGCGGCCGCCCACCTAAATATGAGCCACACACATCACATTACCGCCAGAAACTGAAGCTGCGTGTGTCCCTGTCTCGGCGTAGGTCACCGTCACACCCCATTTCCATTTTGCAGTCATTCATTGGTAGCGCGCTAGCATAGTGCACTACCAATAAACTATTGCAAAATATATTAGTATCCTGGCCCCGTCCCTCCTTGTCGAATCATCAAGTTTGTGCCACGAATCGGACCAATGAGAAGTGTTTTCACCCGCGGCCCGCCCAGCATACTGCGCAGTGCGCAGCTGCCGCCTTAATCATTATTCGACGACAGAGGCAACCAGCGTGTCGTGCAGCAGGCCTCCTCCCTCGCAGATTAATTAAAACTAAAAAGGCCGTCCCGCAGTGCCAGTAAGTAATGCCTTTCACCAGCGTTATATTTGTCTGCAATGTAAGCTTTGAAATGTATGATCATGCTAAATAACGTTTTATAGTGTGGGGCCCGTGGCTGCAGCTCTTTCTCCACTGCTGCTGGCTTTTCACTTTTGCTGCGATATCTTTTTTCAAAGTTAAAAGCCAGCAGCAGTGGCGGAAGAACAGCAGCTGTGGGCCCCACACGATAAAATGTTATTTTGATAAATAAGCAATTTGAATGCTTTGTAGACAGATAGGCGTGGGCAGGCAGTCCGTCTGGTACCTCTGTGTGATGCCAGCGGCTTCTGCAGAGAGGAAGAGGAGCAGCAGGGGGCAGCAGGCCTGGGGGCAAGAGGAGAATCAGAGTTAACTGTGAGCCCGGTACTGCCCGGTACTGCCTCTCACCTTAAAGCAGCTATGCGCTGTATCTGCCTGTGCTGTCTCTGTCCTGCCTGTGCTGTCCTGATTAAGTGGTGCCCGAG
Source organism: Calotriton arnoldi (assembly GCA_963921515.1). NCBI lineage: Eukaryota > Metazoa > Chordata > Amphibia > Caudata > Salamandridae > Calotriton > Calotriton arnoldi. The sequence continues at coordinate 284,616 of CAWUFW010004606.1, read as the reverse complement.
CCATGCTTGCTCTTTCTGTGCTGTACCTATCTAGCCTGCACTCGGCCTTCTGTGTAGGCGCTGTGCCAGCTCTGTCCGTGGTGTCATATCCTTCTGCCTGCACTGTACTTGTCCTACCAACGTTGTGCCTGCTCTGTCTGGACTGTGCCTCTGGGGGCAGCGCTGCGCCTGCCCTGAATGCTCTGGGCATATGCCCTGTCTGCTCTGTTCCTCTCCTAGCTGCACGTTGCCTCCGTGTGCCCTGCCTGCCCCCTCTATCTGCCCTATGCCTGCTCACACTGTCTGCCCCACTTACACTACAACTGTCCGGCATGCTCTCTGCAGGCATTTGTGCTGTGCCTGCTTTGACCGTGCTTTACCAGTCGTGCCTGTCCTGGCCCACTCTGCTTGTAATATGCCTGCCATGTCTGTGCTGTGTCTCTCCTGCCTGATCCCTGCTCTGGATGCTCCCCCCATAGCTCTTTCAAAGTCCCTACAGGAAAGAAGTATTTTATTCGTAAAAAAAGAAATAATAATAAAAATGCAGTAGGGCTGGACTTCTAACCAAGCACTTTAAAGGTGACCCCTGGACTTCTAACCAAGCACTCTAAACGGGACCCCTGGACTTCTAACCAAGCACTCTAAAAGGGACCCCTGGACTTCTAACCAAGTATTCTAAAAGGGACCCCTGGACTTCTAACCAAGCACTCTACAACTACCGAGATGAGCAGGGCCTCTCAATAACCCTTAGGCTCTTAACCAAGCACCTTGTCGCTGATCTAGAGGAGCCGCTCTGCTCACTAAGCCTCAGGCTGCCAAGCACGCACTCTACGATGCAATGGAGGAGACACTCCCATTTTAACCAATAACTCTACCCCTGAGTTGCAGGAGCAGCACCCGAGAGAACAGCTTACCTTTTCCATGCTGGTGCTTGAGGTTGGGCGAGTGCTCTTGACTCTGCTCTGAAGCACGGTTCTCGTCGCTATAGGTCCTGTCTTCTTGGTGTGCGTCGGTGTTTGGCGCGAGCCCTGGGTACTGGTGGCAAAAAATTGCCTTGAGTGGCACGTTCAGGTAATCTTGTTTTTCTCTAATCAGCTGTGTGCCAGTGTTCAGTGTTATATTTGCCTCCACTGCTGCTGGCTTTTAACTTTTGCGGCGAAAGAAATCTTTTTTTAAAGTTAAAAGCTGGTAGCAGTGGCGTAAGAACTGCAGCTGTGAGCCCCACACACTATAAAACGTTATTTAGCATACTAAGCCATTTGAATGCTTTGTAGACAGATATAACACTGAACACTGGCACACAGCTGATGGCAGAAAAGCAAGATCACCTGAACGTTCAGGTAGACTTGGTTTTCTTGTTTTTCTGCCATCAGCTGTGTGCCAGTGTTCAGTGTTATATTTGTCTGCAAAGCATAGAAATGGCTCATTATGTTAAATAACTTTTTATAGAGTGGGCCAACGGATGCAGTTATTCCTCCACTGCTGCTGGCTTTTAAGTAAAAAAAAAAGATTTATTTTGCCTTGAGTGCCACATTCAAGTAGTCCTGTTTTCTGTCATCAGCACACATTCTTGCAATGTTATAAAGTAAAACTAGAAGCCCTACTTTGTGTTATGCTAGTTCTTCAAAGCCTTGTACTGGCTAAAGGTAGCACACATTATGGGTCCAATTGGCCGCTATTCAGGACAGCTCACCAACCTAGCCGTACCATAATGCTGCTACATAGACTACACAGGCAGTCGTCTCTGGAGTTTCACCTTCCTGCAGAGCAGGCTCGCATCCACCGGTGTGCTTAACTGAGTGTGGGGGAGTGGTTTTGGAAGTGGTGAGCTTCCAACTGGGAGTGTTTGTGCAACTGCTTCCTCTGCCTTTCTTTAATTGTTAGCCTAGACCACTTTGGATTCAGGGAAATAGGTGGGTGGAGCCAGTGGAGGAAGTGGGTGGAGCCAGTTGAGGAAGTGGGTGTGGTCTCCTACAAAAATTTGAGCACCTGGACTTAATATTTTACAAATCAAGCACTGGGCATATGTCTTCTGCAAATCCCCCACAAGACATTTCTATGTTACAATCCTTTCTTGGACTGACAAGTTACTGTTCGAGATACATATGACACTTTGTTATGGTCAGTGCGCCGTTACGAGAACTGACGAAAAAAACACATCTTTTCATTGATCACAAAAGTGTGATAAGAGCTTCGATCACATCAAGCAAGCCATTGAGAGTGCCACTGAAATGGCCTACTTTGATCCCAAACTACATACAGAGGTTGTAGTTGATGCTAGCCCTGTTGGGTTGGGAGCAATTCTTGCATAAAATAGCGGACAGACAAATGCCCAAAGACATATCATAGCAGACGCCAGTAAGAGCCTGTCACAAACAGAATGTGCTTACTCGCAACCTGAGAAAGAAAGTTTGACAGTGGTTTAGGCTTTTGAATATTTCTATGTTTTCTTGTGCGGAAAACTTCTCACTGTAGTGGCTGATCATCAAGCACTGTTGATGATATTTGGCAATCCAAAAGCAAAAATGCCTCCTTGAACTGAACGTTGGGGTTTGAGGTTACAAGAATACAACTATACGATTATTAATCATCCAGGGAATGATCAGAATGCGGCTGATTATTTTTCAAGAGTGCCATTACAATGCCCTGGTACCCCATTTAAGACAGCGGAGGCCTACATCAATTTTATTGTGAAATCGAGTACGCCAGTAGCCATGTCTTTAGAACAAATTGTCACTGCTACAAGCCAAGATTGCAACATGTTAAGATTAAAGGACATTATTGCTCATCTATCATGGAAAAGCACTCCAAATCTTTTACTAATGACAATGAGTATTTGAAGTTCAAAGATGGGTGATGAACTTTCATTGACCAAAGAAGACTTCATTCTGTGAGGTACAGAGATTGTTATTCTTGAGAGTCTACAACAACAAGTAATCGATGTTGCCCATGAGGGACATCTAGGAGTAGTTGTCACCAAGAGAGTTCTCCGTGACTGAGTCTGGTTTCCATATCGCGATGAAAGAGTTAAAAAGGAATGAAAGACTTGTCCCATATACAACTGTCTTTCATCTCAAGTCATTCAGCACCCTTTGAACATGTCAGACTTGCCACATCATGCCTGGGAGAGAATTACTATTGATTTCTTTGGCCCTCCTGAGAATGGACATCATCTTCTAGTCATTGTTGATGAATACTCCCTTTTTCCATTGGTGGAAGACCTTTCATCCATTTCACATTTAAAAGGTAATTAATAAAACTAGATGGCATCTTTGTGACATGGGGTGTTCCTGCAGTATAAAAGTCTCACACTGGCCCTCCTTTCAATAGTCGAGAATTTAAAGACTTTCTAAATCACCTCAATATAAAGCATCAAAAAAACACTGCTCTTTTGTCCCAGGCCAATAGCTATGTAGAACGGTTTATGAATACTCTAAAGAAAGCTGTTCAACATGCTAGATTGGAGAAGCTCGACCTCAAAGATGTTTTAAACACTACTCTTCGAGATTACCATTCAACCTCTCACTCTGCATCAGGGAAAAACCCTGCTACTCTCATGTTTGGAAGAGCCATGATGACCAAGCTACCCCAATTGACCAACCTCAGATCTAAGATTGAGAAAGACGTTCACACTAGGGACTTTGGTTGCAAACAAAAGATGAAAATATACGATGACCGACGACATCATGCAAAGGATATCACTTTTACAAGAGGAGATCGAGTGCTGGTTAGACAATACAGAAGAAGGAAATCTGATGCTCCTTTGGAGGTTGAACCCTATTTCCAACACCAAAGGACACATGATGACTGCCCAGCATCCTGGGAAGTCTCTTACAAGAGATTCCTCTCATTTTCAGCATGTGGCCCACCACTCACAAAACATTGATGTCAATGTAGAAACTGGGTCTAGACAGACTGTTGATGACTCAGTGTCTGCTAATAATTCTGCCTCACCTGTGCAGATCACTGACACTTCGACTGCCAGGTACCGGTTTCCAGTGACCAGATCAGGACGTGTGATTCATGCACCACAACGCTTAACTGAAGAATTGTAATTGCTTGTGTATCTATGTATGTATTCATGTATTTATTTGTATATTTATTTATGTATTTAGTTATCTATTTTTTAAAGTTGTGACTTTTTATTTAACAAAGCGGGAGATGTAGGGTCTTGTAAAAAAGAACCCTGGAGCTCTTTTGGTTCCCACTGTATACCAGGCCTGTGACGTAAGCATTGGAGGGATGAGTCGAAGGCAGGCTTAGAATGTTGATTTCTGACCTACACGCAGTGGAATAAAGACGTGTAAAACTACTTGCCGCGTGTGGCATACTTTCTGGCGAGTGTGTAGGCTGGCAGGACACTACATAAGTAAAATTCTTTTCTTGTATTTAGCCTTGCCTCTTTCCCCACTCTTCTACCTTTTCACACTCACACCCTTCTCTGTTCTGCTCTGCTTGTAGTCTGCATGTTGTCTTTGATTCCTTCATATTTGCACTGTTTCTAACACCAACTGCTTTTATCTTAACAACCTTCACAATATTTGTCTGGGTATGACTTTGAAAGACTCTAAAACTCTTCTTGTCTATTAATTTGCTACTCTAAAACCAGTCTTTAATTTTACTGTTGATCTTCTCTTTAAACTTTATCCTACTATCTGTCTTTGTTGGCTACTTTTCTTTTTCTATCTCCAAGTCTGCTTCTTGTGCATTATCTCTAAATGTGTTTACACACTGACCACTCCTCATTTCACTGCCCATGTCAAGTCAAGTCAAATAAACTTTATTTGTTAAATAAATACCATACAAAGTCAATAGCAATTAAAAAGATTCATAAAAAGAATACATATTTATAAATACATCCATCCATAAAAATATAAAAAGACCATATAAAAACATACAGCAAAGGTGTATAGCAGCAAATAAGAAGATCTCCTATTCATTAAATAGCTTTTCCCTAAGTCTAAGGGCACCAGAGAGGAAGCATGCAACCCCAAAACAAACCAAGGAAGAATACAACATTTGTAAATACAGCAGAGCTGGTTTCACTTGTGCAAAATGGTTATTTTTAAATAAAGGGAGAATAAATCTATACCGTAAAATACAAGAAAAATCACAAAAGAATAAAAATGCGTAATGTCTTGTGTGGAGAAATTATCACATAAACAAGGTTTCAGATCTCCTGGCTTATGAAACCCCTTTGGGACAGCTAGGAGCCAGTGTGTTATGTTAAATCTAAACCTTGTAAAAAAAAAGCGATGATATGCATTACTTACAGATGACAAATAAAATTCCCCCCGAGGACAAGTTATCAGCATAGTGTGTCATTTCACAGTGGGTTTGGAGAGCTCCCTTGTCTCTCTTTCACCTTGCCACCTAGACAAAAACATATTTTTTATGGCCTGCATCTCCCTAGGCCGTAGGGGTCTTGGGTTGGTAAACATCTCTACACAGTTCACACTCTCCAACATATCTTTAATGTACCTAAGCCATGGTATTTGTAGCACGCCCGTGAGAGATCTACAATCTTCAATAACCAATTGGTTAAGCTTAAGGCCAGGACTCGACCACATTTTAAACCATCACATAATAGGAGCCAAGGCAATTTAATCAACAATACATCCTAACCCAACCTCCTCATGAATCATAAACGAAGGTGTACTTGCACGAACTGAAAGTGATCTATGCAGAAATGTGTTTTCCACCACCTGTAGCTCCCTGATGTCTTTATAACCCAAGCATCACAACCATAGCTTGCCATTGGGATGCATTTTTCATGATAAACCTTTACTAGGGCATGCACTGATTTGGCCCCAAGTCTCTTGGCAAAATCCATTGTTGCACCTATTGCTCTCAAGAGTATATTTTTTTAAGGGATAATTGCGGGGTCCAGGAACCTCTGTCATCAAAAAGTAGCCCCAAATATGGAAAGGTAGATAATCTGGTAAATTCGACCCCATTACTGTAGAACTTTTTCCCGGTGGCCTTCTGGCAGCCAATGGTCATAGTGTGCAACTTAGTGTAATTAGTAGAAAGGTCTAAGGATTTCATGATATCAAGAAAAGCATCCAGAAGATGCAAGAGACCTACAGCAGTCCGAACTATCAGGACCACATCATCTGCATATGATAGGGTGGGAATGGGATTTGAGCCTGTCCTGGGAATATATCCCTGCAACCAGCCGCCAAAACGTTCCCCAGGTTATTAATATATAGGGTAAATAACAGGGGTGCCAAAATGCATCCCTGTCTTAACCCCCCTCCTTTGAACTCCCCAGGGTGCAGATATACTATCGTTCTTGTCATACCTCACCACGGCAGAGAGATTAGAGTGAAAAGTATGTAAAAAATCCACCAGCTCAGCCTCTATGCTTATTTTCAGCTCTATATTCCTTCCCATCCTCTACATCACACTTCCCAGATTTGGCTGGCTTTCAACCCTTGTTTACTCCTTCCCGAAAGAAATCTTTTCCCATCTTGCACCTATGCTGCGGCATTAACTCTTTCTTTATGCTCTTCCTCCATTTTTGCACATCTTTCAGGCTTCTTAGAAATCCTGTCTCCATACGACATTCATTAATAGTTTCTAGTAACTTTTTTCAGGCGTAGCTTTAGCACCCTTTTGTGCATCGTTATAATGTTTATTGTTATGTACTATAAGTTTTTGTTAATGTTCTCTGTATAGTGCCAAGGAAAGGACGCTATAAATAGATAGGGCAGGGCTCTGTTGTATACTGGGCCACCTTGTAGGTGGAGGCCAGGTTCAACCCTTACAACCCAAGATCCAGACAACTGGATTGGACTGGGTAGGTCCAACCAACCAGACTCAAGTCAGGGCATTCCTTGGCTTGACTAGATACTATAGGAGGTTTGGTACTATTGTGGCACCCCTCACAGAACTGACCTCTAAGAAAATGCCAAAGAAAGTAAACTGGACAGTGAGCTGTCAAAAGGCTTTTGACACTCTGAAGGAAGCAATGTGCTCATCAGCCATTCTAAAGGCTCCAGATAAGCAGTTCACAGTGCAGAGAGATGCCTCTGAACATGGGATAGGAGTGATCCGAATTAAGAACGTCGTCATTGAATCTCCATAAAGGCTCTCTAAGTGGGGGGGGTGTTGAATCTGTAATGGAGAGAGTGATACAGGAGCGGTCAGATATTACTCTTGGTTCAATGATTGTTTGGTCTATTCTGTTAGTCGAATAACCTGAGATTAAGAAATAATCGATACAGGAATCCGAATTGTTAGGAAAGGAGTAGAAGGTGTAGTTTTTTTCTGTTGGGTTTTGTAATCTCCATGCGTCTATCAAGTTATATTTGATGCAGAGTTTCTTTAAGGCCTTTTGAGCTTTATTCAGTCTAAATGGGCTAGCGGACTTCCTGTCGGGGGTGGGGTCAAGGGGGGGATTGAAATCCCCAGCAATTATTAGGGTCTCTGCTTCTGGTATGGATTTGATTTTTGTCGCTAGGTCCTCCCAGAACTCTGGGTCATCACCAGTGGGGGCAAAGATGTTTGCTATGTATAATGTCGAGTTTTGCTATCACCCATCTACCTTGTGTGTTAGCCGAGAATGAGGATAATTCTGTTCTAGCCTTCCTTGTTATCAGTGTTTTTACTCCGTTTTTCTTGTCTATGGCAGCTGAGTAGGCAACATCTGTAAATTGACTATTACATAGGGATTCCGTTAGCGTAGCGTCTATTTTTGTTTCTTGCAGCAGAATAATATCCGCATTCTGCTTACGGATATAGTCTAAGATTTTTCTCCTTTTAACTGGGTGGTTCAGGCCCTTAACGTTTAGTGATACTATTTTAATATTTTGTTGTTGTTGGTGTGTCATTTATTATTTGTGAGAGATCATGTCTTTAGTTTCAATTGGCAAAGTTTAGTCTCTTGTATACGTAGAGCCTGCTGTCGCATCAAGTTACCCATAACAGTTACCAGTCCCTTTACTATTGAGCAGTATTCTCTTATGGTTTGTGTCAGTGCTTGTAGTAATAATTGCTTGTAAGGTGGATCCCCCGAATTATGAGTGCTGTTAGAACGGTTGTAGTGAGCGAGTGTTCCAGTGGTGAAAATCAAAACATAGAGAAGAGGAAAAAGAAGAAGAAATAAGAACCAGATGTACCAATAAAAATAACACAACCCCCTTTCCCATTCCCAAACCCTGATAGCAACAGACATGGCGAAAACAAGGATCAGGTTAACTAGCGTCCTCTATAGGGACGCTAGTTAACCTGATATTTCGTATCAAATACCACTCTATCCTTTATCATTTAGTCTAAGAACATTTGGAACTTTTATCACATTAAGAGCATTTAAAGTAATTAAGGCAGTTGAGATAATCAGATCATTGAGAGCATTGAGAATGATGGCCATCTTCGATGCCAGATATAACTACCAAAATTATCTGTTATGCTATTTGTGCAATGCATGGTAGATAATACAAGGAATTAGCACGCTCCTAAGGCAAATAACAACAATGTAACGCTATTGGCAATTATTATTATAACACTTAATTGTCTACTACTGTATCCATTTTCACTTCAGTCAGGATGACTTGGACTACCATACTTTCGATGAGAATCAGCACTTCGGTTTAACCGCCGGGTCGCTTGGTGTAGAGGTGTCCATCTTGTTTTCTTCAGCTTTATCCAGGAATCTTCTAAGAGTTTCTCCTTCTGTAAAGAGGTGAGGAGCACCTTGAGCATTTACGCGATATCTGGATGGGCCCGCGAAAGAGAATTGGTATCCCAGCACTTTCAACCTGGGTTGAAGAGCAAGAAAGCTTTTCCTAGTATCACCTGTGGCTTTTGAATAGTCTTGTGCAATAAAAATGTTGTTGCTGTTCCATGTAATGTGGTTTTGTTTCCTGATTAAGAATAGGATGAGCTCTACATGTTGGTATCTTAGTGGTTTGCAGACTATGGGTCTTGGATGAGACTGGTTGGTCATTCTTTTAGTTGGGACTCTATGTGCTCTATCAAACTCCAGAGGTTTTTCGTAGTTCAGATTAGTAAATTGCAGTAACCATTTCTCTAGGAAGGCTACACAGGAGCTTCATCGTCCTCGCTGCCCTCTGGTATACCAAAAATTTGCAGGTTTCCTCTCCGATTTCTAGCTTCCAAATCAGATAATTGTTTGGCATACGCATTTGAGGATGACTCGATATTCAATATTGACTTCTGTGTGCAGGACATTTTATCCTCAAGTTGACCTGTAATGAGTAGTGCGCACCTCCGGAGCAAGTGAGTTTTCCTGCAACGTCAGCCTTTGTCAGATGACAACTTAATTCCAGCTAGTTCTATTGCAGGCTGGTCCGTGAGTGGTTAGACTTTATTGTCTTTGGTTTATGATAGCAGTGACTCCTTGCAGGCTTTTGGTTGTGACCCTCCGTATTCCCAAGCCATACTACTTCATTGTGCAGGCGTATTTCCTTAATCTCTCATTGGTCATTTATGTATTACGATATTCTGGTGAACTTGTTTATTATTTTACCCAATATGTGTGTGCTTCATATGACTTGAGCACATGCCATGTTAAAGTCAGGCAATCGATAGTCCAGCCGCTGTCACAATTCAGGCGCCATTTTGGGGTCAGGCAATCAACAGTCTAGCTGTTGTCACAATTCAGATGCCATTTTGGGGACAGGCATACTACGTGCGTCGCTGTAAACACTCAAAAAAAGTGATTCTTGCTTATTTTTTCTTTGTTGTGCTGGATTCCTCTTATGTTCTCTTCCTTACTGCCGTGTTCCTCCACCTGCCGTGAGTATCTGGTTGAGGTCCGCGGAAGGCTGCGGAATGGCCGACCGCCTGGTTCCAAGCACATGGCTTTCCAGCTTCAACACGGAGTTGGTTCAGCTGAGATCGTATTGTGGTGAGTGTCCTGAATAATTGTTCATCTCTTCCCGCCTTTGTTACCTTTGAATGGCATCCTATATCCGGCCCAAGATTTTTTCTGCTGTCTAAGTCTCTCGGGTTCTTCCTTATCTCGGATTGTTCCGTGGTGGAGCTTGGTTTCATGCGCCAAGGTGGAGTTTTACCCAGTTTAGTGCTGTAACTGTCTCAAACAGTTATAGCGATGACCAGGGTGGTCCCTGTAAGCTCTGTATCTGGATCTGGATGGCCTCCAGTTCCGCGGTTCAGTGGTTCAGTGTCGGGACCCAGAGCCTGCCGGCAACACCATCTGGAATCTCAAACCATTAGCTTCTCGTTCCTTGTCGTGGCAGCATCTCCTCTTGTTCGCATGAGAGGTCTTCTTGCTACGATGCTTCATGAAAGGCCTGTTTAAGCGTCCCCTTGAGGCAGAGCTACTCGCGTACACCGCCATCTTCCTTGAGCTCCAAACCACGACCCCATGACCAACCTGTTTTAATTAGCAGGAGGTTACTCCCCGGAGAGCAGCGTTGGAGTGCCATTGAGTGTGGTTTGTTCCCTGAAGACGTTGAGGCTATACTTGTTTGGCTCTCACTTCCTTGTTCAAACTGACCACAGGCCTCTTAGATAGCTGATGCAAATGAAAGGTGAAAACTCCAAACTGTTGAGATTGTCCATTTCCCTAGGAGATGGTGTAAGAAAATGGGGTTCTGTTTCAGCAACCCCCCACTTTTTGCCTTGCTTTGATGCAACTTTGACTGTAGAGTGCTGGGTCCCTGCTATCCAGGTTCCCAGTACCAGTGTTCTTTCCCTAAAAACATGTCCACAATTGGTACTTCTGCCCCCTGTAAGTCCCTAGTAAGTGGTACCCTAGGTACCTAGGGCCTGGAGGCTGAACACGGTCCCATGGGACCCCCTCACTAGGACCATGCCACTGCCCCTGCAGCTGGCATGCCCCTGTGAGGTGAAAAAATGACCAAGTCGACATAGCACACTGCCTGTGTGCCATGCCAACTAGTACTGCCTAAGATATAGTTAAGTCACCCCTCTAGCAGACCTTACCAGCCCTAAGGCAGGGTGCACTATATACCAGGTGTGGACATAAGCAGATATGCCCCTACAGTATTAGCGTCTATTCCATAATATTGTATGTGTCAGGGAAGCCATAGAGAGTACATGGGCTGGGAACTTGACAACTCGAGTTCCATAGCACCATGATGGCTTTACTGAACCCAGGAGTGTTTGGTACCAAGCAGCTCTTTGTAATAAATCCACACTGATGCTTGTGTGAGATTTATTAAAGCATGTACTTGGAGGGCACCTCAGAGGTGCCCCCTAAAAACCTACTGACCCTTATGTGGGCACTGACTGGCTTTAGCCAGCCGGCCTCACACAGACATGTTTCTAGACCCCTGAGTGGAGAGCCTGTACTCTCTGGGATCAGAAACAATGCACATCCTGGGCAGAGGTGTGAAACCTCCTCCCCAAGGATGGGCAACTACTCGAAGAGGGAAGCTTCAAAGGCCTGCTGCCTTTGTAATGCGGCCCCCTGCCTCTGCTGCTACACCCCCACTATGGGCGAGAAAACCGTCGGGAAAACTCAGGAGAATAGGAGGTGTGCCCACCTCAGCCAACTCCACCCCTTAGGTGGGGGAGGGGAGGTGAAGCACATCTTTCAGTCCCCACCATCTTGAAGATGGGGAGACCCCTCCAATCAGGGGTAGGTCTATGCCCCCTCCCACATGAGGGTGGCATAATAGAGGGTATAGTCACCCCAGGTAAGGTTCCCATTGGCCCTACCTGCTATTCCCCTAAAATGCCCCTAAATCCTGTATTTAGGTGGCTTCCCCAGACCTAGAAAGCAGATCTGCAAAGACCTAAGAAGAAAGAAGACAACCTGCAGCAGATGCCAGAAGACTCCAACTGCCTTGGCCCCAGCGCTACCGGCCTGCCTCCTGCTTCAAAGACCCTGCAACCTGCCTTGCAACAGTGACCTCTGAAACCCCTGAGATGACTGTTGCCTTCACCAAAGACTCCAATCGCGCGTGGACAGCAGACCTGTCCAGAAGAAACTGACTCCCAAGACTCTGGATCCAAGTGGATCCGTGTCCCCAGTACACTCTGCACCCGACGCCCTCAGCCCGAGCCTGAGTGGCTCACCTGTGCAGTGAAGTCTCTCTGGCGATCCTGACCTCATGTCCAGCATTAGCTGACCTCTTCTGCCTTCACGACGGCACATGCAGTGTGAATCTCTAGGCTTTCCTCGACCACAACCGGCTCAGGTAAGAAGACTCCGATGTCAAAAGGCACCCCTGCACCCGAAGTCCCTGGGCCTTGGTGAGCTGAACCGACTGTGCTCCTATGATTCCCTACATCCCAACTTACCTCCACTGTCAGTTGTCTTCCTCCTGCATCCTCCAGTGCCACACCTGAAGCCTCTTTGCTTTCAGAAGAATCCCCATTGAAAAGCATTGGGCGCCTGATGTCGAATTTGCACCTTGCAGCCTGTTGCCCCTGTGCCACTGGGTGTGTATGTGTGGTGGTGCTTTGTGGCCCCCCTTGTGTTGTGCTAACCCCCAAAGCTTGGCCCCTGCAACCGATTTTCTTACCTGCATGCAGTGTGGCTCCTGGCACCCCTTGTTTCCATTGGAAAGCATTGGGTCGAACTCCGATTTTGAACTCTGCAACTTGCCACCCGTGTGCAACTGGTGGTGCAGTTTTGGTACTTACCTGACCCCAGGCCCTTTCTGACTTTTGGCTCTGAAGATTGGAATTGTAAGCTAAATACTTGCCTGTTTAAATGCACTGTTGCTTTCCCCATAGCATAACATTGGACTGTGTGAAAAGGTTTCGATTTGTCGATTTTTCAAAGTGAAAAGTATTTTTAATTCAAAACATACTTACCTGAATACGAAGACCTGGGTCTTAAAATAAAGTGCTAACAAAGTATGATTTTATAAAATTGGCCTGGCTCTCTTTCTTGAGTCGGGTGCCCATTATTGATCACTGTTGTGCAATAAATGTCTTAAACTCCTCTGTGTTAGGCCTAAGTCTGCTCACCTACACTACCACTAATAGAGCACTTTGGGTTTTGCATTGAGCCCTGTAAACTTTTGGGGAACCAAAGGACTCTGTGCATGGTATTACCACCTAGTGGCAATATCATATACAGAGCCAGCTTCCTACAGATGGACTTTACAGTGAAGCGCAAACCTGGGACTGACCATGCCAATGCAGATGGCCTTTCCAGGTTTTCCCACTTAGATGATGAAGACTTTCTTGGGAAAGTTTAGACTCATTCTCTTTCGTTTGGTGGGGGATTATGTAGAAAAGTGCCCCTTTTTGACATGGTCACCCCCACTTTTTGCCTGGTATGTGATGTGATTTGGAAGTGCACTGGGTTCCTGCTAACCAGGTCCCCAGTGCCAGATCTCTTTCCCAAAACTGTTCAATTGTACCCCCAACTGGCAATAACTTTAGCACTCCCTGTAAGTCCCCAGTAAGTGGTACATCTGGTACCTAGGGCAAGGAGGCTAAAGGGGTCCTTAAGAGCTGTAGCACGAATTGTGCCATCCTAAATGACCCCTCACGAAACAAATACAGACTGCCACTGCAGGTTGCGTGTCTTGGTGCAGACAAAAGTGAAAACACATCATGGCACACATCCCTGTGGGCCATGCCCACAGACACTGCATGCAATATAGATAAGTCACTCCTAAAGCAGACCTTACAGCCCTAAGGCACTGTGCACTATGCTACATGTGTTAACATACCTGCATGAGCAGATATGCCTCTGTGCTTGTCAGCTCTATTGCTGCCAGTGCAAGTGAACAGGGAAGCCAATTAAGTACATGTGCTGGACACTGGTGAAAATAAGTTTGAAAATAGGGATGTTTGGTATCAACATCTTGTATCAATACACCCACACTGCTGCCAGTGTTGAATTTATTAATATATGCACACAGAGGGCACCTTAGAGGTGCCCCTGAAAACCTACCAGCTACTGGTGTGCTGACTGATTGCCTGCCACCAGAGACATGTTTCTGACCCCCCAGGGTGCGTTCCTTTGCTCTCATGAGGTCAGAAGAAAAGCCTGCTCGAGCAGGGGGTGTTTACACCACCTCCCACAGGGTGACCTGCAGATTAACATTCCATGGCCGGGGAGCTACGAAGAGGCCACCGCCTTTGGTATGCAAATCTGGTTTCTCTCACAGGAGAGGAAGCCAATCCCTTTGCCCAGAGCCCTCTGGCACCTGGACTGGTGGGAAAATAGCTAGTCAGATAGGTGTGTCCACCCTCCAGCTAGTACCACCCCTAAGGTAGGCTACCTGAAGTGGAGGAGACTTTTCAAAGTTAGCCATCTTTATGATGGCAACCTTAGGAACTTTGGGACATGGGTATGCACACCTCCCACTGGAAGTGATCATATAGGAAGTGTAGTGACCCCCAGGGGTAGGTAGCCCATTTGCAACTACTCTACTTTCCCGTAACGCCCCTAAATTCAGTATTTAATGGAGCCCCTGGCACCAGAAGATCAGATCCTGCTGACCTATGAAGAAGGACACTGAAGAGCTGCGAAAGCAAAGACTGAAAAAGAGCAACTGAGTTGGCACGAGCCCTACTGGCCTGTCTGCTGTTCCTCCAACGATTTGCGCTAGAGTAGTCTCTTCCTGCAAGCTGTTGTGTCTCCAAAGTCTGGGAGGACTGCCTGCCTTCAATAAAGTCTCAAGGACTCCTGTGAAGCAGTGGAGCTGCTTTCCTGCATTATGCAGACACCCCAAGAAGAACCGCAAGGACTCCAGAACTGCCAAAACCCAACCCCATCAAGCACCACTGCACCTGTAGCCTCCCCAGCCTGGGTCGAAGAGGACCAATGGTGTCAGTGTGGTCCCCAAGCTTTCAAGAGACAGAGTCCACTTTGGTTTCCATCGTGAACTCCCAGATGCTGCCTGCAGCCTCTGTTTGCAGGCCCCCTCAACCGCGAGTGCTTCCGGACGAAGAAACCTGACACCTCAACGACCCTCTGCACCCGACCGTCCCAGCCCGAGGAGAAGAGGACAACTAGTATCCCCACATCCTCTAGCATCGCAAGACTTGAACCACCTGGTTGGTTCAACCCGACTAGCCTCCTAGTCCAAACCTGCAGTCTCTTTTTGTGAAGACCAATCCCTATTGACTAACATTGGGCACCCGGCTGCACTAGTGTCACTGGAGGGGATCTGCTGGTGCCACCTTGGACCTTTCCTCATACTCACCTGACGTCTAGGAGATTGGCCTCGTAAGTTGTTCTACTTTACCTGAATGTTTATTGTTTATCCTCCCATAAGATAACCTGGCCGCTTCTGAAAAATTTCTGTGTCGACTCTTTAAATGCAAAAGTATTTCTCTTGCAAAACGTTTTTCCCTATTATTGATTTTGGTGCCTAAATATATATAAAGATACATGTTATTTTTATGAATTGATGTGGATCTCCTTATTGAGTTGTGTGCGTTATTTATGACTATTGTGTGTATTTGCAGATGCCTAACACTCCTCTCTGATAAGCCTAAGGCTGCTCGACCACAATACCCCCTAGAAGAGTACCTTGGGATGGCTAGAGCAAGCCCCTGTCCAATTATAAGGGAACACCTGGACTCTTTGCACAGTATAGCTCTATTTGGTATACTAAATAAAGGGCCAGCTTCCTACGCAACGCACTTTGCACTCTGCCTGGCGCACCTCCAGACCTTTGCACGGGGTTCCCTGCTGGTTTCACTTGAAAAGCCCACCTCAGGCCACACCTCAGTTGCCAGGGAAAGAACTCAGTGGTGGCGACGGGCCCGAAATCTTCGTGCCCGAGTTTTGGTGCGCTGGCATCGTCAATGGTTTTTCCCTCTCATGGCAGCCATCTTAATTGCCGGCTGTGATGAGCGGTACCTCCAGGTTCAGGGCCCTTATACTCGGGTCTAGTGCCCAAGCGACCAAGAGCCTCTGCAGTTATAGCCTGCCCACTGGTCTCCAGGCACCCAGTTTTCCTGCAGTCCGAATTGGAATCCGAGGCAGCCCCCGCCTCAAGGGTAGTGGTTGTGGGGGACATTCACATTGCAGCGCATTTTGTCTTGTAGCATCTGCTGATCGTAGTGAGGCCTCCCTCCCCCCATGTTCCGCCAGAGAAACCGAGCTGCTCACCTGCGTATGAGCCATCCGTTGGGTTGGAATGTGTTGTTGGGCTCGCCACGATCCCCACTCCAGTGTCCAGAGCCAGAGATCCCTTTAATGTCTCTCCATACGTGGGGCCCCCCTCTTAATTAATGCCACCATTTTAATGCCTCCAGCAGGGTCTGCAGCTCAATTTGGCTCCTGCAGTTTTCACTGGCAGCGCTCCGTGTCCTGAATGGACACAGCTCCAGGCCTGCAGCTTCGCCAGCCGCTGCAATTCTCTGCCGGGCAATGGGCCACTCGGCTCCTGGGTCACGCCGCCTCCCGAGAGCACCACTCCGCACCAGGCCGCTCCACAGTGGGACCCTCACAGGAGTCTATTACTCTCTTTTTGAGCAATGCAGAGACTTCCCCTGGGGCCCAGTAGTGGCTCCAGGGCTTCTATGTACTCATGCCTTCGTCCGTGTGGGTACGATACCTCAAGCATGACAGGATGTGGCAGGATTATGCTCTCCTGGTCGGGAGCTGCAATAGGGCATGTCTAGTTGACTATCTTGCTTGGCCACGCCCTCCTTGACCCCATAAAGTTATTCCCAACTAATTTACCCAATAGAATACAAAAGGATTATTGCTTTTGGCAAGCAAATTTTTTCTTGTGATAGGTATAGTGTTCTGGGCATCACACTAGGTTACAAACTTGTCCAAGTGGCCAGCACAGATGGATTTCATGGAAGGGTGTCTGGCAGCAAGGGTGATTAACCATCACCTCAGCTAACCAAATGCAGTCTATTGCTGCTGCTCTATCTCTACGCATGTATCTATGCATGGAAGTGTAAATAGTGGTGGTTTGAATCAAGTACCCTGCCCTGTTACTGAGGCAAGAGATCTTTACGAAATGGTAGCCTAATAGGAGGAGACATTCTCATGTTAAGGAGTTTGAGGTACCACCCTCTGCTGGCCCATTTTGGGGAAATTAGCATGACTTGGGCCCGGTTTTTGTTCATCTTTAGAACTTGGAGCAGGAGAGGTTACGGCAGGAGACCGTACAAGAGTCCCTTTTTCCATTCTTGCCAGAATGATTCTCCTATTGAATGTTCTCATGGAAACTCCAATGCAATTTTGTTTTGTCTGTGTACACATATCATAATCTACATATATTACCTTCTTTATACATACATACCTTCCATGTACTTATGCTATACCTTCCATGTACTTACGTATCTTTATATTTATTACTTTGCTTCTAATTCAGCATATCCAATGCTCTACCCTATATCTCTCACAATATATCCTCTACCTCCACTCTGACTCATCTCAAACCTCATTCCACTACTCTCTCCAATGCACTACCCTATTTCTTACCCTATACCCCTCTCAATATATCCTCTACCTCCACTCCCTCACTCATCCCAAACCCCATCCCACTACTATGAACCCCAATTTAACCCTTTCTAGACTCTTCCCTCCTCTACCCCTCCTTACATCATCTCATACCTCTTTTACTATTTGGATCGCCCAATCAAGCCTTTCTAAACCCTACCCTCTGACTTTTCCCCCCTCCACCTCCCCTTTACTCATCCCATACCCCCTCCTACCGCTATGAACTAAAAAAAAAAAAATCTAAACCCTTCCTTCTTCTATCCCTCTATTATTCCTTTTACAATCCAATGACAGACTAACATGTCCACCACTCAAATCAAATTAATTTCATATTTTCCTACACTAATTCACCACTAATCCTTTTTTGGGTCCAGAGTGGCTTGCTACTTGCCGAAAGGTGCTACAACACCTCATCAGGGCAGCAAGCGCTATATAACTGCAAACCCTTCCCTCTTCCATTCCTCCACTATCCTTTTCAATCCAAATAACAGACTAACATGTCCACCACTCAAATTAATTTCATACTTTCCTAGACTAATTCACTGCTAATCCTTTTCTGGCTCCTGAGTAGCGTGCTACTCGCCGAAAAGAGCTTCAACACCTTAGCAGGAGTAGCAAGTGCTATATAAATGCAAACCTTTTCCTCGTTTATCCCTCCACTATCCTTCTCAATCCAGAGAACAGACTAAAATATCCACCTCTCAAATTAATTTCATATTTCACTATACTAATTCACCACTAATCCTTTTTGGGTTCCAGAGTAGCATGCTACTCGCCGAAAAAACCCTTTGATGCCCCATCAGGGGTAGTAAGCACTATATAAATGCAATTACAATACAATACAATACAATAAACAAAATTAAATGAAATTACATTCAACTAAATAATAAAAAATAAACTAAAGTAAAACAAAATAAAATAAAATAAAACAGTTGGTGGGGAAATGAGAAGGAAGGGCACCCTATAACCAGTCACTCCTCTTTGCTGATAATCAGATAGGCCTTTTCTCAATCTATGATGGTCATGGGACAGGCACATGGAGAATATTTTATTTTATGTTATTTTTTAGTTTAGTAAAGAGAAACTGTTCTGAAGTTGCATCATCAAAATAAAATCAACTTTGATTTTTTTAGTTGTTAATGTTGTGGAATTCGCAGTTGAAGAGCACTCAATAGTTTGTCTGATGAGATTACATGTCATACTGCAGAAACATGAAATTTTACACTAAAGATGTGAATGGACCGAATTATCTCAAAATTCCCGATAGTTCTCATGCACAATATGATCATTTCGAATATGCCATTAATGGTTGAGGAGGAAAACAAGATCTGGTCATTGTCTTTTGAAATTGATTGCAGTGGGCCAGATTTAAGAAAATTATATTTCCATAGACTCATGCCTACTTTTGGAGTTGTTTCCTGTCATTATAGAAATAAATAAGAATGAACTAATTACTTACCGGTACTAATCATTACACCCAGGATAGTCTTCCTCATTTTATTCCTTACAGTGTGAGGTTGCCCCACCTCCCCCAGAATGCTTGCAAAGCTTCCTTCTCTTTCTATTAAATTCAAGGGCATTGTGCGCATAAGATCCCTCCCTCCTCCCCTGCCTCTTGTTCCATTCAAAGCTGTCAATGCGACTAAGGGAAGAGTAGCTATAAGAGGAAGACTATCCTGAGGATAATAAAGACTACTGATAAGTAATTGGTTCCTTACCCCACGTCTGAACGTCTGAGCTCCTTGTTATAGACCTTGCAATGTGAAGATATATCAAAGCAAGAATTGACAGACACAGCTGCATCCTGCTAGAAAGGACATTTTATTACAGAAATTATCGCATAGCTGTTTTTAAAACTTAGAAAAAGTAATTATGCATGGCAGTTGAAAACATGCCCAATTAATAATGAGACAAGAAAGTGTTAGAGGTTGCCCTTGTGTCAGCTCTGTAGATCTCCTGTGAGGAAACCCCAGCTGCTTCAGCCCAGGATGCTACCACTGTTCAGGTTGAACTTGTCGCCACGTTGCCTGGTAATTCCAACCCCAAACTTTCATAGGTTTGAGAAATCGCCTATAGTACACATCTACTGATTGTGCAAGAAGATGCTTTTTTTCCCTACAGGCAATACCATAGGAGACAAACAAGGTCTGAGAGAACATAAAGTCTTGAGTTCTCCCAAGATAAATCAACAATGCTCTACTGACATTTAAGGGAGATGGAACATTATCTGAAGACTGAAAAACCGGAAGAACAATCTCCTGAGTGGAATGAAACCTAGAATGCATTTATGGGTCAGAACTTGGGATCTTGTCAAAGAACAAGCTTATCCTGGAAGAATGTAAGATAAGGGTGACAAATGATTAAAGAAGACATCTCGCCAATCCGTTTTGCAGAAGTAATTGCAACACTAGCAATAACACTGTGACACTAACAATAGCCACTCTCAAGCTGGAGCTGAAGGCTGCTGTAGGAGAGAGTGCAGATGTAATTATAGATTCTCTGCCCTTTCCTGGGGCAGAAACACCATTGCTTTCTCTGCATCAAAGAAAGCCCCTATACACTTCTTGCTTGAGTCAGAAAGAAGCCCAGGGAGGAGAGATACTTGCACACCACCTTGGTCTGGTCCTGAGCCTTGGAAAATGAAGATTACACAATTAGCCAATCATCTGGATATGGATCCACATGAACACCTTGTAAGTGAAAATGTGTAACTACAGACTCTGGTACTTTCATGAAGACTCATGGTGAACTTGCCAGACCAAATGGAAGAAACTTGAACTGATAATGATCATCCTCAATCACAAATCGAAGGAACTTTTGACAGTCCTAATGAATCAGATTGTGAAAATAGGCATCCTGAAGGTCTAGTGTCATTAGGTAATCCCCTTCCACTATCACTGGAATGATCTCCTGAAGAGATATCATTTTGAACTTCAAGTTCCTGACTGATTTGTTCAGAATTTTCAAGTTCGACGCTGTTCAGAACTTTCCCCCTGGCTTTGGAGCTAAAAACATGGTGGAATAAAAGCCTTGCCATTTTCCCTCCTGAGGAACTGGTATTATGGCCCCTTTCTACAAAAGGGCTTGAATTCCCTCTAGTACTCAGTGTCTTTTTACTGTGTCTCTTGGGAGAGGAATCTTGACAAAATAAGTTTTTTTTTTAGGAGAAGCAAGAAATTCTGTTTTGTATCTCTGTCGGACAATCTCGAGAACCCATCTGTCCGAAATGAGATCTTCCCATACTCCCAAAAATGAGATCTCCCCAAAGCTGTGATCAGGAGTTTCCTGCAACCACATTACCCAACCTTGAGCCCACCCTAGAAAGGGCTGCTTGTTGGTGAAAACATTAGCCATGCATTTTGAATACATTTTCTCTTTGTTTTGAAGGCCCTGTATAGCTGTGACACCTTTTTCTCTTCCACTCCTTTCTTACTAGATCTTCTACTTGAGATGAAAAGAGTTTATCACCTTTGAACAGCAGGCGTATTCTGAAATTGTTCTATGATTGCTCTAGCTTCCAGGATTGGAGCCATAGATGACATCTGGTTGCAATTGATGCCCCAGTGGAAGCCACCAAAAAACAGAGACAAAAAACTATGCAAGAATTTCCGTTGGATCTTTATTGTCCTGCAAACAATCAAGTTTAGGAACAGTAAGCAGCATAAGTAGCAGCACGAAGAGCAAAGTTCAAGGCTGCATAAGACCTCTTCAGGGAGGTCTCAACTTTCTTGTCAATATGATCTACTAATGACGCCTTTTCAGATGCCAAAGAAGCAGAGACAATATGCTTGCTAAGATCATATTTATTTTTGGCATCTGGGAAAATGTTTCCTGAAATGTTTGCAACGGTATCTTTTAGAGAAAAAGCATGGAAACCCTCTTTTATCAATGTCCTTCCACTCTTTTAATTATGTATCCCAGGAGGAACCTGGATACCTAGCCTGCAACTTGCCTGTGGCTTCCAGTTCCTGCGTGTTCCAGGCTAATCCAGCCTGGTTTTTCCCACTCACCATTCTTCCCACCAACAGAAACCCCACCCACCCCAGGACCTACTTAATGCAGGCTGCAGCATGACTGCATCAGTACGCACCTAGGCACCTAGCCTGCCACTTACCTGTGGCCACCAGTTCCTGCTTGTTCGAGACTGATCCAGTGTCACCGTCGCTGCCCGGGTTTTCCTGTCTGGATTTTCTCACTCACTGTTCTTTCCACCAACAAAAGACCTGCTCACCCCAGGCTGCAGTAAGACCATGCAGCGGACGTGTGCAGGGGGCATGCCAAAGGCAAGCCCATCTGCGTCCTTCCATGCCTGGACCATGCCCAGTGCCATGACTCCTGGTCCTCCCATCCCTCGAAAGATATACCATCGCCGAGCTCTACACCCTCAGCCCCGGATGCCACAACAAACACTGCCACTATGCTGACCCAAGCTCCACGGTAGGACTTTTCACCTGCAGCCACTGCCACTTCACATGCCACAGCACACGCTACAGCCCACAGACCAGCCCTACTCGAATACACCACAAACACCACCTAAACACAAACACCAACTTGCATGCGCCCTTCTTGACACAAGCTATCTGTGCAAGCATTCCACTGAATCATGGGACCTCATCGCCACCCTTGCACCTGACATCAACCACAGCGATCTCCGATGGATATAAAATCACTCACCAGGAACCCATCAACAAACCGGGAGGAGAAACAGCCTTCACCACAAAGAGGCTATACCGTGCACCACCGACAACACCACCACCCCCATAGAACATCTCAACTTCAAGATTCTCCACAAGGACAAGACAGAGGCGCCCATGCATATCGACCCCCAGGCCTATGCTCCAGCTTCTGCAACACCATCGCAGACTTCATTGCGCCCCATGTCTTATACTCCAAGGACTACATCTTCCTTGGCGACCTAAACTTCCACATTGACAACCTCAATGGCAATAACACTGGACAACTCCTCAACTGTATTAGCAGCCTCGAATTGACCCAGATTGTCCACGACGCAGGACACACGCTGGACCCCATTTTCACCTCCAGCAACGAGTCAAATACAGCCATGTCACAGAATTCATGTGGACCGATCACTCCATCGTCCACTTCAGCATCTCTAAACCCCACACCGCCACCCCCAAGACGACCAGCCCCCCCTACTGGCGTTATGCATGGTCTAAAGTCTTTGTTCGCAGAAAGGCTTCTAAATCATATCATAAGTTTTAATTTAACGTAGAGTATAATGAGATGGTTCAAGAGCATGTCAAGTTCTAAGATGAATGGAATGCAACTAGACTGAAAAAGATAGAGACTGTGTAGGAAAGTAGGATCTACTTCTATGGTTACCCCCACGTTTTGCTTGATGTGATGCTGTTTTTGACTAGTCTGACTGGGATCCTGCTAATCAGGACCCCAGTCTATCTGCTTTCTTCCTAAATTGGTTTGATCAGTACTTAGGTACATCCAAGATTGGATACTGGGGTACCCTTGTCAGTCCCTAGTATATGGTACCCATGTACCCAGGGCATAGGTACCCCAGAGGTCTCCCATTGGCTGCAGCATGTATTGTGCCACCCATGAGAGACCACTCAAAATGGAACTACAGGCCTGCCATTGCAGCCTGTGTAAGTTGGTGCTTGCACCACTTACTAAAGATATAGGTTTACTATACCTTGGGTCACAGCACTTAAAACCTATAAGTCACCCCTATAGCAGGCCTTTGCAATCCTGAAGGCAGGGTGCTTGGTTCTAAGTGAGAGGGTGCCCCTGCATGAGCAGGACACCCCTGCAGCCTACGGAGTCCATTCTCCCAGGTTGTCAGTGAAGCAGCCATATACTATATAGAGAGGCAACGCGTAATTACGTGATGACCATCTCGAAAACGGCTGGCACGAATTCTATCATGTTTGCTATCAAACATGTTGGAATCATACCCCCACACCATACACTGTGTGGGGTATGATTCCAAGCACTGAATGAGCCCTCCGTTAGGCTCTCAGTGTTCCCGGTGCCAACCTTCTAATCCCGGACAGCACAAAATGGTTGCTGCCGACCAGAGACACATTGCTGCCCTCCTGCTGCTGAGCCAAGCTCAAGCAGATGAAGGTGGAATAATAGGCATCCTGTCACAGGGAGGTGTAACCACCTCCTAGACAGGATTTAGTGTATTGGGACCGGGTGGGCGCACTTGCCAGCGCCTAAAGGTCTGCATGAGGGGCACATTTGGTGTCCCTGTGCATAGTCCAGTTCAAACCAGTTCTGGGAGCCATTGGCTCCCGCTCTGGCACGCAACTGTACAAAGAACATAGGAGTAACCTCCCTCCTGTCCAGACCCTCCCCTGGGAGGGTCCCCTGAATCTTCCCAACCCTTTCCCTAGGGTACCTAAGGGCTTACCTGGGTGTAAGTCCCTAGATTCATCATGGGATAAGATTCAGAACAGACACCACTGCACTTCTACCGTCTGGGTACCCTGGACTTCTCTGGTCTTTGTTTGGGCCTGACTTTGTCTCCCTTCCAGTCTGTTGCATTGTCTGTGCCTGTGCATCATACAGGAACCTCCAAGGCCTATAAAGCATCAAAGACACCTGAAGTAATCACCCTTGGAGTGAAGGAGTCACTCCCCTGCATTTGCAGGCACCGCAACTAAGTCGACCGGTCTGCAGATCCTGAGCTCCTCCAGACTCCGTGGGCTCTGCAACACAAGTGGTGGTTTTCCACAGCTCCTGAGGACTGCTCTACCCTCTCACCAAGTTTGAGGCCAGTATTCCTTGTGGGGGTTGCAATAACCGAACCCCTGTTTACCACGTCCAACTTGCAGTTGCAAAGGCTTGTTGGCTTCTTTGCAAGAAGATCTTCAGGCTCCAAGTAGCCCCAACCTCGAGCATCTCCTGGGACCAGAATCTTCAGCCACACCGCATCGTGTGCCCCGTGGCCTGCATCTTTTGG
This sequence comes from Calotriton arnoldi, assembly GCA_963921515.1. Classification (NCBI taxonomy): domain Eukaryota; kingdom Metazoa; phylum Chordata; class Amphibia; order Caudata; family Salamandridae; genus Calotriton; species Calotriton arnoldi. The sequence goes on along the minus strand of CAWUFW010004606.1, from coordinate 260,302 downwards.
TAAGCTGCTTGAGGTCCTCTTGCGACTCCAGTGCCTCCGGCCTGTGGGTCCACTTGAGGGTCACACTTGTTTCTTTTGGGCTCCCCTGATTGCTTGGGCCTGCCCTTACTCCCCTGCCTTTGGTGAGTCTCCTGGACATTGCTGGTCCCGACGTTGCTCCTTCTTTGTTTCCTGTGTGGCTTGCATTTGCCAAGGCGTGTTGGTGCTCACGCCAGACACCGACCCCTCAGCACTCGACATCCTTCGTGGGACAGCTCGTACCCAGGTCCTGGTCTTCCTCATCATCGCCTGGTCCTCACAGCTGCAGAAGTCAAGGTCATCATCATCTTTCCTGAAGCACCCAACATCGGAGGGCATTCGTCTTCCAATTCTCCTGGTCACCCCTGAGTGACATAGACTCTGTTCCCTCTGCTTTCAGGTACAACTCTTCAAGAATCCACATTTGTATTCCCACGGACACTTTCTTCTCTTCCAGCAGCGGCACTTTCCTGAAGTCCTCCATTGGGTTCGACGGTGGTTTCCGACACCACTTCACATGTATGCACCCGGCTTCCCTGGTGTAGGTAACGTGGGTACTAGGGTATCCCCGGGTGGGGTGGCTCTCCAACCTTCTGTCTTCCACGGCGTTTCCTCAGGTCCACTGGGAAGGATCCTTAATTTTTTAAAATCCAACCGCAACTTGCACATAGACTTGTACGGAGCACACAGTCGTGTTCCCACACTGCACGCGCTCTCCGTGGGGTCCCTATCTACTTAGCTTGGGTGGTTCTGTGGGTCCCCAGCAAATCGACATCCCCTTGACACCGTCCTGACTCGAGTCATAGTTGTTATACCACTTTCTTAGTATATGGTTTGGTCCCCCCCTGGGGCCACTGTGTGTTTCGTGCTATTTACTGTGTTTCTTTGTAAAAGTATTGTGTGCATTTTGTTTATCTCCGTGTTGGAGATACTTGAACATTCTAGAGAGTATTATATAATAAATACATATTTTTATAAATACTTGGTGTGGTTCTTTTCACTTAATCTATACTATAAGATTGCATTCTGGTAAAACCAGCTGCTTTACACTCCTTAACTAAGCCTGAAGGCTGCTCTCCACATCTACCACTTAGAGAGCTTTCTAAGGTTGTCTAAGACCTCTTAAATCACCATAAGGGTTGTCTGGACTGGTGCAAGGTGCCCACTTACATTAGTGGACATCATATACCAGGCCAGCCTCTCACAGACAGGCAGCCAGAACAGAAGATTAGATAGGTTTAAATGAGCATATAGACATAATGGAAATCATTGTGCACACTAATGGCAGCAGAGAGGGTGATTAAAGAAATTATTTTAAAATACACTGTTGAGATGGAAAAGTCCTCTGCTTGGTAATTGGGACGTACCCCTGCCCTGAGTGCCCAACTTTTTTTTTTTTTTTTGTAGTCCTCATATAGCAATATTCTAGGGGTTGGAGGTGTCAGGGGCCCATTACCCTTTTTGGACCGACTCTTTAGGGCATCTCCTGGGTAGTCAAGTCTTGTACGTGGAGCTTGTCCACTTGCCCTCTATGCTTGGGCCCCTTTTGTCCATTTCCCGTGCAATTCGGATCTGGGCTGAGCTAGTCACTTTGACTACTCCTTCAAGTTCCACTTGAGAGCTTCTATTGCATTGCCTAATCATAGGACCAGACAATTTATTTAACCATGGCTTAATTATGAAATTTGGTTTTCCCAGATATTCCAGAATTTATTTCTCCTTCCCTTGTGACGGCTCGTGTCTAATGAGTGTGTTCTGTGTACAGAGGCTAGCCAATCTCTATGTGTTGGAGGTGAACTTTTTACCCAATTAATACATATTTGCTAGAAGTATTAATATGAAAAGGATTTTCTCTTGGTCTTTACTCAGCTTTCTTGCTCCCCCCTCTAACTGGCTTATCCCAAAGATAACCAAGTCTATACTCACCACAATCTGCCGTCCCAGTATTTTTGACAATGTCTTACCCGTGTCCATCCAAAATTCCTCCAGGCTTGGGCACTGCCGGAACATATGAAGATCGTCTGCACCCACCTCTCCACACTTGGGACAGCTTCTCTTTCTTTGGCCTCTAATTTTCGATAGCCTCTTTGGGGTCCAATATGCTCTATGGATAGTGAATATATGGTTCCTTCTTAATGGAGCAGATTTCACAATTTTCCAACATGTAGCTGTAGATACTTGCCATATATGTTGGGTATCCAATTTCGGCAGTGCACCTCCCCAGATCTCGTCAGGAATTTTGTAGTCGTCTTCCCTTCTTGTATCAATGCCCAGTACCAATATGCGACTTCTCTTTTTAATTTTATTACTCTGTATCATTTCCTCAGCTGCCCCATTACCGTTTTCAATGTCCTTTAGATTCTTGACCCAACTAGTTAACTGGTAATACTTAAATCTCGAGATTGTGCCTCTAGTTTGTTCTCTCAGGGCCTCCCATTCTATGAGAGAGTTCTGTGTCATTAACTCACCCCATTTTGTAATGTTGTTTTCTCTGAGGGGATTTGCTAGCCTATCTTTTAGGCAGTCCGGAGTTCCCGGGGAATTCCAGATCGGCGCATATTTGCTGTAGTATGAAATTTTGAGTGTCTTCCTCATCTGGAACCAGAGTGAAGCTGCCGCCCTCAGGGTTTTTAGCTTTATTTTCTTGAAGAACTTGGGATGGCCAAATTTATAAAGATAGTGGCTTTCTTTCTTGTTAACTGCCGCCTTCAAGTGATCCGGGTATTGATCGAAGCTTTCCAATAGTTTCCTTACATTTTTAAATTGAAATGCTCTGCAATATTGTAGTATATCAGGACTTGCGATTCCTCCTCGCGTCTTATTTCTTCTCAGCTTCTTCCAGGCTATCCTTGTACCTTTAGCGGCCCAGATGAAGCTGCTCAATTCCCCTTGTAATTTTTTTATTTTGTCAGTATTGAATTCTAGTGGAATAGTACCAAACAGATAGGTGAATTTTGGAAGTATGGCCATTTTTATTATGTTTGATCTTCCCATAAAAGACAACGGTAGACCCCCCATACCTTTAGCAGTTTTCTTACTTGTTTGTGGATTCTCTCAAAGTTTAGGTTTGGGATCTTTTTATATCCACTGTGAGGTCAATACCTAGATATTTTATTTTGTCTTTTACCCTTGGGTCTTGAGAGTTGCTGTTCCATTCTAGGAATTCTGTTTTTGCATGGTTTGCAAGGTACCCTGATACCGCTCCATACTTTTCCAGAATTCCTTCAAGTCTAGGGAGAGACCATTTATGTTGCTTGTAAACACCATCATATCATCCGCAAAGAGAGCTATCTTCTTTTCCCACCCTTGGTGCCTGAACGGTATTATTTCCTTTTCTTCTCTTATCAGTTCCGCTAGTGGCTCAATGTACAGATCGAACAGTAAGGGGGATAGCGGGCACCCCTGCATAGTACCCTTTTTATCATAATTTCTTCGGTTAACACACCGTTTACTAGAACTTTTGCTGAGGGGCTTTTGTAAATTTGTTTGATTGCGTTCAAAAAAGTGTCTCCTAGGTTGAATTTAGCTAAGGTTGCGTTTAAAAAGTCCCAACTCACCCTATCAAATGCTTTGGCAGCATCTAGGGTTATAATTGATAGCAGAATTGTATTGTGTATTGCTATGTCTATTGCAGTAATAAGCTCATGCATCAGTTCTTGAATATACCTCCCTCCGATGAAGCCTTTCTGATTTGTATTTATTACTGAACCCGCAATCTTTCCCAGTCTTTTTGCTAAAATTTGTGTATAAATCTTGTAATCCGTATTTACAAGCGAAATTGGTCTGTAGGATTCACTCAAGGTTGGATCTTTCCCTGGTTTAAGTATGACAGTGATGGTTGCTTCGTTCCAGGAGGCTGGAAGAAATCCTTTTCCTATATATACTTCATTTAGAAGTTCTGTCAATGGGGTAGCTATCACTTCTCTCAGATGGATATATAGCTTGTTTGGGAGGGCATCCGGACCTGCCGCCTTGCTTTTTTTTAATCTCTTCAGAGATTCCAGAACTTATTCCACGGTAATACCTTGATTGAGCTCTATATTTTGCTCCTGTGAGGCTTTTGGTAGTGTTACTCTTCCCAAAACTGATTGAATCTGTTCTTCCGTGGCCACCTTCTCCTCTGAGTATAGTTTCTTAAAAAATTTCACGAATTCTTTTCTGATGTCACCCTCTTCTGTGGTGTACTGTTGGTCTTCTTGTTGTAGTTTTGTTATCCTATTACGTGTTGCATCTATTTTTAGTTTCCATGCCAGTAATTTTCCACAGCCTTCTCCGTATTCATAGTGTGATAGTTTGCTTGCCTCCCATTTGTCTTTCACTATTTTTTCCAAGATATCTCCCAGATCATTTTTTTTCTGCTTTCTTTCCTCCTCAATACTAGTGATTTCTTGCGTGGTATTAGTACTTTTATTTAATTCTTCCTCTAAAGTTATTATCTAATTTTCTAGTTCCCTAATCCTGTTTCTTTTAGATTTATTTTTGTGGGATGCGAGACAAGTTATTCTACCCCTGATAAAGGCTTTAAAGGCTTCCCAAGCAATCTGTTTCGTAGTGCCATCTTTATTAATTTGAAAGAACTCCTCAGTATCCTTTGATAAGGATTTAATGCAGTTCTCATCTAGAAAGATGACTCTATCTGCCGTCCATCTGGGGGGCAGCGCACGACCACATAAGCTAAGGTGTAAGATCACTGCAGAGTGATCCGACAAGTGTGCTGGTAGATGTTCTACCCCTTGTGTCGAGTTTAGTAGACCCCTGTCTATAAGGAAATAATCTATTCTGGAAGCATGAGCCAATCTCTTGTTCTGAAAAGTAAACTGATTAGTCTTGACTCCTTTCTTCCTCCATATATCCATAATCCCTAGGTCATTAATACAAAGGTTTACCCACTGCCTCATTTTCGGTAAGTTTGGACCATTCCTGGTCGGGAATCTGTCTTTCTTTACATCAAGTATAATGTTAAAATCTCCCCCATTATTATAGGCGCATGTGCGGACAATAGTTGTGAGTACAATTTTTGGAGTGGTTCCGGGTCATCCAGGTTGGGTCCGTAATAACCGACCACTGTAAACAAGCTGTTGTGTATTTTTACTTTGGCCACCACCCATCTTCCTTTCTTGTCTACAGCCGTAGCTTCAATACTCGCCCCCAAAGATTTCTTAAAGAGTATCGCCACCCCCTTAACACAGCATACCTGGTTTGTACATACACAGGTTTCTACCCATTTTTGCGTTTTCAGAATTTCCTCCCATTTGTTTTTTAATAAGTGAGTTTCTTGTAGTATCAGTATTTCAGAGTTCACTATTCTTAAATATTGCTCTTCTTTTCCTTATTCTTAGGCCATTAACATTCCATGTCATTATATTAACCGCCATTTAGCCTTACTCCATTTGAGCTTGCCCAATTTGGTACTGCCTTCCTGTTTCTTCTAGCAATTGCACGGGCCCTTTCTCCCTTTCCTTGTAAAGCTAGGACTTTTTAATATTTTTTTCCCCCTATTTTGCTCCCCACCTTGTGTATTTTTTTTTGTATATAAATGTTTACATGTGTTATCCCAACCCTCATCTCCCTCCCAGGAGAAGCCTCCCTTTTCTTGATTGGGCTATTCCTTAGCCCTATTTGAGCTCCTCACTCTTTCCATACCTCTTCTTTTGGTTTTGTTCGTCAAACTTGATCCTTTGATTGCGCCTTAATTTGTTCTATGAGGCACTCCACCTCTTTTGGATCTCTGATATTGTGCATCTTGTTCTGCCACATTATTCTTAGTGATGCTGGAAACCGCATTTGGACTGTTGCTCCTAAAGATTTTAGTTCTTGCTTGAATTGACCTAGCTGCCACTGCCTGTCCTGTGTTGTCTTAGAAATGTCTGATCTAATTTTGCATGACCAATTACTTTGGGAGTATGAACCTGCCTTCAGGCCTTCGCTTAAAATCCTCTCCTTGAGTGTATATGTTTTAAAATTCATGAGGATTTTCCTCGGATTTTTCCTAGTTTTGTTCCTCCCAAAGGGATCGCGATGGATTCTTTGAATGTCCTCTGCGAGATTAGCAGACTTCGTCCAGGGAATTAGCTCTTCTAGTAGCTTTATCGTGAAGTTTTTGATGTCTTCCCCTTCCAAGCCTTCTGGAACGTTAATAATTCTAAGGTTGTTCCTCCTTGCCTGATTTTCCATTGATTCCATTCTGTCGCTTATTTCTCTATCTGCTATTTTAAGTAGGTCTATTTCTTTTTGTTTTTTCCTACTTTTTTCTTGAGCGACCCTATTTCCAACTCCACAGAGGTAACTCTCTCCATGAGCGTATTGATTTTCTGGTCCATTACCTCACACGCTTCTTGGATTTTTGTCTGGTTTCTCTCTGATATCGCAAAGTTAGATCTCATTTCCTGCATCATTGTACACATCATTTTTTCCATGCCTTCTTTATTTTCTTGTAAGGGCAGGCCATCATCGGTCCTTTGAGCGCTAGCCACATCTGCCTCTGCAGCGCTTACAACTTGCTCTTGTTGGTCTAGTAGTGTTAAAAGATTGAACCTATTACCATTGCTTCCTGTTGTAGACATTGCACTTTCTGAGCTTTCTTTGGGGGTCTCCCCTGGTCCCTTGACTTGCGTTTTGTTACTACTCCTTTCCACTTTCTGTGCTTCTTGTACCTTAAAAAAGGACTTTAAGGAAGGTGTTATCTTTTGTTTTGCGGAACCTAGTGCTTTTAGTTTGGCCTGACTTGCTCTGGACAGAGGAGGTTGTGATTTTCCTGCTGCAGTTTGCTTTTTCTTTTTCTTTGTGCTTCTAGGGACCACGGGAGGAGATATGTCAGAAGTAGATGAGGAGGTTTTAATTTTTGCGTAAATATTTACTGTATCAGCGGAATACTCTGCCCCCTCTTCTAATGGTAAAACCTTGCTTCTTAGACAGTAGTTCCCCTTGAGTTGCCCTTGTTTTGCTAGTCTCAGCGGGGTATTAACCAAAGTGGGGACGGGAGTAGGAGTGGGAGTGGGAGAGGGAGAGGGAGGGGATGAAGTTGTTAAATCCACGCTTCCCGTGTTCTCTTCCTTATCTGCCACCCTTACCCCGTCAGCCTCCAGATCTTGAACTAGTACTTGCAGCCGGGCTGTGTGTTTTTTATGGAGGGAGACGTGGAATTGCTGCCTTGTCCTAGCTCCCCTTCTCCCCCCTACCTTCCCTCTTATTTCACCTCCTAAGAGTTGATGCCCTTCGTGCCCCTTGTCCTTGCCTCGGGTAGCTTGCACTGTCGCTCCGCTTTCAAGCCTACAAAGTGCCTCTCGAGGATCACTCTGATCCTTTCGTAAGCTGTAAGGCCCGGGCGTCTTCCCCCTGTATGTGACCCTTGCTGCAGCCCTCCTGTAGGACCGGCACGCTATGGCTGCCTCGGACCACACTGGTATCGCGCCCCAGCGTGGCTCCCGCTCCTCCTCCACTTTCCCGTTTAACCCCCAAAAAAAACAGAAGCGAGACCTAGTCTAACAATTTACTGCTCCTGTACTCGTATCCTCGAGCGCCTAGGCTCCTGCCCCCAGCCTCCGCTTACTCAAATGCCAATCATCGCACCCAGCGCTCAGCGCTCTCCCTCAGCGTTGCAACTGCCTACCTGCCTACCTTTGCGCTGAAATTTCAGTAGAGCATCGTGCGGAGCCCCAGCTGTATCTCTGCTCCTGTTTCCTTCCTCCTTCCTGCACCAGCGGTTATCGCTCGGTTTTTCGGCACCACTGCCTTCGTTGACCCTGCTGACCCGGATCGGGAAATCCACAACCTCCTGTCGCGTTGTAACTCACGCTGCAGTCCGCCCCTGCGCTCCGCTCTGAGTCACCGGGTACTGTTCTCCTTGTGCTCCCTGTGACAGGTTAGTTATCTGTTTCTTTAGAATTACAGTTTTTGTTAAAAGTGGTATATCATGCGTGCCTAGATACCTGCTTCATTTTATGGATATCAGGATCGCTGTTGTTAGTTTGTCTAGCAGCGCTACTCCATAGAGTGAGGAGCTCCCGAACGAGCTCTCTAGCCGGCCGCCATCTTCCCCCTCTCCTGAGTGCCCAACTTTACTGATGTCTGGATACCTAATGCTGATTTTTTTGGGGGCTAATATCTGCTCTGAGAACCGAGGGAAGACTTGGACCAAGCTGCATCTCCAGTTGGCCTGATTTTGCAGCTGCTCCCACGAGGTTCTTCTCCGTAGCAGCAAATCCTGTTCATCAGTACTTCGCCAAAGGGGTTTCTGCCCTCCTGGAACTCTCATTGGCTACAGCCTTCTGTCTCGTCCCACTTAAGATTTTCGACTTCCAAAAAGTGACTAAGTTCGAACATAAATCTTTACTGCGTCTTCGTCCAGTGGCTCCCCAACGACAACACTCTCTCTTCGCACACTGATCTGCAGCCTTGCCTTGCGGAACATTACTTTCTCAGAACCTTTTCTTCAAAGTTTCTTCTAAGACCGAAGGCAAGGGCCACCCAGGCCCAATGCTCTTCTTGTATCCAACCTGCACTCCTACACTGTCTACCATATTTTTAATTTTGACCTGGGCTTGCATGATTAGATTTCCGCTGTTGGTGCTTTCATCTTTTAGACACCAGTTTTTACTAAAGACCTTAAAAATTCATAACTCTGGTTCTATTGATTCGATTTGTGTAATTTTGGTGTCAAATAAATTATTAAAATTTACTCTAAATGTCTAAATTAGTGTGAGATTTTTCTTGTGTAGTGTTTTCATTTTATTACTGTTTGAGTGCTGCATAAATACTTTACACATTGCCTCTAAGTTAAGCCTGACTGCCTTTGTGATAGGTTACCAGAGGGTTAAGCACAGGTTGATTTAGTGACTTTTTGTGGTTCACCCTAATAGGAATTGTGGCTGTTGCTTGAGAAGGGCTCACTCCCCTCTCAACCCAATTTCTCAGACCATGCCCCGAGAAGAGCACTATATGAGACTGAATTTGAAAGTGGCCAACCGGCCCTGGCTCGGAAGTGCACTTCGGTTTTTTAGGTGGATGTGTACAAGTGATCGGGAAGAATCCCTCACAGTTCTCAAAAATAAATGGCTGAAGTGGACTGAAGCATTGCTTCATATTCTATGCTGTGGTGGGCGGAAGAAAAATAAGAATGATAGTTGAACAGCCCAGTACATGAACATTGCTCATGGTATAGCTATATATATATATATATATATATATATTATCTACTGGCGGTCGCCAGTAGATAGTTATAGTTACAACCTATTATCCATAGGAAATCCGCGACATTCTATTTGAAATAACTCTCTTGCCGGTTGACGTATCTTCGCAAAATTTTCAAACTTTGTGGGGCGCTCCGGTCCGCTCCTACCCTGAAAGTCTCGGGGATTCGTCAGCGGGGTCCGAGAAAAAGGGGGTCCCAAAACGCGTTTTCCCCATGCAATTTTCCATAGGAAACTTTAGACACGGCTACAGCCCGAACTGCTGAACGGAATTACACCAAATTTGGCAAAGAGGTAGTTCTTGGTTCAGAAAGAACCCTTTTGTTAAATGGTGTAAATCCGTTCAGTAGTTGCTGAGAAAATCAAAAGTAAAAAGATAGTGATATCTATGGCCGAGTAGGGTCCGCGTACCCTCCCGATCACGAGCTGCATGTTAATTGGCTGTCAGCTGGCTGTCAACATTCCGATTCAGGAAATGTTGGCAGTCATTTTGTCCCTCGGTAGAACCGAGGGACAGAAACAAGTGCGCAAAGCGCACAAAGGGGCAGGGTAGAAACACCCTGACCCCTAGGTTTGCTCAGGGGTCCCACAAGGACCCCCTGGGAAAAAAAAATAAAATTTTTTAAAAAATCGGCAGGATGCGCTCAGGGTGCGCGAATCCTGCCGAAAAAATCGAAGCGCGGTCTCCCACGCTCGATTGTATTTTGCCTCGGGTGGCCCAAGTCCCAGGGGCATGGTGGGGGTTAATTTTATGTGTGGGGGCCTCAAAGGGCCCCCAAGCCCTGGGGACCGCCACCCCCGGGGCTTTATTGCAAAAATAGTGCGGGAGGGCTCTTCTGCCCTCCCGCAGCCCCGGGACCGCCACCCCCGGGGCTTCTTTTTAATTTGAATAAGGTCGGGGGGCTTCAGCCCCCACACGCCCGGGGACCACCACCTCCCGGGGCACTTATAAAATAAATGTGGGGGTCCATTACGGACCCCCAGAGCCCCGGGACCACCACCTCCCCGGGGCTGTGCAATTTAAGGGAGGGGGCCGCGCGCCCCCTCCTGGAGCCCTTGATGGCCCTGGGGAGCGCCACCCCCAGGGCCGGCTCCTGCAGTGTCCCGGGGTGCCTACCCCCGGGAGACTGTAGTTGCTATGGCAGGACGGGAGCCTCGCGGCTCCCGTCCTGCCATAGAACTGCTTGGATATTGGAAGAGAGAGTAGGAAACCTGCTCTCTCTTCCAATATCCAAAGCACATTAGCTTTCCACATGGGAGCTGCATCTTAGCAGCTCCCCATGTGGAAAAGGAATGCCGGCTCCCAAGGGACGCGGGAGCCGGCGGGACTGTGGGGGGATTGGGGACCCCCACAGTCCCCAACGGAGAGGGCCAGCCCGGGGGATGGGGTCCCCGGGGCAAGTAGTGGCTCGGGAGGGGGCCACGCAACCCCCTCCCCAAAAATAAAAAATAAATTAAAAAAAAACGGAAAGGCCGGCCCCGGGGCCTTAAATGGCCTGAGGAGGGGGCCACGCAGCCCCCTCCAAAGAAAAAAAAAATCGAGGCCATGCCCCGGGGATGGGGTCCCGGGGCCAATACAGGCCCAGGGAAGGGGGCCACACGGCCCCCTTCCCGTTTTTTTTATTTATTTAATAAAAGGGGTAAGGCCCTGGGGGATGGGGTCCCCAGGGCCCAAAAACAGGAAAAAGGAAGGGGGCCACACAGCCCCCCTTCAGAGGACAAAAAAACAAAAAAACGATCGGGCCCGCAGGCCCCGCCCCTTCCTTCACCACTCTGCAAACGCGCCCCTGGCGCGTTTGCAGAGGGGAACGAATTCCCCTTGAATACTGGGGTCCCTGGGGGCCAACTAGCCCACCAGGAACCTCCAGTATGCGCCAGGGGCTGCGTTGCAGAGAGGTGTACAGAGGCCATGCCCCTTTTACACCTCTCTGCAACGCAGCTCTGTGGCGCTTTTTGGATATACCTGTTGGGCTAGTTGGCCCCAGGGACCCTCAGGATTCAAGGAGTTAATCCCCGACTTAAAACGCGCCACGGGCGCGTTTGCACAGTGGTGAAGGGAGGGGCGGGCTTCAGGTGACATCTATGCAAACGCACCCGTGGCGCGTTTTAAGTTGGGATTAAATCCCCTTCAATCCTGAGGGTCCCTGGGGGCCAACTAGCCCAACAGGTACATCCAGAAAGCGCCACAGAGCTGCGTTGCAGAGAGGTGTAAAGGGGTGTGGCCTCTCTACACGTCTCTGCAACGCAGCCCCCTGGCCATATTGGAGGTTCCTGGTGGGCTAGTTGGCCCCTAGGGACCCTCAGGATTCAAGGGGACTTAATCCCCAACTTAAAACGCGCAACGGGCGCGTTTGCACAGATGTCACCTCAGGCCCCGCCCCTCCCTTCACCATTGTGCAAATATTCTTCTAAAATCATCCGAAATGCGAATTCCGATTTACTCACCTGTTATAAGGAGAGACCTCAGTGCTGTATCTTTCAGTCCAGTACTGGTCCTGAAAAGTAATTTTAACCGTACTTACCAGTAACTTGAATTTCCTTCCTTTTTTCTTTTTTTTTTTTTTTAATTCTTTTTATTTATTTTAAAAATAACAAAAAATCAGCACAAAAGCATAAGCAGAGTAAACAATGAGGCATAAACCAATATCACGACAATCTGTCAAAAAATTATAATAAATACAAAAAGAAACAAGAAACAGATCCAAATCGGTCCACAGCACATCAAATCATATTAAAATATCATCGCCAATTAAAAGCAAAACAAAACAACAACAAAAAATAAAAACAATATATTTCACCAAATAAATCATTTTATCATAAATCTAATTAGGATTCCTTCCACCGTACCAGGGGTGACCATATGCTAAGCCCCAACCCTCTAGCCCTTTTCCCCTTTCTCTCGTAGATAGCTCTTTCAATGATAAATAATGAGTAACCGTGATAACCATTGTTGAAATGTGGGGGGTTGAGTATCAAGCCATGCCGAGGCAATACTTAACCGCAAAACCGCCATTGCCATTTTGCTGAAAAAGTTTCTAAGTGTTGATTTTTGAAACCTACAAATATTCCTCTAAAATCAGCCGAAATACGAATTCCGATTTACTCACCTGTTATAAGGAGAGACCTCAGTGCTGTATCTTTCAGCCCAGTACTGGTCCTGAAAAGTAATTTTAACCGTACTTACCAGTAACTTGAATTTCCTTCCATAGGCTAACATTGACTGGTTTCACTTGGAAATTCTTCTAAGTGTTGATTTTTGAAACATACAAATATTCCTCTAAAATCAGCCGAAATCCGAATTCTGATTTACTCACCTGTTATCAGGAGAGACCTCAGTGCTGCATCTTTCAGCCCAGTACTGGTCCTGAAAAGTAATTTTAACCGTACTTACCAGTAACTTGAATTTCCTTCCATAGGCTAACATTGACTGGTTTCACTTGGAAATTCTTCTAAGTGTGGAGTTTTGGAACTTTAAATTATTCTTCTAAAATCAGCCGAAATACGAATTCCGATTTACTCACCTGTTATCAGGAGAGAACCCAGTGCTGCATCTTTTAGCCCAGCACTGACCCTGAAAAGTAATTTTAACCGTACTTACCAGTAACTTATCTTTTCTTCCATAGGAATCCATTGTCTGGTTTTCAGCAGAAAAGTTTCAAAGTGTCGATTTTCACAAACTACAAATATTCCTTAAAAATCGCCTGTATGACTTAAACGCATTTTTCAACTGTTTACAGGAGATGCACCAGTGCTGGATCCAGGATCCAACACTGAGTAAGAAAAAGTAACGATAACAGTTTTTACCTGCTAAGTGAATTTCCTTCCATAGGATAACATTGGTGATTCTATGAGGAAAAGTTTCTAAGTGTCAACTTTTAAAATACAATAATATTCCTTAAAAATCACGACTGTAACCAAAACGCTTTTACTCAACTGTTTACAGGAGATGTCCCAGGACTGAATCTAGGATCCAGTCCTGTGGTTAGAAAAGTAATCCATAAAGTAACTAATTGCATTTAACTAGAAATTCACATTGAGCTGAATGTTGCATTGTGTTTGAAAATGTGTTGCCCATTGCAACAACTGTAACTACTGTACTTAAAAGTCTATTGCCTATGTGCTAAGTATTTAAACTAAAGTAATTCATTCTGAGAAAGTATTTTTTGTAATGTAATGTATAATGTAATTACAATGTAATTTAAAAAATAAAATATGTAAAAGAAATTGTTTCTAAAAATGTAGTAAATCAGTATGAAAAAAATTAATATAAAAATTAATACATTTAAAAATGTCATTTAAAAACCTTTGAAATTCACTGAAAAAACCGTAGGTTTCAGGCACGTTATAGTTACAAATTAGCATTTAAAAAACCTTTGAAATTCACTGAAAAAACCATAGGTTTCAGACACGTTATAGTTAGAAATTAGCATTTAAAAAACCTTTGAAATTCACTGAAAAACCATAGGTTTTAGGGACAGTTATAGTTACAAATTAGCATTTAAAAACCTTTGAAATTCACTGAAAAACCATAGGTTTCAGATATGTTATAGTTACAAATTAGCATTTAAAAAACCTTTGAAATTCACTGAAAAAACCATAGGTTTTAGGGACAGTTATAGTTAGTTGGACATTTCACTCGTACAAAACCCGTGAAATTCCCCGTTATAGTTAGTTCAGCTAACTATAACTCGCGCCCGCAATGCACTGCTGATGACGTCACATATTACATCACTCATGACATGGTCAGTGACATCACTGATGACATCACTGATGACATCTCAAATGACATCACTGATGACATCATCCACGTGATAATCTGATGCAGCTCCTCACACCCTAATATAACCTTTGATACACCCAATCTAAATTACAGACTGCCATTCGCAAAACTATAGACACTCCAACACCAATAACTACATACCCACTCACTGATTCTTAGGTCTACACACACACATCCACTCACTCACCCGTACAGTCACTCATACTTATGGTCACTCAGTACAGGACTATCATATGCACTCTTACTCCTATATAGACACTCAAACACCGCCACTCATCCATAGAGGTACTCACACACCTAGTCAGTCATGCAAATAATTAAACACACTGCCATTTACTCACCTATACAGTTATACACACACCAGCTCACTTAATCATACAAATACTAGCACATTGTTACGCTCTTATACAATCACTGATACAAGCACACACTCATCCATACAGCCACTATCACAATCACTCACTCTCGCTTATAGCTATTTATATACTCAACACACATATATACTGCCTTTCACATATGTAGTTACTCACACATGTACCACTGGGACATACATTCACTCACTAACACACTCTTACACACACTTACCCACCCATACAGTCTATCACAGATGCACTCTTGAAACCATCCACCCAGTGAATCACCCACTCACACATCTATGCACAGAGTCGCACACACCCCACCCACACAAACACTCAGGCACCCATACAGATACTCAGACAACCAATCAATAACTCATATAGACACTCATGTAGCTATTCACAAACCCATGCAGCCACTTACACAGCAACAGACAGACGGATACAGACATTCACCCAGTTTAGTCACTAACCCATGCATTCAGTAAGATACGTTAAATCACTCACTTATAGAGTCAGTCACGCACCTACTAAATCATCCATACAGACACTTACACACCCACTCATTCTTCAATACGTCTTTTCCTATATATATTAAAAATATTTAAACTTTACAGAAACACACAGTCACTGGATGATGTCATCAGTGATGTCATTTGAGATGTCATCAGTGATGTCATCAGTGATGTCACTGACCATGTCATGAGTGATGTAATATGTGACGTCATCAGCAGTGCATTGCGGGGCGCGAGTTATAGTTAGCTGAACTAACTATAACGGGGAATTTCACGGGTTTTGTACGAGTGAAATGTCCAACTAACTATAACTGTCCCTAAAACCTATGGTTTTTTCAGTGAATTTCAAAGGTTTTTTAAATGCTAATTTGTAACTATAACATATCTGAAACCTATGGTTTTTTCAGTGAATTTCAAAGGTTTTTAAATGCTAATTTGTAACTATAACTGTCCCTAAAACCTATGGTTTTTTCAGTGAATATATATATATATATTCACTGAAAAAACCATAGGTTTCAGACACGTTATAGTTAGAAATTAGCATTTAAAACCTTTGAAATTCACTGAAAAAACCATAGGTTTTAGGGACAGTTATAGTTAGTTGGACATTGCACTCGTACAAAACCCGTGAAATTCCCCGTTATAGTTAGTTCAGCTAACTATAACTCGCGCCCCGCAATGCACTGCTGATGACGTCACATATTACATCACTCATGACATGGTCAGTGACATCACTGATGACATCACTGATGACATCTCAAATGACATCACTGATGACATCATCCAGTGACTGTGTGTTTCTGTAAAGTTTAAATATGTTTAATATATATAGGGAAAGGCGTATTGAAGAATGAGTGGGTGTATAAGTGTCTGAATGGATGATTTAGTACGTGCGTGACTGACTCTACAAGTGAGTGATTAAACGTATCTTACTGAATGCATGGGTTAGTGACTAAACTGTGTGAATGTCTGTATCCGTCTGTTGGTGTGTAAGTGGATGCATGGATTTGCGAATAGCTACATGAGTGTCTATATGGGTTATTGATTGGTTCTATGAGTATCTGTATGGGTGCCTGAGTGTTTGTGTGGATGGGGTGTGTGCGACTGTGCATAGATGTGTGAGTGGGTGATTCACTGGGTGGATGGTTTCAAGAGTGCATCTGTGATAGACTGTATGGGTGGGTAAGTGTGTGTAAGAGTGTGTTAGTGAGTGAATGTATGTCCCAGTGGTACATGTGTGAGTAACTACATATGTGAAAGGCAGTATATATGTGTATTGGAGTATATAAATAGCTATAAGCGAGAGTGAGTGATTGTGATAGTGGCTGTATGGATGAGTGTGTGCTTGTATCAGTGATTGTATAAGAGCGTAACAATGTGCTAGTATTTGTATGATTAAGTGAGCTGGGGTGTGTATAACTGTATAGGTGAGTAAATGGCAGTGTGTTTAATTATTTGCATGACTGACTAGGTGTGTGAGTACCTCTATGGATGAGTGGCGGTGTTTGAGTGTCTATATAGGAGTAAGAGTGCATATGATAGTCCTGTACTGAGTGACCATAAGTATGAGTGACTGTACGGGTGAGTGAGTGGATGTGTGTGTGTGTAGACCTAAGAATCAGTGAGTGGGTATGTAGTTATTGGTGTTGGAGTGTCTATGGTTTTGCGAATGGCACTCTGTAATTTAGATTGGGTGTATCAAAGGTTATATTAGGGTGTGAGGAGCTGCATCAGATTATCACGTGGATGATGTCATCAGTGATGTCATTTGAGATGTCATCAGTGATGTCATCAGTGATGTCACTGACCATGTCATGAGTGATGTAATATGTGACGTCATCAGCAGTGCATTGCGGGCGCGAGTTATAGTTAGCTGAACTAACTATAACGGGGAATTTCACGGGTTTTGTACGAGTGCAATGTCCAACTAACTATAACTGTCCCTAAAACCTATGGTTTTTTCAGTGAATTTCAAAGGTTTTTAAATGCTAATTTCTAACTATAACGTGTCTGAAACCTATGGTTTTTCAGTGAATTTCAAAGGTTTTTAAAATGCTAATTTGTAACTATAACGTGCCTGAAACCTACGGTTTTTTCAGTGAATTTCAAAGGTTTTTTAAATGACAATTTTTAAATGTATTAATTTTTATATTAATTTTTTCACACTGATTTACTACATTTTTAGAAACAATTTCTTTTACATATTTTATTTTTTAAATTACATTGTAATTACATTATACATTACATTACAAAAAATACTTTCTCAGAATGAATTACTTTAGTTTAAATACTTTGCACATAGGCAATAGACTTTTAAGTACAGTAGTTACAGTTGTTGCAATGGGCAACACATTTTCATACACAATGCAACATTCAGCTCAATGTGAATTTCTAGTTAAATGCAATTAGTTACTTTATGGATTACTTTTCTAACCACAGGACTGGATCCTAGATTCAGTCCTGGTACATCTCCTGTAAACAGTTGAGTAAAAGCGTTTTGGTTACAGTCGTGATTTTTAAGGAATATTATTGTATTTTAAAAGTTGACACTTAGAAACTTTTTCTCATAGAATCACCAATGTTATCCTATGGAAGGAAATTCACTTAGCAGGTAAAAACTGTTATCGTTACTTTTTCTTACTCAGTGTTGGATCCTGGATCCAGCACTGGTGCATCTCCTGTAAACAGTTGAAAGAATGCGTTTAAGTCATACAGGCGATTTTTAAGGAATATTTGTAGTTTGTGAAAATCGACACTTTGAAACTTTTCTGCTGAAAACCAGACAATGGATTCCTATGGAAGAAAATATAAGTTACTGGTAAGTACGGTTAAAATTACTTTTCAGGACCAGTACTGGGCTGAAAGATACAGCACTGAGGTCTCTCCTTATAACAGGTGAGTAAATCGGAATTCGTATTTCGGCTGATTTTAGAGGAATATTTGTATGTTTCAAAAATCAACACTTAGAAACTTTTTCAGCAAAAAGCAGGCAATGATATCCTATGGAAGGAAATTCAAGTGACTGGTAAGTACGGTTAAAATTACTTTTGAGGATCAGTACTGGGCTGAAAGATGCAGCACTGAGGTCTCTCCTGATAACAGATGAGTAAATCGGAATTCGTATTTCGGCTGATTTTAGATGAATATTTTAAAGTTCCAAAACTCCACACTTAGAAGAATTTCCAAGTGAAACCAGTCAATGTTAGCCTATGGAAGGAAATTCAAGTTACCGGTAAGTACGGTTAAAATTACTTTTCAGGACCAGTACTGGGCTGAAAGATACAGCACTGAGGTCTCTCCTGATAACAGGTGAGTAAATCGGAATTCGTATTTCGGCTGATTTTAGAGGAATATTTGTATGTTTCAAAAATCAACACTTAGAAACTTTTTCAGCAAAAAGCAGGCAATGATATCCTATGGAAGGAAATTCAAGTTACTGGTAAGTACGGTTAAAATTACTTTTGAGGATCAGTACTGGGCTGAAAGATGCAGCACTGAGGTCTCTCCTGATAACAGGTGAGTAAATCGGAATTCGTATTTCGGCTGATTTTAGAGGAATATTTTAAAGTTCCAAAACTCCACACTTAGAAGAATTTCCAAGTGAAACCAGTCAATGTTAGCCTATGAAGGAAATTCAAGTTACCGGTAAGTACGGTTAAAATTACTTTTGAGGATCAGTACTGGGCTGAAAGATGCAGCACTGAGGTCTCTCCTGATAACAGGTGAGTAAATCGGAATTCGTATTTCGGCTGATTTTAGAGGAATATTTTAAAGTTCCAAAACTCCACACTTAGAAGAATTTCCAAGTGAAACCAGTCAATGTTAGCCTATGAAGGAAATTCAAGTTACCGGTAAGTACGGTTAAAATTACTTTTCAGGACCAGTACTGGGCTGAAAGATACAGCACTGAGGTCTCTCCTGATAACAGGTGAGTAAATCGGAATTCGTATTTCGGCTGATTTTAGATGAATATTTTAAAGTTCCAAAACTCCACACTTAGAAGAATTTCCAAGTGAAACCAGTCAATGTTAGCCTATGGAAGGAAATTCAAGTTACCGGTAAGTACGGTTAAAATTACTTTTCAGGACCAGTACTGGGCTGAAAGATACAGCACTGAGGTCTCTCCTGATAACAGGTGAGTAAATCGGAATTCGTATTTCGGCTGATTTTAGAGGAATATTTGTATGTTTCAAAAATCAACACTTAGAAACTTTTTCAGCAAAAAGCAGGCAATGATATCCTATGGAAGGAAATTCAAGTATCTGGTAAGTACGGTTAAAATTACTTTTGAGGATCAGTACTGGGCTGAAAGATGCAGCACTGAGGTCTCTCCTGATAACAGGTGAGTAAATCGGAATTCGTATTTCGGCTGATTTTAGAGGAATATTTTAAAGTTCGAAAACTCCACACTTAGAAGAATTTCCAAGTGAAACCAGTCAATGTTAGCCTATGAAGGAAATTCAAGTTACCGGTAAGTACGGTTAAAATTACTTTTGAGGATCAGTACTGGGCTGAAAGATGCAGCACTGAGGTCTCTCCTGATAACAGGTGAGTAAATCGGAATTCGTATTTCGGCTGATTTTAGAGGAATATTTTAAAGTTCCAAAACTCCACACTTAGAAGAATTTCCAAGTGAAACCAGTCAATGTTAGCCTATGAAGGAAATTCAAGTTACCGGTAAGTACGGTTAAAATTACTTTTCAGGACCAGTACTGGGCTGAAAGATGCAGCACTGAGGTCTCTCCTGATAGCAGGTGAGTAAATCGGAATTCGTATTTCGGCTGATTTTAGAGGAATATTTTAAAGTTCCAAAACTCCACACTTAGAAGAATTTCCAAGTGAAACCAGTCAATGTTAGCCTATGGAAGGAAATTCAAGTTACTGGTAAGTACGGTTAAAATTACTTTTCAGGATTAGTACTGGGCTGAAAGATGCAGCACTGAGGTCTCTCCTGATAACAGGTGAGTAAATCAGAATTCGTATTTCGGCTGATTTTAGAGGAATATTTGCACAATGGTGAAGGGAGGGGCGGGGCCTGAAGTGACATCTGTGCAAATGCGCCCCTGGCGCGTTTTAAGTTGGGGGATTAAGTCCCCTTGAATCATGAGGGTCCCTACGGGCCAACTAGCCCACCAGGAACCTCCAGTATGCGCTAGGGGCTGCGTTGCAGAGACATGTACAGAGGCCACACCCTTTTTTACACCTCTCTGCAACGCAGCTCTGTGGCGCTTTCTGGACGTACCTGTTGGGCTAGTTGGCCCCCAGGGACCCTCAGGATTGAAGAGGATTTAATTCCCCATCTTAAAACGCGCCATGGGGCCTGTTTGCACACATGTCACCTGAAGCCCTGCCCCCTCCCTTCACCACTGTGCAAACGCGCCCCGTGGCGCGTTTTAAGTCGGGGGATTAACTCCCCTTGAATCCTGAGGGTCCCTGGGGTGCAACTAGCCCACCATATACCTCCAAAAAGCGCCATAGAGCTGCGTTGCAGAGAGGTGTAAAAAGGGGCGTGGCCTCTGTACACCTCTCTGCAAGGCAGCCCCGGTTCCTGGTGGGCTAGTTGGCCCCCAGGGACCCCCAGTATTCAAGGGGAATTGTTCTCTCTCTGCAAACGCGCCAGGGGGCGCGTTTGCAGAGTGGTGAAGGAAGGGAACGGGGCCTACGGGCCCGATCGTTTTTTTTTCTCCTCTGAAGGGGGCTGTGTGGCCCCCTTCCTTTTTCCTATTTTTAGGCCCTGGGGACCCCATCCCCCAGGGCCTTACCCCTTTCTTTTTAAAATTAAAATAAAATAAAAAACGGGAAGGGGGCCGCGTGGCCCCCTTCCCTGGGCCTGTATTGGCCCCGGGACCCCATCCCCGGGGCCGGCCTTGCACTTTTTTTTTTTTTTTACTTTTGGGAGGGGGCTGCGTGGCCCCCTCCGTGGCCACTTATGGCCCCGGGGACCCCATCCCCCGGGGCCTGGCCTCTCGTTGGGGACTGTGGGGGTCCCAAGCCCCCACAGTCCCGCCGGCTCCCCGTGTCCTACGGGAGCCGGCATTGCTTACACATGGGGAGCTGCTAAGATGCAGCTCCCCATGTGGAAAGCATCGGCTTTGGATATTGGAAGAGAGAGCAGGTTTCCTGCTCTCTTCCAATATCCAAAGCAGTTTGCAATGACAGGACGGGAGCCGCGAGGCTCCCGTCCTGTCATTGCAAACAGCAGTGTCCCGGGGTAGGCACCCCGGGACACTGCAGGAGCCGGCCCTGGGGGTGGCGGTCCCCAGGGCCACCACAGGCTCCAGGAGGCCCCCTCCTTACATTTTGAAAGCCCCGGGAGGTGGTGGTCCTCGGGGCTTGGGGGTCCAAAACTGACCCCCATTTTAATTTTTCTTAGTGCCCCGGGAGGTGGTGGTCCCGGGCGTGTGGGGGCTGGAGCCCCCACACAGGTTTTTAATTTTAAAAAGAAGCCCCGGGAGGTGGTGGTCCTCGGGGCTGCGGGAGGGCTCTGAGCCCTCCCGCACCATTATACATAAAGCCCCGGGGGTGGTGGTCCCCGGGCTTGGAGGCCCTTAGAGGCCCCACACACATAAAATTAACCCCCCTAGCATGCCCCCGGGACTTGGCCCACCCGGGGCCAGTACTATCGAAGCGGGAGACCGCGCTTCAATTTTTTTTTTCGGCAAGATTCGCGCACCCTGAGCGCATCCTGCCGATTTTTAAAAACATTTTTATTTTTTGCCCAGGGGTCCTTGTGGGACCCCTGAGCAAACCTAGGGGTCAGGGTGTTTCTACCCTGCCCCCTTTGTGCGCTTTGTGCACTTGTTTCTGTCCCTCGGTTCTACCGAGGGATAAATGGCTGCCAACATTTCCTGAATCGGAATGTTGACAGCCAGCTGACAGCCAATTAACATGCAGCTCGTGATCGGGAGGGTACGCGGACCCTACTCGGCCATAGATATCACTATCTTTTTACTTTTGATTTTCTCAGCAACTACTGAACGGATTTACACCATTTAACAAAAAGGGTTCTTTCTGAACCAAGAACTACCTCTTTGCCAAATTTGGTGTAATTCCGTTCAGCAGTTCAGGCTGTAGCCGTGTCTAAAGTTTCCTATGGAAATTGCATGGGAAAACGCGTTTTGGGACCCCCTTTTTCTCGGCCCCCGCTTGACGAATCCCCCGAGACTTTCAGGGTAGGAGCGGACCGGAGCGGGCCACAAAGTTTGAAAATTTTGCGAAGATACGTCAACCGGCAAGAGAGTTATTTCAAATAGAATGTCGTGGATTTCCTATGGATAATAGGTTGTAACTATAACTATCTACTGGCGACCGCCAGTAGATAATATATATATATATATATATATATATATATATATATATATATATATATATATATATATTCGTCCAAACTCTGCATAAACAGTGTGGCGCACACTCGAGTGAGAGTTAAAAATTACTTTATTTTTAGTCCCGTGCTAAACAAACGCGTTTCGGCCATGACGGCCTTCATCAATGTATATATATTATATATTTTATTTGTGATCATTTCTGATTCAGTGTAGTGATTTTTAATTTCAGACCTTACCTGAAAAAAGTCAAAGCACATGAACTAGCTGGCACGCATATTAAAGTATCTGTGACATATAGTAAATAAAAATATGGCTCAAGAACAGCACTACCAAAGTACTTCAGACACCCCAAGTTAGTAAGATTATTCGGAATGGAACGAACCAGGTAATTAGCATGGGTGATGCGAGTCCACAGATGCAAAGACCAATGAAAAGGGAGGCATGCTGCCCGGAGTCAATGTAGGACCACGTCTGTGGCAGCTCACAGCCTCCAGCTGCAGGAAACGACATTTCCACACATGGCCTTATTCTGCACACAGGAGAGCCCCCAGACCTCCGCTGTCATGCTCACCCCTGTCCCTTTTCTTTCCAAAAAGTCTCAGCAAGCATAAGACAATGTTCAGTCTGTGCGTCAACCCACATACTTTCAGATATCGCTAAAGTGTTTTTTATTCATTTATAGATTTGTGATTTTTATAGTGTCGACTATGCAGTTCCAGGAGTCAGAGCGCTTGCTAAACGCCAAAGAAAAATCTTCGAAATACGAAGGGAGGTTTACAAAATGTACGTTTATGGGTATGGGTATGGTTTAAAAATGCACATTTTAAGGAAGATATGCATTTGCTTCACTTGGATAAAGGCAGTGAATCAACAAATATTTCCAAGAAAAAAATCTCATCCATGTGAGCGCCATACAGAGGGTGACCATAAGAGATACTGTCACCCTAAGGCAACAGTTTGGTCAGGTTGTTCGGACCTGAGTACCTACTTACATTTATTTCAAAAATGAAATGTGAGCCGGCCAAGGTGTTATCCCAGTGGGATGGAGCGATCTGGTCGTCACGTGTGCATTTGCAATAAAAACAAGCATTGGCATAGCCAATAGGTCTCGCCTTTGGGACCTTATAAGTGTTTAGCAATGCAACAGTTAATGTTGTTGCACCAAGGATATTGTGCTGGATAACTAAACACTTATAAGGTCCCAAAGGCGAGACCTATTGGCTATGCCAATGCTTGTTTCCTTTGAGGTGTATTTCGGTTTTCATGTTGCTTTTGAAATAATTTTGATCTATGTTATATATATTTACCACTGAGCTAAAGCAATGTAAAACTTCCGGGCATGGATTCAACTGGGTAATGCTCACAAAAGGCCTGTATATTAAGTTAAAAAGACATACTTTAAATACTATTGCCAACTCAATTCTAATAACGCAACTTAATTGCCTCAAACGTATTCCACAAATTAAATTTTTCACAGCTCTAAAGCCAGCCACTTTGATGGTTTTAATTTACTTTGTAGTGGTAATCGCAAATAAAAGATAACGTTTCAAGTCGATTCCTGGCCCCTTTCCTGATTACACAAAAACCATCAGGTTACTGCTGCCGCGCGCCTTTGGTTCAAATCTGCCGTCTGTCTCTGTTGATGTCCGCTGGGACAAGCGCGAGGAAGAAAGGAGTGATGTTTGTCACAATCCCACACACGGACACGAACGTCGCTAATGATTTCCAGTGTCATTTCTCTATTTTGGCGTTTTCTGCACGTTTATTCTCTGAAAAGCACGCCCCGGTCAACATTTTTAGAACTATGATTTGACAACTAATACAAGTAAATAAATATTTCACAAAAGGAATCCTAGTCAGTTTTTCCCCCCCAAAAAACATACAAACCTGCACAGACACCGGTCATACAATACACCGACGGAGGAAATGGCACAGTTTTAAGACTTGAAAACAGTGCCAAATCCTGCCTTGCGCCGTTTATAGTCTCTACCACTGCATGACTGAGGAATAATACAGAGAGAAGGGGAAACAAGCGCGCGCACGTTAATTAAACCCAGATGCGCGCTGTAAGAATGCGGCTGCGAAAGTGAAACCAACTAAAAAAAGCTTTGAAGAGAGGAGCGGGGGCGAGCGAGCGCGGCAGCCTGCTGAGCTGACCACATGCTCGTGCACCATGGCCTTTTGCTTGCGGGTAACCGCACGGAAAAGGCCATTGTGCACAAGCGTGTGGTCAGCTTTCAAAAGCCCCTTACATAAAGTCTCGCAGAGCAGCGCTTGCGCGCTACTCGAGGCTCGACCTAAAAAGGGTGAGGTACAAATGACATGAGAGTCAGGCACATTTTGTAGTGCACTGTGAGATGCTGTGCACGAGTCTATTAGAGATGCCTCATATGTACGCTGGAACCAGATGGGTATTTTTCATGATCATGACCCACAAAGAGAGCCATAAATTGGGCTCAGGAATA
Organism: Calotriton arnoldi; assembly: GCA_963921515.1. NCBI lineage: Eukaryota > Metazoa > Chordata > Amphibia > Caudata > Salamandridae > Calotriton > Calotriton arnoldi. Next base: position 235,652 of record CAWUFW010004606.1, on the reverse strand, counting down.
CGTGATGCATTTCTATATCACAAGTTATGCCTCTATTTAGGGTATAGTGTCCCTCCGGGATCTGGAAACCATGCTTTGTGGACTTTTTGTGAAACCAGTTCTAAGTTGCAGCTTCTAACACAAAACACATTCTAAAGCAGACACTGGTAATAAAGTATGTCTTTATAGTGTTGCCTATCCGCTTGTAGCTCATGGCAGCAGCGTTTTGGAGCAGCACACATTTACAGAAAGGGGGGAAGATCAATGGGTCTGATTCACGATGATACAAAAAGACCACCTTATGATGGGTTCACATAAAGCCCAAACCTTGAGGATTCATTGTTTGTGCAACCAGAGACGTGTTTCTCTTCCCTAGGGCTCCCAATGGTGCAGACCAAAGCTAATTGAGATGCTTGACATCTTCAGACACTTTCTAGGTCCTCCCTCCAGACCAATTAGGCAAGGTCAATAATCTTATCAGTTCAAGAGGGTGAGCAGGTAAACGACCAGCATTCTAGTTTTAAATAGCTGGTTGTTTACATTGTTATAAGGAAATGTATTTTGTGATTAGAAAATGAAACCCCTGCTGAGATGTTTGAGGCTGGAACAAACATCCAATCGCCATTCTGAGAAGACAAGTGTTTTTCAAGATGGCGGACCTCTCCAGACTCCTGTACATCCACAAAAACCACTCACACACGATCTCTGGGGATTTTTTTGATGATTGGCAGGCCTTGGTGAACTGTTCTTTGGGCTGGATGGGCACGATAACGTCTATGGCTAAATGCTACCAATCCGTATATGATGCTCTGGGGTGAATTGACAAGGCACATAACTGAATTACTGCATCTTACAGAGTGATGTATCACAACACTTGCTTTTTGTACTCTATGCTATCCATAAATGTAATGAAAACCTTCCAGCAAAGTATACTTCTGATAATCTATACAGAACAGGAACTTTAACCTGCATACTCCAACTTTGAGTGATATTGTCACTGACCTCGGGGATAAGAAGTTTACCATTTATTACCCAATTTATTTTAGCAACATAATAATTCAGGGCTCATTGGACTATACCCTAGTATATGAGTTGAAGATGAGATTATTTCCACTTGTACCAGCCCTGGAGCCTAGCAGCCTACTAGTCTTGGAGTCTAGAAAACGCGAGCTCTTGGAGGAAACACTTTGCGCTTGATGTTTTAACTTGAATTAGAGGTTTTCAGTCAATTGAACAAAGATTGAGTTGGCATCTGATTTGGTCTTATTGTTTAGATTGTTGAATGAATGCATTGATATTGGGATATTGGGGAGCAGTATGCCCCCTGCCTGGCTCAGAGGGTTGTGCACCCCTTCCCTCAGTCCCCTTAGAAAACTCTGTGACTTTAGTACCCTTTTTTATGCCTCAGCGCACACACAAATCATGCATGCTGAAGGCTTTTGATATGATGTGAGATGTAGAGTCGACCTCTGTGCACATCAAGTGCACCCTTATTTGTCGATAGTGACTGCTGTCTACTACAGGCACAGGGAAATATTGGCAATGGTGTCAGCAGATAATTCTAGTAGAGGGTGCAGGACATTTACCTGTTACATACTGTTAGAACTGGGGGTCTCTAGTTGGCAGAGGTAGGTACCTTTGACCAAATAGGGACCCTTGCTTCTACGTCAGGGCAAGGGAGTTACACTACTGGATAACCCCTGCTCACTCCCTTGGTAGCTTGGCACGAGCAGACAGGCTTATCTCAGAGGCAGTGTGTTAAGCATTTGTGAACACATACAGTAATACAGTGGAAACACTACAGATGGACACCACACAGGTTTTATAAAAATAAGTATTCTTTATATAGACTTAACACAAGACCACAAACTACAAAAATCCACAATACTGTACTTAAAGATGGTAGAAGTAACTTAGTTCAAGTTGATGGTAAATGCGACAAAGTTCTCACAAAAGTACCTGGATGCGTAACGCAAAACAAACAAAAAGGTTCGCAGGGATGGAGATGCGTCGGTTCCTTGCTTCGGGGGAGACGATGCGTCGCGCCTCAATGCTTGCGCAGAGTAGGGGATGCGTCTTGGTCCTTACCGGAGAGGAGGTGATGCATAGATTCTCGTACTGCGTTCCGGTTGCGATGCGACAAGATGGCGCCTCGATGCGACTATCCGGTGCGATAAGATGGCACCCTTGATGCGACGACGTGAAGACGATGCGTGCACGCCCGGCGGCCGTGCGGCGACTCTGTAACTTTGGAGCCGCGACAGGCCCTGCGACACGCTTCTCCGGTGATGCGGCGGCGACACGCTTCTCCGGTGATGCGTCGGGTAACAGCTTTGATGAAGGCTCGCTTCTCTGGTGATGCGGCGGCGACCTCTGCGGCGGTGACATGCTTCTCCGGCGATGCAACGGCAACAGCTGCGACTGCGACACGCTTCTTCTCGTTGAGTCGCGCTTCCAGCTCCCAGCGACACGCAGGCTTCTGCAGACAGAATTCCCAGCAAGGGAATTCAGAGGGGAGCTGGTGGTGCAGTCTTTTGTCCCTGAGACTTCAGCAGGAGGCAAGCACAAGTTCAAGCCCTTGGAGTAATATTCTGCAAGATGATGAAAGTTCTTTAAAAGTTCCTTCTCCTCTCCTTGGCACTGAAGACACCACTGTAGGCCAACCCAGCAACACAGCACACTGGCAGGGGGGGCAGTCCAACTCCTACAGCTTCCTTTGGTTCTTCTCCTTGGCAGAGGTTCGTCTTGTTGTTCCAGAAGTGATCTAAAGTCTTGGGGTCTGGGTCCCCATATTTATACTGCAAAATCCTTTGTCCTCTGAAGGCAGAGGGGCCTGTACCCAGTCCAAACCAGTTCTGTGCAGTCCTGGAGCACTTTGTTTACAGGACTCCTTCTTTCCTTTGACAGTGTGGGCCAGGGACATCAGACGCACCACAGGAGGTGGAGCCAGCATTGTAGTAGGCAGGCACAGCCCTATTCAGACCCAGGTGCAACTCCTCCCACCACTCTACATGCAGATAGGTCTATTCAGCCCTGTGCTGACTCACCCTGTCTCCTGGAATCCCCCAGCCCCTGTCACTCACAAAGCCAGACACACAATACACAACCTAGCAGAGGCAGGCTTGGACAGTTAGGCAAGAAAATACCTACTTTCTAAAAGTGGTATTTTCAAACACAGAATGTTAAAACCAACTTTACTAAAAGATGTATTTTTTTCTACCATGCTCCCTGGGTCAGTTAGGATTATAGGAAGTTATAATCAAACTGCCCATTCTGGCCTATGGGAAACAGGTAACCTTGCAATAGTGAAAAACGAAAATGGCTGTAGTTCGCTATTAGGACATGCCACACACACCAGGGCATGTCCTACCTTATACTTACAATGCACCCTGCCCTTGGGCCTACCTTAGGGGTGTCTGATATGAAGATAAGGGAAGGTTTAGGGACTGGCAAGTGGGTGCACTTGCCAAGTCGACGTGGCAGTCACAGACTGCACACAGGCTCTGCAATGGCAGGCCTGAGACACACTTTACAAGCTGCTTCTGTGGGTGGCACAACCAGTGCTGCAAGCCCACCAGCAGCATTTGATTTACAGGCCCTGGGCACACCTGGTGCACTATACTAGGGTCTGACAAGTAAATCAAATGATCCAATCATGGCGTCACTAATCAATACATCAATTTACAATAGGGAGAGCATATGCACTTTAGCACTGATCAGCAGTGGTAAAGTGCCCAGAGTCATAAAACCAACAAAAACAGGCCAGGGAAAATACAGGAGGAAGGCAAAAAGTTCAGGGATGACCCTGCAAAAAGGGCCAAGTTCAACACAACCCCCTTCCAGCCAAAACGCAGGGTAGCCCAATCACTACCTTGATGGGATTCCCTGCTTTGGGCGATAGAACATGGACCCTGGCCCGCAACAGCAGGGGCATACTCCAGTTCTACGCCATTCTGAACCCATTTGGATCCCTCTGTCCATACTCTCAGGGCCCACCAAGCTAACACCTGGGGAACCCTTCTCCTCACCTGTGGACACCATCTGTGCAGCACCTAACCTTATCTTGCTCACAGGTGTGTCCCAACAGTCAGACAGCAAGCCACAGTGGCCACTGACAGTGGTCAGTGATGAGACCCAGGCCTTATGCCTCTCAGGGCTCTCAAACCTCTGTGGCATCAGAGAGCGGGGGGCAGTAGCCCCAGGTGCTTGGCACCCTTTGTCCACTCTCCCTCCTGTCAGGGCAGGTATGACATCCTGACACTGACCCACCAGCCCTGGGCCTGTACCTGGCGGCTGGACAGGAGACTGGGGTGGGCTTTCCCACACCCGGTCCTCCTTCTCTTCGTTGGGGCTCTGTACCCTCCCACCTGGAGTGGTACCCCTTCCAGAATTGCCAGGGCACCAGTGGCAGGTGTCCTGCACACCCGCCCACCAGTTCAGGGGTTCTATCCTGCAACTGGGCGTCCAGGTCAGGGGGACACCCCGAACCTGGCCCTCCTACCTAGGGTCTAGACCCTCCAGTTGAACCGGGGTCAGAGGCGAGGGCTCCCTCCCTCTGCACCCCCTTCCAGAGTGCTGTACCCTCCCACCTGGAGTGGTAACCCTAGAAGGCCAACCGGTCAGGACACTGTTTACAGTTGTCCCTCCCTCCAGGTCAGACAACACCTGAACCTGGCTTCCCAATCCAGGGACCAACCCCTGCGGGTGAAAACTTGCCCGGCGCACCAGGACTTCATTGGGAGCACATATGCCCCCCCCCCAGGGTGACACACAACTCAGGTGTCATGTGACAGTCTGCCTGGCGCAGATCTTCCGACCCCTGTCCATCTGACAGTGCGTGAAGGTCCCCCAGGACAGAAGTGGTGTCACCATGGTCATTCACTGGTGACTCAGCCCTTCTGGCTGTCCCCTGACCCACTGGTTCTTCCACTGGGGACTCTTCCCCCTCTCACCCCTCAATCTGGACTTCTGCACCCTCCACTTAGGAGTGGCACTGCCAGACACCAGAACTGATGGAGGCCTGCTTACAGACACTCCCAGTTCACCAGACACTAGGGGATCCCCCTCAATGGGCGGCCCACCAGGACAGACTAGGCTCCCCACCTGGTGTTCCCTTAAAGAACCATCCAGGCCTTGAGACTGGGTTTCGGGCACCTGGGGACATGCAGCCCCACACTCACTATGTCTCCGCTGAGACAGGACGTGAGCCCCTACACCCCTCCCACGACACCGGGACCTAGCTGGGCTACTCTGAATCATTTCCACCACTCTGGGTTGGAAGATACCTGAGCCACTCTCCTTAGGGTCATTCCCCAATGCCTCTTCAGACCCTCTGGAATCCACCAAAAGGTCTGCCTCCCTGGTGATCTCCCTGGGGTCAGAGAACTCACTCTCCAACAGGTTTTGGTATAGCTCTGGAAAACAGGGACTTACAATATGCTCTCCCACAATTGGATCACACAGCCCCCTACAAGGGTTAACCAAACTATCCCTCACCTCACCATCCAGTGCCTCATTCACGTACTCCACACCACTCTCCTGAGATTGGCAAGACAGTATCTGACTGTCTCTGTCACTCAACCCATACTCTTCTGGGCGGTCTCCAGATTCACACACCAGGACTTCAACCATGGGGGAACCTCCCTCCCTTCTCCTCTCAGCTAGAGTCAGCGGAGTGTCCCTCCCAACACTAGGACCATGAACCCCTGCGCCAGTGCCCCAATCTACTTCTGGGACACTGCGCACCACTGGAGCTACCTCAGATCCTTGAACCTCCTGGTGTATGTTAACCCCCTCCAAGTCAGGCGCCACATCTCTGGTTGTGTGTACTACCCCTCAGCACTAGATAACTCAATATTGCTGCCACCATCTGAGCTGGATTCCACCTCCAACTCAGCAAAGCTCACTTCCTGAGCTACACAATTTTCTTGTTGCTGGGCTGAGACCCTCATGGCCTCAAGCCTCTCGAGCTCCAAATCAAGCTCTCTCATTCTCAACTCATGTTCCAATCTCATTCTTCTCTCTCCAAGGACAACTTGTTAGTCTCTATTTCCCTCTGACCCTCCATCTTAAGCTTAGCCATCTCCAGCTTGTGCGCCCTATTTCTCTCCCTGTCTTCCAACTCTCTGGGGGACAGGTCTTTGGAAGAGATGCTACTGCCAGGTGGGGACGGTACCCTCCCCTGGCGGGAAACTCTGGCCTATCCAGTTGCCCATCTGCATCCCCAGCTGGCTCCACCACCAACTCAGGGGCATTTCTTGCTTCTACCCAGGCCCTCAGCGCCTTTTGGTAGTCATCCTTTTTGGAAATGCCTGGTGTAGCAACTTTCAATTTCTTGCAGGGATGCTTGAGCTGTTTCAAAGTGTAGGATTCTAACCTCTCTTCCTCAAAATCTAGATCCATAGATGCAACAGATGCTGGTCTACTCATGGCAGTAAGAATTGGCAGTTCTCAGGACAAATAACAGTCCAAGGAAACAAAATTCTACCAAAAAAAGTATGTGGTCGCGTTTGGTCTGCACTCACTAGTAGTGTACACCAATTACTGTATATGAGTCACAAATGCAAGTCCAGAATCCCCACCGCTGACCACCAATGTTAGAACTGGGGGTCTCTAGTTGGCAGAGGTAGGTACCTTTGACCAAATAGGGACCCTTGCTTCTACGTCAGGGCAAGGGAGTTACACTACTGGATAACCCCTGCTCACCCCCTTGGTAGCTTGGCACGAGCAGACAGGCTTATCTCAGAGGCAGTGTGTTAAGCATTTGTGAACACATACAGTAATACAGTGGAAACACTACAGATGGACACCACACAGGTTTTATAAAAATAAGTATTCTTTATATAGACTTAACACAAGAACACAAACGACAAAAATCCACAATACAGTACTTAAAGATGGTAGAAGTAACTTAGTTCAAGTTGATGGTAAATGCGACAAAGTTCTCACAAAAGTACCTGGATGCGTAACGCAAAACAAACAAAAAGGTTCGCAGGGATGGAGATGCGTCGGTTCCTTGCTTCGGGGGAGACGATGCGTCGCACCTCAATGCTTGCGCAGAGTAGGGGATGCGTCTTGGTCCTTACCGGAGAGGAGGTGATGCATAGATTCTCGTACTGCGTTCCGGTTGCGATGCGACAAGATGGCGCCTCGATGCGACGATCCGGTGCGATGCGATAAGATGGCGCCCCATGATGCGACGACGTGAAGACGATGCGTGCACGCCCGGCAGCCGTGCGGCGACTCTGTAACTTTGGAGCCGCAAGAGGCCCTGCGACACGCTTCTCCGGTGATGTTCCGGCGGCCTCTGCGGCGGCGACACGCTTCTCCGGTGATGCTTCGGGTAACAGCTTTGACGAAGGCTCGCTTCTCTGGTGATGCGGCGGCGACCTCTGCGGCGGCGACACGCTTCTCCGGCGATGCGACGGCAACAGCTGCGACTGCGACACGCTTCTTCTCGTTGAGTCGCGCTTCCAGCTCCCAGCGACACGCAGGCTTCTGCAGACAGAATTCCCAGCAAGGGAATTCAGAGGGGAGCTGGTGGTGCAGTCTTTTGTCCCTGAGACTTCAGCAGGAGGCAAGCACAAGTTCAAGCCCTTGGAGTAATATTCTGCAAGATGATGAAAGTTCTTTAAAAGTTCCTTCTCCTCTCCTTGGCACTGAAGACACCACTGTAGGTCAACCCAGCAACACAGCACACTGGCAGGGGGGGCAGTCCAACTCCTACAGCTTCCTTTGGTTCTTCTCCTTGGCAGAGGTTTGTCTTGTTGTTCCAGAAGTGAATCTAAAGTCTTGGGGTCTGGGTCCCCATATTTATACTGCAAAATCCTTTGTCCTCTGAAGGCAGAGGGGCCTGTACCCAGTCCAAACCAGTTCTGTGCAGTCCTGGAGCACTTTGTTTACAGGACTCCTTCTTTCCTTTGACAGTGTGGGCCAGGGACATCAGACGCACCACAGGAGGTGGAGCCAGCATTGTAGTAGGCAGGCACAGCCCTATTCAGACCCAGGTGCAACTCCTCCCACCACTCTACATGCAGATAGGTCTATTCAGCCCTGTGCTGACTCACCCTGTCTCCTGGAATCCCCCAGCCCCTGTCACTCACAAAGCCAGACACACAATACACAACCTAGCAGAGGCAGGCTTGGACAGTTAGGCAAGAAAATACCTACTTTCTAAAAGTGGTATTTTCAAACACAGAATGTTAAAACCAACTTTACTAAAAGATGTATTTTATCATTCTGAGTTCAGGCATACTAAATTCGTTTTTCTACCATGCTCTCTGGGTCAGTTAGGATTATAGGATGTTATAATCAAACTGCCCATTCTGGCCTATGGGGAACAGGTAGCCTTGCAATAGTGAAAAACGAAAATGGCTGTAATTCGCTATTAGGACATGCCACACACACCAGGGCATGTCCTACCTTATACTTACAATGCACCCTGCCCTTGGGCCTACTTTAGGGGTATCTGATATGAAGATAAGGGAAGGTTTAGGGACTGGCAAGTGGGTGCACTTGCCAAGTCGACATGGCAGTCACAGACTGCACACAGGCTCTGCAATGGCAGGCCTGAGACACACTTTAGAAGCTGCTTCTGTGGGTGGCACAACCAGTGCTGCAAGCCCACCAGCAGCATTTGATTTACAGGCCCTGGGCACACCTGGTGCACTATACTAGGGTCTGACAAGTAAATCAAATGATCCAATCATGGCGTCACTAATCAATACATCAATTTACAATAGGGAGAGCATATGCACTTTAGCACTGATCAGCAGTGGTAAAGTGCCCAGAGTCATAAAACCAACAAAAACAGGTCAGGGAAAATACAGGAGGAAGGCAAAAAGTTCAGGGATGACCCTGCAAAAAGGGCCAAGTCCTACACAACCCCCTTCCAGCCAAAACGCAGGGTAGCCCAATCACTACCTTGATGGGATTCCCTGCTTTGGGCGATAGAACATGGACCCTGGCCCGCAACAGCAGGGGCATACTCCAGTTCTACGCCATTCTGAACCCATTTGGATCCCTCTGTCCATACTCTCAGGGCCCACCAACCTAACCCCTGGGGAACCCTTCTCCTCACCTGTGGACACCATCTGTGCAGCACCTAACCTTATCTTGCTCACAGGTGTGTCCCAACAGACAGACAGCAAGCCACAGTGGCCACTGACAGTGGTCAGTGATGAGACCCAGGCCTTATGCCTCTCAGGGCTCTCAAACCTCTGTGGCGTCAGAGAGCGGGGGGCATTAGCCCCAGGTGCTTGGCACCCTTTGTCCACTCTCCCTCCTGTCAGGGCAGGTATGACATCCTGACACTGACCCACCAGCCCTGGGCCTGTACCTGGCGGCTGGACAGGCGACTGGGGTGGGCTTTCCCACACCCTGTCCTCCTTCTCTTCGTTGGGGCTCTGTACCCTCCCACCTGGAGTGGTACCCCCTTCCAGAATTGCCATGGCACCAGTGGCAGGTGTCCTGCACAATTCGCCCACCAGTTCAGGGGTTCTATCCTGCAACTGGGCGTCCAGGTCAGGGGGGACACCCCGAATCTGGCCCTCCTACCTAGGGTCTAGACCCTCCAGTTGAACCGGGGTCAGAGGCGAGGGCTCCCTCCCTCTGCACCCCCTTCCAGAGTGCTGTACCCTCCCACCTGGAGTGGTAACCCTAGAAGGCCAACCGGTCAGGACACTGTTTACAGTTGTCCCTCCCTCCAGGTCAGACAACACCTGAACCTGGCTTCCCAATCCAGGGACCAACCCCTGCGGTTCAAAACTTGCCCAGCGCACCAGGACTTCATTGGGAGCACATATGCCCCCCCCCAGGGTGACACACAACTCAGGTGTCATGTGACAGTCTGCCTGGCGCAGATCTTCCGACCCCTGTCCATCTGACAGTGCGTGAAGGTCCCCCAGAACAGAAGTGGTGTCACCATGGTCATTCACTGGTGACTCAGCCCTTCTGGCTGGCCCCTGACCCACTGGTTCTTCCACTGGGGACTCTTTCCCCCTCTCACCCCACAATCTGGACTTCTGCACCCTCCACTTAGGAGTGGCACTGCCAGACACCAGAACTGATGGAGGCCTGCTTACAGACACTCCCAGTTCACCAGACACTAGGGGATCCCCCTCAATGGGCGGCCCACCAGGACAGACTAGGCTCCCCACCTGGTGTTCCCTTAAAGAACCATCCAGGCCTTGAGACTGGGTTTCGGACACCTGGGGACACGCAGCCCCACACTCACTCTGTCTCCACTGAGACAGGACGTGAGCCCCTACACCCCTCCCACGACACCGGGACCTAGCTGGGCTATTCTGAACCATTTCCACCACTCTGGGTTGGAAGATACCTGAGCCACTCTCCTTAGGGTCATTCCCCAATGCCTCTTCAGACCCTCTGGAATCCACCAAAAGGTCTGCCTCCCTGGTGATCTCCCTGGGGTCAGAGAACTCACTCTCCAACAGATGTTGGCATAGCTCTGGAAAACAGGGACTTACAATATGCTCTCCCACAATTGGATCACACAGCCCCCTACAAGGGTTAACCAAACTATCCTTCACCTCACCATCCAGTGCCTCATACACGTACTCCACACCACTCTCCTGAGATTGGCAAGACAGTATCTGACTGTCTCTGTCACTCAACCCATACTCTTCTGGGTGGTCTCCACATTCACACACCAGGACTTCAACCATGCGGGAACCTCCCTCCCTGCTCCTCTCAGCTAGAGTCAGCGGAGTGTCCCTCCCAACACTAGGACCATGAACCCCTGCGCCAGTGCCCCAATCTACTTCCGGGACACTGCGCACCACTGGAGCTACCTCAGATCCTTGAACCTCCTGGTGTATGTTAACCCCCTCCAAGTCAGGCGCCACATCTCTGGTTGTGTGTACTACCCCTCAGCACTAGATAACTTAATATTGCTGCCACCATCTGAGCTGGATTCCACCTCCAACTCAGCAAAGCTCACTTCCTGAGCTACACAATTTTCTTGTTGCTGGGCTGAGACCCTCATGGCCTCAAGCCTCTCGAGCTCCAAATCAAGCTCTCTCATTCTCAACTCATGTTCCAATCTCATTCTTTCTCTCTCCAAGGACAACTTGTTAGTCTCTATTTCCCTCTGACCCTCCATCTTAAGCTTAGCCATCTCCAGCTTGTGCGCCCTATTTCTCTCCCTGTCTTCCAACTCTCTGGGGGACAGGTCTTTGGAAGAGATGCTACTGCCAGGTGGGGACGGTACCTCTCCCTGGCGGGAAACTCTGGCCTATCCAGTTGCCCATCTGCATCCCCAGCTGGCTCCACCACCAACTCAGGGGCATTTCTTGCTTCTATCCAGGCCCTCAGCGCCTTTTGGTAGTCATCCTTTTGGAAATGCCTGGTGTAGCAACTTTCAATTTCTTGCAGGGATGCTTGAGCTGTTTCAAAGTGTAGGTTTCTAACCTCTCTTCCTCAAAATCTAGATCCATAGATGCAACAGATGCTGGTCTACTCATGGCAGTAAGAATTGGCAGTTCTCAGGACAAATAACAGTCCAAGGAAACAAAATTCTACCAAAAAAAGTATGTGGTCGCGTTTGGTCTGCACTCACTAGTAGTGTACACCAATTACTGTATATGAGTCACAAATGCAGGTCCAGAATCCCCACCGCTGACCACCAATGTTAGAACTGGGGGTCTCTAGTTGGCAGAGGTAGGTACCTTTGACCAAATAGGGACCCTTGCTTCTACGTCAGGGCAAGGGAGTTACACTACTGGATAACCCCTGCTCACCTCCTTGGTAGCTTGGCACGAGCAGACAGGCTTATCTCAGAGGCAGTGTGTTAAGCATTTGTGAACAGATACAGTAATACAGTGGAAACACTACAGATGGACACCACACAGGTTTTATAAAAATAAGTATTCTTTATATAGACTTAACACAAGACCACAAACAACAAAAATCCACAATACTGTACTTAAAGATGGTAGAAGTAACTTAGTTCAAGTTGATGGTAAATGCGACAAAGTTCTCACAAAAGTACCTGGATGCATAACGCAAAACAAACAAAAAGGTTCGCAGGGTTGGAGATGCGTCGGTTCCTTGCTTCGAGGGAGACGATGCGTCGCGCTTCAATGCTTGCGCAGAGTAGGGGATGCGTCTTGGTCCTTACCGGAGAGGAGGTGATGCATAGATTCTCGTACTGCGTTCCGGTTGCGATGCGACAAGATGGCGCCTTGATGCGACGATCCGGTGCGATGCGATAAGATGGCGCCCTTGATGCAACGACGTGAAGACGATGCGTGCACGCCCGGCGGCCGTGCGGCCACTCTGTAACTTTGGAGCCGCAACAGGCCCTGCGACACGTTTCTCCGGTGATGTGCCGGCGGCCTCTGCAGCGGCGACACACTTCTCCGGTGATGCTTCGGGTAACAGCTTTGACGAAGGCTCGCTTCTCTGGTGATGCGGCGGCGACCTCTGCGGCGGCGACACGCTTCTCCGGCGATGCGACGGCAACAGCTGCGACTGCGACACGCTTCTTCTCGTTGAGTCGCGCTTCCAGCTCCCAGCGACACGCAGGCTTCTGCAGACAGAATTCCCAGCAAGCGAATTCAGAGGGGAGCTGGTGGTGAAGTCTTTGTCCCTGAGACTTCAGCAGGAGGCAAGCACAAGTTCAAGCCCTTGGAGTAATATTCTGCAAGATGATGAAAGTTCTTTAAAAGTTCCTTCTCCTCTCCTTGGCACTGAAGACACCACTGTAGGCCAACCCAGCAACACAACACACTGGCAGGGGGGGCAGTCCAACTCCTACAGCTTCCTTTGGTTCTTCTCCTTGGCAGAGGTTCGTCTTGTTGTTCCAGAAGTGATCTAAAGTCTTGGGGTCTGGGTCCCCATATTTATACTGCAAAATCCTTTGTCCTCTGAAGGCAGAGGGGCCTGTACCCAGTCCAAACCAGTTCTGTGCAGTCCTGGAGCACTTTGTTTACAGGACTCCTTCTTTCCTTTGACAGTGTGGGCCAGGGACATCAGACGCACCACAGGAGGTGGAGCCAGCATTGTAGTAGGCAGGCACAGCCCTATTCAGACCCAGGTGCAACTCCTCCCACCACTCTACATGCAGATAGGTCTATTCAGCCCTGTGCTGACTCACCCTGTCTCCTGGAATCCCCCAGCCCCTGTCACTCACAAAGCCAGACACACAATACACAACCTAGCAGAGGCAGGCTTGGATAGTTAGGCAAGAAAATACCTACTTTCTAAAAGTGGTAGTTTCAAACACAGAATGTTAAAACCAACTTTACTAAAAGATGTATTTTATCACTCTGAGTTCAGGCATACTAAATTCGTTTTTCTACCATGTTCCCTGGGTCAGTTAGGATTATAGGATGTTATAATCAAACTGCCCATTCTGGCCTATGGGGAACAGGTAGCCTTGCAATAGTGAAAAACAAAAATGGCTGTAATTCGCTATTAGGACATGCCACACACACCAGGGCATGTCCTACCTTATACTTACAATGCACCCTGCCCTTGGGCCTACCTTAGGGGTGTCTGATATGAAGATAAGGGAAGGTTTAGGGACTGGCAAGTGGGTGCACTTGCCAAGTCGACATGGCAGTCACAGACTGCACACAGGCTCTGCAATGGCAGGCCTGAGACACACTTTACAAGCTGCTTCTGTGGGTGGCACAACCAGTGCTGCAAGCCCACCAGCAGCATTTGATTTACAGGCCCTGGGCACACCTGGTGCACTATACTAGGGTCTGACAAGTAAATCAAATGATCCAATCATGGAGTCACTAATGAATATATCAATTTACAATAGGGAGAGCATATGCACTTTAGCACTGATCAGCAGTGGTAAAGTGCCCAGAGTCATAAAACCAACAAAAACAGGTCAGGGAAAAATACAGGAGGAAGGCAAAAAGTTCAGGGATGACCCTGCAAAAAGGGCCAAGTCCAACACATACACAGAGAGAATGGCCTACTGCCCTCTCTTTTAGAAAGAAAGGTTCTGCCAGGCCCTTCGTCCAAGCCATTTGTTCCAATCAAGTGTGGAGTGGGCATGCTTGTTTACACTGACGTGTGGCTGAATGCACATAGAGAATGTGTGTGCATGCATGTGTGTGTGTTTGAGTGAATACAGGACACACAAAAACCCATCCTGGATCTCTTCAGTAAGAATAGTTCACAAAATGGAGAATACAGAAAGCCTACCATTTTGGGGATGTACACATTCCTGAGGGTCTTTGTAGAGGATCCGTCGCTTGTGAAAGGAAGGAGGGAGACAAGAGCCCTATTGAAATGTGAAGGTATCCGCTACACATTAACTGCTTTATTCTTCCTCAGAGATGTGCACAGAGAGGTGTTGTGTATAACCCAGGTGAGAGAAGTACATCTCTTTGTGTGCCATTTGTCTTGCAAGCTCCTCTCAGGGAACATCTGGCTCCACTTTATTGCCTTGAACATTAACATAATGTTAACCTGTGTCTGAGTAGCTGGGTTTGAGTTGAAATCCACTCCCCTGAAACCAGACAACCCACTACAGAACAGGCTTGTGTAAATACGCATTGTAAGAAGCCGGCACTTTATATGGTATACCAAAAAGAGGTATACCATGCAAAGAGTTCAGGTATTCCCTTACCAGTGGACAGGTGCTTGCTCTAGCAATCCCAAGGTGCTCTTCTAGGAGGTAGTGCGGTCGAGCAGCTTAGGCTCGTCAGAGAGGAGTGTTAGACATCCGCTGAACACACACACAGCAAATAAATGATACACACGGCTCAATAAGGACATCCACGCCAATTTATAAAAATAACACTTATCTTAATATAACTTTAAGCACCAAGATCAACAAAATCAGGTAAGTACTTTTAAAATAGCTGTTATGGAACAAACATGTTTTTGGTACTTTAAATCGTAATTGAAACACTTAGCGGCAATGTTAGCTTAGTAAGACAACATATGCTGCATAAGGTCACTTAACAACGACTTACGGTACCCTTCCCCTGGTCTTAAGGTGAGTATGGGCAAGGTCCCAGGCAACACCAACAGGTTACCTCAGGAGGCACTGGGGCATCTGAGTGCAGAGGTGTGTTTTTTGGCGTCGGGGCCTTTGTATACTTTAAATAGCACTTCAAGCACTTTATGATAATGTTACCCTCTGAAGGGAAAACATGTATTGCATTTAGGCACTCAACAGCGACTTATGGGACCAATCTTCTGGACTTAAGGTGAGAATGGGGAAAGGTCCAAGGCAGCACCAACAGTTCACTTGGGTCAGCACTAGGGTGGCCGGGTGCAGAGGTGCCTTACAGCGTTGGGTGCCATATTCAAGTCTATGTAGATTGGTCTGTCGGAAAAGAGGCTGCAGGCTTGGACTGGGGGACGGGTCAGGCTGTACCAACAGGGTGGCTCACATCTTGCGATGCTCAGGGACATGGGGATGCCTTTGGTCCTCTTTTCCAGGGGCCAGGGACGACGGGTGCAGAGGTGTGTTTAGGCATTGGATTTTCATCACCGGTAGCACTCCTGGTAGAGGGGGCCTGCAAACAGAGGCTGCAGGCAGCGGTGGGAAGTCTACAGTGGGCAAGTCCAAGGTGGACTTTGTCTCTGGAAGGTCGGAGGACCACAATAGCACCATTGGCCCACTTCAGCTCGGGCCAAGAAGAACGGGTGCAGTGGTGCTTTGCAGAGTTGGGTTTTTGCGGTCCAAAGCTCTCACAGTCTTTTTGGGGTGCCTGCAGGATACAGGGAAGCAGCTCTGCTGCTGCACAGGAGTTCTTGAGTCTTTGTTGAAGGCAGGCAGTCCTCCCAGCCTTTGGAGGCACAACAGCTGCAGGACGAGACATCTTTGGCGCAGTTTCGATGGGGAACAGCAGACAGGCTAGCAGGGTTGGGGCCAAGTCAGTTACTCTTCTTCAGTCTTCTGCTTTCGCTGCTCTTTAGTGTCCTTCTTAGGTTGTCAAGATCTGGGGACCACATTGGCACCGTTGACCCACTTCAGCTTGGGATAGGTGACTCAGGTGCAGAGCTGCTATCCAGTGTTGGGTTTTCGCAGTCTTGGAGCCTCACAGCTCAGTCTTTGGTACCTGCAAGAGGCTGGGAACAGCTCCACTGTTCCACAGGTGTTCCTGGGTCTTTGGAGAAGTGTTGGCAGTCCCCCCCGGCTTTGGAGTATCAGCAGCTTGCAGGGTGAGACGACTTTGGGCCAATTGTCAAGAATAGGGGAACAGACTAGCAGGGCTGGTGCCAAGTCAGTTGCTTCTTCTGCAGTTCTTGCTTTCTTCAGGCTTTCTTCTTCTTTTGGTCTGCAGGATCTGATTTCCTGGTGCCAGGGCTCCCCTAAATACTGAGTTTAGGGGCATTTGGGAAGTGTATGGTAGTAGCCAATGAGCTACTTACCCTTGGGGTCACTACACCCCCTATTTGACCACTTCCAGTGGGAAGTAGGCATAACCCTGTCCCAGAGATCCTCAATTTGCCATCCCCAAGATGGTCCCTTTTGAAAAGTCGCATCCACTTCAGGTAGCCCAGTTCAGGGGTGGTGATCGGCTGATGTTGGACACGCCTGTCTTGTCTAGGTAATTTTCCCACCTGTCCAGATGCCAAAGGGCTCTGGACAAAGGTGGTTGGTTTCCTCTCCTGCGAGAGAAGTCAAATTTGCATACCAAAGGTGGTGGGCCTCTTTGAAGCTCCCCCGCCTTGGAATGCTAATCTGCAGGTCATCCTGTGGGCAGCGTTAAAGGCACCTCCTGCTCAAGCAGTCTTGGTTTATGGCCCCCGGAGAGCAAAAGCCCTCACCCTTGGGGGTCATCAATTCGTCTCTAGTGGCAGGCTGGTTAGAACCAGTCAGTCAGCACACCAGTGGCTGGTAAGTTTCCAGGGGGCACCTCTAAGGTGCCCTGCATGTGCATGTATTATTTAATCAGACACTGGGCATCAGCGTGGGTTTATTAATCCGAGATGTTTGATACCAAACATCCCTTTTTTCAGCAAAGCCATCACGTAGCTGGGAAAATCGTTTCTACCAGTGTCCAGCAAATGCTTGTAAAATGGCTTCCCTGTTCACTTGTACTGGCAGCAATAGAACTGACCAGCTCATGCGGTGATGCCCCCTCATGTAGTATAGTGCACCCTGCCTTAGGGCTGTAAGGCGTGCTGCAGGGGTGACTTAACTATACCTCATGCAGTGCCACTGTGCCTGGTTAGCTGGAACCCAGTGCACTTCCAGTCAAAATCACATCAAATTTCAGGCAAAAAGTGGGGATGACCATATCAAAAAGGGCACTTTCCTACACACATCTTTAGTCAGCTAGCTTGGTATAAACATCGTGCGGCATCCCCATCTCAATTTTCCAGGAGTTCTCACTGGCCAGTGTCCTGGCTTTCTGCAGCTGTGGACTGTACAAGATCTCCAAGTTCCTCGGGTGTTGTCATAAGGTAGCCAGCTTCCTCTCTGACCAGACCTGCTCTCCTATTCCCATCTTTGGAGGGTGGCCTGAAGAAAGGATCTCTCACTGAGCAGAAAGAGACACTAGAGCTATCTCTACAGTGCCATGTTGCCTAGAAGAGTGATCTATTGTCCGATTACCCAAAAGCGACAAGTAGCTGTGAGAGAAGGACAGAAGCCTGAAGAGTTGTCCCTCCTTCCCACTCAAGTGTGCCTCTGAACTGTGTCGCTTGGCAGGTTTGAGGTCCAGCATGGGTGTGTAAACTGGCAGGAGAGACACACTCTGAATGAGGTCAGGCAGAGGTGCCGTGGACTTCCGTAGACTGAGGTTTATTGACTCTCGTAGCCAATGGGGTTTTGAAATTAAACTTGTGCTAAGATCAAGCCATGATCCACATTGTACCTGTTTGGGTACTCTGGTGTGTAAGCAATTGTTTACATAAAGATACCTACAAGTGATTTTGTTTACTTAAACTTAGTTCAATTTCTTATAGACATCTTATCTATTGGTCAAGCCCCAATTGGTAGCTTAACTTTGCAAAAGTCAACACATCAATGCTAGTGTACTTAAAATTAATATCAACAAATAAAATTAAAAGACAATTTTAGAAAAGCAATTCATCAAACAATTCAACAAACAATTCAAGAAACAATTCGAAAAACACGGGTATATCTTTCTTTCAAAAATATACAATTTTAATGTAAAACAAGAATGCAAGGGGTAACAACAAAAACTATGCAACACTATGATAGAGGATACAAAAAAAGGGGGCCTACAAATCATAAGTGTGATCATCTATTCCGAAAAAATATATAAATAGAGGAAAAAGAAACTAAATTAGAAAGCAATTCCTCAGACGCCTTAGTTGTTGGGAAATAGATGCAAGAGTCGACGTTTCGGTCTATCGTGGCAATAACGTCCATCAGACCATCTTCAGGACATATATAAGTTTATAAAACAAGTCCCTCAAATAATTATTCGCTAGTTATGTCAACCCAAAATTGGTTGAACAATGAAGTTGAAGACAGGGCCTTATGACTAGACTCTCTCTTAATCGAAAATGCAAATAATTTATGGCGAATTTAAACCATAGGGAATCAGGTGTAGTTTCTCCACTCTGACAAGGGAGACAACAGTCTAATGGACACGTCTTCCCTGGGTTCACGTAATTTATAACGAGACTCCACACTAATTTGACAATGATTCGTCTCCTCACGGGACTGCCGCATACAAAGTTAGCGGAAATTAAACTTGTGCTAAGATCAAGCCATGATCCACATTGTACCTGTTTGGGTATTCTGGTGTGTAAGCGTCAGTTGCTATCAGCATTTCCACCTAAGACTCCTGTGAAATGTACCCATCAGTGACCCCGCTTGTCGACTACATTGGTTGAGATCCCAGGTTTCTTGTTCAGCAGGGTTCCACGAAAGGTGGTTATCTCTTCCTGGATTCATTGAACTACCTTCATTGCACATAATACAGCATAACAGAAAGAAAAACCCTAGCACTCAAAATGAAATGTTCGAGAAATGAATAATAGTCAAAACAGTAAGGATTTGTGTTAGACAGAAAAGTTTTCTTTAATGTAGAAAAATGTTTGAGTATTACTCAGTATAATCTTGTTCCACAAATCATTATTCTTCAGTTTCTTACTGGAGGATCTCGCGCTGGACACAGATAGGGACTTATCGATGTCACCGTTTTTTACTTTTGATTACAATCACATCCACAACTTTAGCTCATGGTCATACTACAATACTTTGCCAGAATACATAGGAGCCGCCTGTGGACTCTCACAAGAGGACTTACTATCCATTACAGAACACACAACGTCTCATCTCCACTTGACTAATTTTGTGATTCACATCCGTTGGTATCTTGGATAACACACGGCCACCATTGGAAGTGCAACTCTGAAACGGAGGATAGAAGTGTTCGGCATACTTTTCCGGCATCAAGAAATATAAACACTTAAGCCTTGAAAAAATTAACTGCATGACGAAACACATGTCGGCTGTCATCAATGTATTGAAACTGGAGAATAATGATTTGTGGAACAAAATTAGACTGAGTAATACTCAAACAAGGTTTTTCTACATTAAAGAAAATGTTTCTGTCTAACACAAGTCCTTACTGTTTGGACTATTATTAATTTCTCGAACATTTCATTTTGAGTGCTATTGTTTTCCTTTCTGTTATATTGGCACATTGGGACCTTGGTCCAATGTGAACTCACACCTTTGGTAGCAGGGTGTGGGATTACCTTTTAGGCACCACCTCAAAGGGATTTATTATATACATTCAGTGACTATTGTATACGCACCACAGTGTGTACTTGGAAAACGATATGCGATTTCTGTCCACTACTGCCACTTCATTTTGTTACATAATACAGCACGGAGAGATTAAAAAATGAAAAACACTATTCGTCTGTTTCAAGTACCTCATTGAACCTTTGGATGGCTTCTGGGTATACATCGCTTGTGTCTCATCTGAGGTTGTGAGCTAACATTAACTCTCAGCATGTATTGTGCTATTCTGCTTCTGATAAATATGGGTCTTCATTTGAGTGAATGCTAAATAGTTACACTATGAAGAGATAGGGAGGCAGCTGTGGTAGGGGAGTAGCTTCATTGAGTGGTCAGATTATGTTGAGGCAGTCATTTATTATGAAAGAAGTTGTTCTAACTGCACACCACGGTCTGTGTTCTCTGGATGGGCCATTTCATTATTGCATTTAAGTAAAAGCAGTGGTTTATATTCTTTTGGGCTCGGAACTCTATCACAATTTAGGCTTTGGAGATATCATGAACACTGAGACAGGGCCAGTTTGAATCTTTTCTATGTTTATAAAATGCTTGTCTGCAGACTCTTTTATCTTTTTCTGTAAGTAAGTGTGAAGTTTTAGACACACGCAAAAGTGTTAACACCATGTCTGCCTCCTTTCTAGGCTGATATATTTATGCTGTTTATATTATGGCCACTGCCAGGGCATTATGGACACTTACAGTGGAGGTTGAAAATCTGCATGTAAATTGAGATGACTCATTTAACATTATACTTATTTTGCCTTATTGGGACTTTTGTTTCACCAAACGTATTTACATAATATAAAATCGGCGATCAGATACTATAAAAACTCAGGTACCTGACTATTAATTGGACCGGCTATTAATTGGAGGGGCTTAGAGAAGTAACTATCAAGCCAGAGATCATGCCTGTTAGCACAAACAAACCAGTACCAGTGGGGGCTGCTCCAAGACCAGTGCAGAAAAGTGACCTTCAGCCCCTCACTGCTTATTATACTCAGGCAAGAGCTGTGATAGAGGATAGCTATTTTTATGGTTCAAATCTATTTTATTAATTTTATCAGATACCACATAACACACACCTACATCCAGCATCCGGTGAGGTGCAGTATTAAGGAACAACAAACTGGGGAGTGGTGGGAGGACAGGGAAAGGGGGATGTGGGAGGAGTGAATGGTGGGGAGAGGGGTGGAACCTGGTATGGTCCAAACAGGGAGGGGGTAGACTCCATCACCACAGCATTTTCTTTGCACATAGTTCAGTGCCATGGAGGAGGGGTTCACAAGGTATCCATATTAAGTCTAATCTTTCCGACTGCAGGCGTCTCCTATGTTACCACTCCATGTAAGCTGTAAAATTCAAAGGTTTGTTGGACAAGAGAGTTCACAAAATTCTTGTGCTAGAAATCAGATGCATGTGCCCTACATTTTGTTAAAGTGTGGCTGTGAATTTTTCCATTCCGATGGTATCGCACAGTTTTTGCAGCCAGTCAGCATGGTCAGGTGAAGAATCAGTGCCACATTTAGAGGTAATAGCCTGCTTCACTGTGATGGCCATTCCTGTGTTACAGTGTAGGGTCTAGAAAGTTTAGTCGGTAGCCCTAAAAGTATAAAGCTGGGCAAGGTGGGGGTGTCTCCATCAAAAAATCTCAGTAACGTCTGAGTATCTCTTCCTAATATATTTTAAGTCTGGGGCATTGCCACCCAAAGGAGATGTGACAGGGTGCCCATGTGGCTGCAGTGACTCCAGCAGGCGTCCATGCTGCTGGTTTTCCATTTGTCTACGCTTGCCAGGGTATAATACTAGTAATCCATAAACTTGAGCAAGCCTCCTGCCCTGCTGCACTTTGGGACGAAATGCATGCTCTGTCAACTATGTCGGTCTACTCCTTTGGTGTAAGTGTGCACTCCAACTCCTCCTCCTGGTAGGCTCTGCAGATTTGTTAAAGAACATATAGCATAGATATCCGAGAGAAGGCCCTTGTCGTCATGTCTAGTGATAAGCCATTTCTAAAATTCCGTAAGGAGTCTCTCCGCCAGCAGGCAGATCTGGGGCCGAGAGACCCAGTGCTTGATGTCTCTATAGTGCCAGATCTCCTCGGCTGGTACGCCCATAACTTGTTTGAATTTGTGGGAAGTCCATGAAGCATAAGTGGCTAAAAAGGTTGCCTATCCTTTTACAAATAGCTTTTTGCAGTGCATTAAAAGCATGCCCCTCTGCAGCAGGTGGAAACTTGGGGTTGCTTATAATGGGTGTGAGGGGTGACAAACCCTTAGAGGTCATGACCCTATCCCATGCTTCTACCATGGCTCTGGTAATGGGAGGGATGAAACTCCTGGGGGTCAATGCTTTTTAAGTTGCCAGGGAACTTTCCAAATGTGGTTTCCTAACAACAGGGATATGGGGGTGTTTGGTGTGTCATTCGTCTGTAGAAACATTTGAATCATCTCTCAGAATTCCTTGAGCATGGAACTGTATGTTAAGAGGACGTTGTTAGGTTGCCAGGATCTACGAGGCAAAGTCGACTCCAGGACGTGGAAGGCGATCGAGAAAGGGGAGTGTTTAGAGAACGCTAGAACACCTACTGCGGCCTATGTGGTAGCTGCCAAGACACGGGCAGAGATTAGAAAGTAGTCTATGTGGGCATAGGGCTGGTGAAAGGCAGAAAATAATGTGTAGTCTCTAGTAGAAGGGTGTTGAATCTTTCATGCATCGGTGAGACTCATATCTCTCAACCAGCGGAGGCTTTCCGGCTTGAAAGTGCCAGTTTGCCCCACTATCTGAGTCGGCCTATCCAGCGCTGTGTCATGGGCAAGATTGAATTCTCCTCCTCTTGTAATATCAGTATGCGCAGTGGAAGTAACTAGGCCCAGAACATTTAGGCTATACTGTCCCTGTCAGTCATTGGGTGTCTAGAGCGTGGCAAGGGTGAACGTGTATTTTTTTGAGATATTTGTAGAGAGAGTAGTCACCCAGCCCGCTCTGCTTGAGTCTGTATAATGTGTCCTTAAATTTAGCGGGCAACAGGATTACCACCCCCACTCGCTTAGTAGGCCTAGACAAGAAATATTGACTGTCAAACCAGCGAGACTTCATCCTTATCCAGTCGTTCTTCAGAAGATGTGTCTCTTGCAATAAGGAGTAGGGAGTAATAAAATATGTAACGTACTGGCATATACGATACGTTCTAATACTGCCCTCACTCACACAAATGTGTGACATGCTTCATCATTGGGCTGCTACAAAAAACACCCCGGCGTAGCCACGCCTGGGGTGGAGAAATAGGGTGGGGGAAGACAATACAACACAGAGAAAGACACAAATAAATTCTATAGTGACTGGGATAAAACATCGTACACTCGACTCCGCTGCCACTCTTCACGGCGGACGGAGACGAGCAGTATTTGCGGAGAACCACCCTTGATGTAGTAAGGAGGGGTACTGGTGTGCTGTGTGTGCATACATGAGTCTAACGGGCTGATATATGTGGGGTGGATTTCATCTACTGTATAGAACACCATAGGGGATTACTGAGTGGCGTAGTCATTGTCGAGTGAATACCAGAATGTGAGAGGCACTCTGTTGACATGGCTGAATGCTAGAGAGGAGGACAAACGATATATTCAGGGCTGGAGATGTAGTTGTAAGCTGTCCCAGGGTACCACCAGCCACGTTCAGCTTTTTAGGGACTAGCAGCTATCACCATCTGCTAATATACGCCAGTTGCACATTTGAAATTACCCCATTTGACATAACCTTGACTCCGTAATACTGTCAATACATATTAGATATAGAGAAAAGTTCCGTAGTATGGATCCCATCTTTGTGTGTAATGATCTCAATTGTTTTTATTCCCCTCTTGGAAAGAGTGTGACCATAGGGGGTCTCTCCTTGCCCGCCGCCAGTTCAAATTTGACTTTAGGGTAAACTCGGTGAGTAAAGAGATACACCGGACCCCTATTGGACAATGACTGTGGTTGTGTGAACAAATGCCTGTTGGTTTATGATGCTGGAAAGACATACGACAACAAATATATAAATATATATATATATATAATCAATATGTACATGATTATATGAATTATTTTAATTGTAGATATGATCGCAGATTTTATTTTCTTTGGCACAAGTAAATACAAGATGGGATAGACATAATAGTCATTCCTTGTAGTATGAATGACACCATGGTTGGTACTGTGGCTTGCGTTAATTTTTCAATATGATATAGTGTTGACCTACAGGAGATTACTATTCCTGATGGGTTGTCCTCTTTTGTTTTGTTTGTCTTGTCGGTTCCTCAGTAACTACACGATCCATGGGAGAAAAAACCCTGAATACATAAGGAACTAATTTTTTATTTTTAATTTTCTCTCATCTTAATTGGAGGTGAGGGAGAACTCACTGGGAAAGGTAGAGTCCTGAAGAAGGCCGGCGTGACCCTATATGAGGGGCACACATTAACGGCCGAAACATGTTGACCACTTCGCAGTTTAGGAGGGGTGTTAGGAGCACATAGAACCTCCCATTCACCATCATCCTTCACACTTTTTATTCTGGCCGGAAGATCCAGGAATAAAAGTTTCAGGCACAGCGATACTTCCGAGCTAGTTTTAATTCACTTAACTGCACTTTCACTACCGTCCTTCCCAGTCACTATAGAATTTATTTGTGTCTTTCTCTGTGTTGTATGTCTTCCCCACCCTATTGCTCCACCCCAGGCGTGGCTACGCCGAGGTGTTTTTGTAGCAGCCCAATGATGAAGCATGTCACACATTTGTGTGAGTGAGGGCAGTATTAGAACGTATCGTATATGCCAGTACGTTACATATTTTATTACTCCCTACTCCTTCTGGTGCATAAAGTGTTTACAGGGGGTTCGGGGTAGGTGAGTCCGTACCCTCACCCCTTCTTTTGTGTGTATTATTCTCTTGCAATAAGCACATGTCGCAGTCAAAGATTCTAAGCAGGGAAAAGAGCGCTAAGAGTTTCACTGGTGTGTTCGGTCCACAAATATTGAAGTTCAAGATTTTTACGATGTGTGTAGAGTGGAAGTGGCAGCATGAAGGTGTGTGATGGAGGTAGGTTGAGTTGCATAATCAGGGGGTGCTATGCCTCCAGGGTGCGAGTATAGATGTTGGCCGGGAAGTGGAGCCATGGGGAGAAAAGGAAAACTAACAGCGGGTGCAATGTGTAACGCACCCGCTACCTCCATGGGGGCAATAATCACTACTTGTATGGCAGTCGTGGTGACGAACATTGTAGTAGGCTAGGTGCGAAGCAGATGCATACCCTCTACCATCCTGATGCCAACCAGAAGTAAAGAGTAGCTGCTACCCTAGGCTTGTGTGAGTAACTGTGTCAGTGATAGTACAGCTCGGGGTGTGTCAGCACTGTAGATTCCACTGTGTTCAAGTGTTTCTATTCTGGAGTTGAATTGGGACATAGTTCTAGGGGGCGGCACGGTACTGGAGTTAGAGTAGCAGTGCTGAACATTCTGGAAGGCATTCACCCGTTGACTGTTTTTGCACGTTTCTCTTTGAGGTCTGATGTTCACTCCTGCCGCTCGTTTTCAGCATGGGTGGGTCTCAAGTAGAGTGGGCCGATCCGTCCCCTCGGGGGGATCTTGTAGCCCTCTGACTCAAAAGGCCTCCTCCATAGTGCGAATCATGTGTATTTCGCTATTCCAAATGAAGGTGAGGCAGATTGGGTGGCCCAATTTGTATTCGACCCCCTTGTCACATAGAAAGGTGGTAGCTGCTTTGAGTGACCAACTCCTCTGGAGGGTGATAGATGACAAATCTTGGTAGAGCCACACTGTCACACCTTCAAATAGAATCGGGCCTTGGTCACGGACCGTTGTAATAGTAGCTTCTTTCTGCTGGGAGTGGCAAATGCAGATAAGAATGTCCTGCATGGCCCAAGTGGGTGTGAATGGTCGGCCTGTTGTATGGGCAGCATCTACCACAATGTCTTTGTCAGTTAGATCCTAAAGTATGTGAAGGAAGAGGTGGGCAACATAGCGTTTTAGGTTGGCAGAGTATGCAAGGAGAGAGACACCACTAATCCTGATGTTAGAGTGGCAAGATCTGTTTCCAGATGCTCCAGGTGGAGTTGTATGTCTGCATTGTATGATTGGAGCTCCAGCAACTCGTACCTAAAGGTGTCAAGTTCTTCCTCTTTGGCATTGCTGCTTTGCTCCAGGATGGTCACCCGTAGGCCGATCTCAACTAGGTCACATTTTAATTCCTTGATTTCCGTGGCAATTTCACTTGGAAGTGCTGTGATGTCCTCTCTGGGCTTGCCCAACAATGCCTCCATGTAGGAGTGAGTGAGAGTGGCTTTGGTGTCTGCTTTATTGGTGTTCGTATTCCGTGCCTCAATGTCCACCTGCTCTGTGGGCAATATGTCTCCTAGCATGCCCGATTTTTTGGAGGAGTCTTTAAGCAGCATGTCTTTCAGTGAGGAGTCCTTTTTAGTTCTGTGCACCACCTTAGTAGAGAGGGGATGGTAGCTGCGCAAAGTGTCCATGAAAGGTGAATGGTTATGGCCCCTTCTATGTTGGCATCTCCTCGCAAGGTGGGGCCAAGATAGTTCAAGAGTCTCACAAAGCTGTCCCTCTGTTCTCAAATAAGCTTTTTATGCTACTATCTCTATGGTGCAGGGAGAAGCATGCACCTTGAGCTGTTGATAGGGTGGTGCCCAGCCCAGCACCGGGGACCCTCATGCAGTTTCACCGGCCTCAGAGAGTGTGACACCAACCTCGGCCCCACGGTCAGCAGACTCCTTAGCTACTAGTTCTGCAATGTCTGGCTCCTCCCGTCCTCCCCTTCTTACAATCTCCAGGAGTGTGGGGGGCTGTGCATTCACATGGCCTCAGTACAGGTTGCGTGGCAGGGGATTCAGGATGTTACTGTTAATTATCGGTTGCAGGTGTCATCAGCTGCCAGAGTTGTAAATCGGGCCCAGTCATGCATTGATAGCGAGGCCATACCAGCGATGAGAGATGGATTGGTGGAGAGCTCTGCTGGGGTCAGCTGAGTAGGGAATCTCCCGCAGTAGTGTTGGAGGTCTTGCTCAATGTCTCAGCATCAGCCTGAATGCTGCAATGGGGATTGGGCCACATGTGTGCCGTGGGCTGCACGTGAGGAGCTCTGCTGTCTGCCAGCTGTCATGTCATTTATGAGGATTGCCTCAGTAGTGCTAGGTGAGGCCAGCTTCAGGGGTGCAGCATTGGGCCAGTGCCAACAGGCCACTGCCAAGGGGTGGGTGATGTGTCAGAAGTAGGGGCGTGGAGCGGCACCAACTCGAATCACTTCAGCATTGGCCCCAATGCAGCACCATTTTGTATGCCCGCTGTGGGTTGCAAGAGGAAAAGCTCCACTCCTCGGTGTTCTGCTCGCCTCTGGGAGACAGAGATTTCCACGATCTCTCATGGTATTTCACCTGTGAGCTACTACATTGGGCCCATATAAAAGCAGGACGGGGATGCAGCTCAGTTCAGTCAGGTGGTGGAGATGTGTGTAAATGCTCTTACTCAGCCGCCATCTTCACCACACCCCCTAAACAGCTTTTTTTTACAGAGGGAAAGCATGCTGTGTGATCCATCTTAAGAAACTCGATTTATAGACTTGCTCCTTTCTGCTTCTGCTAAAATTTTGCATAGAGCTTAAAAGTAGTGTTGTGTGTTAGGATGGTAGGAACTTGCTAACCATGTTAGGAATGTTTGTTTTTGCTGGCCAAGTCATGCATTGCTGCATTCTTTTTCTCATTCTGTGTGGTTACCATTCATATCTTATCTACTAGATTTGGGTTTTACAAATGAACATTTTAAAGTTTTAGCCTGTGTTTCGTACTCCACTCTGTCAGTGAACTCTTCTAGTGGGACTAATCATGACCAGAAAACTTCACCTGCACAGTATCACTGAGTGGGCCTTGTATGGGTCGCACTTCAACTGGATTTCTAGTTTGTGTTGGTGCATTGAACTACATTTTTGCACCACTGGGTTAGGAACCCGACCTCTGTGGCTCTGGGAGCTGAGGCCCAGATCATGACAGCAATGATATGTTTATTGCTGAACATAAATATGTTGACTCGCTTTTCATGAAATAATGAATGAAACATGCAACTTTTATCTCAAGGAAATGTCAATAAATTTGTTTCTGAAAACAGTCAGAAATGTATTACTGTAAGTTTCCTCTTAATTGTAGATTGTTCTGGAATTCACAATGTTTTCCAGGAGTGCGCCTGGGAACTCTGGAAATTCAGTTTCCAAATATACACATATATTTGTTCAGTTGTACATTTTAGAGTAAGTGAAAATAAACTTGCTAACTTTTTCCATAGAGAAATGCATTTTGCTGAACCCCCCCATCAATATTGTGGGAATTTGCTGTCCATTTCCACCCTGGAAACAGATTAATCCTTTCCGCTGACAGAAGTAAATCTCTGATCTTTACTTTTTTTTTTTTGATTTTTCAAAAACCTTTATTAAACAAAAGGCACATTGTACATTGCAGCTTGACATCACAGCACTGGTTCAGTAATTTCCACATTTCCAGTTGTGTCACATGTTACAGAGAAGTAAAGGCGAAAACATATACAGCTACAATCCATCAGCATTTGAATAGTAATCAAAGCACAGCAGAAGAGGCACAATCAATCCGGCCCGAGGGGGAGATGGGATCATCATCCTCAATCTGGGCATTTCGCGTGGCAGCATTGGGGGATGTTGTTGCTGGGCTGTCTGGGGCAGTCAAGCGCTGGAGATAGGAAACAAGAGGGGCCCAAATATCTGGGGGTCTGCTGGGTGCGGACATCAAATCCCAAAACTCGCCTAGTAGTGTCTGGCAGTGGGTTGCGTCGTCCAGCCAATTTTTAACGGTGGTAGCTAGTGTACGACCGCAGTGCATGGCCACCCTTCGCTTAGCAAGCACCAACAGCATCGCTATCAGCTTGCGGCTGGCAATAGGCACGTGCCTAACGTGACCCAGGAGACACAGCAGCGGGTCCGGGGTGATACGCTCAAGAGTAATGTCGCTAATAGCGGTGCACACCCCCTGCCAGAACAGTGCCACCTTGGGACACACCCAAGCCAGGTGTGCGAAGTCTGCGCCCGGAGCCGCGCAGCGCACACATCTGTCATTGTCAATTAAGCCCATTTTGTGTAAGGATACAGGGGTGCGGTAAAGCTTATGCAAATACTTAAAATGGATGAGCCTCAGATGGTAATTGGGGGAGAGGCGCTTGGTCTGATTGCAGCAATAAAGCCTCTGCTCAGAAGAAAGGTCCCTTCCCAAGTCCTCACTCCATGTAGTGCGGGCGCGCTCAGTGTTGATGGAAGAGGCGGCCAAGGTGAGAGCATATAATCTAGTGACCAACTTCCGCTGGGAACTGGATGAGTATACACACTCAAGGGCAGCATTAGCTTGGGGGGCCTGCGGGAATGCAGGGTTGGCTTCCCTACACGTCGCCCTAATCTGATAGTACAGCAGCTTGTCGAGGGGGGTCGCGCTATCAGGAAGAGAGAAGAATGTGTTGTCGGGATAAATGTCTGCTGCAGTGTTGAGGCCCAGTTGAGCAGCACGGCGAGCCATGCCCGCTGTCTGCAATGGGGGAAACGCAAGATTGCCAGCGAGTCTCAGGGAAGGTACGTGTAAAATGATGGCGCCGGTGTATCTGCGCAGCCCATTCCAGGCCCATCGCAAGCATTCAACCGTATCTATCTCGTGTCATGGGGGCTTGGGTGGAAGGAATAGTGCAGTTTGAAGCGGCCACGGGGCAGCAAGGTCAGCCTCGACCGCAGTGTGAATCTGAAATGGTGTGGGGTGCAGCCAGAAGTGGAGGAAGCTGGCTTGGGCGCATAACGCATAGAGCTTAAAATCTGGAGCTCCCATACCACCACGGGCTAAGGGTAGAGTAAGTATATCATAAGCGATTCTGGGTTGACGTCCAGCCCATATCAGAGCAATAATGCTGGAACGGAGCTTGCGAAAAAAGTGCGATGTGAGGGGGATAGGGATATTTAAAAAGAGATATAAAAATTTTGGAAGCACCACCATCTTGGCAATGGTGATGCGCCCCGCTAACGATAGAGGGAGCTTTTGCCACATGCGGATCTTAGTCTCTAGCCAGTCCATTGCCCGACCAAAATTAGATCTCCAGAGTTCGTCCACATCCCTGCTCAACCAGACACCAAGGTACCTAGTAGCCCGACCAAAATTAGATCTCCAGAGTTCGTCCACATCCCTGCTCAACCAGACACCAAGGTACCTAGTAGGACCAGACGCCCAGACAAAGGGATAATCAGGAGTGAATGGCTTTGTAGCATCTGTTAGGGGGAAAAGTACCGATTTGCTCCAGTTGACCTGGATTCCAGAGAGGCACCCAAACCGCACAACATCCCTAGTCATGGGAGCGAGATTTTGTTGACGATCACGGACGTACAAAGTGACATCATCCGCCTACATGGATGTGACAAGGGCGTGTGCCGAGAAGCCAATGCCCCGTTGAGTGTGATGTTGGCGCAGGCGTGCCGCGAGGGGCTCCATGGCGATGGCAAAGAGCATGGGAGAAAGGGAGAGAGGGGACACCCTTGTCTGGTACCTCTCGAGATGTTAATAGGGTCGGTGACCTGCCCATTCACCCTGATGCGAGCTGTGGGAGGTGTGTATAGTAGCTGTATTTTGCATACGAAATCCAGACTGAATCCCATACGAGGGAGAAGGTAGAAGAGAAAGGGCCACTCCAAGGTATCAAAGGCCTTGGTGGTGTCCAGTAAGGCTGCCACAGCCGGTAGAAAGGGGTTGACTTGATGGAGGACCGAGAAGATAGTTAGCAAATTGTGAGAGGTGGCACGCCCCGGAATGAACCCTGGTTGATCCGGGTGAGCAATTAGGGACATGAGGGGGAGGAGGCGAGTGCCAAGTAATTTGGCATAGATTTTATTGTCGGTATTGATGAGGGATAAAGGGCGGTATGAATCACAGCAGTCCGGGGGTTTGTCAGGCTTCAAGAGAAGAGTGAGCATGGCCTCACGTAAAGATGGCGGGAAGCTGCCACGTTCAAGAGAGTCATTGTACATGGCGTCTAAGTGCGGAACGAGAAGAAGTGCGTATTGTTTATAGAAAGCAGTGGTGAGACCATTGGACCCGGGAGCCTTGTCACCCGAGAGGCCTGCGATAATGGTGGAAATTTCCTCCTGAGTGAATGGCTCATCGAGATAGTCCCTGTGATTATTACTGAGCCAAATGAGCTCAATGGTGTCAAAATATTGGTCCATGACCTCCCGGGGGGCCGCCTCGCCAGCAGAATATAGCTGGGGGTAGAAAGTGGAGATTCTGGCAATAATCTCAGAGGGAGAGGTTGCTCTGTCAGCGGATTCGTTGCTCAGCGCCGTTATGTAGGAGGAGGCGTGCGGTTGTCTAAGGAGGTTCACGAGAGTCTTTCCAGGCCTCTCTCCCTCGCCATAGTGCCATGCGCGCGCCTCCCGACCCAAAAACGCAATCTCCCTGTCAGCCTCCTCATGGAATTCAGAAAGCTTGGCTCTGATCTGCGCGAGCGTGGCGGGGCAGGGATCTCGAGATTTCTGAAGGTCTAGGGTTTTGATCTCATTTTCCAAACGGTCGAGAGTGCCCCGGATAGATTTAAGCACCCCAGACTGCTTGGCGATGCACTACCCCCGGATAACAGCCTTAAAGCTCTCCCAGAGGGTGGAGGGCGACTCCACCGAGCCAACATTTAGTTCAAAGTAGGTGATTATCGCACTGCGAATCTCCTCGCGGAAAGCGGCGCCCCGAAGGGCCTTGGGGGGCAGACGCCAGGCAAACATGCGATGCAATGTGAGCGGGAACTGCAGGCGCAGGCGTACAGGGGCATGGTCGGAGAGGGTGCGGGCCATGTGCTCCACCGAAGTGGTCCAGGAGGATATGTCGCGCGTGGTAATCCACAGATCAAGGTGAGACCATGAGCCCTGCGAGCCCGAGACGCAGGTGCCCTCACGCCTGTCAGGATGCGTGTGTCGCCATGCATCCAGCAAAAAGTTGTCCGATGTAATGGAATGGAGCAGGGATGTGGCATGAGGGTGCTGGGTGCGGCCACCTGAGCTGTCTAACGCCGGCAATGGAGCTATATTAAAGTCGCCTCCCCAGATCAAGGAGTGAGGTCCCAGGGAGGAGATGAGCTGCCAAATGTGTGTGAAAAAGTCAGGATCGTCGGAATTGGGGCCATATATGGCTGCTAGAATCAGAGACTGGTTATACAGGGTCCCAGCGAGGAGCACATATCTATCCTCGGTGTCAATGAGAGAATGGGTGGTTTGCCAGGGGAGACCTCTACTGAAGAGAATAGAGACGCCATGGGAATAGTTAGAATAGAAGGAGGAATAAGAATCACCCCAGTGACACAACAGCAGCCTAGAGGCGGTGGCCGGAAGGAGGTGTGTCTCCTGGAGGAAACAGACATCCACTTTGTCTGCTGAGCTACGCGTGGATAAGGCGTGCCTTGCGATGGTCATTGAGGCCTCTAATGTTCCATGTACAAAAAGTGGTGTCTGTCATGAGGAGTGGCAGAGGGAGTCAATGACGGAAAGCCCGTGCAATGCAGAGACACAGACCGCTAGTGGTGCTGCGATGAACAATGTGTTGCATAATGCTTGACATAATCTTGTGCCAAAAACGAAATAAAACAAAGATAACAGCAGACCTCTTGTGAGAGGTACCAACTCCTTAGGGCAAAACCCAACCCGCCCACCACCCACTCCAACCCACCAATTAGGCTGAGGAACAAACCCCCCCACCCAGGGAACCCAAACTTGGAGAAAGAAATATGCAAACAGGAGCGGGAATTATGGTTCCGCCTGACATACACCCCTGCCGAAGAGACAGTGTGGCCAAGCCACAGCACTGTACGGACCTTGGTCATGCAAATAACATTCGCATGTAGAGGTGACCCTCCCAGGAAGAAACATTAACGTTAGTCACAATCGATAATCCCACTACGGCACCATGTGCCCGGCAAGTCTTCAGGAGGAACCAAGGGACAGCACCCCGCGCCCTAGATGGGCAAAGATACCCCAGAAGTGGGACACAGTAGGAATCCAGAGACATTATGACAACAGAACATGTGTCAACCAGGACGAAGCATGGCAAAACATTGAATGGAACCCAGCAATCCAACTTAGTCATTGTCACTTAACAGTCGTAGGTCAGCGTGTGCAAGGCTTTTGGCTGCAGTACGCTTTTGCGATTCTAACTTTTTTGCAAAAGATAGCGCCGCTTTTGGGTCTCTGAAGAACTGCGCCTGGGCACCGCTCTGAACCTTAAGTTTGGCAGGGTAGACAAAGGCATATTGAACCTCAAGTTTTTGGAGGATTTTTTTAGCAGGGAGAAATTCTCGCCGGGCACCCTGTACTGCCAGGGTGAAATCTGGATAGAACGATAGGAGGTTCCCTTGATACCGCACTTCACCCATCTCCCGCGCCGCTCGCAGAACGGCGTCACGGTAGTTCAACAGCTTGGCGATGATCGGGCGAGCTGGAGCCCCAGGAGGGGGACGAGGCCCAAGGGACCTATGAGCCCGTTCCACAATAAAAACAGAGGAGAGTACATTACCAAAGAGGTCCCGCAAGAGTGTCTCAACGAAGTCCTCCATCCTCGCTATATTTGTGGACTCGGGCAGACCAGTAATACAGATGTTGCCCCTCCTAGAGCGCACCTCCAAGTCCTCATTTTTAGCCTTGATCAGGTCTAACACCTTGTCCATGCTAAGCAGCTGTTGCTTGTCAGCTGCTGCCGAGTCTTCCACCTCCAACACTCGTGTCTCCAGCTGCGTTATCTGAACATCGTGCGTGTCCACTCTGGCTTTCACCTGGTCCAGGCGTGCAGTTAAGCGGTCAAGTTTAGAGTCAATCGTGCTAAGGCTGGATTTGACGTCCAGCAGGAGTGCTTTTAAGTCATCATCTCTAGACTCAGCGGTTTCAGTTTGAGTGGATTGGTCCTCCGCCTCATGCGCAGGCTCATCCTGTCTGGTCTGGCGCCTATGCTCAAAAGAGATCTTGGACTGTTTTGGGTCTGCCTTGCCCATGTTGCTGACTGCATGGGACTGGTGTCGGTACAGGGGTAAACAATGCCCAAAGCCTTAGAGTCAGTGGAGCCCAGCAGATGCACGCCAAAGGCAGAGCACGAGCCCCGAGGTGTCGCAATGCCAGCACAAGCTTCTAAGGGCAGGAGCCTCTGTCCCAATGGCCAGCGGGCCCACAGGAGGAGCGGGCCCTGGGTTCGAAATTAGGCCTCACAGAGCAAAGCAATGTTAGGGAGTATATAATGCCCATAGGGCGCAGCTTTGTGTTGGCGGCCAATAGAGTGTGGCAAGCGTTGGCACAGCCCTCCAGCACGTGTTGCACCAGACAGTCCCAGGAGCGAGGATCACAGGTTACTCTACGGCCCAGACCTGCGAGGCCACCGCGCAGTCCACCAGGCAGTCCCAGCAGGAGGCACAATGCAGGGAAGTCAACGCTGCAGGTGTCGAACAGACCCCGAGGCCCACGAGCCAAGCGACGGGGTCCCGGCTGGCAGCGCGGTGAAGAGGGGCCCTGGCTGCAGAGACGACCCCCGGCACACCTAGAGGGCTGCACTCCACAGCGGGGCGCACCACGAGCGGGGAAACCAGGGAGGCGCGGTTCCCCCGTCGCTGGGCCCGCAGACACGCAAGCACTCGGAAGGAGAGCTCCCTCCCCACACCGAGCCGCGTCTGACAAGTACCCGTGGTACGGCACCCGCACCTCCATCCCGCCCGTAGCTCCCCCCCGCCGCAACAGACCGCGCCTCTTACCTGGGCCCAGCGATATCTGGGGATGTCAATCGCAGCCCTGCACGTCCTCGGGGCTGCCGCTCTCAGGCGTCACCGCAGCTGCAGTTGAGACGTGTCCTGCAGTAACGCCTCCCGGTAGTAGATGTGGATGTGCGGCCGCTAGCAGTGTTCACGCTGCAAGGCCGCCCAGCCCGCTGCTTCCGCCCAGACCGCGGGGGCCGCCATGTTGAATCCTCGCTCCCGTGGCCTCAGACGCCAGCAACTCCGCTACTGTACGTTGTCGGGCGGAACGGGGGCCGCTGTTCGGCTCTCCGGGGTGCAGGCAACCCCACGCTGTGATGGAGGGGGTCGAAAACACCCATGGTCCGCAGGATTATGGCGGATTTTCGGCTTGGCCGGCAGAGCCCACTCAAGGTGTGGCCATCTTGCAGCCGGCTAAGCCACGCCCCCCTCTCTGATCTTTACTTCACTATAAAATGGGGCGAGACATTTGTAGACTTGTACAGTGGCACATCTAGGGTACCACGGGACCTGAAAACAAAGCCCCCCCA
Source organism: Calotriton arnoldi (assembly GCA_963921515.1). NCBI lineage: Eukaryota > Metazoa > Chordata > Amphibia > Caudata > Salamandridae > Calotriton > Calotriton arnoldi. The sequence continues at coordinate 200,590 of CAWUFW010004606.1, read as the reverse complement.
CCCCAAATCATTGATTGGTTATTAAAGGCAGTTTTAATTGAAGTATAGTGGACCTCTTCATCCCATGGGCCCTGGTGCTATTGCATGTACTGCACTATTGGAACACCCTCAAACCCTCAGGTCTGTGGGTATGCACAGACTTTCTGTGACACACCTCTCCTGTCTACTAATTTTCCCGCCGACCTGGCTGCCAAAAGTGGGGCCTTGTCATGGGGGTTGGCATCTCCACTGTCTGGAGAGGCCCTGGCTAGCATTTCAAAGGGCAGGAAGCCTTTGAGGCTCACCGCCCTGAATGCTGCTCCTGCTTGGGGGTAGGTATAAAGTACCTCCACCCCAAGCAGCCTTTGACCCTGACTCAAGAGAGCACAAGGGCTCGCACCTCAGGGGGTCAGAAATATGTCTGTGTGTGGCAGGCTGGTGCAGACCAGTCAGCTCGACACAAGGGAGTTGGACGTTGTTCAGGGGGCATCTCTAAGATGCCCTCTGAGTGCATTTTGTAATAAATACAACACTGGCATCAGTGGGTTTATTGCTCTTTTCTGCTTCTGCATTCAGTAAAGCTATCATGAAGTTGTGGAGTTTGTAATGACAAACTCCCAGTCCATGTACTCGATATGGCTCCACTGCACTTACAATGTCTGTGAATGGCACAGACACTGTATGGGCACATTGCTCATGCAGCTGTGCCCTCACCTGTGGTATAGTGCACCCTGTCTTAGGGCTATGAGAACTGCTAGAGGGGTGACTTATCTGGTTGGTGGCCATGGAACACAGGGATGTGTGCCATGTCAACTACTACGTTCTTACGTTTTGTCTGCACCAGAACACACAGTGCAATGGCAGCATGTATGCGTTTGGTGAGGGGTCTCTGAGGGTGGTATAATACATGCTGCAGCCCTTAGAGACCCTCTCGGGTCACAAGGCCCTTGGTACCACTAGTGCACTTTAGAAGGGACTTGCATGTGAGCCAGAGGTGTGCCAATTGTGAAAAGAAAGTTACAGTTTTGGGAAAGAACTCAGGCCCTGGGAACTAGATTGGAAGGGACCCAGGGCACACTCAGTCAAAGTGCATCAGATATCAGGCAAAAAGTGGGTTCCTACACAGGCATACCAGGCTCAATTTTACTGGCTGGAAATTCTGGCTGGTATAATTGCACAAGGCTTTGGCTGCACACACCGCCCAGCCCTGGCCCCTGCCCTCCCCAACGACCCTCTGCTATGGCACAGAGGAACATAGAAGACTCCACCCTTCCTGAACACCAGCCTCTCCCTTCCTGTGGCACCTTTGCCTTGCCGCCGCCCCTGCCCTCCACATGGGATAGACCCTCACCCACATTTACCAATTTACCATTTGCACTGAACAGATGGTAAAGAGGAGCATTAATCCCCATGGGGATAGAATACAGTGCAGCACTTCACCCAGAAAAAAATAAGCCTGCATGATTATTCCCCATTCTGTGGAGATAAATTCTTATTAGCTGGATTTCGGTGCGGGGATACTGACCAAAAATACAACTGTTTAAAGTGAATAAATATCATGCAATGCTCCTTAACAGCAAGTAACCCCTTCTGTGCAGGTTACCACACTTTTTACACCAAGATTAATGCTCTCTTACAAAGTTAAGGCTGAACATTCACGGTTTGCTTTCCCTCTGAGGCTTCCTTAAATAAAAGCTTCGGTTCAGCTTCAATCCATTTCCACCACCTCTGGTCTGCAAAGCTACCAGAGATAAGTTCTTGAGAGATTAACCATGACAGTTTCTGCTATGCAGTGAGCATGAGCATTGTTTGAAGAAAAGTAACATGCTGTCATGTGTGTACATTATAGTCAGTTGGCAGTCTGCAGTAGAGATGATCTAGCAATGTAAATATCTGACTTTTCTTGAAAAATACAGCATGAATGTTATGCGTTTAAATCATCGCTGATGTATACATAAGAGCCCAGAATGATCTGCTCAGCTATCTTCTGCCTTGAAATGTGTATCTTTTGTGCATTCAGAAGTTACTTTCAAAAAGTTAGAACATATTCTATTTAAATCTAAAAGCTTTAAAATGTAAACATGTCAGGCGTAACTAACAATTCAAATATCATATCTCGATTTTTAGCTTTGTTTGACGACTAATGAAACATTAGTGGGAAATAATAATTCTGAAAAAAGCTGCCTTCCAACAGACCTATGGGGCACATGCTGGGACCGCCCGCCAGTAATGCGGCGGTCCCACCACACATATTAGGATGCGCCCGCCAGTATGGCGGGCGCATCCCAGGCCTCTAACATTGCAGACGGTGCTGCAGGCTGCAGCACCGTTCGCAATGTGAAAACGGCATGCACTGCATTTCCCTGCACTGCGTGGCAGGCACCACGCGGTTCCTGCCACACAGTGCATGGAAATGCAGGGGGGTACCATGGGTACCCCCCCAGTGCAGCAACACCTCCCCACACTACAAGGGGGGCCCGCTACGGGCCCCCAAATCCCTTTTTGCCTGTCCTTTCGCGGTGGGATGACCGCCCCGAAAAGACAGGCGGAAAGGGATATCCTAATCCCTACGGGGGTGCCTGCAGGCACCGCCGCAATGCTGCCCTATCTTTTGGTTCTGCAAGGCGGGCGGAAACGGACCGCCTTGCGGAACCGTGGCGGACGGTCTTTGCGTCCGCCACGCTTCTCTGAGGTTTCCCCCCGGCATCATAATCTGGCGGGGGGAAAACTGCTGTCAGATGGCGGAAGGACCGCCACCGCCGGCCCGGCGGTGGTGGTCCTCCCGCCATCCTAATCGGCCCCTATGTTCTTACTGCAGGAGCTACTTTCAGAGCTACAGCTGTACAATTACCATATGTATCAGATTTTTAATAAAGCAGTATGCCTGTCGGTATTTGCATACAAAAGATTAGAAGAATTGGCAAAGCTGATCAATCACTCATTGAATTCCAACAAGAAAGATGTCTGCCAGCCGTTTATTGCAGATGGTTTTGCTGCTGCTTGTTCGATTGTTGCCAAGCATTGGTAAGCAAGTACCAAAGGCAACCATCTTGAAATGGGATTTTTGATACTTAATTGCTATACTGTCCCAAGATAGCTGAAATGTTGCATCTGAGCGGCGGCTATATGCAACAGGACTGTCACATAGGAAAGGAATAACAAAGTAGCATATAAAATACCATACCCAGAAGGCTGCCCGACACTATTTCTTTTTCTAATGCTTCTACTGCAACTGTTCAAGCATTAGCAAAGCCCCTGAGCTGTGAGTGGCAAGCTTCGTAAGGCACTCATAGTGCTCAGGGGCGTAGCTTGGTCAGTAAGACTGGGGCGTGTGAGCTTCAGATATTCCCATAATTACGCTGGCATAAGGGGGGCTTAAAGGCTAGTCGAAAGGGAAAGGAATGAAGTTTGTCAGGGATACTTAAAACACAGTATTTTATCAAATAACCATGTTTTAAGACATTTAAAACAGAGACCAGAGAGTGTGTGTGAGTTTTTGTGTGGGTGAGTATTTAAAAATCCCAGGTGAAATCCCACAGACCCCTTATAATACGTGACTGAAATCTCCTGTACCCAACATTTTTCTAAATAATACATTTATTAGGAGGGTGTAACATCCCCCACCCCCTGAAGCTACGCCCCTGATAGTGCTACCCTTTCTTTTCTGCCCTCCAGATTTCAGATGCACAGGCTGCAGCCATCTTTGCACTCAGCTGACCAGTAAGTGCTGCACATTCTGAACTCCAGGACTGATTCCTTCGTTGATACAACCTCTTCTGTAGCTGCAGCAAGAGAGTGGAATCCCCTTTGTTTGGAACCCGCTTGCTTCTTTCCTGTTTATACTATACTAACTGATACATCTGCATTTGTTTGAGCTGTTTGTAGCTGCTGCCGAAAGAAAGGCTGCCCCAAGTCCTTGCACTCTCACTGAATAGCTAGTGTTAATCAGTGATAATATCTGGATGGTGTTGTGGTGCTTTCCTGTCCATAGCTGGGAAGGGCCCTCTATCTCAGAAAAGAATAAGCACGATCACACATGGTGCAAGTAACTTTTTTTCATCATTCATGCACAAAAATTGAACGATCCACATAAAAACGGAATAAAGGAACAACCACTTTGCACAATTCTATTCTATTCTGATGGCCTTGTGGAGCTCATGGCTACCAGAAGGCCTCCCCGCGCTGGAACAGTCATCATGTAGACGTGATCCTCTTGGAATCTGTATCTTCTGTGTCCTCTGTCTACTGGAATAAGGGATGCTACTTTCTGTCTACAAATGTTATTAGACGTTTGCAACCTTAGTGTTCATTCTCTTCAGTTGTGTTCCCCATACATGACTTACTAGTATATGAGTCTGCAGTCATTCATCATTTGCTCCCTCGTTACGAGTTCCAACAGTTTAGGTAAGATCATGCTGTGGAGGGCTGCAGTGTCTGAATCTAGCTAGTATCCCCGCACCTAAAACTGGGGGTTATAGTTATTTCCCTGGAATAGGGAATAGCAAGTGGTTCCAGGAATACTGGGCCCAAATCTGCACGCATTTACCAACTTTTAAAGTGGGTGCAGTGTGCAGTAAATGTGTCTGGGGGTCTTTTAAGAGGCCTGTTCTGCAGGTAGTGTGGTGACCCTGCAGAAAGTACATTAGGTTTGGGAGAGCAGTTTCTTTTCCCACAAGCTTTAGTAGGACGACAGGCAGGGACAGGGTGCATCCGCTGCCCACAGCCCTTGTAGCTCTGCTGAGAAGTCTGGGTGAGGGGGCCTTGGGTCCAGAATTATAGGGTCCTGAGTTTCTGGATCTGGTAATTCTGAGTTTGAGCACACCACGAAAGTTAGAATGGCCTGGAGCTGTATCCCACGGGAAATAACACCCTGTGCCACTCGTAAGTTTTCATCTTAGCATCCGATAAATGTCATAGTGAGAGAAAAGGATGTATGTACACAGCCTGAATACCCTTATCGTAGGTGAATCGTAAGCCAATTACATTGATCTTCAAAACAATCTCATTTTTTTATCTTTTTTTATCTTTTTCCTTCTAATTAAACATAAATATGTTAAATGTCTATTTTTGCTTTGAAAAAATAACATAACATATTTTTGCATTTCAGGTTCATTCACAAAACTTTTGCACATCAATATTTCACTTAGGTATCTGCAAGGTTGAATTTACATTCATGCATTGCAAATCCTGATTCAGATAATCAGTATTTACAGATTTGTATAAAGAGAAATTCCACTAGCTAATGTTGAAAAGATGATCTGCTCAATGTATGTTGGTCATCAGTAATTCTACTTTGGGGCTGAGCAAGAAGTGCTAGAGGACACCCACAATGTCTTCATTTGTAGGTATTTGAAAAACATATCCATGACCCTTTCTCATCTGAGAATTATGCATGAAGCTACTTTTTGCAAAAGTCAGGAGTAGGTTCGCTTCTTTGGTAGGTAATGGACACGAAAATTCCATATTTAATGGGAGTTTTGAGTAAGGTGGCTTCCCGGAAGGGGCATAGCACGGTCATTTAAACTGGGGGATGGCGGGGGGGGTTGTGAGCTTCAAATATCCCAACAATCATGCAGGCAATTCATGTTAAAATGCATTATTTGGGAAGCAGAGCATGAGGGGGCGGGGGGGAGGGATAGCAGTGCAAATTGTAAGGGTTACTTAAAAGACAATAATTTGTAAAATAACCAACAGTTTTAAGAACTTCAAAACAGAAAGAGAGAGAGAGGGGATGTGTGTGTGTGTGTACGCGCGCATGTAAAATTCCTGGGTGAAATCCGACAGCCACCTCACCATACCCAATTGAAAGCAGCTGTACCCAACTATTTACTAGAGAATACATTTAATGGGGGGGGGGGTTTAACACACCAAACACCCCCCGAAGCTACACCCCTGCTTCCCGGAGGGGAATGTTTGCACTGCAGAAAAGAGTTTTAGAGAAAAGTGCAAAACGCACCGCAGGTATGTTCCCAAAACGTCTTATCATTAGGAGGCTAGGGACATAGGTTTTGCAAACTAAGATTTCTTATTTAATTGAGAGTCTAGCTTATTCACATGCTCCTTTTACCATAAGAATATGTGCATCCTACAATTTTAATAGTTGTGGCTGCCACATGCCTGTTACCCAGTTGTGATTCCCCCAGCACCAACACAGCCAATACTGTCTCATGCAGGCACCCCAAAAGGTGCGACAGTATGCCCCACCTGAGTGTCAGGCTTCAGCGGGATTCATGGATCTACCACAGGATTTGTGAATCCTGTGGTCTGTAAAAGGCACAGCCAGGGCATGGCTAGGCACTTGGCTTTTTTCCATATTTGTAAGAGGAAGCCTTTGCTTGGACTCTGCTCTTCGTCTATGGCCTCAAAATTACATTATCTTTAAGCCGGATACAGAGGGCATCTTCCCAGACGTTTTCAACTTCTGCTTGTGGTGCATCTTGGGACTCCATCTGTGGCTACACTTCAAAGAATTTTCTTGCATTCCTGTAAGACTTTGAAATCTGCCAGCACTGCCTTGAGGAGCTTCAGGTTAGTGATATCTAGGACGATTTATATCTATTTCTCTGAATTAATGGAGTCCTATTGGGCCCCCTTAGTGATCAATACACCTATGTGCTGTAACTTCCGCCACAACCTCAAAGGTATTTTGCAACAACCATCTCTTATGTCTCAGTAGTGTTATTTGCAGATCCTGCGTCAACCTCTGTCTCCAGCATATCTAAGCATCTGTATAGAAGCATTTATTTGAACTATAGATGTGTACCTACATATGTGTATTGCTTTGTATAAATGTGTATAATAATTATGTTTTTAAAGATATAGATATTCGTTAGTTCTGCTTAAAAAATGTACATATTACTTATAGTTACATTATTCTATGTTTAACATGTATATAAGGGACTGCATAAATAAGTACATCTTTTTATCATAAATATTCATCTACAATAGCTTCACTATTGAATTACAAAACATAAAAACAAATAAATTAATTTAAAGTACAACAACACTTGAAAGTCTGAGTTTATTAAATGCAACTTTAATCTACATATATTACCTTCCTTATGCAGAGATGTACTTTCCATGTACTTATGTATCTTTATGTTTATTAGTTTGCTTCTAATTCAGCATATGCAATGCACTACCCCATATCTCACCCTATATCTCTCACTATATATCCTCTTCCTCCACTCTGACTCATCTCAGACCTCATTCTACTACCCTCTCCAATGCACTTCCCTATTTCTCACCCTATACCGCTCTCAATATGTCCTCTATCTCAACTCTCTGACTCATCTCAAACCTCATTCTACTACTCTTTAGAATGCACTACCCTATTTCTCACCCGATACCTCTATCAATATATCCTCTACCTCCACTCGCTCATTCAACCCAAACCCCATACGACTACTATGATTCCCAAAAAAACTCTTTCTAGATTCTTCCCTCCTCTACCCCTTCCTGCATCATCTCATACCTCTTTTACTATTCAGCTCTCCCAAACAAGTCTTTCTAACCCCTTTCCTCTGACTCTTCCCCCTCCACCTCCCCCTTACTCATCCTACTGCTATGAACTCCAAAAAAAGCCCCAAAAACAAACACCTTTCTAGTCCCTTTCCTCTTCTATCCCTCCTCTATTCCCTTTCAATCCAGATAACAGACTAACATGCCCATCACTCAAATTAATTTCATATTTCCCTATACTAATTGCCCACTAATCCTGTTTGGTTTCTGGAGTAGCGTTCTACCCACCAAAAAGCGTTTCAACACCTCATCAGGGGTAGCAAGCACTATATAAATGCAAACCCTTCCCTCTTCCATCCCTCCACTATCCCTTTCAATCAAAATAACAGACTAACATGTCCCCAGCTCAAATTAATTTCATATTTCCTCAGACTAATTCCCCACTAATCCTTTTTTGGTTTTGGAATTGGGGGCTACTCGCCTAAAAGGGCTTCAACACCTCAACAGGGGTAGCAAGCGCTAAATAAATGCAAACTTTTTCCCTTTTCTATCATTCTACTATCCTTCACAATCCAAATAACAGACTAACATATCCACCGCTCAAATTAATTTCATATTTCAATATACTAATTCACCACTAATCCTTTATAGATTCCGGAGTAGCGTGCTACTCGCTGAAAAAGCGCTTTGACACTTCGTCAGGGGTAGGAGGCACTATATCCCCTTCCGTGCTTCCGTCGGCCAACGGCCGTCGCGAGCACTACCTCGGTAGTGCTGCGCACGTCCGTTGGCCGACGCGGCCCCGCCCACTCTTTTAAACCGCCGCACCGCGGCGGAATTCGCGCCGCGGTTAAGCGGATATAAATGCAATTACAATACAATACATTACAATAAAGGAACTGTGACATTGATACATTGAGTGTGTACCATAGTGCACCTGTTGCTAGAATAATTGTTGCAAATTTTCTAGCAATGGTTACCATTCATGAGAAATCCATGTACAAAAACTGAGAGCATTTCAAATTAATGTAAGAGGAGAGAGTAGCAGTAGTCTTATGTTCTATTTAGCATAAAAGAGCCATCACACATAAGAGACTACAAACAAACAATGTCTCTTTTGTGCCTTCTGTCCCACCCCAATCACTGTTCACCCCTCTTTCCATCGCCCTGGATGTGCTCAGCACTTCCAAGTGGGAAGGTAACTGGTGGCTTCCACCTCATTCCCTCAGCAAGATTAGGATCTACGTTTAAGTGGTGACTTGAGTCTGACAACAGCTTCCATGATATGAGGGCGCATATAGAAATGAGAGATAGTCTCAACTGGTATCTTCAACTAGAGCTCAGCCAAAGTTCAGTCACAGCTTTTCAAGTTGAGGAATATCTTCGTTGTGGCCAATACTAAGGCTGCAAGATGCCCAGGGTTCTGAGGTGCTGGGAGCATCAAGAAATAGTAGAACTTCAGCAGTGGTTGGTTGGGGCCCCAGACCTGTCCCGGACAAGATCCCACACTAAGCTCTACCACACTTTTGCTTAGCCAACATACAATTGTTCACAAGGAACTCATTTGAACAGAAAAAGTGAAAATTGCGCAAGGAGTGTTAGTTCCTTGCATCCAAATTAGAGTTATAGTTAGAGCGGTGAATTATATCCTTCTAACACTGTTATTTCATCGGTTATGATAATGAATCAATCAAAGTTTGAAATTAAAGCCCACATACAACAGAATTTCTGTTGTGCCCACTTCAGTCGAACATGGGAGTAACCTTTGTTTTGCAAAAGACAATCATTAGAGAAAGGAGTAAAACAATTACTGTGTATTCACACTATATACAAGATAAAAAAGTGACTCAAGTGACTTATGTGCCCCAGTGTAGTGACCATAACCAATAGTGACGTATTATACAGTGACTGGTAAAAAGAAGCAGTTGGTTATTGGAGTAATCAGGGAGGTCCCTTATGGGATAAGGTTCAATTCACTTTGTAGAAATTATTTCTAATGTTCTAGGACTCTCCCTCCTTTTGTAGTCAACGACGTTTCAACCCTCTCGAGTTATGGGGTCTCTTCAGGACAGGGGGTTCTGGGGACTGTAATGGGACAATTATTAAAATGACGAAGGGCTAAAGTGAGCTGTGAGTAGGAAAATAACCTAAAGTGGGCTTAACCTAGGCACTCACATATGGCCGAAGGTGTGGAATATAACTTCCTAAAGTTGGTAGTCAAAGGATAATGACCTGGTGAAACAGGGGGGCAAGTTCGAATACACTTAAATTCCAGACTGTGGGATTAAATCCAACACACAGCTGAATGGGCTTACCCTATTGTAGTCCAGGCGGACTCCGTCAAGGAATCCTTAAAATATTGCTTGCAAATTGATGTCTGGTATCCACAAATACCTATCAATAAAGTACCCCAATTAGGTAGACATTGATAAAGATGATGGACATTTTGTGGAGAGGACAATTCTTCCTGTACTCACCAGGAGTCAGGAAAGCTGGTAGGATAGGTAAAGGGCACTGGTCACCCTGTTGAATAGTAATGAAATCCCTTGTGCTGTAATCAGTCAGGTAGAAAATGGGCACTGGTCACCCGGGAAAATGTTAATAGATTCCCTTGTGCTGTAATCAGCCTGGAACGGGTCTGTAAGACAGCATGAGTCATGAGGATCAAATATTTAAAAGGTTGGAAAAAAGAGTTGAACAACCATATTTAAAGGGTTGGTCAAAAGGGTAGAACAACCAGTTGGGCCAGGCTTACCTCAATTTCTGCAATATCCTCTGTATCGATGCGGAGCCCGTCAATGCCCAAAATAAACGGGTGTACTTGTATTGTCAGACAAGTACAGGTTACGGGCTTGATGAGGTGCGCGTGAGCGGAAGCGTCGTGACCTCTCGAGCCACCCGGAACCGCCGAGAAGGGGGCAGCCATATTGGAGGTGTTATAGGACGTAAGGAATTAAACTCTTGTACCCAGCGTTGCGGTAAAATAAACCTTATGCCTTGGAGAAAGGAATAAATTATCAACATGGAAGTCCAGTGTCACCCGACTTAGTGACAAGAGACAGTGTCAATCTGGGAAAGGTGATATGACGATGTGCACAGGCTCCGCCCCTTCAAAATGAAAGGAAGCGGCCATATTGGAAGGTGTTCTCCATAATGGAGGTGTTAATAAACATAAGAAAGTGTACTCTTATCCCCAGCGTTGCGGTAAAATAAACCTTGCGTCTTGGAGAAAGGGATTAAGTTATCAACTTGGAAGTACAGTGTCATCCGACATTCGTGACACGAGACCGTATCAATCTGGAAAAGATGGTATCACGATGTGAGTAGGCTCAGCCCCATCTAAATAAAAGGAAGCGGCCATATTGGAAGGTGTACTCCGTGGTGCAGACGGTAAAAATTCTGCAACTTGCGTTGCTGTAAGCGGCGAATACCTCATAGCGTGCTATGGACTATTAAGGGAGTTGGTACTGTTTATTAGAAGAAATAATTATTCTTCAATGCAATATCCAAGCGGTGCCATTCCTGCTCTACAATTAATGTGAAGACACTTAACAAAGATTGATATGTGTGCCACCTCATGATATTAAGCATTCAGGTTCTAGTGATTCAGAGATCCTACTATCTGGTGAGAAGATGCTTAGGACCGGTATTGAATCAAAATAAACATTCCTAAGTGATAGTGAGGTGGAATTACATGGTCAATTCATCGCAGTCAGTATATAAGGTTACAGTAGGCTTCCATAATTTACACATCGTGAATAGGAAACATAGACATTTCTGGAGTACCCAGGGAGGGTGTACTCTAATTCATGTACTTATTACATTGTATTGTATAGTTAAATTAACAAACAAAACAAAACAAATGGAGCCACTGCGACATTGATAATAAGCATTGTGTAAGTTCCATACTAACACAGACCTAGCTGTGATCACCGGTATTATTACCCAAGGTCTGGAAGGAGTACATATCTAGGGACCTTGTACAGTTTGAAAGTGGTGGTGGAATTATACAGCACGAAGTATTGTCTGTGATTATTTGTCAAGAGCAGACATTAGTTCAAGCTGATAAACTTGCGCCACTCCTCAAGGCTATTCAAACCCTTTCGGATGGAGTCGCATTTCTCAATCCATTTACACTCGAAGGCTTGCAGAATCAGTGACATGTTGCCACCTCTCTTTGGGGTCTTGACTTTCTCGATAACCTGCCAGCGTATCTCTTCTGTAGTGTGGGATCTGTCTTTATAGTGTTGGACCAGTGGTGCATTCTCAAATAAACAGCGTATTCTGCTTCTGTGCTGGCTGATGCGCGCCTTCACTGGCTGAACTGTCTGCCCTATATAGATAAGGTCACAGGGGCACCCAACACAGTAGAGGACATTGGGGGTGGCACAATTGGTATGGTCATTTAATGTCCATTTAATGATGCCGTGAGTAAAGAGCTTGGTATTTGATGTATACTGGCAAGCAATACAATTGCCACACTTAAAATGGCCCGAGATTGGTGGTAGTGACCAAATTTCATTGATGGTTGTTTTGGGTTTAGGAATGCTGGTGTCAGAGTGCACAAGATGGTCCCTTATATTTTTGCCTTTTCTGTATGAGAACATTGGCAGTTCTTGGCCTATATCAAGCGTGTTGAGTGTGGGCCAATGTCGCTTGATGGTCTTCACTATCTGTGTGCTGTGAGGACAGTAAGTGGTAATACAGATATTTCTTTGCATAGGTGTCTTGACTTTACTCTTCAGTATTTCTTCGCGAGGGCTGAACCAGGCTCTTTTAATTGAGGTTTTTATCAGCCGCTTGGGGTATCCTCTATCTCGCAATTTGGCACTTAAAATATTGGCCTCTTTGAAAAAATCTTTGTCCGTGCAGTTTCTTCTTATTCTTAAAAACTGCCCGTATTGAAGTCCATCCTTGAAGGCACATGGGTGAAAGCTGTTGTATTCCAACAGTGTGTTCCGCTCTGTTGGTTTCCTGTAGAGGCAGACTACCAGATGATTGTTTTTATTGAGTATTCTCAAGTCCAGGAAGGGAATGCTCTCTTTCTCTGCACTGTAGGTGAGTGCTGATTGGCATTCATGTAGATAGATGATGAAATTCTTCAGACTGTTGGTGTCGCCATTCCATATGATAACAATATAATCAATATATCTTTTCCAACATTTGATGTTCCTGATGTATGGATTAGTGTTGGAAGTGACAAATTGACTTTCTAAGTTGCCAACATACAGATTAGCCAAGTTTGGTGCGAAAATTGCGTCCATGGATGTCCCTGAACATTGTTGATAGTATCTGGTGTTGAAGAGGAAGTAGGTCATAGATAGTGCAATGTCCAGTAAATCATTGATAAAACCAGTGGGAACAGCGACAGGAGCTGGACGGGAGTTCAGAATCTCTTTGATAACCTCCATACTTTCTCTCTGATAAATATTTGTGTATAGAGATTCAATGTCTAACGTCACAAGTGTCTCTTCCATGGGGTCATAGTACATTCCTTCAATTAAATTAATCATAAATGTACTGTCTCGTACATAGGTGTCAAGGATGGGAACAAAATCCTTAATGAAGGTATTTATATAGTGGACAAGAGGCTCCAGAATAGATCCACACCCAGACAAAATGGGTCTTCCAGGGGGACTTGTAGTGCTTTTGTGGATCTTTGGCAAGGTGTATTGCACCGGAGTTCTGGGGTTCTTCTGGTTCAGGAATTCAAATTCCATTTGGGTGAGAAAGCCTTCCTCCAGACCGTTTCTGGTGACCTCCAATATCCGTTGTTTGATTTCCACCAGGGGATTGTGGGTAAGTTCTTTGTAATGTCTGGCATCACCTAGTTGTCTTATTATCTCTATCACACTTTTGCAGTACTTGTACTGATCTGGGCTAAATCCATCTCACATGGCTCTGTACTTGGAGTCTTTGAAGGTGGTTGAACCCTCCAGGCCATGTGCAGAACGTTTGGGGTAACAGTATTCAAGTAGGTGCTATTCTGGTGGTCTCCCAAGGTGGGAGAACCCCAGGGCCAGTGTGTGGATGTCTCCCAGCCTTTCTAGAAGATGACATATTAACAGGAAATTTACCTTTCCCATAGCGATAAATTCACTCATATTGTTTCTGGACCTAGGGCACTTCCTAGGATGACAGGAGGCAGCTTGGCTATGGTTGTGGAGAGGGCCAGCTTCATATCTGAGCTCCCTACTGCGCCTAGTTTAGTTTAAGCATACTATAAGGGTTCCTGCCTGTTGTCTGAAAGCCATATGCACTTTCTCCTACCCTTAAATTCCTTAACAACTAAGGGTGGAGGGTCCTGTAATAAGTCTTCTCTTGCCTTCCTGCCTCAGCTCTGCTGGCGGTCCATCTATTCCCAACTGCCCAGTGTTCTTTACCTAGAGTCACGTCACACTTTTCACTTCAGCTGGGGAAATCTAATTACTGCCAAAGCAGGGGAGGGACCCAGGCGTTACTAGTCTGGAGACTGTCCAGGCTTCAGACAGTGATAAACAACTTTTAAAGCATGAATATTTTAGCAAGGCTGTGAATATGATCAATTTAGCTCTTTTCAAATTCAACTTATCAAAATGTGACGTCTAGTCTTACAGCAGGCCTTGGCAAAATGGAAGGGCTGCTTTAGCTAAATGCAGTTCACATGTGACATCAATGTTTATGCCACTGGTGCAATTTCTGTGCCATTTCACTGTGACCTTACCTAAACGTCAGAGTTGCCAATATGAATGAATCTTTTGTTACCATACTTCAGGGCAGGATACATGTGTTGGGATGTGTTGGTGTTCAGAGTCAAATATACCCCAAAACGTGTTGAACTTCAGATCCAACGACTCCTCTCAGCTTTTGACTAAGTTGGGAGAAGTACCCTTGATGGGTCTGAAACCGGGCTATGGGTCATGAATTAGATTGCTGGTTTCAGCGTGGGCATCGGTGACCTCAATTTCCAAAGGGGGCAGAAGGTGGAAGATAGGATGGCAGCTCAAAAGGACATAGGGATCGGCTGCATGTTTTAATTTCATGGGGACTATCCTCTGCTCAAACAGTGTGTTTAGTATTGCAGGGAAGGCAGGTACGAAGGTAGCAAAGTGGTTGCTGGCAGGCATGGTTCAACTGGGACATTCATCAAAAGCTTAAATTTTTAATAATCAATTAAACAATTGCTTTACAATATAACTATACTTATTGTTAATTTACAATTAATTATAATATAATTATCTTCTCACCATATTCCCCTACAGACCCGTCAACCTGCTACTAAATTATATCATTTTAATATTCATATTATAATTAAAATACACATTAAAATAAAATGTAAAGTAAAAATTAAAAATATATATAATTATTAATCAATTAAAAATTAATTTACAATAAATCTATGCTCACTTTAATTTTAAATTATAATTTATTTATCTTTTTTTTTAATCAAAGAAGGGGGACTGTGGGCTTTTTGAGGTCCAGCATACATGCCCAATCAAATTCAAAACCAACAAGGGTATGCAGTTCCTATAAGGAGAGAGCAAGGGAGGGAGATGTCTGAAAAGACAATAGGTTGTCCTCTAGGAAAAGAGGGAAAGGGAAATCCCTCCTTTCGGAATTAGGGCCCTCACACACCCAGCAACGGGTGTCATGCTTCATCATAGGGCATGCTCCTCGTCAGGTCGGCGCTGCAATACCTGATGGGCACCCTATGAGGGGCTCTTTGGAGGAGATCTTTTATTCCTTGCTGTATGTTGCCATGGGTTTGAAGGGCCTAAGAGTGTAGATGTGCTGATGTGAGGGTCGGTAGACCGTGCAGGATTAAAACAGGAAATGGAAGTCCAGACAGAGCAATTTTAATAACCCTGGCTTCCAACCTGGTTAAAAATTAGAGTGGCGACTACCTGATGTAATGTTTCAGGGTGTTGCGCTCAACTTCGTGTGGTCGACATGTTTCTTGCCTTGGTGTTAGAGTGATCTAGCGGCAATTCTTCAGGACCTAATGTAAAAATGTCTATCTACACTGAAAGTGGAATTCTGGTGTTACTGGCCTCGATATACCACATATGGCACCTAAAGGTGAAGTACCTGTAGATGCGTTGGCCAACCTAAAAACTTATTATGACTGGCCCCATCAACTTCCGGCAGGTTCAAGACACGTGGAAGTACCCGTGTCGTGTGCGGACCGCAAAAGTGGCGGAAGACCTACCCCAACGCTGCCGGAGCTGGGAGGTATGAAGGTAGCAAAGTGGTTGCTGGCAGGCATGGTTCAACTGGGACATTCATTAAAAGCTTACATTTTTAATAATCAATTAAACAATTGCTTTACAATATAACTATACTTATTGTTAATTTACAATTAATTATAATATAATTATCTTCTCTCCATATTCCCCTACAGACCCTCAACCTGCTACTAAATTATATCATATTAATATTCATATTATAATTAAAATACACATTAAAATAAAGTGTAAACTAAAAATTAAAAATATATATCATTATTAATCAATTAAAAATTAATTTACAATAAATCTATGCTCACTTTAATTTTAAATTATAATTTATTTATCTTGCCACCCTATTCCCCTACAACCCAAATAACCTGCTACTAAATTATAACATACTATTACAATTAAAATATAAATAAAAATTGTTAAATAAATTTAAAAAAATGTAAACTAACAATTAAACAATTAACATAAATAATGTACAATTAAATAATTAATTAAAAAATGATTTACAATTGAATTTAAATTAATTATCATTTAATTAACTTCCCACCCTATTCCCCTGTCCCCTACAAACCCAACAACCTGCTACTAAACTTAGAATTACTAACTGCATTTAAAAATAAATTACTAAAACACTAACATTTCTGAACTATATTTTAAAAAATAAATAACAATAACAGGCAGACCACAGAGGAGCATTCCCCCAGGACACGCGATTCCAGCTCCACACCGGTAGTATTTCCTATCCCTCGCCTACACTTGGTGATGCCCTATTTTTGCTTTTTACTGCTTGTGCCGTGTTTTTAGCATTCCTTTGTTCCTGCCCATATTTGTTTAATAGTCAGTCTGCAATAACAGTTGCTATCTCCATTCTGCTTAACTGTTACCTCCTTACTTCTTAGTGCCTCCTATTCTCTTCCTGACCTCCCCTGTCCAACGCGGCTCTGCCGATTGAGCGGAGGGAGCTTAGGATGTGACTTCTGTGACGAGGCTATTCTGCGACGGCTGTCAACCACTGGACGGCAGCGGTCTAGCTGCCACAGCTTCCTTTATAAATTTCAAGCCTGGCACCGACACGCAGTGGACGCGCGCAGCGGGTGCTCCGCTGGTGCCCATCTGCGCCCGTCCGCACCCAAGCATCGTGAGGTGCCAGGAACCCTGCATCTCCGCTCACAGGTATCACCCCACAATCCTCACTATTCTACAACAATAATGATTTTAAAAAGCTCAACTGTAACTACTGAAACTGCACTCCCCACCTCCCTGTCGCCTTTGAAGGCCCCTTTTCTTGCCAGGCTTGCAGAGTTACATGCTCTATCACCAAGCATATAGCATTACTGGCCAAAGAAGACAGTCCTCCCTCCCATAATCAGTCACACAGAGCCCTCGACAAATCACATAATTTTCCCTCCACACTCAATGCGTCTAATTCAAGGCAAGGCCAGGTCAATTCCCAAACATTCAGTAGAAATATGGGGCCTTCTAGCATCAACGCAACCTGACTTAAGCTTCATTACAGAAACATGTCTGCATCAGGCAGCATTGCCCAGTATTCCTATAGCATTTCCTGAAAACTATAAACTAATAAGGCAAGACAGGGAACTTAAACCAGGAGGTGGAACAGCTATAGCCTTTTTGGACTCCCTTAGAGTCGAAATCCTTGACTCTCTACTTACCAACTGGGTTGAGCTGATTATATTCAAATTGCATCCCCAAACAGTAACTCCTGGAATCGTGTCCTTATTTACCGTCCCCCTGGACAAAAAAGGATTTCAGCTCCAACCTAACAGAGCGACTTGCACCCCATGTACTTGCCACACAAGACTTTATCCTGATTGGAGATTTTAACTATCATGCCAACATCACCATGGATCCCAATGTCCCTATCTTACTAACAAATCTCGAAATGCTAAACCTACAGCTTATAAAAACAGGCCCCACCCATCAAGCAGGGCATACTTTGGACCTCATTTTCTCCACTAGTATGCTCCCACAAATTGACACTCCACTGCCACTAACGTGGATAGATCACTTTCTGATCAGCTTCCTAATTCCACTTACAACTGTTTCCAGCATACCCAAGGCTCAGAACCAATACATCACCAGACCCTGGAAGCAGATCACCGGTGACTCCTTTCAATCTGTCTTCCCACTTTCAAACCAGACAACACATTAGACATCAATTCAACACTTTTACAGTTTAATAATTCCCTTATTCAGGCATTTGACATCATGGCTTCCTTTAAACCACTTTCCAGGAAATATTCTAGACCCAATGTACCTTGGTATTCGGCTGAATTGAAAGCTGATAAGTCTCGCTGGAAAAGGCTTGAGTGTAACTGGAGGATGTCCAAAAGCAGTCCTGACAAACACATATTTAAAGATGCACTACGCTCTTACCAAGCCAAAATAAAGACAGCACATAAACAACATTTTGTCCATAAAATAGATAGCAACTCTTCCAAGGAGCTATTTAAAATTGTAAAACCCTTTGCCCAACCACAGGCCTGTTCCTCTGACACTCCAGCATCTCAAATTTTCTGTGACACCCTGGCAACTCACTTTCAAACTAAAATTAACATCATCTACAATAGTTTTCAATCCACAACCATCTCATCCACTGCTATACAACAACGCTCTAGCTCAGCGACACTTGAACGTTTCAAGCCTAACTCACTAACTCAAATGATGGACTTACTAGCCAAAGCAAAATCAGGTTCTCCTGCTGATCCCTGCCCTCCAAAAATCATTACACTCCTCTCCCCCATCTAGCCCCGGCCATTACTGCACTGTGTAATCAATCTCTGACCCTAGCCACGGTCCAGAGGCAATGGAAAGCAGCCCATGTAACCCCCATCTTGAAGAAACCAATCGCTTACCCTAAGGACCCAACCAACTACCGTCCCATATCTCTCCTCCCTCTGCTTATAAAGACATTGGAGACCCACATCACCAAACAGCTCATGGCCTACTTAGAACAAAACAATCTGCTGGACATCTCTCAGTCAGGTTTCAGACCATCTCACAGCACAGAAACTGCTCTACTCATAGTAGTAGACACCATTAGCCTATCTCTTGACGACGGACAACCAGCCATGCTGGTTCTGCTTGACCTATCTGCAGCATTAAATACCATCTCACACTCAATTCTAGTACAACATCTACAGCAGATATGTATCAGCCCTTAATTGGTTGAGAGACTTCCTTAAAGACAGAGTCCAAACAGTTTCCATGGGTCCCTTCCACTCCAGAACTTTTCCCCTGAACAAAGGAGTTCCTCAGGGCTCTTCCCTGAGCCCAACACTCTTTAATATTTACGTAACCCGCTTGGCCCGACTAATCAAATCCTTTGGGGTCGAGACATTATCATATGCAGATGACACCCACTTGGTTGTCTCATTCAGGTTGGACATCGAGAATGTTAAACAAAGATTTTCAACCTGCATGGAGGAGATTGCCACCTGGATGTCCTGTAACTGTCTTCATTTCAATTGGAGCAAATTAGAAATTCCATTGTTTGGAAGGGCCCAGAACTGCTGGACAGAGGACTGGTGGCTGGTAGAACTGGGCCCCACCCCTCTGTCCAGCAGAATCACAAGAATCCTAGGCATACTCATTGACGATCAACTTTCAATGCGAGACCAAATATCCTCCACATGTGGCACCTGTTTTGGCACCATGCACCTTCTCAAAAAAATCTTTAAATGGCTTCAATTGAGCTCACACCAAACACTTACGCAGGCGCTAGTCATTAGCCGTCTAGACTATGGCAATGCTTTGTTCCTTGCCTCCAACAAATTCCTCCTGTCCCAACTACAAGTCGTTCAAAACACTGCTGCGCATATGGTAAACAAAGTTCCTCAAAGGACTCTATCTGCCCCCACATTTAGAGCCTTACATTGTCTCCCAATTTGCAAGAGAGCCATGTTTAAACTGCTCTGCATAACATACAAATCCTTGTCAGGCTCAGGCCCAAAATGCCTACAAAACAGGCTCATCCCCTATGCCCCAAGCAGGAACCTGCGATCAAGCAACCAATCTTTTCTGTGCCTCCGACGGATTCGCACTGCTAAATATGGAGGCCGTGCTTTCTCCCACCTGGGCCCACTCCATTGGAACAAACTCCCTCTGATCATTCGCATGTGCCCAAGCTTGGCTGAATTCAAAAAGCATCTTAAGACCTGGTTGTTCTAAATACTGCCTCTGCTACAGCAACCTGCCGTCTTTGCGCTGAGATGTCCCTACGGGGATGAGTTGTGCGCTATATTAAGTCCCAAATAGCATAACATAACATTCTAACAATATACCCACCTAAAACCTAAATATTTCCTAAAACACATTGAATTAATTAAAAAACGATTTAATTAATTCATGAAAACAATGTTAAAAACAACTTTATTTTTGAAAATTATATTTTGTACCAGAATATCAATATTTGTGACAACAATATTCTGTCACAATATTTCTGTAGCAACAATATGTTTTTGACTGTAGTTCTGGATCACAATAATTTGAACTAGATATTTTGTTCAAATACCATCATGAACACTAGTCATCTAGCATTCATACAGAAAACAGCATTAAGTAGCTGTCAAAATGATCGATTAGCATATGGGAAAAGAAAGTTATGAACAACAAACACAAAAAGGCTAATAGCCCTTGAGCCCTCCAAAGCCGCTAAAAACATGTCCAACAGGGACTATGCAAAAAGTACATCAAATGTGGTATAAAATCAAGGCCTATATGCAGGTCCAAGCACAATATGATGAACAGCAGCAGTGAGACTGTAAGCATCAGTTGAGAAAGTATCTATGGCTAACATTGAGCAACACACTAGGCCTCAAAAACCCACAGCAGATGAGCAGCAGTTTTGGGCAAAGAGGAAAGAGACCTGCATGAATTACCACCCATTACAGCATAAAGATGCCATTGCCATAACAGTAGTCTAAAGGGATACCTTTCCTCATCAAACTAAAAGTGACAGGTGCCACGCCCTAGAAATGAACTTAAAGTGAAAGGTGCCATGCCCTAGAAATGAACTAAAAGTGACAGGTGTCACGCCCTAGAAATGAACTAAAAGTGACAGGTACCACGCCCTAGAAATGAACTAAAAGTGACAGGTCCCAACACTTGTCCCAAAGGGTGCGGGATATCATAGGGGCGGTCTGTTTTGGAGACCCCAGCGAACCAGAAACCTATGATGCCATGTGTCCAAGTTGTGATGTAGAGGTGTACGCCTCTTTTAGGGGTTGCTTAGAATACATATAAGGCGCCCTTAATAGCAGTGTACAGCAAGCAGGAGCCTTAATACCGAAAGAGGAACTTATCAATATGAAGAGATACAACCCAATCATCAAATGGATCCCATGCACCACGCTCAATAATTATAATGGGAGCATATCACCAGAGAGCGTGGACGAGAATGCTCAACAGGAAGCTCCTAAAGATATGAGCTGCAACGTTACTGGTTTTGACAATGACTTGTGCCGCCGGATGGAAGGGCTTAGTCTCAAGGACTGGCCTCACCTGGTGTCACTGATTAAGGTCGATAACAGCGACAGTGAGGGGTCTACTAGCAGCGAAGTGCCTGCTGGAGGCAACTTCTTCGAAATGGAAGAGGGTGAAGAAGCTGTAGCACCTCCTAACTCGCCCGTCTATGAAGATATGGCTTCTATGGAGGAAGCAGTTCCCGAGACAGTTGTCGTGCAACAGCCGGGCAAAAGCTCCGAAGACTGTGGGGTTTCTATGGACATCTGTGACTCTCAAGACTTCAGGGGCGCAGCTGAGGGCTACAAAAATGCTGAGGTTAGTAAAAACGTTATAGACAGTTAACGTGTATAATGGCGTATTTTATTTTTAACTAATGGGTTGTCTCTCTTTCTTCTTTTGAACTGTAGAAAGCAACCCCAAAAAGAACAGGTGCCGAGGGCCAGCCGACAAAAGTGAATGACGTAAATTTCTACTGTCTGTGGTGTTCAAAGCAGACTGAAAGTTCCACATGCCAAAACAACGATGGCCACAGGAATTGTGTCTGTGCATCTAGGAGCTGCGCCTGTGAAAAGGAAACTCCAGCGGTAAACCAAGATGCCGTGTTGTCTGTTAAAGGTTTTGCTGCAGCAGTTGTACTAGCATGTGTCAAACGTGACTATTACATCCTTTGTTACAGCCATCAAATGAAGGACTCTCAGCAGGCTGCACACGAATGCCTAAGTGACTCATACAGAGCAAGAACAATCCGTTATATATGTAGTTTGTTAGACCCGTACAAGGTGTATAAAATGCTAAGGGTTGTGTATGGGTTGTCCTCTGAAAAGAAATATGTCCACCCTGATATGTTGAACACATTGTCAATGGCACTCAATGAGATCCGATACACCAGTGAACCATGCTCAAAACTACAGGGTATGCCGGGGCTGTGTACGGGCTTTGATAGAAAGATGATAGAAAGGCTTGTAGAAAGGCGTATGTGTAATATATATTTAAAAAATAGAACAGGTTCTTTAGCCCCCAGAAGACTGTTTTAAAATAAAATAAGTTAATATGTAGCGTTATATACATGCGTGTGTTTAGAACAAAACCATAGAATGTCACGGGGCCATGTGGCTATGCATTATACCCATGCATTATACCCCGCTTACTGCTGTAGAAGATGCTAAGGAAGTTCCTGCTAGAACCATTGAGTGTATGTCTGTAAAAAGTGCAAAGCCATTATGCTATATACTATGAAAATGTGAAATGTGTTTTGTTAATGTTTTGCCAATATTCTTTATTATTAATAAAATGGACTTACACAAACCAAGCGTCTTTCAATTCAATGGCTGTAGCGACTGATAACATGTCTGGGGCCCGTTTAAGAAAACGTTATTATGATATTGCTATAATTCATAAATCCTCCTTGAAGTGTAGTATAAGGGAAGCTAACATAGAACATTGTGAAGCATTCCTCTTCAGACTTTCAGCGGCAGACGATATGACCATAGTAGGTTTTTTAATATACCGTCCACCTGGCCCAGCTGCCCAATTTATAGTAAGCTTAGGAGAAAGGACTGTCCAACCAGCCTTACGCTATAAAAATTTCTTTATACTTGGAGATTTGAACTTGCACTTCGATAACAAAGAATGCAAGGAAGTCCAAACCTTATGTATGGATCTTATGGCAATGAACCTCATTCAACAGGTGAAAACAGCAACGCATCAAAAGGGCCATATTCTTGATCCCATATTTACTAATCAGAAGGAAATAGAAGTGGAAATACCGTGGCCTATCCCTTGGACAGACCACTCCCTAATCCCTTTTTCAATATCAGTGAGCAGCTCAAGGATAGAGGGACCAGGGCCGAAAGCCACATACAGGAAATGGGCTGGCTTCAATTCCAGTTCCTTTTCACAGGCACTGGCAAAAAATAAACCGATATTAGGTACTGATATAAATACGGCCAACTCCCAATTCGAGAAATGGGTAAAAGATGCCGTAGAAGAGATAGCACCTTGGAGTACTAGGAGTCCCAAGAGGCAGAAGGCATCAGCTCCATGGTACAATGAAACCCTTGCCAAATCAAAGAAAGAATGTAAGAAGTTGGAGCGGACTTGGCGTAAAAATTTTGTGATAAGGCCAAGGACTGTTGTAAAAGAGAAATAAAAAATATCATATTTTAATTAAGAAAACGAGGTGCGAGTTTTATACGGAAAAAATAGAAAGAGCGAGGAGTTCCTCCAAAGAAATGTTTTCTATACTAAAGTCGCTTAAATCCTATGAAAACCAAAAGGGGGAAGGAACTCCCTCAGTAGAAAATTGCAATAAAATTGCCAAATATTTTGCAGAGAAGGTGGCAAAAATATATAATGTTTTCCCAGCAGAAGCATGCCAGGGGAAGAGCTTAGAACCTAGGAAGGGGAAGAAATTTACAGGGGAAATGTTCAAGGAATTTAAAATGTTAGAACTAGATGAACTAAAAACTATAGCCAAAGGAATTAAATCTGGCTCCCCACGAGATCCGGCCCGTCCAGAACAACTCCTGATGGGAGTAGATCTTATCATGCCTTATATTTCTGAGCTAATTACTACCTCCTTCCAGAAGGGAGAAGTTCCCATTAGCTGGAAACAAGCGATAGTGCGTCCGTTGAAAAAAAAAAACATTAATAGACCAAGCAGTCCTAGAAAATTTACGCCCAATTTCACTGCTACCATTCGTCGCGAAGGTCGCGGAAAAAATTGCAAATAAGCAACTAACCAACCATATTCAGGAAAATGATTTACTACACCCCTCCCAATCCGGCTTTAGAGCGGCCCACTCGACGAAGTCGGCTCTGCTCCTGGCTACTGACACAATGAGACGCTTTGCGGACGAGGGGCAGACAGCGGCAATGATCCTGTTGGACCTAAGTGCGGCTTTCGATACCGTCTCACATGGGCTACTTTTGCACAGACTAGAGGAATGTGGTATGGAAGGTACTGTATTACGTTGGATGGCGTCCTTCCTCTCGTCACGTAGTTTTCAAGTTCTACAGCAATCACAACTATCTAAGAGTATCTTACTGCCCCAGGGAGTCCCACAGGGATCAATTCTGAGTCCCACGCTATTTAATCTATATGTGGGACCACTGGCAGAGCTAGTGGAAAAACATCATGTTACCATCGTATCGTACGCTGATGACACTCAGTTAATTGTGACATTATCAGGAAATAATAAAAAGACAGCGATCAATTTTACTAGGTGTTTAGAAGAGGTAGCAAGATGGATGTCTAACCACTGCCTGAAATTGAACGGGAATAAAACAGAGGTAATGATAGTGGGCAATGCACCGAATATATGGTCCTCTACATGGTGGCCAGAATCACTGGGACAAGTACCTACTCCCAAAATGAAAGTAAAAAATTTGGGAGTTTGGTTCGACCCTAAACTGTCTTTCGATGCCCAAATACGGAAAGTAGTGGGTAAATGTTTTGGCATTTTAAAAATTCTGAGAAAAATTCTGGACCTACTACCACATAATGCAAGGAAAACCATAGTGCATGCCCTGGTGACTGCCCAATTGGACTATGGGAACGTACTGTATCTGGGAATATCAAAAAAGGGGCTAGCCACATTGCAGGTGGTACAAAATGCGGCGGCACGGTTGGTACTGGGTCTTCCCAGAAGAGCTTCCACTAGGAAAGCCCTGCAGGACTTACATTGGCTGCCGGTGGAGAAGAGGGTTCTGTTTAAGTTAATGTGTTACTGCCATAAAATTCTTGCAAAAAAAGGCCCGCGGTACCTGCATCCTTTAATAACACAATATATTCCAGGCCGCAATCTGCGATCAGAAGGAAGGGCGCTAGTGAAGGTTCCAAGAGTGCAGAGGGCAAGAATGGGGGCACGGTCCTTCAGATATCTTGCGGCCAAATCTTGGAATGGGCTCCCGGAAACCCTAAGAATGGAACCATGCGAAACAAAATTTAGGAAACAGCTAAAAACATGGCTATTTTCCTCTACATCCTAAAGTGAATGATAGTGACAGGAGTGTGTCGGTAGGCAGTTCAAGTGACGTGGCTAGGGCCGTTTCTTGCTAAGTGAGACCGTTCAGCGCGGGGACACGCCGGTTGGCGTAACCATGCGCTTTAGAAATGGCTAAATAAATAAAATAAATATACAAGAGGGGTTGGTAGCTTTGGATGCGTCGAAGCTCTGTATAGAAGGGCTGTAGGTGAAAATGAACCGGTAAACAGAGACCTGGTGAAGACCTGGTTATCAGGGGAGGAGGCGTATTCACTCCACAAACCAGCCAGAAGGCGTTTTAAGAGGCGACCTACAATTGTTAATGCGCAAATAGATTATCAATGGCAGGCGGACATCATCAGACTTCAAGATATAGCAAAACATAATAACGGATCCCATTATATATTAACCGTCATAGATGTGTTGTCCAAGTACGCCTTTGCAGAAGCGCTAAGCGATAAAAGTGGGGCTAGCGTCACAGCCGCTTTCAAAGCCATCTTCGAGAAGGGGCAAATCCCTCAAAAACTACAAACAGATGCGGGGAAAGAATTCTTAAACAAGTTGTTTCAGAAATTATTAAAGCAGCATGCTGTTCAACATTTTGTGTCACACACGGAAGTAAAAGTAGCTGTTGTAGAGCGGTTTAACCAAACTTTAAAGTCTAAGATGTGGAGATACTTTACGGCCTACAACACATACAGATACGTCGATGTTCTACAGGCTTTTATAGATGTTTACAATGCCTGTTATCACTGAACCATCAAAACATCGCCCGTAGAGGTAACACCGTCTAATTCGTTAAAGGTCTGGAGAACAGTGTACGGTCGCCATTTCGCTAAAATGGTGAAGAAGCCTCTTTTTAAAAAAGGGGACCATGTTAGGATTTCAAAATTGAAAGGTGTGTTTGATAAAAAGGAATAGCGTTTTACAGAACAAGGGTCCCACACAATTAGAATGCAGACTTAAAATTTCACAATTTCATAATAAAAATTGGAATAAACAAATGTTTAAGTTACGAGATAGGTATTCTAGTGTCAATGATACAAGACAGTATTAACACGTGAGAAATAAGGGTGAGCAACCGTGACAAGGCAGAGGGAAATCGGCCGATTTCCTTACCCCAGGCAAGTGACTTCAAAATTGTGACTTTTCATGGTTTTATGGTTTTATTTTAATTGATTGCTCCTTCCCTTCTCTCTTCCTCCCCTCCCCCTTACTTCTCCAGGCAACTTCTCAGGCACTTGCTCTATCTATGAGTCCTGATGAGATCCCGATATTCTCTGCGGGATTGAAACGTCGTCGACACATACATTCCCAACTCCATACCACTATCTATATTGTTTGTGGAGTATGAAATGTAACCTCAACTGTGACTTTTGTTTATTTATATTTACGCATACTGAAAAGTCACAATTTTAAGTCACTTGCCTGGGGTAAGGAAATCGGCCGATTTCCCTCTGCCTTGTCACGGTTGCTCACCCTTATTTCTCACGTGTTAATACTGTCTTGTATCATTGACACTAGCATTAAATACCTATCTCGTAACTTAAACATTTGTTTATTCCAATTTTTATTATGAAATTGTGAAATTTTAAGTCTGCATTCTAATTGTGTGGGACCCTTGTTCTGTAAAACACAACTCCACCCTTGGTCCCCGCTGACTTCCAGGGTTCCTTGTTCTTTTGTTACACATAAGCGCAATCGCTGGATTGCAAGGAATGATTTATTTTATTCCACCCTACTAAGTTCTCTAGTGGGCTCTGCACCTACCTCCCCCTCCCCCTCCCGCTCTCCCGCTCCGCCTTGGCCTCCCTTGCCTTGGCCCCCTCCCTCCCTTCCTTCACCACCCCTCCTTTTTCCTACCCTCACCTGCCAGGCATGGCACAACATGCTCTATTTATTCGGATGAATATATTAAAAAGATCATAGAGGGACCCTCCCTCTTCTCTGAGGCATCAGACACTACAAATCCAATCGCCAGTTCTATTTTTGACCAACTTGAAAAATCAACCAAAAAATTCATCAGGTTACAGCTGATGGTCCGTATGCTTACGGAATACTTAAAAACAGACACAATCCCAGCTGGATTATAAGTTCGCAATATCCCTGGGGTTTTTACTGAAATTAAAAAATACATCACAGGTTTCAGCCACATTGGGACTACATGCTCAAGACATTGGATGGTCTTGGGCATTGACATAGCCAATGAGGAGGCCAAAAAACTTGAGTTAGAAATCAAAGATATTGAGAAACAAATAAAAGAAAACAGCAATATCCAAGACGCTAAAACACTTTTAGACAAGGTTGAAAAAACCCTATCTGATTTTCACAGAATTGAGCAAAACAAGAAAATCATTAAAGTAAAACGGGACGTGAAAAATTACAAAATAGAAAGAACATACCCTTATTTAGTGGAAGATTTTTACACCAACAGATCATATCTCGGTCCGAGAATACCACGTCCTTGGGGTAGGTTCAATAAACAACAGACTGTAGTAGGATTCTCTGAAACCTCTGCTGAATCGTCCAACAGCTCAGATGCTGCCGAAGGCCCTAGCACATCAAGGAATAGGGCTAATAACTCTAATTTTTTAGGGCAAGGACAAGATCAGGGCCGCCAGACCAACCGGGGGACACCACGTCAACCACGTTGGCAGAGCGCACCCGGAGACAGACAGACACGCCAGAGGTATTACCAATGGTAAGACATCGAATACCTAACTCTAATCCCCTGGCTGACATCAACCAAAAAACCATGACTGCCCTAGACACTATGCCTATTTTTAACCTCTCTAATTACCAACTCTCTGAGGTAGAAATAGATTTACTTAGTAAAGGTCTCTCATTTGTTCCCACCGTGAAACCTGATCTCCTCCAACTTCAGATTGAATTGTTACGGTTCTTCAGAAAACTACGTCTCCATGCCTTTTTTCTAGATAGAACTTTTACCCCACTTACTGCCTTTACTGCATTTCGGCCACCATCCACTTTCTCTCCCCCACAATGCAGCATACCGGCTGAGATTGTCACTTTTGAGAAACTTGTACTCAAAGACATTACCAACCACGGAACATGTCATAGATACACCCCATACAATCTTACACTGCTCGAAAAAAACGCACTGCACAAACTCAAAAAGATTGATAATTTGATTATCAAACCAGCAGATAAGGGTGGCGGAATAGTGCTCCAGGAGATTGATAGCTACACTCAAGAAATTCTAGGACAACTCTCGAGATTAGACCACTATCGCAAGCTTCCTTCTGATCCCACCAAGGAGATTCAGAAACTTATTCTTGACATTACTAACGAAGGGCTGACCCAGGGCTTTCTTAGCAAAAACGAATTTCTTTACCTTAATACCAAATCACCTCGTACCCCTGTTATATATACCCTGCCCAAAATGCATAAAAATGCCGACATACCTCCAGGCCGACCGATTGTATCTGGTTGTGGTTCGATCCTCGAACCCTTAGGCAGATATATTGACCACTTTATCAAAGACTTCATACCTGGTACCCTCTGCTACATCAAAGACACCATGGCCATGATTAACCTGGTAGAAACCCTCCCCTTTGATCCCGTTGACTGCCTTCTCTGTACTCTTGACGTAGAGTCTTTGTACACCAACATCCCCCAGGATGAGGGTATGGAAATTATTGAGATGTTCCTTAACTCCAGACCCCAACCATCACCAGTTCCTACCTCCTTTTTACTTCACCTTTTGAAGATATGTCTTACAAAGAACTTTTTCCTGTTTAATGGTAATTTCTACCAACAGGTTAAAGGCACCAGTATGGGTGCAGTTTTTGCTCCAAATTTTGCCATACTTTACATGGATTGTCTTGAGACACAAAGAATATTGTCACCCCGTAACCCTTTCAGAGCCAACATTCTTGAATGGAAACGCTACATTGATGATATTTTCCTCATTTGGAAAGGGACTGACTCAGACTTGTTACATTTTAAAGATTGGTTGAACAACCATTGTAATGGCCTAAACTTTACCCTTAGTAAAAGTAAACAGGAGATTGCCTTCCTTGATCTCAAAATTATTGCACAAGAAGGGAAACTCTACACCTCCCTATACCGCAAACCCACTGAGAAAAACACACTGTTGGCCTACAATAGCCATCACCCTAGGGCCCTACGTGACTCCCTTCCATATTCTCAATTCCTACGCTTGCGTCGCAATTGCTACCTCAAGGAAAATTACTTTAGGGAAGCAAAAGTCCTTACAACTAAATTGATGAGCAGAGGTTACCCGTGTAAACTAGTTAAAACAGCCATGAAACGCGCATGGTACTGCCCTAGAGAAACCCTTTTGAGTCCTAAAGACAGAAATAATAGCGACAAACTTGTCTGCGTGACTACATTTTCATCTATCTCCAATTCAGTTAGAAAGAGTATCCTCAAACATTGGCCCACACTCAATGCAGGGAGTCTGAATTTGGAACGTCCCTTATTTGCATTTAAGAAAAACAAAAGTATACATGATCACCTTGTCAGAGCAGCCCTCCCCAGCGGTAACAATAAGACCACACTCAGGCAAATTTGGGGTCTGCCACCTGTACTTGGGCATTTCAAATGCGGAAGTTGCAGTGTTTGCCATCTCACGAATGACACTAAGAAATTTGTGCATGCCAATATTGATGTCACTTTATCGCATTTTTCCAATTGTAACACCGCCAATGTTATATATGCCATCTTTTGCCCATGCAACTTAATATATGTAGGACAAACGACACAAAAAGTCAGGATCCGGATCTGCCAACATAGAAGTCGGATTCGTTGCGCAACACCTAACGCACCTCTTGTTGAACATTTTGCCGCATTTAATCATACGGAGGACCAAATAAGGTGGCAAGTCATCGCAGTGATCCTCCAACCTCCTAGAATTACAAACATTACAGGCATCCTGAACAAGGAGGAGTTAAAATGGATTATACGTACGGATAGCCTCCATACAGGACTTAATCGCCTGGAAGACTGGTCTAACTTGTTGTAATCTTCCGCAGCAAACTGTGCCTGTGCTTCTATTTCCTACTTTGTATTGCTATCTGTAACTCCCCTCCGCCTACTATACCGCTGTTTCCTACGCTTATTCCCCTTCTTTCTATTCTCCTCCACCTTGTGCTTCGCACTGAATTTCTTCCCCCTATTCCTACTTTTTCTTTATGTAATTCGTACTCTTCTTCCTCTTCTCTGGTTCTATTCCTGCTCCTTTGGTTTTCCCTGCATTCCCTCGCTGTTATCACCTTCAGATTCTCCCCCCCCCTTTTTTCATCTGCTCCCTTGGCTCTCCTCGGTTTCCCCTTGTAGTACACCCTTCACGTCACTTGCTCCCTCCTACCTTCCCCTTCCTTGTCTCCCTATTTTTCGACTACATCTCTCTATCCCCCTTCATTACGGCTGCCTAATCCACTCTGAGCCTCACACTTGGGGCTTTTTACATCGGTACTCCTGACACCCTTGGTCCTTGTACGATGCTCCTTTCACTCTTCTACCCCCTTCCAATATGGCCGCCTCCCTCCCGCTGAGTAGATTCACCCTTGTCTACCTACTACGTCACCTCCGTTGCCCTTTTACTACGTAGGTCCTCCGCGACCTCGCTATGCCTTACTTATGTGCCGGCATTGACCGCACCTGGTTGTTTCATCCCGGACCGTCCAGCCGTCCTGGTTCCCTTCCTTATCAGGTAAGCCCGGGCCCATTAGCCTCCCGTCTCCTGCCCAATTTACTCCACATTGTCCTTTATATCCCCTCGCTCCTTCTCCGCCTTACTTTCCCGTGCTCCATTTTCCCGCAGCCATCGAGCAGGCGTACGGCTCCAACCCCCGTTTTTAGGATTGCGGTGATTAATACCCATTAGTGGCCTGCCGACGTGCACGCCGATTCTCTACTCTAGCCTCCCGGCCGGGAGGTGCTTCCCCCATTTTCCAGGTCGGACAACCGCGCACCCGACGGTAAGCCTTCTCCTGCTCTCCCCCTTGGTTCTCTTCTGGGTTTCCACATACGGCTCCCACATATCCTGTCTCACTCTTCAATTATTTCAGATCTCGCTCATACCTACGTCCCCTGTCTGCTTCCGGCGGACTCCCATGCCAGCACCCCGTTCTGGCTCTCCACATCGCGGCTCCTTCACTTGCCGCACTACTGGTTAGTCCCTCTCCCTCTTACCCTTCCTCTACACTTTTTTTCCCCCCTCCTACCCTTCTTCCCTGCCACATAGCCTCTGATTTTATGGCCCCTTTTCCTTCTTCTTCACTCATTCCCTGATTCTGGTAACATTAACACTCCCTCTCCCCGTTCATCACCACCTTCTATCTTCCCCTCACCCTCATACTTTCCTGTATCTACTCCACTGTTATTCCTTCTTATTAATTTACTGAATGCAATTTTTCCTTATTAATCCTTTTTCTCCCTCCCTATTCCCTCCTGTATTTTTCTCATTTTTTATTGCCTCCTCTCTTCTCTTCTTTCCCTATTCCCCTTTTTATGGTTTTATTTTAATTGATTGCTCCTTCCCTTCTCTCTTCCTCCCCTCCCCCTTACTTCTCCAGGCAACTTCTCAGGCACCTGCTCTATCTATTAGTCCTGATGAGATCCCGATATTCTCTGCGGGATTGAAACGTCGTCGACACATACATTCCCAACTCTATACCACTATCTATATTGTTTGTGGAGTATGAAATGTAACCTCAACTGTGACTTTTGTTTATTTATATTTACGCATACTGAAAGTCACAATTTTAAGTCACTTGCCTGGGGTAAGGAAATCGGCCGATTTCCCTCTGCCTTGTCACGGTTGCTCACCCTTATTTCTCACGTGTTAATACTGTCTTGTATCATTGACACTAGCATTAAATACCTATCTCGTAACTTAAACATTTGTTTATTCCAATTTTTATTATGAAATTGTGACATTTTAAGTCTGCATTCTAATTGTGTGGGACCCTTGTTCTGTAAAACACAACTCCACCCTTGGTCCCCGCTGACTTCCAGGGTTCCTTGTTCTTTTGTTATACAAAGGAATAGCAGCAGACTTTTAGCTATGAGATATTTATAGTGGAAAGTGTGGAGCTTAAAGAGGGGTTGTATATTTACAGGTCAAAGGACTACGCTGGGGAAGAGATGTCTGGAGTCTTTTACAAGGAGGAGTTACAAATGTCCGCACAGGGTGTATAGGGTTGAAAAGGTTCTGAAAAGGTAAGGTATCGGGGT
Organism: Calotriton arnoldi; assembly: GCA_963921515.1. NCBI lineage: Eukaryota > Metazoa > Chordata > Amphibia > Caudata > Salamandridae > Calotriton > Calotriton arnoldi. Next base: position 168,237 of record CAWUFW010004606.1, on the reverse strand, counting down.
TAACAGACAAGCTTTTGTCAAATGGCGGGGATGGCCGGAGAAATTTAACAGTTGGGTGTTGGCCAGCTCTCTGAAGGGTGTGTGAGTTTGGGACGGTCTAAAGCTCAAGATAAGATGGAGACAGTGCCCTTTTATATCACCCTCCCGTCCAACGCTTCTAAGGACATGTTCCCCGACAACAAGATTTCTAATTACACCGTGAAATTGGCTATACCCGTGGACCTGAAAGGAGATTGGGATGTAGCCCTAACAGAAATCCAATGCCCAAGAACATGGAATACATTTGCACCGGACGAAGCCACATTTAACATAAAGCGTCAGCAGGACCCTGTGAGCATAACCGCAGGGTTCCCATACGGATACTACCCAACCGTTACAAGTGTCATCAATGCCATCAACAAATCCATATCCAAAATTGAAACCTTTGCGAATATTCATCTGATGCTAGATAATATTAGAAGGAAGGTCTTTCTTAAAGGCCCTGGTCGCAATACAACGTTTAACTGCTCTGGTAAATTAAGAAGGGTTTTAGGCACAGTGCAACATGCGAGAAGTCCTGTTGAACCCGGCCGCTCGTGCCCTGATATTAAGGGTGGGTTCTATACACTCTACGTGTATAGCAATATTGTAGAGGCGCAGCGGATTGGGGATAGTTATTCACCGTTGTTAAGATGGGTCCATGTGAAGGGCGAAAATAATGCGATGGTCAATATTCAATTTAACAAGCATGACTACGTCACAGTTTCTAAAAAACATTTTGACACTATTTCAATTATGATCTTTGACTATCAGTCTGCGCCGGTGGCCTTTAAATACGGGAAAGTTATTGGTAAGCTTCATTTAAGGCCGAGACGTGACAGTGACTATTAAGAAGACAGCATGGTGGTCGTGAAAACATACGGGGATCCGTCTATGTACAGGGACTATTACAGAAATCAGGCTGGCTATGGAGGTCCAACGTTCTTTCAAGGGTCCCCCGTAATGTACGGGGCCGGCTTGGGAGGTTTCTTTCGTAGGTTGTTTAGAAGAGCTATGCCAATCTTGAGAAGAGGTTATGAAATTGCAAAGCCACATGTTAAAGCTGTGGCTACGAACATAGCCCAAGAGGTGATTGGGTCTGTCACATCAGCTGTCGCAGAGCGCATCAACAAGCAGCCACAAGAAGGAGCAGGGCTGGTATACAGACCCCGCACAAGTGTTAAAAGGAAACGTCGCGCTTTGAGGCGTAGGGGACCACCGGCCCCCTATAACAAAAGGAGGAGTTCTTCAAAAGGTGCTCACAAAAGAAGAACCCCAAGATGGAAGAGAGCTTCGAAGAAGAAGAGAAACGTCTCTAAAGTAAATATTTTCTAAAGCAACGCAAACTAAAGCATGGCCTTCGTACATTGTGCATCGGGCGAGTGCGCCAAATCAGAGTTAGACTTGTTTACTCTAAAACCTACGCAGACCAGCATCGAAAACAGCTTTTTCATGGAGGTATCACCTTTAGCCGCTTTGACGCCGTTGGGCCCTATAGAGTTTTTTGTGTCGGGGTGCACGGATATGTATCTGGATCTCAACAACACGATGCTGCATCTTATGTGTAAAATCGTAAAAGCGGATGGTTCCAACATAGCAGCAGACGCTAAAGTGGCGATGATCGCTTACCCCCTAGCAACCATGTTTAATCAGGTGGACATCACCCTGGGCAATCGTCTCATCACACAGAGCGATAACATGTACGCATACAGAGCCTTCCTCGAGAGCATTCTAAATTACGTAGCGAAGCCCTTGACACGCAGCTTTCAGCGGGGCTCTTTTACAAGGATACATACGGCCACTTTGAAGCCAAGCAGCTGGACGTTGGCAATCAGGGTATTGTAAAAAGAGCAGGGTTTGCAGCAGGCAGTCGCCACTTTGACCTCCTGGGATGCATACATTCAGACCTCTTCTTCCAAGATAAACTTCTCATCAATGGATTTGATCTTAAGATCAGGCTTACCCGCAACAAGGACTCATTCTTCTCATCAGCGGGGATGCGGAACAGTACAAGCTGGACATACTATCTGCGAGCCTGTTTGTAAAGAGAGTGAAAGTGTCCCCGAGCATCAGACTAGCTCACGCCAACGCTTTGCAAATATCAAATGCCAAGTATGCAGTGGAAAGAGTAGCTTTGAAGATATTGAGCATCCCTGCAGGTACCCGATTAACCCAGCAACAGAATTTATTTCTGGGACAACTACCCAAACTTATTATCCTTGGGTTTGTGGACAATACAGCTTTTAGCGGCGTCTACACCTCAAACCCCTTCAATTTCAAGCACTACGACATCAACTATGCTGCGCTGGTCCATGAGGGCTCTGTGATTCCTGCAAAACCCTACACACCCAGTTTTGGAACCTCCAACTTTATCAGGAAATATCTGGGGCTGGTTTTGATAACAGGGAAGCATCTAAGGGACTGCGGGGTAGTCGTGTCAAGAGAAGGCTATGGGACTGGATACACACTGTTCACATTCGATCTGACCCCTGACATGGAAGACGGCGATCATTATAACGTGGTCAAAAACGGAAATCTAAAAGCTGAAATACGTTTTAGTAATCCCCTGCCTGTGAATGTGAACATGGTCGTATTCTCGGTATTCGACAGCGTCATTCAGGTCAACCACGCCAGACAGATTCTGTTCGACTATCTTTAGAACATCGTGAAATGGACACTGTGCAGATATGTGAGTTCTTAAGCAGACATAAACACGCTAGGAAATACTTTTCAGGTGTTTTCCCTAGCGATGGGTTACCAACTGAAATAGGGGCAGAAAGACCCTGAACCCTTGTCTTTAACACAGATCCGCATTACAAGGACGGAATACATTGGGCTGCCATGTTTATGGATAGTGACAAGATTACAGTGTTTGACAGTACCGCAGAGTTCCCCAAGCACAGCATCTATACAAAACCCATATTCAAGTATGTGAAAAAAACTGCCGTGAGGATGGAGTATAACAAGATGAGGGTTTAGGATTCGTTAGCCATCACATGCGATGAACATTGTATATATTTTATTAGTAATATGTCAGACGGTATGATGTTTAGAAATTTCTTAAATCTATATTCGAATGATCTTGTTAACAATGACCGTATAGTTGTGAAATATGTAAAAGAAAACACAGGTGCTATGGTCCGTCTTGTTAAAACGGAATACGCCGTATGTAAAAATTTTAAGGTCGTGTAGTGGCTGTATGTTTAATGATTATTGTCTAAAATAAAGGAATTTTAAAACCTGAATACGGACTGCGTATTTTTATTCTGACACAAACAACATAATTACAGTACTTTAAAAGATGACCGAGACAGTATGAAAAGTTAAAAGTTTTATTACAAACATTTTTGCAGGGAAATGTATTACAGTGACAAACTTACTAAAGAACTATACGAAGAAAAAATCAGACACATTTCTTAGCCGTTGTAAAACTATACACATGTACACGGTACAATTGTTCAAAAAGTCTGGAGAAGCATTAGTTTGTAATCCACGAGGGGGGTTTGGCCAGTGTCTTTTTTCGAGGTACAGATGTCGTAACTGGTGTGGTCCAAGAGGGGGATAGCTGCGAAACGCGTGAGGCTGGTGGTGACGTCAGCATGGGTCCCTTCAGACTTTCAAGCAGGTGCCGATGGTCGCCATTACCCACGAGAGTTGTAGGGATATTGAGTTCAGCAGAGGCTCGCAGAAACTGCTCCCAACCTCTAGGTGCATTTTGGTTTGTTAAGGGTCTGGCATGCGTGAGACCTTTGACTAGATCGTACATGTGTGATCCAACAATCGGATGCCCCCTGTAGAGGAATTAGCCCCACTAATTCCATGCTGTTAGATCTTTAGAAGCTGCAAGCTTACTCATCAACATCTGCGCAGCCCCTCGGTACCTTTGACTTATATTTTTTAAGAGGTCGTCAACAAAGATATCTGAGGGTGGTGCGGGGCCTTGAGGCGGCTGTTGTGGTTGCTGCGGGCTGTAGGAATTGCTGGTTGTTGTTCAGAGTCTGGGGCATATAGAGTTAGCTTTTTTTTCTGTATTCCACTGTTTGTAATAGTCCAAAAAATGTTTTAGGGTGCTGGTGTAAAGGTTTGCTTTGTCGTACGGATTTAGATCAGTCCGGTTAAAAATTTCTTTAATTTCAGCATCCAGCCTCAGAGTCTAATTTTTCCTTATATTCCAGGCATTGTCCGTAGAGGGTCCCAAATGTTTCAACTGCTGTCTAGGCACCAAATACATCTTTGAGGCATGCTCCATCACTGCCTCAAGAAGATACTTGTAATTAGAGGTATAGCTATGCCCAGCAGCGAACCTATAAACCCCCCAGACTGTTTTACCAGTTTCTTCTTGGAAATGAGGCACGCCCTTTTATTACTGAGCTTCTTGATAAGGTGCCGCTTCTTCTTCAGCACCTGTAACTGGCGATTTGATATAGGGACGTTACCTGTTAGGGTGTTTAGGGCTATTTCTAAAATGGCTGCCACTAAATCATCTGAAGCCGCGCACAGGATGGCCTTTCTGTTTTGGGGGCTGGCTCTAATCAGCATTTTTAGGAGAGCTAAATTACGCCGCAAGCGGACAGACATAGTCACCACCTTATATTATAAGATCTACATTGTCACTAAAGCGCCTTCAACGCGTCTTTTTAGAGGCTCTGGGCTTGGCCATAGGTGTATAAGTGACGGGGAGATTAGGGGGAAAAATATAAGCCCTGAGCCTGTAGTCTTCTAGAGTATTATTTTTTGAGTCAACCATCAAGTAACCGTGAGGTTTTGCAGTAGCGTCGTTAAAGGCCTCCATGAAAAAATGTGTGTTTCCAGGGTACATCTGTTTAGCTATGATGGATATTTGTTGTTTGTCACGTGGGGTTTTAAATAAAATCAGATATGAGGCTTTGAGAGCTATAAAACGACTGTTCTTACCCTTGTAAAACAGGTTCTGCACGATGTAGCATATGCTTAGATTGTGATGGTGTGAATATTGAGTAAAAGCTTTCTCTAGCTCAGGATGATCCCCACCTTCGCGCATTAGGTCTTCTACAATTACTAGGTTTACAAGGTTCAGCGGCAGCAGCTCATCATCGTTGAGATTATCAGGTATACCTTCTATAAACCTGATATGTGGGAAACCTTTGGATAGTTCTGTATAAAGATCTTGCCAGTAAGAATAAAGCCACACAATGTTGTTGGGTGTTTGTGATAAAGCCCCTGCAGCATTTTCTAAGAGCTTTTTCATAAAGTAGCTTTTACCACAGTTTGAGGGACCTGCTAAAACGGAGGAGAACGGATGCTGTAATCGTGTGTCCATAGTGTATGAGTCAGTTGCTCTAATGCAGCTAATAACCGTACAGCAGTGTTTTATAGTCCTCAGTCAGGACCCTTTTATCAAAAAACAAAGCGTAAGGTTTTATGTAGGGGCTGAGTTGTAATTTCCCACTTCTTTTTGGATCTAACTATGCAGGGTTGATTAACAACTATGGTTTTATCATTTTCACAGTCGTCCGATGGTATTCATGCACCAGATCCTTCAGACTGTCAAAATTGATTTTTAGGGTGTTGTTGACATTTAATGTTATACCTTTGACCTTCATATATACTTTGTTGTTGTTTGTTTTGTAAGAATAGGTCTTAGGTCCGGATGAGGTGAATTCGACTATATACTCATCCTTGTCAAGTACACTGGTCAAATTACCATGATAATCACCAAGAGGATGGTCTTCATCCCCTGGTTTACACACAAAAATAACTGAGTCGGTATCATGATACAAGCACCGGTCCTGGAATTTATCCATAACCCCATAAAGCTCTAAACGCGTGTGAGGGGTCGTGAAGCACGCTATGAAGATGTTTATGTTGTTACACGTTGTGGGGTACTCTTTTGTGTATTTCCAGCACAAAACAGCGGACTTGTCATTGATAAACTCGCAGCTTGACACCTCGTAACAAGGGGCAAAAAGGTACTTAAACAGCTCATCAGGATCTGTTATAATGGTCGTATTTGACATGTTTGTACGCTGTGCAAATTTTCCCCATAAGGAGTTCAGACAGAGCTTGGCTAACTGGCGTCTGGCAGGGTTGGGGTCGTAAGTGTATGCCCTCGTGAGTGTAGTAGTCATCGATGTATTTTTTCTTTGCATCCTGGCTAATACACCAATCGGGATATCCCGAGGCCTCCTGCTTGTCTCTGAGAAACAAATTAATGTACAGAGAAAAGAGGCGTGTTGTGGTCCTCTTAAAATGCCACACTTCATGTACTCTGCTGAGTCTGTAGCCTTTCTCTAAGGCCGCCTGGACCTCTATGCTACACCATATCCCTGTGAGCATCCTTTGTTCTTCAGTGTGTCTACACACACTGACCTCTTTACTCACAGCACATGGTGGACTGAGGGGAAACATTAGCTTACCGTCGACTCTGCATGGTAGCACCGGAAAGTAAAGATGCCTTGGAGGGTAGATTTGGCATTTAACTAACCCAAAGTATTCGGATATGGGTTTAAAATCTCTATATATGATGGTGGGGTGACCTAAGGGGTATACCTTCATCTTGTTCACAAACGGGTACAGACTAGTGAAATCGTAGTAGTGTATTTTCTCACCCTCAACAGCGGCCCTATACAGCTGTATAGCGTTTGTACGTCCCCCAAATAAGGCATCACGGGGCTCAAGAGGCTCTGGTAAATCACACCTCTTAAGGAAAGAGCAGAGTTCCGTATCGAATGTTAGCATATCTAACCACTCATGCTCCCAAAGGGACCTCATAGCACAGCCACATTTTTCAACATACTGGGCCTTCAACAGAGTACATCTGTGTAAGTGCTCAAATTTGGTACCCATCATGTTAAACTCGTGGGGCTTGTAACACTGAGGGCAGCCGTGGTAAAAGCAGCCATTGTATTCAAAGGCCATTGGCACTCCCTTAATTACAGCGTACCCATCCAGGTAATAGGGACCCAGGCGGTATTGAGCTAAAGAATGATGATGGATTCAACCCAGATCTGTGACTGGGGGTGAGTGTCTGAAAAGTTTCAGCACTCCGTCCATCATCTCCTTGTGTTTGCGGTATTCACCACCCTATAAGGCGTGTTGAATATGTATGTCTTCCTTCTCAGAGACGTACATGAGCCATTGGATAGAGGGGGTTGAATAACGTTTCTGTTTACCGTTATAGAGGTCTGGCGGAACTAGAGCAATACTTTTAGGTCTTAAAAACATGTGTTTGTAGATGGACATACACATGGAAGCCAAAGTGATGTTTTGAAAAGGGTCTATGTATTCAACTGTCTTTGTCATTTGAGGGGTCTTGGGCTTCAAAACCCTTACTTTCTTAGTCATAGACACCACAACATCTCTGAAGAGGTTGCAGGCTTTTCGCAGGATCATAACATCAGCCTGACAATAAGCTTTCAACTCTGTTTGAAAATGAAACTCCTTTTCACGGTTTTCATCGTACCATTGTAGAAAGCTCTCTTTCTCACCAGGCATCATATACTTAGCCCCACATAATTCTGGTTCGCCCAGGTGTTAAAAAAGTGTGGAAAATAACCTTTACATCCTGGAACACCAAGGCTCTTGGCAGCTTGCTCAATTTCATGGGTAGAAAATTCAGGGTGTCTATGAACCTTATTTGTAACGGGCCAACCGTTGACAACATCAGCTTGGAAACCTGAGTGATGAGTTCTACTTGTACCTTTTCACAAATCATATTTTGTAAAATAAAGAATGAGTCATATGCTTTTGAGTTATGGGCCAGCATGGTATACCCCTTGAATTTGGTTTGAAAGAAAGTGTTAAGGAAATCACCAACGCACATTCGCCCTTCAAACTCCCAGCTATCATCAGAAGTTAGATGGTGTGCGTGAATATAGTTAGGTAGGTGTACCCCCGTCTCCTGTGTACACTCTATATCAAACGCTATGTAGTCTTCGGTTTTGGTCTGGGGCCGCCCTTTAACCATGTAGCACCTGTGTACAGTTCCTGCCCTAAAAGGAGTCTGACACCTTGGGCATTTCATGCCTTTGCATTTGTGATCTTCTGCCACATACCAGCCACACTCACGGCAATCCATTTTAGGGGTGCATTTAACAGCTTTGCTGTGTATGCTCAAGCATTCTTGCGAGCGACAAAACAGATTACAGGTGCGGCACCTCACCGTCAGGGCTGCGTCTACGACGCAACCGTCCCTTTGACGCATCTTACAGTGCATTTCACACTGATGATTTGCCTTAGTGTTGCAGATGTGATCGCAGTGGGTGCACATGTACTTGGATCCGAGAAAACTTTTAAGGTTCAAGATCCCGGAAAAGTGATTTTCGTGGTGGAGGACATATACGGTCTTGTTTTTCACACGTTCCCCGGTTGTAAAGTACTTCCAAGAACCGTTGTGATAAAGAACTTTTCACCGTAATGGCGAAATAGTTCTCAAAAAGACCTATGTCGCCAAAACCGACCATGCAGTCTGGAGGTATTTCAAGCACCTCATGGGCTTCAGCCGCTCTAGACATGATCACATCATCGGGGGTTTTGCGAACATGCAGCAACCCCACAATGTTGGCCGTCAGACAGGTGTTGGCTGCTCCGTTGTAAAAGTTGAGCAGCCAACGTTGTTTCTTACCATGATCTTGCTGTACAGCACACTCTTTAAAGGCCTGGAATCACCCCCCTCACGACCCCGTACAATGAGGGCTATGAGTCTGAAAGTACCATAGGCGACTAGTTCAGCCTTACTCTGTAAAAGCCTTGAGAGGTTTTCTAGACATTCCACAGCGTCAAAGACATCGCGGGACCTTCGTTTGGTGAACAATGGACTGTCAAGGCCCTGTCCCTGGAAGCGTAGCTGGAAGAAATCGTTAGGACCCACATCGTGTAACAACCTTTCTATAAGCGTTTGCACAGCCTGATGTATGGCTAAAACCCCATGATCAGAGGACCTTATGTGATTTAGGTTAACAAACCTAAATTCCTCATAGTGTTCTGTAGTGTTAAATCTCTCTACCGTACGACTGTAACTTCAAACGCTCTCTAAAAATACAGGCTCTGAATCCTGAGCTTGAGGAATTGGGCTTGTTGAACTTGATGCTGCATCGTTTTGGGGGTTCGGACTTAACCCTTACTCTGGTGTATTTTTAAGCCGCCTTGTAGCGCATATTCTGGCTTTCTTTATTTTACCTATTAGAAGCCGACGCTGCTTAGCGCTATTAATCCACTTTTGCTTTTTACTGGACCACCCTTTTTTAGGCAACATCCCCCATCCTATTTGAACAGTCTGGTTTGTACTTGTAAGCGTTGTACTCGTAGAGACCTCTGCTACAGACCCTACATTTGCCCCGTCTGTGTGTTCCTGGTGGCGGCGAATTGCAGCTCTACCCTTTGAGCGTTTCAAATGACCCACCCTTGGGATGTTCTCTCCTGAACTTATGTATTGTCAACTTTTGGGTATTAATTTATATGTTTCAGGCATGGTGTATGATACTGCAAGACCTTGTTTGCAGGGCTCTATGTACTTTTTACGCCTGAGGCATCATAAGAAGCGTAGGGACTTTGTCAGTATTGTGCAGACCTTAGGGTTATATTTTGATGTATGTATACTTTTATTAATACCTTTGAAATAGGGGCTCTTTAGGGGATGCCAGGGACCTAGTCACGCCTACATAACACCTATGTCTGTCGCTGCCGATTGACACGTCTGTAGGATCATACTTTAACACAGCTCAACCCTTTGCAGGATCTTCAGCTCTGCATCTGTTATGACTCTGCCACCTCTTCCCCCCTTCCCCAGTTTTAAGGTGGCGGCATTCACCTGTCGTTTTAGTTTTCTGACCGCCAACTGTATATCTTTGACTTGAGCCCCTAGTACCTCTTTGGGTCTACAGAATCATATTGTGGGGGATTAGGGATGAACACAGGGATGTTTTGTACATTACCCTGAAGTTCCTCTGGGGCCATTCTCAGACGATCCTCCACAATGCCATTCTGTAACGTGGGGCCTGTAGGGATCAAAGAAATAGGGTCCCAATGCGAACATCCTGGGGATCCCGTGGCCGGTTCCTCACTAGACACGACATCTAAACTTTTATCTGGGCAGCCGTTCCATCCTATACTGCTATCTGGGTATGTTGAGGTTGGTGATGTGGGGTTTACACTGGTCACGGGGCTGGTTGGGTCTTACGCTCCTGGTGGGGTGATAGGAGACATAGGGTATGGGGAATTTAAAAGCTGGTCAAAATACTCAATGGACCCGGAAGTGTAGGAATCGTCAGAGTTATGGTCAGGTGTGTGTCTATCCGTCGCCTGCAACCCCCCATTGACCACATTAGAAGGCCCTCCATGCACGGCTTCTGTGGGTCTGTCAATACTGTTCACCAACCCTGCCAAGGCCTTGAGAGACCCTAGGCCATCGGTATAAGTTGTTTCTAAGGGTTTATCAATTACAATCGGTGAGTCCCTATGCCTTTTAGGAATGATTATAGATGGCTTTGGGGGTGGCCCCTGGGGGAGCGCCTCTACATTGGCCCTCAGCTTATTTGAAACTATAGAGTGCTTCAGGGTGTGGGAAGGGGGCTGTGGTGTAACAGGCTTGTTTAATTTAAGTTCCCTTCTACTGCTTCTACGTGTAACTCAGGGACCCAGTGCTTCTTCTTCAGATTTTTCCTTGAGTGGCGATTCACTTTTGGGGTTTGGAGTTGCACCAGATCTTCTGCAACAGACGACGTAGCCAATGGCCCTTTAGAGATCAGGGGGGTAAGGGGAGCATTCAACGGTGTAACAACCTTTTTTAATGAGAGATCTAAAGGTGCCGTTTGGGGCTCTGGGACCATCTGCTTCTTCTTGAGGTTTAAAGGAGTTGTTTGGCACTCTGGGACCACCTGTTTCTTCTTCTGGAGGTTTAAAGGAGCTGTTTGGGACTCAGGGACCACCCGCTTCTTCTTAAGGTTTAAAGGAACGGATTGAGGCTCTGGGACCACCCTCTTCATCTTAAGGGCTGGTCCTCCTCTGGAATCTCCCACCCTGTGCAGAATAGGCATTCCTGTAGGAGTGTTCAACAGGCTGGAGGGTGGCTTGACTTGACATTTCATATCTGTGCCGGGTCTCTGCTGGATATGTGCATAGTAAGAGCATAGTTTGTCCTGGCGTACACGCCTACTCACACATTTTGCTGTAGGCTTGATATTCTGTACTGTCTTTGTGATGTCGCTTAACGGGGCCATCATCCTCTTAGCCATGCATGGCTCTTCTCCAGCGAGCTTTTGAGATGCTCCTAGAATGTAACATAAAAATATATATATATTAGAAAACAAAATAAGGAACCTGTATAAACTGCTTACACTAGCCACAGGCACCCCACCACCACAATAACTTCTACACCCTCCTTTAAACAGCACGTACTACATGTTGGTGGACCTTTCTGTTTGAGAGAATAAAACCCTGAGAGTTCTTTTTAGCACCCTTTTGTAAAAAACACACCTGTTAACGACCTTTTCAAAGCTCCTTTCTTCATAACCCGACCCTCTTTAGACGTTGTAGACTTCTTTTTTAGCAGCCCTTTTTTTGTTCACGGCGCTGCCTCTTGCACATCCCCGCCAACCTTGCATGACTCCATGGGCCCTGTAAAGAAAAAAATATCACATTTGCAGTATAAACCCGGCCTTAGCAGTCCCTTCTCAGGAGTCCTCCTACAGTTCACAATTGTGGCTTTTGGACTAGCAGTCTTAGACAGTTTAAAGAACCTGAGCCTTCTTTATTTACCTGTAAGAGCCGTCTTGTTTTGCACGCTGAGCGTCGCCTGTTGATCCTCCAAAAGCTGCTGTAGAGCGTCAACAGCCATCTGTAGTTCGGCGTCATAACCTGTAAAAACACCCATACACAGGAACACCATTAGAAAAGCAAATGGTGCTGAGACACCTATGTACTAAAAATACTCAGAACTAATGAACTCTAAGGGGCAGATTTACAAGCCCCTTGCAACACTTTTGTGCCTCCGTTGCGTCACTTTTGTGATGCAGCGGCGGCGTAAAAAATGCGGCCAATTTACAACGTGACACATCTAGGGAGATGTGTCACGTTGTAAAGCCCTGCGTCACATTTTCTGCACCAGTTATAATGTATGCAGGGTAGGCGCTCCCATGCAAAAAGCCACGTAGAAAAGGCACAGTGAAATTTACAAGATTTCACTGCGTCATTCTACGCCTTCACTGCGTCAAAATCCCTACGCCTGCTCTGACCAGGCGTAAGGATTGACGCAGGGCTTTTCACATGGGACCTACCTATGTTTTCTGGTGCATTGCTGGAGTTGCGTCACTTTTGTGACCAACTCCAACAATGCGTCACTTTTGCTCCAACAGATGCGTCAGAATTTCTGATGCATCTGTAATTCCTTGCGCCATGGTGCACTGTATTGTAAATAAATTTGGAGCTGATGCAAGGAAACTGACGCATCTGCCCCTAAATACCTATACCTTGCTGCAGGGCGAGCATTTCTTCGTCGGTGATACTTATTTGTGGGAGCTCCTGTAGGGTGGATCAAACACAGCTGTATTAAAACTATCTCTAATAAACCGCGCCTTACCGCTTGTTACATTCACCTTAGAAAACGCTAATACATAGTGCATAGAGCACTGCCTACATGAACATTCACAGTTTGTAAATAGTTGGTTCCAGTAATACATAAGAGACATTTCAACAACCCCCATCTTTCATTTGTTTGTATTTAAATAGTTATATAACGACCCTCATACCGCAGTGGGCTGTCATGGGGTATTTTGCAGCACATACATATTACATAGAGACAATCACCCATACATGTGACACACGTAAAGCAGCATCTAGGAAATTCTACATAGGCTACAGGTCTACAAGCTGTAGGAACACCCTGTCATCTCCACTGGTAAACAGCCTAGTTAAAGTTTGGAGAAGCGTAAAACTCAAAATTGAAAACAACACCATGTGTTTACGTTTACATTTTTAATAATGACCCATGATTTATACCCACATGACCACCCCCTTGCACAACATTAATCTAGGCTCTAATCTAAATTTGGCAGTGTGGTTCTTTGCACCCCTTTAATATCCGCAGCTCTATGTCAGGGATTTTAACTGAGAAACTGCAAGTAACAAAGGATATTTCTCTGAAAAGCAGGGGGTCCGTTTCCTAAATACAATATATACGCTGTGTGGGCTGCATGGTACACAATCTATACACCATGCATATTAATCAGGGGCCTGATTCACAGAACTAACTTACGTCAAAAACGTAAAGTTAGTACTTTTTGGTATTCACAGAATACACTTACTCATTTTGGTATTCACAGAATGCACTTACTCATTTTGGTATTCACAGAATGCACTTACTCATTTTGGTATTCACAGAATGCACTTACTCATACTAACTTTATGTCCGCACTCGGGCCGGACATTCCGGCCCGGTGGTGGAGATTCCGGCCCGGAGTGGAGATTCCGGCCTGGAGATGGAGATTCCGGCCCGATGGTGGAGATTCTGGCCGGTTGTGGAGATTCCGGCCGGTGGCGGAATGTCCGCCACCGGCCGGAATCTCCACAACCAGCCGAGAATCTCCACCTCCGGGCCGGAATCTCCACCACCGGGCCGGAATCTCCGGCCCGAGTGCGGACATAAAGTTAGTATGAGTAAGTGCATTCTGTGAATACCAAAATGAGTAAGTGCATTCTGTGAATACCAAAATGAGTAAGTGTATTCTGTGAATACCAAAAAGTACTAACTTTACGTTTTTGACGTAAGTTAGTTCTGTGAATCAGGCCCCAGCTGTGTAATTTTATGACCACCCACCACCACTGATAAAACCACTTGTCTCTCCAGAATAAATATTAATCATAGGCTGTATCTGGACATTTATTTATTTATTTGCTTATTGCCTGGAAATTGCTGTTGACATGGTACTTTGTACCCTGTGCTTTAAAAAATAAGTAAAAGGACAAAAAAAAAATCTTAATTCTGCAGCTGTACCAACAATCACTGCTTTTCAAAACAACTCTGTATACTTCATTCACAGTCTCCGCATTTCAGAACAGCAGCATTTTCAATATTCTGTACAACAAAACCATGGCTGATGCTTATTTATCTTATGCAACATTCATTGACAAAGCCACCAGCCCTGGCTTGTCGTAGGTGTAATGTTACTTGTTGTGTTATATATTAGGGTGAATGGTCAGGCGCCTCAAAATACGAGTCGGGCAGCACACAGTGATAAATCTTTTTTTTTTAAATTAAAAAAAAATATATCCTTACAGACCCAGGGTGTGCCTTTAGCAGCGTCCCTGGGGCTGTATAGACGGCTGCACGCTGCCATTGAAGATTCCCTTTTGGGAGCACCCCTGCACTGTACCCATAATCAATGTATGCCCTGTGGGGATCCCTGGAAGCTCTCCGTCGCGTTGCGAAGGCCGGGTCCAGGCCCTCCCGTGATGTCATCGTTGGGGGACACCCCCGACGTCACGGAAGGGGTGGGACCGGCCTTCACAACGCTGCAGAATGCTTCCCTGCAGCCAGGACCCCCGCCATCATGACCCACGTGGATTGTGCCTACACACGGCCCCGCCACACCGCCGAGGACCTTACCAGGACCGTCCCCTAGAGTACTGCACATAGGCAGCGGTCTCTGGGATGTTAGCGACGGCTTTGGGGCCACTATACCCAAACCATGGACCTGCCACCATCACGCCGCAAGCCCCCAGAGCACCGTCCATGGACTTCGGGCTCTGAGGGTCTTAAACAACATCTTTGGGGCGACTGTACCCCAACCATGGCCCAGACAGCACTGCTCCGCAATCCCCACCAGAGCCCCGGCCGTGGACCGCGGGCTCTTTGGGGCATAAATAACTATTTTGGGACCTCGGGGGCCCACCCCAGAAAGACGCCACACATGTCCCCACAACCCCGGAGCACCACACGGATCACAGCCTGCTCTGGGGCTTATATTTAAAAAGCCATTGGGGCTTGCGATCTCCACACCAAAGACCATGCCGGAGCTGCCCCTTAAGCCCCTTCAGGGCCTCAGAGGGCTCTGGGGGCATAAACAGCTACTTTGGGTCTCGGGTCCACCCTAGGACCACGCCGCACATTCCCCAGAGCCCCGCACGGAACACCGCTGGCTCTGGGGCCTAATTAAATTCAATTAGGGACTGCGATCCCCTCACAGACCCTGCCGCAACTATTCCCAGAGCCCCGTCCGGACCTCAGAGGGCTCTGGGGGGTACACTTTAAGCTTTGGACCTTGGGCCCACCCTAGGACCACACAGCACGTGCCCCACAACACCCTGAGCACCGCACGGATCACAGCGGGCTCTGGGGCTTTTATTTTTAAAATCCTGGGGCCTCGAGCCCCACACCAGACCATTCCTCACCAGCACCCAGAGCGCCAACAAGGACTTCAGAGGGCTCTGGGGGCCTCATTTTAAAAGCCTCTGGGGACACAGCTCCCCACACTAGATCTACCCTCACTAACCCCACAGAGCACCGCACAGACCTCAGAGGGCTCTGGGGTTACAACAGGAGTTTTTGGGCCCCACCACTGCCCTTCCCCAACATATGGACCCCAACCCAGGGCCCTGACCCAGAGTTGACTTGCGGTAGCTTTGGGCCTCATGCGTAAGCCTACAAACAACTGTACCAGAGAGCAGCCATTACCTGCGACAGAGACAGATCACCACCAGTAGAGCCATTGGGTGAGTACTTAAGCAGTGTTTTTATTGCTAAAATGTTTGGGTTATTTTGCTGTCTCTGGGTCTCTTAAAGACTCATTGAACCCTGTAAAAATGTTTCTAGGCGCTGAACAACTCTTAAGGTTACAACCTGTGTCACACATACCTCTAACATTATTCACATTTAAGTGCAAGCCCTCACTGCTCTACACATTATTTAAAACGTTAAGACTCATACCTTGGGTCACCCTCAGATCAAGCCACATTATTCACACTACATACAGTTCTCCCTTTTGCTAAGCGCAGTTTAAAAACTTAAAATTACAACCACCTCTCCCCTCAAGGCCTCTAAAAATATTCATGTTAAGCAACATACCATAATGCTTGAAGCATTTATTTAAAATGTTGAACTTGCAAACCTGTGCCACCCCTCATAGAGGGCCTCCTTATTCACATTAAATACAGTCTCCCCTTGCGCTAAGTCCCATTTAAAACCTTAAAACTACAACCACATTTCACCTCAATACCTCTAACATTATTCACATTAAGCAGCATACCACAAAGTCTTAAACATTAATTAAAACAACAAGGATACAATTCTACATAGCGCTAAGCACCTTTTAAAACTACAACATTGTTCACATTAAATGCATTCCCCCAATACTTTAAATATGCCCTTAAATCCTTAAGACTGCAGCAATGTGCCACCCTTATTTATTTTCCTCCAGTAGAGTACAGCATGCAGCATCATTCTGTGCCATGTTTTTCTGTGCCATTCTTCTCTTTAAGTTCCTGTGTTAGTCCTGTTCAGCAAACACTCCAAACACGTAGTTCCAAAAGGGTTTTTGAATGTCTGTGCTGGAGCCCTAAAGTATGCTTTTTATACTTGTCCTGGCATGCTAATTAGAAGCCCCCTCACACTTTATGGAGGGGAGGGATTATAACCAGGTATTGGGGGTCTTTGGAGGAACCCTTTTCTGTGTGTTGCATTGTTTCTTTATTGCACCCTTATCATTTGACATCTGGCAATCAAGCTTGAACACTGTCGTGAGGAGCTTGGCCCAGGAAATGTGTTTGTAGGTCTTGCTATGTCAATACAGCCCTGGCTGCTCCCACGTCTTGTCACTTTATAGCTGGGGAAGGTGTTAAAGCTGCTTGAACCCTTCTCTTGGGAAGGCTGGCTCCGGCTGATGTTTGTAGGACTTGATGGATCACCAGTACCCGGCTTTCTGAGGGGTGACATTTTTATAACATGCAATGTGCTATACCATTTGAGTCTCATGGGAAGTTTTGGGACTGTACTGATGTTTCGTTTTTCAGTTCTCAGCCTTGTTCTGCTCAGGCCATGTGTCCCTTTAGCATTTGCCATATGCTAATCGTACCAAGCCCCTGCGTGGGAATCTGTGAAGCAGTTTCTAGGTTTTAAGTTTTTTGACTTCTCAGCATCTGCCTGTGTGTAAGGGGATGCCTGATTTATAACAGGCCAAATGTTATCCTGTTTCAGGTTCTACTGGGAAGTTTGGGACTGGCCCCATGTTAGTTTTTTCCTCTTCTCAGCCTTGCTCTGCTCACGACTGTTGTCACTTTATCAATTTGACATTTACATGCCAGAGCCATGCCTGGAAAGCTGCCCTTTGGCAGATGTGTTTTCACTTCACGACTTGTGATCCTTACAAGGGGTTCCCACTCTAACATTTTAACAGCTGCAACCCCTTTTGAGGCCTGTTGTGGATAGTTTGCGGCCACCACCTTTGTCAGGGAGGCATTTCAAATTGACATAGCTGCTTCTTAAGAAAGACACCTCTTCTTTTTAAAAAAAAACTCCTCTGCGCCGCAAACACTAGTGTTAGGCAGCCACGAAGCCATGGGGGTTGGGGAACTTGGGCTGCCTGCTTATTCACAGCTCCTCTTGCTGAGACCACATCTGTCACAGCTCTGCAGGCACAGTCCTAAACAGGACCTTGCATTTCCCTCTTACACGAAGACACTTTTGCACACACCTTTAGGGACACATTTTTACATAACCCTAAATACACTGTTAACACCCTAACACAACCATCAACACATGCTCACACTCTGGCCCAGCCCTGTGACACACCCCCACAGCAGCCCAGTTCCGGGGAGGGCTGTCACTAACCGTGGGCGTAGTGCTCTGCTCCGCCCGCGGAGTGTGCGTAGTGGTGCCTACTTCGCGGTCCGCGCCAGTGGGCGCCCGCGCATGCGCATTTGTGAGGAAAAAGTCGGCGATAGAGCAGGAAGAGGGAGCCCCGGGACGCCGCAGCTCAGGTAAGTCATTTTAATTACTTTTAACATGCTTTTATAGATTGTAAGGGCATTTAAAAGAGGGCGGGAGGGAGGCGGGTGGCGCGTAGTGGAGCTACGCGGAGTGAACGGAGTGTGCGTAGATTTGCCCCCACTCCGTGATGCTCCGCGTAGCCCCACTACGCACACTACCCCCAGGGTTAGCTGTCACTCATACACACACATCATTTCTACAGCATTTCGGTGCCGTTTTAAGGGCATGGCACCTGTCACTTTTAGTTTGATGAGGAAAGGTATCCCTTTAGACTACTCATAACAAAATGCCAGGATCTCTTGTCTCTTACTACCCCACATGGAACTTCCCTGGCCCTTTATGCACCTCCATTTCCCAACTTGTCCAGTAATTATAAAAAATAAGTGTCTAAAAAAATTGGTCATGCACTCTGGCGCCACAGAACATTAGCCCATCAAGAGAAACATTTTACAAAGAATAAGCATTTACTTACTTTTCTGATTAATACATGGGATGATGCAGACAAAGGGTGCGGAAGTTGCTGCTATCATCCAAGCTAAAAGAAATGTGTTCAATTCAAAATCTCTCACAATTACTCTTCTTGTTGCCAACCAACATGGGAAATACCCTTGAACCTATAATCTGTCCCTCACACATCATACTTTTGGAAAAACCCTTGAAACGGCCACTGAGAAATATCTCTATACATCGGCTATCATAAGAACTTAAAAATCAGGTCACTCTCTGGATTATACTCAGCTCCACGGAAGATATCACCATTTATTACCACCAGATCACTCTTAACACCATCAACAAGTGTCCACTTGAACAAAAGACTATCAGAGCTCAACACCAGCAAAGGAACAACCAAGGAATTAGAAAATAGACTGGAATAAACATCAAGCTCCTGATTCACAAGTGCTGCACAATTCACAAAGATCTGGTTCTATTGCAGTCAACTTCTTTAAACACGAATCAATGAGGCCCTTAACCATCCATTCTATGTTCATTAAAACCATGCACAACTTTATAATCCAATTTGAAAACAAAAAATTCCAAGTTAAACCAGTGCACCAATAATTTCCAATTTCTTCTAAAATTATATACTAAAAATACACAATGAGCTCAGAAAAGACTCTCGATCAAACCCACTGCCTTGCAACACAGAAAGAAAAAATCCTAAATGATCTTCATTCAATCAACTTGACACACACTGACTTCTTTCTACATAATATGGTCCCAATAAAATCCTCATCATACAATGATGATCCATTCAAGTATATCTGTTACAGTCCTGTGCCAAAGACTTAGCCATCCTAATCCTTAAAATCATCATCTCATCACTGAGAGAATTCACATATCTGTCCTGCCTTAAGTCTGGACAGGCCACACCTCTATTGAAAAAACAAATATGGATCATAAAATCTTCCAAAACCTGAGACCTGTCTCTTAGCCTCTCTTCCTGAAGGAAATTCTAGAAAAAGTGATATGTTATCCTTCTGTCAATCTCGATTCTGGCATTCTTGTGGCACAGGAACAGCAACTAACTATCCAAATGCTTAATGCTCCTATATTGATACAGGACAGTGGAGATATCTGCCTATAAGTGTAATTAGATGTTTCAGCAACTTTTGACACTATTGATTATTACATCCTCTATGCCAGATAGAGTCTATGATCAAATATTGGATGTGGTTCTCTTACTACATCACTTCAACATCACAATTTACAAAACTTGAGCCTTTCAGGGCACCTCTACAACCTCACAACTGTGGCAAATGACAGATACAATAATTTTCCATTTTCCTCTTCAACCTCTATATGGAATCACTTGTCCCAACGCTGCAAAGTAAATGGACCACATTTCTCTGGATTACATTACTTCACACAGACACCCAACCATATCTTGAAATATCAGACCCTTCTAACATTACCACACTACATTTCCTTTTTGGAAAATTGAATCACTCATCCTTTACCTCCCTGAACACCTATCTTCAATTCAAGAATGGCTTGTAGGTCTTATTGACCATGGCATCTTACCACCTTAGTTTCAGCTCTCAGATCTCTTGACTTCATCATTAACCAAAGCAAGTCTATGGTACCTACTTCACCAAACTACCCAGATCACTGTTTGCCAACGCAACCTACTCAAAAAACTTAAAACCTCCATCCTGTCCTCAGACTTTTGAATCACTGTTCAACCCATAGAGCTCTCACATCTAGATGGTGGTAATGCAATACTAGCCCGACTCCCAAAAACTGCTAGTTCCCCTGTCACAGCCATCCTGCAAGCTACAGCCTGTCGACTCAAAGGTGCGAAGAAATCGGAACATATATCTCTTGTTGCGAAAGTATTCGACTGGCTGTCCCTTGATTCCAGAATCCACTTCAAATTGGTGTGCATTATCCAAAAAGCTTTGGACCTATTTCTCTTCTGCTTTTTGAATGAGAAACATCTCATCACAAGATGGAAAATAAACACCTGGAGCAAATCTTGATTGCTCCTAGAAATTCTAAAAGTAAAAAACAATTTAATAATTCTTCTCGTGGGAGTGCCAAGACTCCGGAACCGTTTACCCAAGGATTTAATCTAAACCAAAATCTTCTCTCCTTCAGGAAAAATCTGAAAATATGTCTCTTAAAGTCCTAACTGAAAGACTGTACCATCCTTCTTCGTGCTACTTAATAGCTGTATCTCCTTTAATGTTATGATTAGTGCTGCTCTCTCACACAATTATTGTTCCTGCTCTGTCACTTAGTGCACATTTATTTCTCCTTTTTCACCTGCAGCCTGTTACCCACATGATTAGGTTTGTACTCAGTCACGGCTCCTGGAGGGAGTGCTGCGGGGCGGTGGGGCGGGGTGGGGGGTAGTAAACTCCGGCATACAGCCCCTATATGATGGTACCACTGTAAAACAATACTAAATTAGCAGTTCATTTTCCCCGAATTGTGTGTTAAAATTCTATTCCAAATAAATGTTGCTAAATAATGCATTTGCGGCAAGAAAAGATTTGTATACTTTCATCCATTTTATGTAAGTCGCACAGTGAAGGTAGATAGCTCTGCGTATCTAGCACACAAGTGGTTCCAAAGTTTCCGTGGGACATTTCTGCAACTTATTGCAGTAAGGGAAGCTTTGTAGTTGCAATAATAATGTTGGCACGAGGAAAACACAAAATTATGTTGGGACGCTGATTTTTTTTTTTACTCTCAACGTTAGTCCTAATGTCATATTAAGGTTAATTTTTATATTAAATTCTTGATACTCAAATCATTTAGTAATTTCAATTTCTGATACACATTCATAAACTTAAATGAATGACCCGGAGGACTCTTTCCATACCACATTAGTGCACCTGAACAAGACACCCACTTATTAGTTTGGAAAGTAGGCACAAAACTTATATTAACATGGTAATAGATAGGTTTAAAAATAACACATTCATAAATTGTGAAATATATGACTATAAACCTCTTTATCACCTCAGTCTACAAACCTCCAAAGTAAATCTGGTGAGCCCAAATTAAAGTACAGGAAAGCTATTTTGTTTCATGGGATGTCTAAATATGCATTTAATGGGTACTCGCCCACACATGAGTAATGCAGTGCACAGCAGGTGAGGAGAGCGGCCGGTTTTATAGAGAGACGAGGCTGGAAACATATCTTTAAGTGATCATATATAGTCTGCAATGAAAGGGAGAGGATAAGAGATACGTGGCCGATACTGCTCTGAGATAATGCAAGAGGCTGGTAAAACAAGGTGGCTTGTAAAGTAAACAATTAAATGCATAAAACACATAAAAAGTTCATTATATGGTACATTTTTCACCATCATTTTTAATAAGCACTAAATGTTAGTTTGGGAGTTAGTTTCGAGCCTTGGATATGATATGCTTTGATTGCAGTTAATCTCAACCTGGTCGAATACAGCTATATGCATTAGTTTGATGAGAGTCTCCGTTTGATGGTATTGGCTTGCAGTGGGCGCCCTGTGTACCAGAGAGTTACTAACCTCCTGTCAGGTCAGGCCCATGCTAAAACCCATGGTGGCTTGATTTATTTAGAGGGAAATGCATAATATCCCCCCTGGTTCACTCCTTGCTCCCTTTTAGGCAGTAGCGGCCCGTGGTGGGAGTGCTGCCGGGCGGTGATGTGGGGCGGGGGAGGGGCAGGGTAAGGGGTAGTAAAGTACGGAATATGGCCGAATATAGGTAAGTAAACATATGAATAAATAAAACGAATTTCGTTGCGCGCGCTGCATCACAATTGGCGATGCAGCGCGCGCAACGAAATCTGTTTTATTTATTTATATGTTTACTTACCTCTATTCGGCCATATTCCGTACTTTACTACCCCCCACCCTGCCCCTCCCCCGCGTCACCGCCCGGCAGCACACTCCCACCACGGGCCGCTACTGCTTTTAGGCCTGGCTTGTCAGATATGCTCTATGTGTAATACACTGTATCATTTAAACAATGGACAGGTTTTGGGTCAGGGCCCTTCAACCATATGCATCTTTGTGTCAAGCATCTTCGCCTACTGCTTTAAAAACCTGTCAATCATATCTAGGGCGTGTTTCCATTACAATGCACTAGGTGCATTGTTTTCAGAAGAGGAACTATTTGCTTCAATGCATGAACCATATTGAAAAGAAGGCTTTAGCCAATGAAAGCAACACATTCCCCGTCATAGGAAATGCTTCTAATACTTGTAAGGTGTTATTTTTCAAAGAAATCCTGTTTGTGAGTGGGCCAAAGAAGGCTACATGAAAACTATGCAGACTTTTTAAAAAATTAAGATTTAAGATACATATGTGCATTTTTCACTAGTAATTGCCACCTGTATACCAATGAAACTGCACTAATGTGAAGTCCTTGTTTGGTTTCCTTTTGCATACAGAGAACTCTTAAAAGCCTGCGCAGGTCAGGCACCCCCAACCTGAGGGTGAAAAAAGCCGCTCCTGTGATGATCATTGTAAGCCTTTCCTTATAATCTGCCTTATGTATGTTTATTGCAGTTGCGGCTCCTGGAGGGAGTGCTGTGGGGCGGGGGAGGGGCAGGGTGGGGGGTAGTAAACTCCGGCATACGGCTGAACGGAGTTAAGTACATAAATAAATAAATAAAACGAATTACATTGCGCACGCCGCATCGCCATTTGGCGTTGCAGAGCGCGCAATGTAATACGTTTTATTTATGTACTTAACTCCGTTCGGCCGTATGCCGGTGTTTACTACCCCCCACCCTGCCCCTCCCCCGCCCCACCGCCCCGCAGCACTCCCTTCAGAAGTCGCGACTGGTTTATTGATGCTTCATCATCGAAACGGAGTGTCCGTTTTCAGCATCCCTGACTTGCAGCCTTTCAGTTACTCGCTGTCTTCTTTAAATACAGACTGACTCTGTGGGCAAGCACAGTACTTGTTGCTTCCTTTTCCTTTTGCACTATCCTCACAAAATATGCCTGTATGCAAAATGCCACTGTAAATCTTTTCAGGGCAGAGATTACCTGTGGCCAGCCATTTACATGATGAGGTTATTTAAGGGCTACCTACCGCCTTTTTCTCTCTCCATTTGAATGACCACCCACTTTATCTTTTAGCCTATTTCTAAACTGGATTTTCTACTTTTAGTGTTTCATTTTAATAACGGAATAAACAAAGACAGCCTAGTTCTTTTGTTTCTTGATTTAAATTTGCAACCCATCTTCAGGTAATGTTACAAACCACGAAAGCAGCTTGCCCTATTCAAAGAAAAGGTGCTTTTTTTAATTAAAAGGCCCCTCAGTTGTTTACTGTGAACACGTAAAACACTCTTTATAACATTTTTTTACGTTTAAAAAGAGATTTATTAAAATCATAAAGGGAATACAGTCATTGAAATACATATGAATACAACATTAGTGAATGGTAAAATAAAAAGCTCAAGCGATTAAAATAAATAAATTATATATATATATATATATATATATATATTATCTACTGGTGGTCGCCAGTAGATAGTTATAGTTAGGACCTTTATCCATAGGAAATCCGCAACATTCTATTTGAAATAACTCTTGCGCCGGTTGACGAATCTTCGCGAAAGCTTCCAACTTGTTGGGGCGTTCCGCTCCACTCCTACCCTGAAAGTCTCGGGTTGATTCGTCAAGCAGGGGCCGAGAAAAAAAGGGGGGTCCCAAAACGCGTTTTCTTCGTTTTCTCCATGTTAATTCCCATAGGAAATTTTAGCCACGGCTACAGCCCGAACTGCTGAACGGAATTACACCAAATTTTGCAAAAAGGTAGCGCTTGGTTCAGAAAGCGACCTTTTTTTTAAATGGTGTAAATCCGTTCAGTAGTTGCGGAGAAATTCAAAAAATAAGAGTGAAAAAATCGATTTCCCATAGGAAACTTTATGCAAGGCTACAGCAAAGACTGCTGAACGGAATTACACCAAATTTGGCAAAAAGGTAGTGCTTGGTTCAGAAAGCACCCTTTTTAAAAATGGTGTAAATCCGTTCAGTAGTTGCTGAGAAAATCCAAAATAAAAGTTTCGATATTTAGAGGCACGGAGGATCCGCGCACCCTCCCGACCACGAGCTGCATGCTAATTGGCTGTCAACACTCCAAACCAGGAAGTGTTGGCAGCCATCTTGTTCCTCGGTAGAACCGAGGGACAAGAAAAGACAAAAACAAGGGCGCAAAACGCAAAAAGGGGGCAGGGTAGAAACACCCTGACCCCCTAGCCCTGCTCAGGGGGTCCTTTTTTAAAAATCAGCAGAAAACGCGCTGTGTGCGCGGATCCTGCTGATAAAAAAAAAATGAAGCGCAGGCTCCCGCGCTTCGTGGTTAGTTGGCCCCCGGTGGGCCAAGTCCCGGGGCATGCCTAGCTTTATTATTAATTATATGGGGGGCCTCTAAGGCCCCCAAGCCCGGAGACCGCCACCCCCGGGGCTTTAAACAAAATGGTGCGGGAGGGCTCTGAGCCCTCCCGCAGCCCCAGGGACCGCCACCCACCGGGGCTTCTTTTTTTTAAATTAAATCACCTGTGTGGGGGGGCTCCAGCCTCCCCACACGCCCCGGGGACCGCCACCTCCCCGGGGCACAAACAAATTTAAAATGGGGGGTCCGTTTTGGACCCCCGAAGCCCCGGGGACCACCACCTCCCCGGGGCTTTGCAGATGTGGGGAGGGGGCCGCGCGGCCCCCCCTCCTGGAGCCATTGATGGCCCTGGGGACCGCCACCCCCCAGGGCCGGCTCCTGCAGTGTCCCGGGGTGCTCACCCCGGGACACTGTAGTTTGCAATGACAGGACGGGAGCCTCCCGGCTCCCGTCCTGTCATGTACAAGCTGCTGCTTCATTGAAGCGAGAGCAGGGAAACCTGCTCTCGCTTCAATGAAGCAAAGCAGATTGCTTTCCACATGGGGAGCTGCATGTCAGCAGCTCCCCATGTGGAAAAGTAATGCTGGCTCCCGAGGACGCGGGGAGCCGGCTGGGACCGTGGGGGATTGGGGACCCCACGGTCCCCAACGAGAGAGGAGCCAGCCCCAGGGGATGGGGTCCCCGGGGCAAGTAGTGGCCCAGGAGGGGGGCCACGCAGCCCCCCTCCCCCAAAAAATAAAAAATAAATAAAAATAAAGGCCTGCCCGGGGGATGGGGTCCCCGGGGCAAAAGGAGGCCTGAAGAGGGGGGCCACGCAGCCCCCTCCTTAAAAAATAATAAAAGAGTGGCCATGCCCCGGGGGATGGGGTCCCCGGGGCCGGAATCGGCCACGGGAGGGGCGCCACGCGGCCCCCTTCCCGTTTAAAAAAAAAAAAAAAAGGGGTAAGGCCCTGGGGGATGGGGTGCCGAGGGCCCCAAAAAAGGAAAAAGGAAGGGGGGCCACACAGCCCCCCTTCGGGAAAAAAAAAAAAAAACGATCGGGCCGCAGGCCCCGCCCCCTTCCTTTACCACTCTGCAAACGCGCCCCCTGGTGCGTTTGCAGAGGGGGAACAAATTCCCCTTGAATACTGGGGGTCCCTGAGGGCCAACTAGCCCTCCAGTATGCGCTAGGGGCTGTGTTGCAGAGAGGTGTACAGAGGCCACGCCCCTTTTACACCTCTCTGCAACGCAGCTCTGTGGCGCTTACTGGAGGTACCTGGTGGGATAGTTGGACCCCAGGGACCCTCAGGATTCAAGGGACTTAATCCCCAACCTAAAACGTGCCACGGGGCGCGTTTGCACAGTGGTGAAGGGAGGGGGCGGGGCTTCAGGTGACGTGTGTGCAAACAGGCCCCGTGGCACGTTTTAAGATGGGGAATTAAATCCCCTTCAATCCTGAGGGTCCCTGGGGGCCAACTAGCCCACCAGGTACCGCCAGTAAGCGCCACGGAGCTGCGTTGCAGAGTGTTGTAAAAGGGGCATGGCCTCTGAACACCTCTCTGCAACGCAGCTCTCTGGCGCATACTGGAGGTATCTGGTGGGCCAGTTGGCCCCTAGGGACCCTCGGGATTGAGGAGGAATTAATTCTCCAACTTAAAACGCGCCACAGGGCGTGTTTGCAGACATGTCACCTCAGGCCCCACCCCTTCCTTCACCATTGTGCAAATATTCCTCTAAAATCAGCCAAACTACGAATTCTGATTTACTCACCTGTTACCAGGAGAGACCTCAGTGCTGCATCTTTGAGCCCAGTACTGATCCTGAAAAGTAATTTTAACCGTACTTACCAGTAACTTGAATTTCCTTCCATAGGATATCATTGCCTGCTTTTTGCTGAAAAAGTTTCTAAGTGTCGATTTTTGAAACATACAAATATTCCTCTAAAATCAGCAGAACTACGAATTCCGATTTACTCACAGTTATCAGGAGAGCCCAGTACTAATCCTGAAAAGTAATTCTAACCATACTTACCAGTAACTTGAATTTCCTTCCATAGGCTAACATTGACTGGTTTCACTTGGAAATTCTTCTAAGTGTTGAGTTTTGGAACTTTATAATATTCCTCTAAAATCAGCTGAACTACGAATTCCGATTTACTCACCTGTTATCAGGAGAGAACCCAGTGCTGCATCTTTTAGCCCAGCACTGACCCTGAAAAGTAATTCTAACTGTACTTACCAGTAACTTGAATTTCCTTCCATAGGCTAACATTGACTGGTTTCACTTGGAAATTCTTCTAAGTGTGGAGTTTTGGAACTTTATAACATTCCTCTAAAATCAGCCGAACTACGAATTCCGATTTACTCACCTGTTATCAGGAGAGAACCCAGTGCTGCATCTTTTAGCCCAGCACTGACCCTGAAAAGTAATTCTAACCGTACTTACCAGTAACTTGAATTTCCTTCCATAGTCTAACATTGACTGGTTTCACTTGGAAATTCTTCTAAGTGTGGAGTTTTGGAACTTTATAATATTCCTCTAAAATCAGCCGAACTACGAATTCCGATTTACTCACCTGTTATCAGGAGAGAACCCAGTGCTGCATCTTTTAGCCCAGCACTGACCCTGATAAGTAATTCTAACCGTTCTTACCAGTAACTTGTATTTCCTTCCATTGGAATCCATTGTCTGGTTTTCCGCAGAAAAGTTTCAAAGTGCCGTTTTTCACAAACTACAAATATTCCTTAAAAATCGCCTGTATGACTTAAACGCATTCTTTCAACTGTTTACAGGAGATGCACCAGTGCTGGATCCAGGATCCACCACTGAGTAAGAAAAAGTAACGATAACACTACTTACCTGCTAAGTGAATTTCCTCCCATAGGATAACATTGGTGATTCTATGTGAAAAAGTTTCTGTCAACTTTTAAAATACAATAATATTCCTTAAAAATCACTACTGTAACCAAAACGCTTTTACTCAACTGTTTACAGGAGATGTCCCAGGACTGAATCTAGGATCCAGTCCTGTGGTTAGAAAAGTAATCCATAAAGTAACTAATTGCATTTAACTAGAAATTCACATTGAGCTCAATGTTGCATTGTGTTTGAATTTGTGTTGCCCATTGCAACAACTGTAACTACTGTACTTAAAAGTCTATTGCCTATTTGCAAAGTATTTAAACTAAAGTAATTCATTCTGAGAAAGTATATTTTGTAATGTAATGTATAATGTAATTACAATGTAATTTAAAAATAAAATATCTAAAAATAAATAGTTTAAAAAAATGTAGTAAATCAGTATCAAAAAAATAAATATAACAATTAATACATTTAAAAATTGTCATTTACAAAACCTTTGAAATTCACTGGAAAAAACCATAGGTTTCAGACATGTTATAGTTAGGAATTAGCATTTAAAAAACCTTTGAAATTCACTGAAAAAACCATAGGTTTCAGGCACGTTAGAGTTAGAAATTAGCATTTAAAAAACCTTTGAAATTCACTGAAAAAACCATAGGTTTCAGACACGTTATAGTTAGAAATTTGCATTTAAAAACCTTACAAATTCACTGAAAAAACCATAGGTTTTAGGGACAGTTATAGTTAGTTGGACATTGCACTCGTACAAAACCCGTAAAATTCCCCCATTATAGTTAGTTCAGCTAACTATAACTCGCGCCCCCGCAATGCACTGCTGATGACGTCACATATTACATCACTCATGACATGGTCAGTGACATCACTGATGACATCACTGATGACATTTCTGATGACATCACTGATGACATCATCCAGTGACTGTGAGTTTCTAAAAAGTTTAAGAATGTGATATACATGATGATTCAGTCAGTGTGTGACTGACTGTATAAGTGAGTGATTATACGTGTCTCAGTGAATGCATGGGTGAGGGACTAATCTGTGTGAATGTCTGTATCAGTCTGTCAGTTGGTGTGTAAGTGGCTGCATGGGTTGGTGAATAGGTACATGAGTGTCTATATGGGTTATTGATTGGTTGTCTGAGTACCTGTATGGGTGCTTGAGTGTCTGTGTGTTGTGTGACTACCTGCATGGATGTGTGCGTGGGTGATTCACTGGGTGCATGGGTTCATGAGTGTGTCTGCGAGGGGCTGTATGGGTGAGTGAGTGTGCATATGGCTGTGTTGGTGAGTGAATGGATGCCTCAGTGGAATATGTGTGAGTAACTGCATATGTGAATGGCAGTATATGTGAGTGTTGGAGTATATAAGAGACTGTATGTGAGAGTGAGTGATTGTGAGAGTGGATGTATGGAAGAGTGTGTGCTTGTGTCAGTGATAGTATAAGAGACTAAGGGGCCGATTCCGATCTCAGCCGGTAGGGCTCCGAATCGGATTTGGCTTTACCGGATCCGATTCGGAGCCCTGTTTCCCGACAGAATCGTACGTGCATCCGGGCGAGCAAGTACGATGCGTGCGCTCGCGAAATCTCTGACCGACTCGTTCGCAGGACCCGACCGCTCCGACCGAATCGCACGGGGACGACTCGCACCGCGCAATGGAGACGTTCCCCGGCCGGGTAAGTACGATGCGCATCGCGACCGCTCCGACCGACTCGCGCAGTCCGGCTCCAAGGAGCTGTCGGAGCTGCACTTTGGGGGTCCGAGTCGGACCCCCCTGGAAGCGTAGGCACGCGAGTCGCACACAGGGGGGACACATGGGTCCCCATACACGTGCATGTACGGCACGACCCGCATCGACGCGAACACGCTGTAGGGGGAGCCCTTGTTCGCGTCGTGCCCATTGAGTCAATGGGAGCTTGTGTACGCGTCGTACGACTGGCTCCCATTGCCTTCAATGGGAGTCCGACCGAATCGAGTCCGATGGCATACGTGCGCATCGTACTCATTTGGTCGGACTGCCAGAGTCCGATTCGGTCGGAAATCTCTCCAGGTCCGGCTCGGTCGGGGAGATTTCCGGCCCGAATCGGAATCGGCCCCTAAGTATGTGTAGGTATCTGAATGAATAAGTGAGGTGGTGTGTGTATAAGTGTATAGGTGAGTAAATGGCAGTGTGATTGACTCTTTGGGTGACTGACTAGGTGTATGAGTAACTCTATGGGTGAGTGGTGGTTTGTGAGTGTCTGTATGGGTGTATGAGTGCATATAATAGTGGCTGTATTGATGAGTGACTGCATGTATGAGAGACTGTATGGGTGAGTGAGTGGATGTGTGTGTAGACCTATGAATCAGTGAGTGGGTATGTACTAACTGCTATTGGTGTGTCTATGGTTTCGAGAACTGTAGTCTGTATTTTAGAGTGGGTGTATCAAAGGTTATATCAGGGTGTGAGTAGGTGCATCAGAGATTAAGTGGATGTTGTCATCAGTGATGTCATCAGTGATGTCATTTGAGATGTCATCAGTGATGCCATCAGTGGTCACTGACCATGTCATGAGTGATGTAATATGTGACGTCATCAGCAGTGCATTGCAGGGGCGTGAGTTATAGTTAGCTCAGCTAACTATAACGGCTGAATTTCTCTGGTTTTGTACGAGTGAAATGTCAGACTAACTATAACGTCCCTGAAACCTGTGTTTTTTTCAGTGAATTTCTAAGGTTTTTTAAATGCTAATTTCTATCTATAAAGTCCCTGAAACCTGTGTTTTTTTCATTGAATTTCTAAGGTTTTTTAATGCTAATTTCTAACTATAACGTCCCTGAAACCTGTGGTTTTTTCAGTAAATTTCTAAGGTTTTTTAAATGCTAATTTCTAACTACACCTAGATAGGTAAGGCATGTGCAGAAAGAGAAAGAAAGGCGCAGAAAGAAGCAAGCGAAGTGCAGAAAGAGGCAAGAAAAGTGCAGAAAGAAGCAAGAGAGGTGCAAAAAGGGGAAGAAAGGTGCAGAAAGAAGCAGGAGAAGTGATAAAAGAGGCAAGAGAGATGCAGAAAGAAGCAAGAGAAATGCAGAAAGAAGCAAGAGAGGTACAGAAAGAAGCAAGAGAGTTGCAAAAAAAAGAGAGTGAGGTGCAGAAAGAGGAAGAAAGGTGCAGAAAGAGGCAAATGAGCCAGAAAGAGGCAAGAGAGTTGCAGAAAGACACAAGAGAGGTGCAGAAAGAGGCAAGAGAGGTGCAGAAAAAGGCAAGAGAGGTGCAGAAAGAGGAAGAAAGGTGCAGAAAGAGGCAATAGAAATGCAGAAAGAGGAAAAAAGGCACAGAAAGAAGCAAGAGAAGCACAGAAAGAAGCAAGAGAGGTACAGAAAGAAGCAAGAGAGGTGCAGAAAGAAGAGAGTGAGGTGCAGAAAGAGGCAAGAGAGGTGCAGAAATAGGCAAGAGAAGTACAGAAAAAGGCAAGAGAGGTGCAGAAAGAGAGAAGAGTAGAGTAGAAAGGTAAGAGAGGTACAGATAGAGGCAAGAGAGGTGCAGAAAGAGGCAAGAGAGGTACAGAAAGAGGCAAGAGAGGTATAGAAAGAGGCAAGAGTGGTGCAGAAAGAGACAAGAGATGTGCAGAAAGAGGCAAGAGAGGCGCAGAAAGAGGCAAGAGAGGTGCATAAAGAGGCAAGAGAGGTGCAGAAAGAAGAGAGTGAGCTGCAGAAAGAGGGAAGGGGGTGCAGAAAGAGGCAAGAGAAGTGCAGAAAGAAGAGACTGAGCTGCAAAAAGAGGCAGGAGAGGTGCAGAAAGAGGCAAGAGAGGTGCAGAAAGAGATAAGAGGTGTAGAAAGAGGCAAGAGACGTGCAGAAAGAGGAAGAAAGGTACAGAAAGAGGCAAGTGAGGTACAGAAAGAGGCAAGAGGAGAGCAGAAAGAGGCAAGAGAGGTGCAGAAAGAGGCAAGAGAGGTGCAGAAAGAGGCAAGAGAGGTGCAGAAAGAGGCAAGAGAGGTGCAGAAACAGGAAGAAAGTCGCAGAAAGAAGCAAGAGAAGTGCAGAAAGAGTCAAGAGAGGTACAGAAAGAGGCAAGAGAGGTGCAGAAAGAGGCAAGAGAGGTGCAGAAAGAAGAGAGTGAGCTGCAGAAAGAGGGAAGAGAGGTGCAGAAAGAGGCAAAAGAGATGCAGAAAGAAGAGAGTGAGCTGCAGAAAGAGGCAAGAGAGGTGCAGAAAGAAGCAAGAAAGGTGCAGAAAGAGGCAAGAGAAGTGCAGAAAGAGGCAAGAGAAATGCAGAAAGAGGCAGGAGAGGTGCAGAAAGAAGTAAGAGAGGTGTATATATATATATATATTCAATCTCCTCTCCCTCTTACAAGGAAGGAATCAGCACCCGGGTTGTGGTTTTAAAGTATTTAACCCTTTACCGCGGCGAACATTCCACCGCGGTGCGGCAGTTTAAAGGAGTGGGCGGGGCCGCGTCGGCCAACGGACGTGCGCAGCACTACCGAGGTAGTGCTCGCGACGGCCGTTGGCCGACGAACGCAGCGAAGGGGGTAATCTACAAAGGACGCGATCCACGCATTTCGGCTCATCTGAACATGGATCACGATACAAGACGTCATTGTAGCTTCCTTATTTAAATGTACAAATGCCTCCAGTTGCCAACATTAACAAAGGACTACATATTACATTAAACCAAAAAGCTGTCGGCCATATTGGCCTGGTCACGATGCGAAAATTCAGGAATTCATACAATAAAGAAAAGAAAACAAGTGATAATATGTACACAATGTCATTTCAGCATATCTTGCCCCGTGACCGCTGTTCGTCAACGTGACTTGTTCATAATGAACATACTTACGATTGCAAACATCAACATAAACAATGGACTACACATTACTTTAAAGTGAAAGGCTATCGGCCATATTGATCTGGGCACGTTGCGTATTATAGAGGTTCTTACATGAAAGAAAAGAAAAAAAAGGGGTGTTAATATACACACACTATCCCTAAATAAAGTTCTAGCGATTATAGTTCCATTCCATTCACAGCTCATTTGAGATGTCATGAGTGATGTCACTGACCATGTCATGAATGGTGTAATGTCTGAGGTCATAAGTCGTGCATTGCGGGGGTGTAAGTTATAGTTAGCTCAGGTAACTATATCTGCTGAATTTCTCTGGTTTTGTACGAGTGAAATCTTAGTCTAACTATAATGTCCCTGTAATCTTTGTTTTTTTCAGCGAATTTCTAGTTGTTTTAATGTTAAGTAAGATGTTATTACAATGGATGATGGGGGGTTGGAAGCAGGGCTTGGCCTGGCATTGTGCTGCCCCCACCCAAGCTTGCTGCTCCTGCCTCCCCTCCTCCTTGCCATCCATTGTTCAAGTCCATGCCCCTGCTCCCTCATTACAACCATGTGTGGCCGTTGTTGTGCCACTGGCCTTCCCGGCTTCTCTGAACAATTAGCTTGCTGCCCCATCCACTTCCTCCCTTTCCTCTGTTGTCTGAATCCATGCACTAGCCTCCTCCCTCCTGCCATGCATGGTCTGATGTGCTGCCACTGCCCTCCATTTAGCATGATGTCCCAGTCCACTCCTCCTGCCCTCCATTGCCCAATTCTATGCCCCATCATTGCCCTCCTGCTTAGCCTCTGTGCTTAGCATGCTGCCCCTACTCTCTTTCCCCCTGCCCGCCAATGTTTGTGTGCATGCCCCTGATCCATCCTTTTTGCCCACCATGTTCCATGGACCTGCCCCTCCTATCTACTCTGAGTGTTCTGTTGAGCTGCCACTCCCCTCCCACCTGCCTAGCATTGTCAGATGACTGTAACCTGTCCCTGCCACCTCCACCCTGCCTGTCCACATTCCATTACCCTATCCCCTTCCTCCTGTCCTCCATGGTCCATTTTACTGCCACACCCTTCTGCCCACCCTGGTCTGTTGTGCTGCAACTGCTCCTCCTGCCTGCCCCGCGTGGTCTGTTGTGAGGCCCCTTCCCCTGAACTCTCTTGTCTGTGCCCAGCTCCTACCCCTCCCTTCTATCCTCCATGGTCCTTTGTGCATGCCCCTGCCCCCTCCTTCTTGCCCATCATGGCCAAAACCAGTAGGTAAAAATGGGTGTTACAAAGACCGGCTCAGAGCAACTTCAGGTTAACAGAATAGTAAAGCTCAATGTTGCGCAAGATCAATCTCAAGTACTTCGTGCAAAATACGCAATAAGGGGTCCAAGTAAGATGCAACTCTCCAATACCTGACCAGTCTGCACTATATAAAACTGCAAAAAAAAAAAAAAAAAAAGTGTTTTGCACACTGCTGTCATTGGGCTATATGTGGGCTACATCTGGGTGATATTTGTGCTACATTTGGGCTCTTTTTTCTCTGGTGGCCATCTTGGGAGACTTATCTGCTATGAAGTTTCCTAATTTCCTCATTTACTGCAGTCTCCTGAGTAGGAAATGCTTTCAGTTTTTTACTTTGATTCCATCAAGAAGGCATTCAGATGTGTCACACATTTGCAATAAATTCAGAAGTTAGCACTCTCGTTGCTCATTAGATTACTGTAGTAAAGCTACTGCTCACCAGGGAGTTAACTGGAAGTCTGCTGCTGGTATGGAAAGTGCATGTTTCAGTCTGCATGTCAGAATTTTTTAATGAAATAGAAGAGGATTTGAGGTCTCACTTAAAACATGCCCTCATTTTTCTTTCTGCAGCACTAACCATAATTTCTATGGCAAAATGAACTCCCTCATTTTGTTCCTTTTTAAATTAAATGTTTTAAGTGTTACCAGTTTATTCCAATCAAGATGGTTTCACGTGTGCCATACCTTTGTCATAAGTAAGACTGTAAGCGCTCTAGTTGTTCTTTAGAACTCTCTGGGAAGCTGCAGTAGAACACAAAGGAATCAACTGACAGGCTGCTCCTGTTGAAGTAAAACAGGAAGATATTTGAGATCTCACTTAAAACATGTCCTAATTTTTCTTTCCACAGCACTAACCATAATTTCTATGACAAAATGAACCCCCTCATTTTGTTCCTTTTTAAATTAAATGTTTTAAGTGGTACTAGTTTATTCCAATCAAGATTGCTTCAGGTGTGCCACACTTTTGTCATAAGTAAGACTGTTAGCGCTCTAGTTGTTCTTTAGAACACTCTGGGAAGCTGCAGTAGAACACAAAGGAATCAACTGACAGCCTCTGTCCTTGTTGGATGTACATGCTTTACTGAGAATGTCAGACTTCATTCTCACATGTCTGAGAAAGATAATGTGAATTTACAGAAAATATGCTCTCAATTTAGCTTCTGGAGCACCTTCCAAACCTCTATGGGAAAAGCATGAGAAAATAGTTTTCTCTCAAACATGATTCATGATATCCCAGCAGAAGGCTTTTTCACAGGGTAAACTCACCATAGAACACACCACAATTCCTAAAATTTGTATGGTACCATCAACAAATGAATTATAATGTAACTAAAGTCTGTTATCACCCTTTATACGTTCTCCTTTTGGTGACCCTCAAAACCTTCTATTCCCTGCAATGCGTTTTAATGGGGTGCTATCATGTATATTGGTCCCAAGATGGCTGCCAGCACTTCCTGGATGTAGTGCTGACAGCCAATCAGATCTCATGATGAGATGTGCGGTTAGGCTCTGCCCAGATATCGATATTTCTTTTTCCTTTAATATTTAAAAAAATACTGACCGTATTTACACCGTTTAAAGCAAAGAGTGCACTCTGGACCAAGAGCTACCTTTCTCCCAAATTTGGTGTAATTCCGTTCAGCAGTTCGGGCTGTAGCTGTGACAAAATTTTCCTATGGAAATTAACATGGAGAAAACACGTTTTGTGACCCCCCTTTTTTCTTGCCCCTCGCTTGACAAATCACCCGAAACTTTCAAGACAGGAGCTGACCGGAGCGCCCCATTAGTTTTGAAAATTTCGCAAAGATTTGTCAAACGGCGCCAAAGACAGTGGCAAATCAAAAAACTCGTTTCCTATGGAAACTAGGTCCTAACTATAACTACCTACTGTCGACCGCCAGTAGGTAATATATATATATGTATATATATATATATATCTATATATATATATATAGATATATATATAAATATATATATATATATATATATATATATCCACCAGAAATTTGCTCCCAAGCATGAGGCGCCTACACGTTGTGCTTTTCTTCCTTTTTTATTGGAGGACTGTACGGAGTACTAAAGCGTCAATTCAGCATCATCACAGCTTTGTCTTCTAAAATTGATTTCGTCGCCAAACGCGTTGCGGGCTCCCGTAGCCCTTGCTCACTGACATCGGCAAGAATGGAGAACAGCTGCCAAGTTCACCACGAACCTGCAAGGTTTTAAATGACCCGCACTAATGGGCGTATGCACCAACTGCACTCTTTCCTCAGCGCTGTGGATCCGCTCGATAGGCAGCAGGGCATCCTCGTGTCCAGAGCGGGCTGCTATAAATCCACCAGAAATTTGCTCCCAAGCATGAGGCGTCCACACATTGTGCTTTTCTTCCTTTTTTATTGGAGGACTGTACGGAGTACTAAAGTGTCAATTCAGCATCATCACAGCTTTGCCTTCTAAAATTGATTTCATCGCCAAACGCATTTTGGGCTCCCATAGCCCTTGCTCACTGACATCGGCAAGAATGGAGAACAGCAGCCAAGTTCACCACGCACCTGCAAGGTTTTAAATGTCCCGCCCTAATGGGCGTATGCACCAACTGCATTCTGGTAGAAAGAGTTCTACAGCCATTAATCACATTGTGCGCTGCCGTGCCCCAAACATTATCGCTGTTTTAAAACCATAGTGGATTGCTTTCATGCACACTTAGCACCCCGTGCCTTTTCATGTCCTTACCAACAGGACACATCGTTCCTTCAGCGCACTCTTTCCTCAGCGCTGTGGATCCGCTCGATAGGCAGCAGGGCATCCTCGCGGCCAGAGCGGGCCACTATAAATCCACCAGAAATTTGCTCCCAAGCATGAGGCGCCCACACGTTGTGCTTTTCTTCCTTTTTTATTGGAGGACTGTACGGAGTACTAAAGTGTCAATTCAGCATCATCACAGCATTGCCTTCTAAAATTGATTTTGTCGCCACACGCGTTTCGGGCTCCCATAGCCCTTGCTCACTGACATCGAAAAGAATGGAGAACAGCAGCCAAGTTCACCACGCACCTGCAAGGTTTTAAATGTCCCGCCCTAATGGGCGTATGCACCAACTGCATTCTGGTAGAAAGAGTTCTACAGCCATTAATCACATTGTGCGCTGCCGTGCCCCAAACATTATCGCTGTTTTAAAACCATAGTGGATTGCTTTCATGCACACTTAACACCCCGTGCCTTTTCATCTCCTTACCAACAGGACACATCGTTCCTTCAGCGCACTCTTTCCTCAGCGCCGTGGATCCGCTCGATAGGCAGCAGGGCATCCTCGCGGCCAGAGCAGGCCGCTATAAATCCACCAGAAATTTGATCCCAAGCATGAGGTGCCCACACGTTGTGCTTTTCTTCCTTTTTTATTGGAGGACTGTACGGAGTACTAAAGTGTCAATTCAGCATCATCACAGCTTTGCCTTCTAAAAATGATTTCGTCGCCAAACGCGTTTCAGGCTCCCATAGCCCTTGCTCACTGACATCGGCAAGAATGGAGAACAGCAGCCAAGTTCACCACGCACCTGCAAGGTTTTAAATGTCCCGCCCTAATGGGCGTATGCACCAACTGCATTCTGGTAGAAAGAGTTCTACAGCCATTAATCACATTGTGCGTTGCCATGCCCCAAACTTTATCGCTGTTTTAAAACCATAGTGGATTGCTTTCATGCACACTTAACACCCCGTGCCTTTTCATCTCCTTACCAACAGGACACATCGTTCCTTCAGCGCACTCTTTCCTCAGCGCCGTGGATCCGCTCGATAGGCAGCAGGGCATCCTCGCGGCCAGAGCAGGCCGCTGTAAATCCACCAGAAATTTTCTCCCAAGCATGAGGTGCCCACACGTTGTGCTTTTCTTCCTTTTTTATTGGAGGACTGTACGGAGTACTAAAGTGTCAATTCAGCATCATCAAAGCTTTGCCTTCTAAAATTGATTTCGTCGCCAAACGAGTTTCGGGCTCCCATAGCCCTTGCTCACTGACATCGGCAAGAATGGAGAACAGCAGCCAAGTTCACCACGCACCTGCAAGGTTTTAAATGTCCCGCCCTAATGGGCGTATGCACCAACTGCATTCTGGTAGAAAGAGTTCTACAGCCATTAATCACATTGTGCGCTGCCGTGCCCCAAACATTATCGAGCGTATCCACAGCGCTGAGGAAAGAGTGTGCTGATGGAATGATGCGTCCTGTTGGTAAGGACATGAAAAGGCACGGGTGCTAAGTGTGCATGAAAGCAATCCACTATGGTTTTAAAACAGCGATAATGTTTGGGGCACGGCAGCGCACAATGTGATTAATGGCTGTAGAACTCTTTCTACCAGAATGCAGTTGGTGCATACGCCCATTAGGGCGGGACATTTAAAACCTTGCAGGTGCGTGGTGAACTTGGCTGCTGTTCTCCATTCTTGCCGATGTCAGTGAGCAAGGGCTATGGGAGCCCGAAACGCGTTTGGCGACAAAATCAATTTTAGAAGGCAAAGCTGTGATGATGCTGAATTGACACTTTAGTTCTCTGTACAGTCCTCCAATAAAAAAGGAAGAAAAGCACAACGTGTGGGCGCCTCATGCTTGGGAGCAAATTTCTGGTGGATATATATATACATATATGTATATATATATATATATATATATATATATATATATATATATATATACATATACATATATATATATCAGCAGAACTCCTGAGGAACGCCCTGCATATACCAATGCATTCAATCCAAGGCGAAACAGAAGGGCGGCACGCAGAGAATCCTTGAGAAGCAGTTTATTAAAGTTCAACTGCTTTCATAGGTTTATTTTGCAGTTCAAAAGCCAAGTGCAAAAGTGCATATAAAATCCCAAGACAGACCTACGCATTTCGGCTGTAGCCTTTTACTGGGTCATAAAGTTTTTAGTGCATAGAGTGTCATTTTAAAGGGACAGATACTCCCTTTCCCATCACCTATTAAAACAACTTAGTATTGATCTTAAAGGGGAAGACACACGTATAATATTCTCATTTATATATACAATATGTCCTCACTGCCAAAATCTTAGTCAAATCTATCACTGAAAAGTACACAGGTATAGCTCATAGTCTGACATATTTAGATCACATAGCAAACCTACTTTCCAAAAGACAATGTTAATTACAAAATCCCAATTAACAATTTTATAATTTTTTTTTACAATTTTTTTAAAACTTTACGCAAAAGACAAACAGGTGGAGGATAATAATTCCCCAAGAGGGCTTATCGTAGCATAGATGGTCACCCAAAAGTCATCATAAAGTGCACTACAGGGAGAGCTGGGGGAGATAAAGTGCCAAGTGTATTTACTTTGTAAGATATGAAATTGTTCAATTGGGAATTCATATATTGCCTCTATGTTGTATATGTGCAAATCTAAGTGTAAAAATATATATAGTATAGTAAAGTGCACAGTGCCTTGTTCTATATTTTTGCATTCATATGTATGAATTCACATAATCCAAAATTCAAAATTTCATAGCCCTTCTACTACCTGAATATATACATATAAAACATCTAATAAACTGTTATATAAAATGTACTAAAACATATATCATACAAAAATTCAGAGATAGGGCAGATATGGAATATAAAGTGCAAAATGTATAACAGGATTTTTGTAACGAGTTATTTTTAAGGTAGTTAGCACAGATAGAGAAATTCTGAAATCTATCAAACTTGCATATATGGATCTGTATATGTCTGTAAAGTACACAAAGTAGTAAATGCTCCATGGCACACCTATTCCAGCTTCCTAGAGTGTCCACATACCTCTATTCTGCTCAATCCTTAAAAATGCACAGTATTATTTATATTAAAATAAGTGGGGGCTGAAGTTCTCCATGTCTCTATTCTAGGCCCCTCAACACCGAGTTATTTTGACATAATAGAACACTGCAATGTTCAGCTACAGTATTACTCTCAGTGTTTTAAAGTGCATAGTGCTGTTTCTGTAAATTACCAGAGGAGTCGACAGGGGGCTACTAGACTCTTCACTGTTGGTTCACAAACATAAAGTGCAACAGATGACTATATAACAACCATGAAAGGTGACCCATGCTAGTTCCAGTAGAGTTTTCACTCTCTGATCTCACTCCGATATTTCCCAGGTGGAGCCCGATTAGCTTGATCTTCTTATATACAGACCCCATATTCCTCTCATAGGGGAATCCCTATATATGAGATGTACACCCTAAATGCTGACACCTAATCATGTGTTATATCAGGATCA
Source organism: Calotriton arnoldi (assembly GCA_963921515.1). Classification (NCBI taxonomy): domain Eukaryota; kingdom Metazoa; phylum Chordata; class Amphibia; order Caudata; family Salamandridae; genus Calotriton; species Calotriton arnoldi. Next base: position 128,190 of record CAWUFW010004606.1, on the reverse strand, counting down.
AGTCAAGATATGCCACAACGCTTCAAAGAAAATACGGAGAGAAACAGAGGAAAAGAGGACACATTGAGAAGAATATTGTAAAGACAAAGAGAGAACAAAGAAGAGAAAAAAAAGCATTGTGATAAGATCAAGACAGAATTACACAGTTTTAAAGAGAGGTATAGTTTTAAAGAAAAGTATAGAGTTCGGCATCTGTATTTAAGCCCCATGGGATCTCAGTCCCCAGATTGATAATCCACTTCAAATCAGCTCTTCTCAGGGCTGCTTCTCTATTTCCTCCCCTGATGTTCAACAGGATATGTTCAATGCCGGAGTAGAGGAAATTGTTCTCCAACTGGCCGTCGTGATCTTTCCAGATATGTTTTGCCATTACATATGTAAAATCTTTATTAGTAATGGCCCTTGTGTGTTGTAAAATACGCAACTTCAGTTTGTTCACAGTGCTACCCACATATTATTTTCCACAGCCACATTGTAGAAGACAGACTTCATGGGTGGTCTCACATGTTATCCGTCCTTTGATGGTTTTGGTCATGCCTTGTATATTTGTTATTTCACTTCTATTGTGGCCATAGTGGCATGCTTTACATTTAGAGCACTTGAAGAAACCATTGCATGACAGCCAGTTGCACTTTGCTTGATTTTTGTTGCTAAAATAACTTTGAGTAAGCCGGTCTCCCAGGGATGGTACTTTTCTAAACGTGATGTTCACATGATCCGTTATCATATGTTTGAGTTCCTGGTCCTGTTTGAGCACATTCCAATGATTACCAATGGCTTGTTTTATGGTTTTATTAGATGTATTAAAATCTGTGATGAGCCTAGCAACTTCTTGATCCTGTCCAGGCGATCTTTGCATTTTCTTGGGCATCATTAGATTTTCCCTCTTATGTTTCTTGGCTCTTGTTCTTGCTTCCTCCAGGACAGTTATTGGATATCCTCATTTCTTGAACCTATTGAATATCCCATTGATCTGTGCCTCGTATTCATTATCTTCAGAACAGTTTCTACGGGCTCTTAAAAATTCTCCGTAGGGAATGCTCCATTTGAGAGCTTTGGGATGTGCACTGTTTGCCGACAGAATGCTGTTACATGCAGTGATTTTAGGATATAGGGTGGTGCACATTTTTCCATTTTCAATGTAGCTCCGGATATCTAGATAGTTAATTGAACTATTGCTGTATGTATGGGTGAATCATAAATTCAGCAGATTATTGTTCAATGATGATAAAAATTCTTTCAGTTTGTCTTCCTCTCCTTCCCATATAAGGAAGAGGTCATCTATATACCGGACCCATAAAATCACTTTTTCCAAATTCGCTCTATTGTCCTCTGACCATGGGCATTCTGCCTCCCAGAAGCCCATTGTGAGGTTCGCGTATGTTGGAGCGAAAGATGTGCCCATGGCAGTTCCTTGCCTTTGTTTATAGTGGTTTGTCAGTGGTGCTACCCATAGGGCAGGACACACCTTGGACGGCATAATTTCCAATAACCCTCAGCTGGTCTTCATCGACCTTCTTCCACTAGTATGGTCAGATCACAAGGCAGTGCTATTCGCGCTGACCATCTCTGACCGACACCTGAAAAACGTAGTCGATAAACGAGTGGTTAGCAGAGCATGGAATAGAGTAGAAGCCAATGAATTGAGAGAACTATTAATCTCTACTTCTATTGATCTACCAACAGATTTAGACGGAGCCACTGCTTCATACACTAACTGGTTGGAAGCGGTAGGGAACAAGCTGGCCCCCAAGAGATCCCTACACCCTAAGAGGGCGCAACCATCTGCCCCTTGAAATACCCAAGAATTAAGGGTGCAAAAATTGGCCTGTAAACATCGGGAAAGAATTTGGAGGAAGGAGTACAACGAGAATGAAAAAAATGAATATAAAATGAGCCTAGCTCAATATAAACAGCTGCTTCAGAAAACTAAACAAGATTACTATACTAAAAAAATAAATACTGCTAAAACTGTAATTGCACTAGCACACCCAGTTTCGCCACCTATTCTGGCGAGCCAGGAACTATGTGAGAATATAGCAAAATTATTTTTTGACAAAGTTGAGGCTATTTTCTCAACCTTTGCTGGATCGACAGTTAATAGAGTACCAGCAGACACAGCAGCTCCAAAGTCAGGAACCAATGCTTCACCACAATTTGATAATTTCGCCCCAGTTACAGTTACAAACACCTTGGATTTACTTATGACTACGAAATCAGGTTCTCCTTATGATCCTTGTCCAAACGTCAATATTACAACTTGCACCCGAGCCTGTCACTACAACTCTGACTTCAATTATAAATGCTATGTTCAGAGAAGGTTACTTCCCTAAAGTATGGAAAAAAGCATCCATTCTGCCTCTTCTCAAACAATCTAATCTCGACCCTAAAGACCCTAATAACTTTAGGCCCATCTCTAGACTCCCACTTCCAGCAAAAATCACTGAGAAAATTATGAACTCTCAACTCAGTTTGTTCCTAGAAGAGGCCCAGGTGCTGGATCCCACCCAATATGGCTTCCGGGGGGGGTCACAGTACAGAGACAGCTCTTCTAAAATCCACGGAAGAAGTTAGAGTCATACTCGACCAGGGAGGAAAAGCGGCCATGATAATGTTGGACCTCTCAGCGGCCTTTGATATGGTCCATCATGCTTTGCTGATGGACCGGCTGCATGAGATTGGGGTCCAAGGTACTGCCTGGAAACTACTTAAATCTTTTCTATCCAATAGACTTTAGATTGTTTCCCTTGGCAATTTTACTGCAAAACCAGTCACTCTGCCCCGCGGAGTTCCTCAGGGATCATCGTTGAGCCCAACACTTTTTAATATATATGTGTCAGCACTGGATCCTCTGATTGCATCCTTTGGTTTTAAGTTGACGACATACGCCGATGATACCCAAATTGTGGTCTCTGTTTTACCAGACAGGCAACAGGAAATGGCATACCAATTCCGTGATTGCATGTCAGCGGTAGGAGTCTGGATGGCTCAAAACTGCCTAAAACTTAATTCCAATAAAACGGAGGTGGTCCTATTCGGAAATGATCAGAACTTTTGGACCCCAGCATGGTGGCCGGATACACTGGGCCCTTTACCTACTCCCATTAGTAAGGTAAAAAACCTGGGAGTCTACCTAGATAACAAACTTAGCTTTAGGGAGCAAGTGAATGCGGTAGTTTCATCTGTTTCATTTACTCTCAAATCCTGTAAGAAAATCTTGCCGTTTCTACCTAAAGACTGCCAACAGACAGTCATCACAGCCTTAGCCATGTCGAAACTAGACTACTGCAACAGTTTGTACCTTAGTATTCAAGAAGGGCTCATGAATAAGCTGCAGCTTCTGCAGAATGCAGCTGCCAGACTGCTCACCGGCACGCCAAAAAATGCCTCAATCTCGGGAGAGATTAGAAGGCTTCACTGGCTGCCAGTTAAGAAATGTGTACAGTTCAAGGCGCTCTGTATGGTACATAAAGCCCTTCAAGGAACAGGGCCTAATCATTTAAAAATGCTATTTCAATGGTACACTCCATCAAGAGCACTACGCTCAGCAAAAGCGAAATTGGTGTCGGTACTGTTGTATTCCTCTTAGGGTGTCCGTATATAGGTTTTCCTGTATCATGTCCTTATATAGGCACATTTCGCCATGCCCTTATATAGGCATAAAATCCAAGTCCTTATTTAGGCATTAAACCGTGCACTCCAAATACAGGCATGGTCTCCGACATCCGTCCACCCTAACGTCACAACGAGTTCTTGAAGAACAGACTCTTAGGCTTCGGGAGTTTCCCTAGCACAGGACTATTGATTTCTTCAAGGACTCATCTATTATGCATGAACCATTATACCTTAGGGGTTCATTCATGACATCTTCCGCTGTCCGATTCACGTCAATGTTAACATTCTGAGGTACCTCTCAGGTATAAATATACCTTCCCTAGCCCTTGTAAACTAGAGGAGACCTCGACTTCAGAGGAGCCCGTTTCCCGGCCTGACGCACTGAGAAGACGCTGTCATCCCTGCACGCAGAGAGTCCAGCTTCCAGTGATCTGACTTCCCTCGCGGGGTGTGGGAGTTCGAGTCTGGCAAGAGATTCCTACCTCTCTCATTCTTAAGGTATGGGGCTGACTAGAGCCTAGAGGGACTCTTGGCATACTAGGCATACTAGGCTTAACATACTCTTAGTATACCATAGTAAGGAATACTTCACCTACTTCATACCTCTCCTACACCTAGGTTAGGTTAGGTACATTGGGGTAGAACTAGCTTAGAAACGCATCGTATGAGTACTCGCATTTTTAGTCTATGTTATTTATGTAAATGAATATCTGCTAAAGATCATGCTAGCGCAGTATTATTTATTTCTACTGCTTACGCGGTACATTATTTATCTTGCATACTGTCTTGTGATCGTAACTGCACATTTAACTTACACGAGAAACAAGACTGTTCAATAAATCTTTTATTGAAACGCCCGTCTATTCTTTCTGTGTAACTTTGAGAAAACTAAGTATGCACGAGTGAGCTGAGTGAAATAGTTATCTATTGTTTCCACGACTCTGGGACACGTTCTGATTCTAAAGGGAAACAAAGTTGTCATGTTCTTGCGGCTGCCAGAAACGACTCCCTTCTTGTTTGTCAAGGAGTTTCTAGTGGCCTCTGAGCTAGCTGGCACAAGTAATTAAGTTTAATATACTCGATAAGGACATACTGACCTTAGTCCTATGTCAAACCTATAGGGGATATTATTCCAATGCGCAGAGCCTATTAGGGAAATAGGAGCTACACTACATGGCGCCCAACGTTTGGTAAGGCGGTAATTTAACGTTAGATACTGAGTAACTCAGCCATGCTTTTTCTCTCAGAGACCCCTACCCATATACTCCAAAAGACGTCTGGAGTGGGCAGGGTTAAGTATCCACCACGGCTACATAGGGAAACACCCTATATATTAGCTGTTTGGTTTGCTCAACGTTGAAGGATACAGTGTTCCAAAATATTGTGCACCTTATCTTGGTTTCCTTGAAACTTGTTCTACAGTTTTCAAAAGACAAAATGTCCATAAACGGGGACGAAGCCACCAGAAACGGTGGAGCTGCGGCTGATCCAGCCTAAGCAGCAGTTTTTAACTTTACGGGTTTAAATGAAACCGAGGAGGGTGTTATAGACATCCATCCAAACTTAAGAAGAGCCATCACTCTAAAACTCATAAAACATGGCCTACCACCAAGAGGCGGTAGAGCAGTTTTCGTGATAGAGGCACACGAATCCTTTCAGACAGAGGTATTCTATTCATGGGTAATATTTCCTGAATCAAATTCAGTTACAAAACTGTTTCACTTCTACAAAGAAGATGATCCACCAGAGGAATACATTCCTTTCGAGGATATAGAAATTCCATTAACATACCAGGAGCATCAGCTCTGGTTTAAAGGCGCCCTAAAACATCACAGAAACATTACCAGGCTCGGTCAACTAGGTAGACCAGGAGCAACATGGCCGATTCTAGCCGGCTACACACCTCATCCTGAACTTGAAATAATGTCAGATGAGGAACTACTTGTTCAACTACAAGAATTAATAAAAATCTACAGACAATTGGTTCAATATGTCATGCGGACTTTCACAGTCCAACCACCATTAACAATTCCAAATCCAACTCCCCAACAGGGGAATACACTAACAATTACACCACAGACTCTATACGCAGTCATGGGAAAAATGCCCACAAAACGTGAGCAAATTCCATTCTGGATAGCTCAAAAAATTACTCAAATCGAAGCAGTATTTCCAAATACTAGCCCGTATGAGAAACACAGAATCTTAACAATCAGTTTACCGATGGGAATCACACCACAACTGGAAGACTGCACCACTTGGGGCTCAGTCTTTGCTGCCATCTATACTAAAACACATGGCATTCCGTCAATTGCGGTAATACCTGATGTCCTGAAGCAAATTCAAAATGAATACGGGGCAGAGCCTGCTCTAAATTTAGGTATGAAATTACTGAAAAATTTCGACCAGGTCTCAACAATAATATTATCTAATATTAAAGGAGAGGCAGCAGCAGTGGCGATCCGCCAAAAATTAAGGAATTCGATGTTACAGAACATCAGACCGAGCTACCCAGAATTATAGAACAATCTTATGTAGAATTAGGCAGAGATAGTTTGGGTGGAAGACCAGTGAAGCCGAAACTATCTGAAGGTCCTGAGAAGGACTCTATTAAACAAACTCCTACATCTTCTAAAAAGAAGTGGGAGACTAATAAACAAAATTCAAACGAGAAACGTTCTCAATCCCGAGGTAGGTCTCCTCAAAAGGAGCCCTCTGAAAGGAGGTATAACCTCAGGAATAGGGATAATTTGAGATAGCCTGACAGGTATCAAGATACTGATACACGTTCCTCTCGTACCTTTCAGATCTCATCACAGACTTTGGAAAGAAGAGGACGGTCAGAACATAGAGAAGACCGCGTGAAATCCAAGGAAGAAAAACACGCTACAAAAAATAAAACAAAACCTCAATTCTCCAAAAGAAAGTAGCAGGTCTAAAGATCAGACATGCCGAGAATACTGAGAACACAACTCAAGAACGGAGAATGGGCTCAGACAATGCTGGACAGTGCAGCAGAAGTCACAATAGCTCGCCAGAACCTGAAGGAACTTCTGGAGATAGTGGACTTGAATGAGTACATTACAGTTGAGACTGTAGACACCAGGGTTAGTACTCCACAAAAGTTATATGAAATAACACTCCGGATGGAGGGAGACATACCTAGACAGGTGAAAGCACTTTTTTGGGAAAGACTATCAAGGGGCTATGACATACTTCTAGCAGAAAAAGACTGGCCACCACAATATGTCAGGGAGTGCCCACATGGCGAGGACATTATTATGCCTGCCTTCTCCAACCATATTCCAATACACCTAAAATATACATATGCCAGGAAATGGGCAGTAGCCCAGGCCCCAGCATTATATAAAAATCATGTAGGATGGGATGAGGACTCGCCTCACCATAAAATACATCTGAAACATGAACCTACTGCACAAAGGCAGAATCCAAGAAAGCAAGAAGCTAAAAAACAGGTCAGGGAGATCTTAGATCAACTTGAATACCAAGGGGTGATTTAAACATGCACCTCCTCAATGAACTATCCTTTGTTTCCTGTCTCCAAACCAGACAACAATTATCGTCTAGTTTTGGATTACAGACACCTAAACACTTGTTCAAAAACCTTTGCAGTACAAAATGCACATAGCACAGCATTAATGAATAACATTGTGCGTAAAAAATATAAAACCACATTAGATATCTCAAATGGTTTCTTTTGTCAAAACATAGCACCTGAAAGCAGGTACTTAACAGCATTCTCCATAATGGGGACCCAGCGTCAATTTTGTCGACTCCCACAAGGGTTCAAGAACAGCCCAGGTTTATTCTCAGCGAGGGTAACGGAGTTACTACAAATTTATGACAATGAGGCATTGTCCTATGTCGATGACATATATCTGATGGACGATGACCTCGAAAAACACTTGAAACAGGGTAAGCACCATTATACTGGGCTTCGCCTCTGAGGGCTACAAATTCAACTTCAAAAAGTCCAGAATTGCCCATCTCAATGTCCTATTTCTAGGATATGAGCTTTCAAGTGAAGGCAAGAGCTTGGCAGCTAAGTGCTTTTTAGAAAAGTGTGCGCTGCTCCAACCTCCAAAAACGCTAAAAAACTTACAATCCATCCTGGGTTTCCTAAACTTTGGAAGAACATACATTCTAAATTACGCAGAAAGGGTAAAACCTCTCTACGCATTAATCAATCCTGATTTTTCAATCAAGAATTGGACACAAGAACACACAGAAATCTTGCGTTCACTCCAGGCTAACATGTTAGCAACAAATCACTTACAAACACGCGTAAGTCAACGCAATTTGGTGATCCAAATAATCTCGGGTCAATGCGGATTCACCTACTTAACCTTCAATGAGGGTGAGAAAATACCAATTGCATACAAATCTCATTTGTATACACAAGCGAAAATGCCCTTCAGTTCAACTGAAAGAATTCTGACAGCAGTTCAAACCGCTGTAGCAAAAGAAAGAGCCTTAGCCCAAGGGAAACGCATTATTGTCGTAACCCCAGTACCGGCTTTAGAAGCGGTCACAAAGGCAAGCATTCCAAATGCTAAAGCATTACATCCAAGATGGATACAATGGGTTAATTCTCTTGCTGCAACAGATGTTGAATATGTTTTGGATCCTCATTTAAAAACACAAGCATTCCTGCAATATGAACAAGAATGTCCTCTGCCCACTGAAATTCTGCCTCTCGATCAGTACGAATTCATAATTTACACTGACGGATCCGCACAGCCCGCAACAGGGAGTATGCAAGCTTACAGTGCAGCATGTGCAATCGTTAAAGGTCGCATGCGAGATGGCATCTTCAGACCTATGGTCACAAAAACTCAATCTCTAGGGGATTGTACAGCTCAGCGAGCTGAACTACAAGCATTCAAACTGGCACTTGAAAGTACAGATCGAGAATTCCCCACACTGATAGTGTGTGATTCCTTTTACTGTGTTCAGTCGTATAATGAATATATACAAAACTGGCTTAAAAATGGTTTCAAAGATGCGAAAGGTGGCACAATAAAGCACAAAATGCTTTGGGAACAAGTAGTTCAGTTGAAAAACGAACTACCAAAGGCTCACGTGATCCACACACTGAGTCATCAACGTGATGGCGTTCACGTTGCAGGGAATTAATTGGCTGATGAAGCCGCGAAGGGGGCTGTTCAGACGGCTTCCGTAGCTGCGATCACTCGTTCAAAAACAAAAATAGACGGTGAGATAATGTTGGCTGTCAATGCTTCAAGCAAGGGCAGCAGTGCAGCGTTACCAAAAAAGTTTCCACTCAAGTACTCTTATGTAATTGATGCGAACAACGTTCCTGTTGCTCGAATCCCTGGAGTGGGGGATAGGGTAATTCCAAACAAGGAACGTAGATTAGGACTAATCCTAGCAGCACACGAAGGGATAGCTTATGCCCATGCAGGTGTTTCTGCGACAGTATCTTTACTCAAGCAAAGATATTGGTGGCCTGGCATTAGAAAACAAACAAAGAACTATGTTTTAGAATGTGATATATGCCAACAGATGAAAGTCTCCACAGTGAAACGCCCTGCGCAGACACGCCTGTTAATTTCAGACAAACCATTAGCTTGTGTTTACCTGGACCACTGCGGTCCCTTGCAAAGGGACAGTAACTATAAGTATATCATGGTTGCAGTGGATTCATGCTCCAGGTTCCTATGGATATGGCCTCAGCGCTCGGCTGATGCTCAAACTGTTATAAAAGATTTGCGAGTCTTTATCGGCACATACGCAATAGGCACGCTACATTCTGACCAGGGCCCTGCGTTTAGCTCTCGGGCTTACAAAGAAGCCATGGCCAGTCTGGGCGTTGCATTGCGGTACTCCTCTCCATTCCATCCTGAGGGAAATTCGGTTGTGGAAAGGAAAAACCGGGACATAAAGCAGTCTATAACAGCTAGGGTATTAGGTTCGGGTGATGGGTGGGTCAAACATCTTTATGGGGTCCAACTCTCATTAAACAATCTGCCAAGAAGTTCTCTAGGGGGGGTCACTCCATATGAGGTCCTATTTGGGACAAGAATGTGGGTACCAGATCTCGATGACGTAGGCACAGTGGTGGAAAATAAAACATTTGATATCAAAGATCGTTTGGCTGTTTTACAGGAACTGAATGAATTAAGAACGAAACAAAGCAACGTATTCCTACAGCCAATCACCACTGGGGAAAAGCCGGCGGTCCCAGCAAGGCCTGTCTGGATTCCAAAAGTTGGGGATCTAGTCAGAGAAAAGATTGCGGACAAGAGGGAATTTGGACCTTCTTACAGACAACCAGTACCTGTCCTAGCAGTTCAAGGAACAAGAACAGTACTTCTGCCGCCCCTTGCTGGAAGAAAGGAGAAAAGATTTGTGTCCATCGACCTCATCAAACCACAGTATGTGGCCAATACTAAATAGTAGGCCTCGTGGACTCCGACCTAGTAGCAGACGCACTCCTCTCGCTACTATCCAAGAGGTTCAGACTGAAAGACTGATAACCATCGAGAATTCAGCTGTAACAGATGAAGGACTAAGCAACAATGCAATGGAACTCATCCCTCTTGAAAATCAAGTAACAGTTCATCCAAATACACCTGTCTACACCAATGTAGCAAGTGATCAACTGGTTCCAGCGATTTCTACAAATCCTGATGCAATCGCAACAATTGACAGAACTGCTTCTGGCTATTTCATTAACTTTGATACGTTCTCAGAAGATCCGAGTGAACCTGAAACGACGCCAGCATCATTGAAATTCAAGCAGCAAGTACAAGACTTTCTTCACTTTCTGAAAAAGACTTATTTGGTTTCTCCATGGATTGAACTCTGGATTACAGCTGGACTTCTTGTTTTCCTGCTCTGGCTAGCTTTGGTTACAACTGTGAGCGTGCTTATAAGTGGCAGATACATCCATGTGAATACTGAAGGAAAAGACGTGAACGTACTTTTGAAACCTCATAAATCTTCCCATCGTGAAGCAAGAGACTTGTCATCAGTGAACATCACAGCCGTTCCTATACAGGATGGTATAGTGTGGGACAAAACAGATTTTGATATCTTCGGCCCGACGGAACAATTGAACATTCCACATTTGTTTAAAATTTCACTAAGTGATCTAATTTCGTCCAGTACCTATTCTGATGATTGGGACTTTGAGACTGTTAATGACATAATGTTTGACCTAGAAAAATCTGCTGCATTTTCTAAAAATGAATATTTAGAGGGTTTATCAGATTATGAACAACTGTACTGTTATAATCACTATGGTCATCATTATTTGCATAAATCTGCAAACCCTAGAAATGTGTTTATGTTTAACCAATGGGAGCATTGTCCTACACCACCACACGGTAGTTCAAAAACATTTGCTAACAAGTTTCCGTATTTTTCAGGTTATAATACATCTGATCCAGAAACGTTTTACTATAAAAATGTAAACAAAACAGGACTGAAAATTATGTTAACTAATACAAAACAGATTTACTCTGCTGCATTTATTGCCCAACTGTCTAGACAGGGTTTCGACTTATGGAAAGACACAATAGACACAAAAACTGTGTGGGGTACTAAAGATTAGCAAGTGCAGGGGATAGAAGCGTTATTTAGAGCCTGTATCATCCCTGAACAAATAATGTTTTTGAATGAAACTGTCCAACAAACATCTTGTCTTGGACTAGCCAAGATCAAAGAGATGAAGACACCTTCTGTACCAACACCTGCCAGTGATAATAATACACAGGCAGTGGTGACAGTTGACAATATACTACATCTCAACAGATCTAATCCTGATTGGAAAAAATGGTTGATCTGGCCAACAGACACAAACAACTGTCAAGAAAGATTCCTGAATAAAACTCAGGGCTTTACTATTCATAGGCCAGACCCAAGATACGTCCAAAGACAGCATCCGGGGGTAGTAACAACATACAGTGTAGGAAAATTATGCCTCGATTGGCTGCAGAAATCTACACTACAGGATGTGAAACAACACTTATCCTTACTTAAAGACGACGCAGACCTTAGGGAATTCTTGCTTGGACCAAGAAAACCGCATCAAAACGTTTCATATATGCCGGCATTTACAATGCTTATAATGAAGCATTGAAAGTGTCACAGATGGAGGCCGCAGAACGAATACGTGAACTTGATCGTATTAATTTAGAGAAAACACTCACTGTGGTCGACAATGGGTTAACAACTTTGTCCTCCAGAATATATTAATTGGACAACATTGTATCCTCTGTTATCGACATACTAGAACAAGATTTGGCGATGTTACAGCAAGGCCAATCTCAATTACGTTCTATTGTGTTATTGAGCTGGACGCTGCAATCTTTGCGTGCGGGCTATGTGCCTTGGTGTTTTATCAACACGTCAGCTCTGTTTGCAGAATACAATCTAACTGATAAACAGTTCGAACTGGCACAAAGAGGAGCAAGGTATACAGTGTTGAGCATTGAAAAACTGGAAAAATTACCATTCACAGTGGCAGAAAAACCAGCTACAGAATGGCTCATTCATGGCAAAATCACATTACCTGTGACTACTTTTCAGTTTCAGTATTGCCTCAGACAAATGCAAGCAGGCAAATATGAAAGGTTGGGTAAGGAATACATTAAGACATCTTGGGATTTACCGTATACATATAGATGTTGGAGTGGGGATCGTGAAGTGTTTTTGAGCGGTACACACTGTAAACGTGCACTGAGCGGTTCACTTATATGTCAGGACATTTCTTTACACGGGGCTTGCAATGGTTCTGTGGCAAATTTGTCTTGCCATCATGAGGGTACACCAGCTGCTGTGATTAATCCAACGTTTGGACAACTTTCGAATGGGAGTTACCTCATGTTGAATGATCAGAGTTGCTGCGGCATGTTGCCAGGCATCCCATATCTAGTAACGGTCAACTCCAGGGTCACTTGCTGTATGCAAGTATTGTTTGCCCCAATAGACACAGTCAGGGAGTCGCCTTTGTGGCCTTTGCTGAACGTCTCTTTTATAAGATTTGATACTTTGAGCAGAATGAAAGCCATGCTTTTACAGCAAACAGTGCCTTTGACCTCGGCCAAAGAAACCTATGATCTACAAGTAGCAAGGACTTCGGCTGAGATACAGACTTTAATACGTACAAACTGCCCTATACATTTCGTGTAAATGATAGGACGTATCTTTAACATGTCAGATACAAGTGGAATTGTACATGTATTTAAGAGCATCTGTTCCGGTCTGTTAGCACCTTTCCAGGCAATACTCTGAATCATTCCGAACTTTGCACATGCGGTGTTTGGTGGCATACCATTAATTCTAGCACTTGTTGCCGGAATTCTATTTCTCTTCCTGCTATTACGCTATGGCCAGCCTATTCGCAGACATAACTCCGAGCGAAATGGAGAAAGCTCTCCTTGAACGTAAGTGCCGTGAGCGAATAGTACAGCTTTTGGGCATGACTCGTCTACGGGACCTGAATACCACGTGGTTCCTGTCATTCAGACCAATCTGGCAAGATTGCATCTTACCTGTTCTACGATGCCTGCTATGCGGTGAAGAATGCGTGTTGGACACCTGTCTAACATTTCCATCAGCAACGCCAACGGATGTCGATACTCTGCTGGTCCCGATAACGGCTCATGCTCTGTGTTGTCCCCAGAGGCTACCAATCCTGATGTCAGCGTTCATTGAGATCTCACAGACGCTTCCGGCTGCTGCTGAGGTACGAGAAAGATCTACAGGCACACAGGTAACAACGGACGCGATCATTGCTGCGGCATCCTATGCTGAAAGCGATGCTTCACATCTCTGTGCAATTAATCTACTACACGAGGTGTTCCAACTGACACCAACTTCAGTGGATGATATTTTGTCTACAGAAATAGATGATCTCATGTTTACACCAGACCCGTAAACTGACTCTGATTCAGCCCACAGTGTTCCAGAGATGCAGTAACAATTTGGCCTTCATACTTAAAAAACTTGGAACTCTTCCCAAAATTGAACCTTTCCCATTTTTCGAACTAAAATGGCACTTCAATCTGCTTAAAGTAGAACTAGCCTTATAGTACAGACTTCGCGGTACTTCCACAGACACTTAGTCATCTTGTTTGTCTAAAAAGTTCATTAATTTCCATGACATGAAATGACTTTGATTTTGGAAAAACTTATCGATCATTTTTTTGTCACATGTGAATATTACTGCTTATTTCATTCAAATTGCATTTTATTTTAAATATATGCCTGGAATGACAAGCAATGCTTAAAATGTACAGTACCTTTTGCATTCTAATAGGTTTTTTAAATGCCTTTTAAATGGTTTTAAGAAATATTTTAGCGATATGTGGTACTCCATTTAATCTTTAGCATTTTTAAATGTTTAGCATTTTTAGTATTATCGTACACACGAAAGTGGAGTGGGTGTTGTATTCCTCTTAGGGTGTCCGTATATAGGTTTTCCTGTATCATGTCCTTATATAGGCACATTTCGCCATGCCCTTATATAGGCATAACATCCAAGTCCTTATTTAGGCATTAAACTGTGCACTCCAAATACAGGCATGGTCTCCGACATCCGTCCACCCTAACGTCACAACGAGTTCTTGAAGAACAGACCCTTAGGCTTCGGGAGATTCCCTAGCACAGGACTATTGATTTCTTCAAGGACTCATCTATTATGCATGAACCATTATACCTTAGGGGTTCATTCATGACGTCTTCCGCTGTCCGATTCACATCAATGTTAACATTCTGAGGTACCTCTCAGGTATAAATATACCTTCCCTAGCCCTTGTAAACTAGAGGAGACCTCAACTTCAGAGGAGCCCGTTTCCCGGCCTGACGCACTGAGAAGACGCTGTCATCCCTGCACGCAGAATGTCCAGCTTCCAGTGCTCTGACTTCCCTCGCGGGTTGTTGGAGTTCGAGTCTGGCAAGAGATTCCTACCTCTCTCATTCTTAAGGTATGGGGCTGACTAGAACCTAGAGGGACTCTTGGCATACTAGGCATACTAGGCTTAACATACTCTTAGTATACCATAGTAAGGAATACTTCACCTACTTCATACCTCTCCCTACACCTAGGTTAGGTTAGGTACATTGGGGTAGAACTAGCTTAGAAACGCATCGTATGAGTACTCGCATTTTTAGTCTATGTTATTTATGTAAATGAATATCTGCTAAAGATCATGCTAGCGCAGTATTATTTATTTCTACTGCTTAGGCTGTACATTATTTATCTTGCATATTGTCTTGTGATCGTAACTGCACATTTAACTTACACGAGAAACAAGACTGTTCAATAAATCTTTTATTGAAACGCCCGTCTATTCTTTCTGTGTAACTTTGAGAAAACTAAGTATGCACGAGTGAGCTGAGTGAAATAGTTATCTATTGTTTCCACGACTCTGGGACACGTTCTGATTCTAAAGGGAAACAAAGTTGTCATGTTTTGCGGCTGCCAGAAACTACTCCCTTCTTGTTTGTCAAGGAGTTTCTAGTGGCCTCTGAGCTAGCTGGCACAAGTAATTAAGTTTAATATACTAGATAGGGACATACTGACCTTAGTCCTATGTCAAACCTATAGGGGATATTATTCCAATGCGCAGAGCCTATTAGGGAAATAGGAGCTACACTACAGTACCCCTGGTAAAGAAAGCCAACTGGGGCGGTAGAAGATTTGGGGTAGTTGCTGCCAAGGCATGGAATGGTCTTCCGCTGCACCTCAGATGCATTACTAATCTACTTGCATTTAGGAAAGCCCTCAAAACATGGCTTTTTACCAGTTAATATCTACCTTTTTCTGTCCACCAAGTAGGGTCTTAGTAGGACTTCAGTCAGCGCCAGGACACCTTTGGGTAACAGTTGCGCTTTAGAAGTAACAATAACATAACATAACATATAGAATTTGCCACCAAAAATAAAAACATTATGGTTCAGACAAAAGGACATCATCTCTAACAGTATTTCTGTATGGCTAAGTAAGTTCATTGAGCATGATCTCATGAAATGTTCACATGCCCTCAGACCATCTTCGTGGACAATTGACGTATAAAGTGAAACCACATCAATTGTGGCCATGATGTATCCAGGTTTCCAAGGGATGCCATTAATTCGATTGAGGAAATCCATAGAGTCCCGTATGTAAGGTGGTAGGTCAGCAACGTACGGGAACAAGAACATTTCTACAAGCCTAGAGGTGTTCTCAAGGAGGGAGCCACAGGAACTCACAATGGGACGACCTGGGGGATTCTCTAAACTTTTATGCACCTTTGGTAATGCATACAAAGTTAGAACAATTGGATGCAGGACCTTCAGGTATTGCAATTCGTCGTCGTCTAGCAAGCTGTGGTCATGCCATAGTTGTAATTTCGTATGAAAGGTTAACATGACTTGATTTGTAGGATTATTTTTTAACCTTTCAAAGCTCACGGAATCTCCCAATTGTCTCCAAATTTCTGGATGATACTTAGTGCGGTCCGTCATGACAATATTTCCACCTTTGTCAGATGGCTTGATAATAATACTATTGTCATTACTCAGGTCTGTAAGTGCCCACCAATCATCTGTTTTCATATTGGAATGTGTATGGTTCAATTGTTTCTTTTCTTTAATGTAGATATTCCTTAGGTCTTCTGCCACAAGCTACTGAAAGACATCCACTCTATTGCCAGGTGGTAGTTGTGGGCAGAATTTCGATTTCCCTTTGCATTTGCTGCTTACTGATTTGCGAGTGTCTATGCCCATTGCCACACAATATTCAAGATTGGATGCGCCATCCTTTT
Source organism: Calotriton arnoldi (assembly GCA_963921515.1). Classification (NCBI taxonomy): domain Eukaryota; kingdom Metazoa; phylum Chordata; class Amphibia; order Caudata; family Salamandridae; genus Calotriton; species Calotriton arnoldi. Next base: position 111,778 of record CAWUFW010004606.1, on the reverse strand, counting down.
CCGTCTCATCTTGATCTCCAACATTGGCGAGATTATGCAATGTTATTCGATGTCTTTCATAGTCAGATTGTATAATAAATGTGGAGGTGCAGGTGTAGGTCTCGCCACAGGTCTTGTAGCAAAAAACTTCTTTAATTTTAGTTTCCTCCAAAATGTATAGATATCCACTCTAGACGTGGCCAGATCCATCCCTGCATCCGGACAGAATGTAAGTTCTTTGTTTAGTTTGTTCATGTGTTTGTCATTCAAGGTTTTACTGGATAGGTTGATTACCAGATTGTCTTCTACCATGCCAGAGGGATTATTGTCATTTATCTTTTCCCCCTCTTTCCTTTCCCTCTGCCTCTTCCTGCTGCATCTGGTTCTTTTTGTTCTTCTCCCTTGGGGTGGGGTGTCACTCCTCGCCCTCTCCCCTTTGTCGTCATTCGCAACAGCCGCATTTTCCCAGAAAAATCCATCCTCAATCTGCCTCCCTGGGCACCTTCGTCCCCCGAGCTGACCTCTGAGCTTTCCGCACTCGATAATTTTGTTTGCTCATGTCCTTGAATTTGATCCATGGTTTGTTTTCTGAAGTTGGCATCATAGCGGCGGGCAAAGGTATAAACTCTCCCAGTGGTATAATCAATTCTATCTCTAATGAACTTTTCATTTTTTTCATTTGAACCTCCTTCTCATATTTCTCCAATCGTTTCTCCAATTCCTCGGACAGTTTCTTCCCATCGGTGGTTTCAAAGAATTTCTCCACTGATCTTTCAATAGTCGCAATTTTCTCCATTGCAGATGACAATTTCCTTTCTGCATGTATTATCAGTGTGTCTATGAGTTTCATAGAGCACTCTGTGTGTCCTTTTGCCATTTCAAAAGTAGATCTGTGTCCAAATCACTCAAGGTTGGCAAGACAAAAATTCTCAAGCTCCTGGGGATGTGCTTGCACACAATGTATTTTTTCAGCGTCACACTCTCCCACCATTTATTGATCTCCATCACTCTGGCCTGTTCAAGTTCTTTCAGTTGTTGTCGTGGTGTATTATTTAAATTGGAACTTTGGCTGCTGCTGGCTCCTGCATTGAAGTCTCCACTCTCTTGGAACATGTCTTTTAAAAGTAACTCACGTTTACTCCATCTATCTGTCATGTTTCCCATTTCGGTGAAATAAACAGTCAGTTCAATGTGCAGTGTTCAAAAAGTACTGCTTTCCCCTTTATAATTGAAGGGATACATGCACCATTATATCAAACAAGTTCTAAATCCGCTCCTCGTAGTGATTCCCCAAACACTGCAAATCAACTGTTTTTTCTTATTTCTTTTTTAGATCCTGCAGTGCGTCCGGAAAACGACTAAACACAAGCCTGTGTTTTACACGCGGCTTCACTGTATCAAGACGTGTTGCAGAGGGATGCGGAGAAGCCAGCTCGGAAGAAAAGCCAGCTCAGAGGGGGAGCGTGTAGACGGAAAGCCTTCGCGTACGCTGAACAAGCGAAACACAGACGCCTCCACCTCCAGCCCCCACCAATCTCTTACCGTCCTGTTTCAGTTCATGCAAATCCCCTCCGTCTTGTGTATTTCACCGTGGCTTGTAAGTCGGAGGCAGCTCCCAACACCGCAGAACACTGTGTAGACTCGCCGATACTGTGGGAACCGCTTCACTTCCGGGTGCTCGTCTCGCGTAGACCGGCTCTACATGACAAATCAGCAGAACTCCTGAAGAACGCCCTGCATACACCAATGCATTCAATCCAAGGCGAAACAGAAGGGTGGCACGCAGAGAATCCTTGAGAAGCAGTTTATTAAAGTTCAACTGCTTTCATAGCTTTATTTTGCAGTTCAAAAGCCAAGTGCAAAAGTGCATGTAAAATCCGAAGACAGACCTACGCGTTTCGGCCGTAGCCTTCTACTGGGTCATAAAGTTTTTAGTGCATAGAGTGTCATTTTAAAGGGACAGCTACTCCCTTTCCCATCACCTATTAAAACAACTTAGTATTGATCTTAAAGGGGAAGACACACGTATAATATTCTCATTTATATATACAATATGTCCTCACTGCCAAAATCTTAGTCAAATCTATCAACAAATGAATTATAATGTAACTAAAGTCTGTTATCACCCTTTATATGTTCTCCCTTTGGTAACCCTCAAAATCTTCTATTCACTGCAATGCATTTTAATGGGGTGCTATCATGTATATTGGTCCCAAGATGGCTGCCAGCACTTCCTGGATGAAGTGCTGACAGCCAATCAGATCTCACGATGAGATGTGTGGTTAGGCTCCGCCCAGATACCAATATTTATTTTTCCTTTAATATTTAAAAAACTACTGACCGGATTTACATCATTTAAAGCAAAGAGTGCACTCTGGACCGAGAGCTACCTTTCTCCCAAATTTGGTGTAATTCCGAGTAGTTCGGGCTGTAGCTGCGACAAAAGTTTCCTAAGGAAATTAACATGGAGGAAACACATTTTGGGACCCCCTTTTTTCTCAGCCCTTGCTTGACACATCACCCCGAAACTTTCAAGACAGGAGCTGACCGGAGAGCCCCATTAGTTTTGAAAATTTCTCAAAGATTTGTCAAACAGCGCCAAAGATAGTGGCAAATCAAAAACCCTTTTCCTATGGAAACTAGGTCCTAACTATAACTGCCTACTGGCGACAGCCAGTAGGTAATATATATATATATATATATATATATATATATATTACCTACTGGCTGTCGCCAGTAGGCAGTTATAGTTAGGACCTAGTTTCCATAGGAAAAGGGTATATATATATATATATCCAACCAGTCTTCCTCCAGGTAAGGACAAAAGTGCGAGACAGCTCCGGGATAGGCTTCAAACTGACTTTAATAATTTCAAGCGTTCTTGTGTACAGCAACCTTGAAACGCACGGCAGACGCGTTTCGCTTAAATAGCGAAGACTGGTTGGTTGTGTTGGCCAGCTTGCAGGTGTTGGCCTGGCGGGACGCCCTCTCGGTCTGGAGCTACGTGGGACACCTGCAACGTTTGGTTGAAGTATTGTCTACAACGCGTCGCCCCCCCGGTGCCACGCATTTCCATTTGGAAGTTATTGTCACATGGGGAGAGAGGAGGCAGAATTTCATGCCTGAAAAGAGAGACTCGAACTGACTTGCACTCCCCGAGGTGGCTGCGCAGGAGTGGGGTTCACCAACCAACAAGGATTGGAGCACCATTGGATGTCTGAGAGGCCTCTCACTGCATGGACACTCATGGAGGACTTCTACTCCCAGTATGCAGTGGCCTGGGGAGTGGAGCGCGAGATGTCCTGCAACTTCAGAAGCGGAGGAGGGGCAAGTAATCACCTGACTGGGAGTGGCCACAGTAACAGCTATATTCCACCGGACCCCCAGGACATTGTTTTACTTTTGAAACGGGCACTGATGAAGCTATTTAAGCGAAACGCGTCTGCCGTGCGTTTCAAGGTTGCTGTACACAAGAACGCTTGAAATTATTAAAGTCAGTTTGAAGCCTATCCCGGAGCTGTCTCGCACTTTTGTCCTTACCTGGAGGAAGACTGGTTGGTTGTGTTGGCCAGCTTGCAGGTGCTGGCCTGGCGGGACGCCCTCTCGGTCTGGAGCTACGCGGGACACCTGCAACGTTTGGTTGAAGTATTGTCTACAACGCGTCGCCCCCGGTGCCACGCATTTCCATTTGGAAGTTATTGTCACATGGGGAGAGAGGAGGCAGAATTTCATGCCTGAAAAGGAGACTCGAACTGACTTGCACTCCCCGAGGTGGCTGCGCAGGAGTGGGGTTCACCAACCAACAAGGATTGGAGCACCATTGGATGTCTGAGAGGCCTCTCACTGCATGGGCACTCATGGAGGACTTCTACTCCCAGAATGCAGTGGCCTGGGGAGTGGAACGCGAGATGTCCTGCAACCTCAGAAGCGGAGGAGGGGCAAGTAATCACCTGACTGGGAGTGGCCACAGTAACAGCTATATTCCACCGGACCCCCAGGACTTTGTTTTACTTTTGAAACGGGCACTGATGAAGCTATTTAAGCGAAACGCGTCTGCCGTGCGTTTCAAGGTTGCTGTATACAAGAACGCTTGAAATTATTAAAGTCAGTTTGAAGCCTATCCCGGAGCTGTCTCGCACTTTTGACCTTACCTGGAGGAAGACTGGTTGGTTGTGTTGGCCAGCTTGCAGGTGCTGGCCTGGCGGGACGCCCTCTCGGTCTGGAGCTACGCGGGGCGGGACACCTGCAACGTTTGGTTGAAGTATTGTCTACAACGCGTCGCCCCCGGTGCCACGCATTTCCATTTGGAAGTTATTGTCACATGGGGAGAGAGGAGGCAGAATTTCATGCCTGAAAAGGAGACTCGAACTGACTTGCACTCCCGAGGTGGCTGCGCAGGAGTGGGGTTCACCAACCAACAAGGATTGGAGCACCATTGGATGTCTGAGAGGCCTCTCACTGCATGGGCACTCATGGAGGACTTCTACTCCCAGAATGCAGTGGCCTGGGGAGTGGAGCGCGAGATGTCCTGCAACCTCAGAAGCGGAGGAGGGGCAAGTAATCACCTGACTGGGAGTGGCCACAGTAACAGCTATATTCCACCGGACCCCCAGGACATTGTTTTACTTTTGAAACGGGCACTGATGAAGCTATTTAAGCGAAACGCGTCTGCCGTGCGTTTCAAGGTTGCTGTACACAAGAACGCTTGAAATTATTAAAGTCAGTTTGAAGCCTATCCCGGAGCTGTCTCGCACTTTTGTCCTTACCTGGAGGAAGACTGGTTGGTTGTGTTGGCCAGCTTGCAGGTGCTGGCCTGGCGGGACGCCCTCTCGGTCTGGAGCTACGCGGGACACCTGCAACGTTTGGTTGAAGTATTGTCTACAACGCGTCGCCCCCCCGGTGCCACGCATTTCCATTTGGAAGTTATTGTCACATGGGGAGAGAGGAGGCAGAATTTCATGCCTGAAAAGGGAGACTCGAACTGACTTGCACTCCCCGAGGTGGCTGCGCAGGAGTGGGGTTCACCAACCAACAAGGATTGGAGCACCATTGGATGTCTAAGAGGCCTCTCACTGCATGGGCACTCATGGAGGACTTCTACTCCCAGAATGCAGTGGCCTGGGGAGTGGAGCGCGAGATGTCCTGCAACCTCAGAAGCGGAGGAGGGGCAAGTAATCACCTGACTGGGAGTGGCCACAGTAACAGCTATATTCCACCGGACCCCCAGGACATTGTTTTACTTTTGAAACGGGCACTGATGAAGCTATTTAAGCGAAACGCGTCTGCCGTGCGTTTCAAGGTTGCTGTACACAAGAACGCTTGAAATTATTAAAGTCAGTTTGAAGCCTATCCCGGAACTGTCTCGCACTTTTGTCCTTACCTGGAGGAAGACTGGTTGGTTGTGTTGGCCAGCTTGCAGGTGCTGGCCTGGCGGGACGCCCTCTCGGTCTGGAGCTACGCGGGACACCTGCAACGTTTGGTTGAAATATATATATATATATATATATATATATATATATATATAATCAGCAGAACTCCTGAAGAACACCCTGCATATACCAATACATTCAATCCAAGGCGAAACAGAAGGGCGGCACGCAGAGAATCCTTGAGAAGCAGTTTATTAAAGTTCAATTGCTTTCATAGCTTTATTTTGCAGTTCAAAAGCCAAGTGCAAAAGTGCATGTAAAATCCCAAGACAGACCTACACGTTTCGGCCGTAGCCTTCTACTGGGTCATAAAGTTTCTAGTGCATAGAGTGTCCTTTTAAAGGGACAGCTACTCCCTTTCCCATCACCTATTAAAACAACTTAGTATTGATCTTAAAGGGGAAAACACACGTATAATATTCTCATTTATATATACAATATGTCCTCACTGCCAAAATCTTAGTCAAATCTATCACTATAAAGTACACAGGTATAGCTCATAGTCTGACATATTTAGATCACATAGCAAACCTACTTTCCAAAAGACAATGTTAATTACAAAATCCCAATTAACAATTTTATAATTTTTTTTACTATGCTAATAAAATGCCTGTGCTTTCAAGCAGAATTCCAGCGTCTCTTTGTTTGTATTTAAAGACAGGACTCTCCGCGCCTGTGTTTGCTGGAAACGCTCTGCAGGGTCGGTGGCTCACCTAGTCGGAGAACTGGATTGTTTCTGCTGTTGCAGTCGTGTGAGCATGACCCGCTGGCGCCAACCGCGACAAAGAATAATCAATCAATCAGGCATTTGTTGAGCGCGACTACTCACCTGTAAGGGTCTCAAGGCGCTGGGGGGCGGGGGTGCAGGTTCCAGTCCATCAAGGAGGGGGTCTGTCGAAGAGCCAGGTTTTGAGGTTTCTTGCGAAGATGGTGAGCGATGTTGTCTGTCTGAGGTGGAGCGGAAGGGCGTTCCAGGCTCTGGCCTCGAGGAAGGAGCGGCCTCCCGATCTGGACTTTCTGGTGCGGGGGACCACGGCGTAGGAGAGCTGGGCTGATCGTAGGGTCCTTTGGGGTGCGTGGAATTTGAGTCGGCTGTTCAGGTATGCTGGTCCGGTGTTGTGGAGGGCCTTGTGTGCGTAGGTGAGCATCTTGAAGGTGACTCTAGCCTCGATGGGGAGCCAGTGGAGTGTGCGCAGGTGCTGGGAGATGTGGCAGTGTCTTGGCAGGTTGAGGACCAGTCTTGTGGCGGCGTTCTGGATGTTCTGTAGCTTGCGGGTGAGTTTTTGTTTATCCCAGCGTAGAGTGCGTTGCCGTAGTCGAGTCTGCTGGTGACCAGGGCGTGAGTGACGGTCTTTCTGTGTTCGAGGGGGATCCATTTGAAGGTCTTACGTAGGAGGCGGAGGGTGTGGAAGCAGGATGACGAGACGGAGTTGATCTGGCGGTCCATTTTGAGCTCGGAGTCCAGGAGGATTCCCAGGTTGCGTGCGTCATCTGTGGGGGTGGGCGGGCCTCCGAGGGCGGGGGGCCACCAGGTGTCATTCCAGGCATTTGGGTTTGGGCCCATGATGAGTGCTTCTGTTTTGTTGGTGTTTAGTTGTAGGCAGCTGTTTTTCATCCATTTGGCGACGGCTTCCATGCCTACACGAAAGTTGTGTCTGGCGGTGTTGGTTTTGTTGGATAGGGAGAGGATGAGTTGGGTGTCGTCTGCGTATGACAGAATGTTGAGTCTGTAGGTTCTGCCGATGGGGGCGAGCGGAGCCATGTAGACGTTGAAGAGCGTAGGGCTGAGGGAGGACCCCTACGGGACTCCGCAGGTGGTTGGTGTAGGGTCCAAGAGGAAAGGGGGTAGTCTGACCCGCTGTGTTCTGCCGGAGAGGAAGGAGCGGATCCAGTCGAGGGCCTTGTCCTGTATCCCTGCGTCGTGGAGTCTGCGTATTAGGGTGAGGTGAGAGACTGTGTTGAACGCTGCTGAGAGGTTGAGGAGGATGAGGGCTACTGTTTCTCCTTTGTCCAGTAGGGTGCGGATGTTGTTTGTTGCTTCGAGGAGGGCGGTTTCCGTACTGTGGTTTTTTCTGAAGCCGGATTGGGAGGAGTCGAGGATGTTGTGCTCTTCGATGAATGTGGCGAGTTGGCTGTTGATGGCTTTCTCGATGACTTTCGCTGGGAACAGGATCAGGGAGATGGGGCTGTAGTTTTTGAGGCCGGTGGGGTCCGCCGAGGGTTTCTTCAGGATGCGGTTGACCTCGGCGTGTTTCCAGTCATCGGGGAACGAGGCGTTCACCAGGAAGGGTTGATGATGTGGCGGAGCATGGGTGTGATGGTGTCGGCGGCTCTGTTGAAGATGTGGTGGGGTCAGGGGTCTGTGGGGGCCCCTGAGTGGATTGACTTTATTGTCTTCAGGGTGTCTTCGGTGGTGAGGACTGTCCAGTTGTCAATCGCTGGCTTCAGGGTGTCAGGGGTGGTTGGTGAGGGTTCAGTGTGTTGGTTGGATTATCCTGAGTTAAATGAAACGCGGTGGAGGCAAGAAAGGGAGGTGAGAGGTGTTCCTCTTACCAGCTTGGTGCACCAGCGCCTCAATAACATTGGGACTTTGTGGCAGCGATCTGGAACACCATTACGAAGCGCACCATCAATGCAGATACTTACATCAGCGGCTGCAGTGCTGGAAGGAATGGACTAAAGGTAATAGCTCGCACTGCAGTCCATTTCGTATTTCCATATTTCAACATGGTGCATTATGGACATTGAAGGACCTCGGGACCACTAAACCAGGTGGACTCTGACAAACAGCTGGGGCCAATTGAAATGGTTTGTCCACCTATGAGTAAGGCTCAATTGAGCCGAAACACGTCAGGTGCTGCCGCCCCTTTATGCTAATAAAGTGCCTGTGCTTTCAAGCAGAGTTCCAGCATCTCTTTGTTTATATATATATATGTATATATATTATCTACTGGCGGTCGCCAATAGATAGTTATAGTTAGGACCTATTTTCCATAGGAAATCAGCGACATTCTATTTGAAACAACTCTTGCGTCGGTTGACGAATCTTTGCGAAATTTTCAAACTTTATGGCCTGCTCCGGTCCGCTCCTACCCTGAAAGTTTCGGGGTGATTCGTCAAGCGGGGGCCGAGAAAAAAGGGGGGTCCCAAAACGTGTTTTCCCCATTCATTTTCCCATAGGAAACTTTAACCACGGCTACAGCCCGAACTGCTGAACGGAATTACACCAAATTTGGCAAAGAGGTAGTTCTTGGTTCAGAAAGAACCCTTTTTGTTAAATGGTGTAAATCCATTCAGTAGTTCCTGAGAAAATCAAAAGGAAAATCACATATATATCTATGGCCGCGTCGGATTCGCGCACCCTGAGCGCACCCTGCGCGCACCGTCCCGATCAAGAGCTGCATGCTAATTGGCTGTCAACACTCCAAATCAGGAAGTGTTGGCAGCCATTTTATGCCTCGGTAGAACTGAGGCACAGAAACAAGTGTGCAAACGCACAAAGGGGCAGGGTAGAAACACCCTGACCCCTAGGTCTGCTCAGGGGTCCCACAAGGACCCCTGGGCGAAAAAAGCATTTTTTTTTTAAACGGCTGGATGTGCTTAGGGTGCGCGGATCCCGCCGATTAAAAAACCCCCCCCACAAGAAACAAGTGTGCAAAACGCACAAAGGGGGCAAGGTAGAAACACCCTGACCCCCTAGGTCTGCTCAGGGGGTCCCACAAGGACCCCCTGGGCAGAAAAAGCATTTAAAAAAAAAACAAAACAAAAAAAAAAACGATTGTGCCGCAGGCCCCGCCCCCTTCCTTTACCACTCTGCAAACGCACCCCTGGCAAGTTTGCAGAGGGGAACAATTCCCCTTGAATACTGGGGTCCCTGAGGCCAACTAGCCCACCAGGAACCTCCAGTATGCGCCAGGGGCTGCGTTGCAGAGAGGTGTACAGAGGCCACGCCCTTTTACACCTCTCTGCAACGCAGCTCTGTGGCGCTTTTGGAGGTACATGGTGGGCTAGTTGGACTCCAGGGACCCTCAGGATTCAAGAGGACTTAATTCCCCAACTTAAAACGCGCCACGGGCGCGTTTGCACAGTGGTGAAGGGAGGGCGGGGCTTCAGGTGACATGTGTGCAAACAGGCCCGTTGCGCGTTTTAAGATGGGGAATTAAATCCCCTTCAATCCTGAGGGTCCCTGGGGGCCAACTAGCCCACCAGGTACGTCCAGAAGCGCCACAGAGCTGCGTTGCAGAGAGGTGCAAAAAGGGGCGTGGCCTCTGAACTCCTCTCTGCAACGCAGCTCTCTGGCACATACTGGAGGTTCCTGGTGGGCTACTTGGCCCCTAGGGACCCTCGGGATTGAGGAGGATTTAATTCCCCATCTTAAAACGCGCCACGGGGCCTGTTTACAGACATGTCACCTGAAGCCCCGCCCCCTCCCTTCACCACTGTGCAAATATTCCTCTAAAATCAGCCGAACTACGAATTCCGATTTACTCACCTGTTATCAGGAGAGACCTCAGTGCTGCATCTTTGAGCCCAGTACTGATCCTGAAAAGTAATTTTAACCATACTTACCAGTAACTTGAATTTCCTTCCATAGGATATCATTGCCTGCTTTTTGCTGAAAAAGTTTCTAAGTGTCGATTTTTGAAACATACAAATATTCCTCTAAAATCAGCAGAACTACGAATTCCGATTTACTCACCTGTTATCAGGAGAGACCTCAGTGCTGCACCTTTGAGCCCAGTACTGATCCTGAAAAGTAATTTTAACCATACTTACCAGTAACTTGAATTTCCTTCCATAGGCTAACATTGACTGGTTTCACTTGGAAATTCTTCTAAGTGTGGAGTTTTGGAACTTTATAATATTCCTCTAAAATCAGCCGGACTACGAATTCCGATTTACTCACCTGTTATCAGGAGAGAACCCAGTGCTGCATCTTTTAGCCCAGCACTGACCCTGAAAAGTAATTCTAACCGTATTTACCAGTAACTTGTATTTCCTTCCATAGGAATCCATTGTCTGGTTTTCAGCAGAAAAGTTTCAGTGTCGATTTTCACAAACTACAAATATTCCTTAAAAATCGCCTGTATGACTTAAACGCATTATTTCAACTGTTTACAGGAGATGCACCAGTGCTGGATCCAGGATCCACCACTGAGTAAGAAAAAGTAACGATAACACTACTTACCTGCTAAGTGAAATTCCTCCCATAGGATCACATTGGTGATTCTATGTGAAAAAGTTTCAAGTGTCAACTTTTAAAATACAATAATATTCCTTAAAAATCACTACTGTAACCAAAACGCTTTTACTCAACTGTTTACAGGAGATGTCCCAGGACTGAATCTAGGATCCAGTCCTGTGGTTAGAAAAGTAATCCATAAAGTAACTAATTGCATTTAACTAGAAATTCACATTGAGCTCAATGTTGCATTGTGTTTGAAATTGTGTTGCCCATTGCAACAACTGTAACTACTGTACTTAAAAGTCTATTGCCTATTTGCAAAGTATTTAAACTAAAGTAATTCATTCTGAGAAAGTATATTTTGTAATGTAATGTATAATGTAATTATAATGTAATTTAAAAAATAAAATATCTAAAAATAAATAGTTTAAAAAAATTTAGTAAATCAGTATCAAAAAAGAAATATAACAATTAATACATTTAAAAATTGTCATTTACAAAACCTTTGAAATTCACTGCAAAAACCATAGGTTTCAGACATGTTATAGTTAGGAATTAGCATTTAAAAAACCTTTGAAATTCACTGAAAAAACCATAGGTTTTAGGGACAGTTATAGTTAGTTGGACATTGCACTTGTACAAAACCCGTGAAATTCCCCGTTATAGTTAGTTCAGGTAACTATAACTCGCGCCTCCGCAATGCACTGCTGATGACGTCCCATATTACATCACTCATGACATGGTCAGTGACATCACTGATGACATCACTGATGACATCTCAAATGACATCACTGATGACATCACTGATGACATCATCCATGTGATAATTTGATGCATCTTCTCACACCCTAATATAACTTTTGATACACCCACTGTAAATTACAGACTGCCATTGTCAAAACCATAGACACTCCAACACCAATTACTATATACACACTCACTGATTCTTAGGTCTACACACACACATCTACTCACTCACCCGTACAGTCACTCATACTTATAGTCACTCAGTACAGGACTATTATATGCACTCATACACCTATATAAACACTCACACACCGCCACTCATCCATAAAGGTACTCACACACCTAGTCAGTCATGCAAAAATTAAGCACACACCCATTTACTCACCTATACAGTTATACACACACCAGCTCACTTACTCATACAAATACTAGCACATTCTTACGCTCTTATACAATCTCTGATACAAGCACACACTCATCCATACAGTCACTCTCACAATCACACACTCTCGCTTATAGCTATTTATATACTCCAACACACATATATACTGCCTTTCACATATGTAGTTACTCACACATGTACCACTGGGACATACATTCACTCACTAACACACTCTTACACACACTTACCCACCCATACAGTCTATCACAGATGCACTCTTGAAACTATCCACCCAGTGAATCACCCACTCACACATCTATGCACAGAGTCGCACACACCCCACCCACACAAACACTCAGGCCCCCATACAGATACTCAGACAACCAATCAATAACTCATATAGACACTCATGTAGCTATTCACAAACCCATGCAGCCACTTACACAGCAACAGACAGACGGATACAGACATTCACCCAGTTTAGTCACTAACCCATGCATTCAGTAAGATACGTTTAATCACTCACTTATAGAGTTAGTCACGCACCTACTAAATCATCCATTCAGACACTTATACACCCACTCATTCTTCAATACGCCTTTCCCTATATATATTAAACATATTTAAACTTTACAGAAACACACAGTCACTGGATGATGTCATCAGTGATGTCATTTGAGATGTCATCAGTGATGTCATCAGTGATGTCACTGACCATGTCATGAGTGATGTAATATGTGACGTCATCAGCAGTGCATTGCGGGGCGCGAGTTATAGTTACCTGAACTAACTATAACGGGGAATTTCACGGGTTTTGTACGAGTGCAATGTCCAACTAACTATAACTGTCCCTAAAACCTATGGTTTTTTCAGTGAATATATATATATATGTATATAAATATATATATATATATATTGTTTCCCAAAGTGCTCTCTGCAACGGGAGGTCACTCTACAGCGCTCCGTGTGAAATGCAGCATGCCTTCCTGTGCCACCTCACAGTTTTCTTGCCGACGCGTTTCTGGGTAACAACCCCTTCTTCCTGGGCAGCAAACTTCACAATTGAAGCACGCATTGTCATTTCTGGCTTTATTCATTTAGCATGACCGCCCCCAGTGGGCGTCTGCGCAGTGCAGGTTGTTCAATTGCCTGATGGGACATGAAGTCCCCGATGCGATATAAATTATAATCTTTAGTAAGTTCAAATGTGGGTTTGTATTAAAAAAGCTTTATTCTCCTTGGTAGGTAGTGGTACATTCAGGCAAGCTTAATTAGCATATTAACAATGTAAAGGACACTGACGAATTATTGGATGTGGCAAGGAGCCCACTGGGGGCAACAATGACCGGTGAAGACTACAAAGTCCAGCATGCTATGCAGAATGTAACGTGATGTGCGTGGCCCACTGGGGGCGAAAATATAAAAGCAGCATGCACGTCGGGATTTCCAAGCCATATCCTACAGTGACCCATGATGAAGGGGCCGTTGCCTTGAAACGCGTTGGGAAATAAAAGTAAATTAACCTGGAATGCAGTCTCCGGTTTTCTTCTGCAATTAAGTGGCTGGGAGTGCGTCCTTGAAGCATCAGGCTTACTTTGGATAACAAACATTTTTACACGGCTGCCTCGCCGTGAAGGATTGCACCATTTTTTACCTTCCATTACAGCTTGGAGAGTGGGAAAGGCTGCGCAGCACCGGGACTTTCTCACAGCTGCAAGCAGCCCAGTCAGGAAAAATTAAAACCGGAACATCATCCTGGGACCTACAAAGGTGTATTAACAATGTAAAGGACACTGACGAATTATTGGATGTGGCAAGGAGCCCACTGGGGGCAACAATGACCGGTGAAGACTACAAAGTCCAGCATGCTATGCAGAATGTAACGTGATGTGCGTGGCCCACTGGGGGCGAAAATATAAAAGCAGCATGCACGTCGGGATTTCCAAGCCATATCCTACAGTGACCCATGATGAAGGGGCCGTTGCCTTGAAACGCGTTGGGAAATAAAAGTAAATTAACCTGGAATGCAGTCTCCGGTTTTCTTCTGCAATTAAGTGGCTGGGAGTGCGTCCTTGAAGCATCAGGCTTACTTTGGATAACAAACATTTTTACACGGCTGCCTCGCCGTGAAGGATTGCACCATTTTTTACCTTCCATTACAGCTTGGAGAGTGGGAAAGGCTGCGCAGCACCGGGACTTTCTCACAGCTGCAAGCAGCCCAGTCAGGAAAAATTAAAACCGGAACATCATCCTGGGACCTACAAAGGTGTATTAACAATGTAAAGGACACTGACGAATTATTGGATGTGGCAAGGAGCCCACTGGGGGCAACAATGACCGGTGAAGACTACAAAGTCCAGCATGCTATGCAGAATGTAACGTGATGTGCGTGGCCCACTGGGGGCGAAAATATAAAAGCAGCATGCACGTCGGGATTTCCAAGCCATATCCTACAGTGACCCATGATGAAGGGGCCGTTGCCTTGAAACGCGTTGGGAAATAAAAGTAAATTAACCTGGAATGCAGTCTCCGGTTTTCTTCTGCAATTAAGTGGCTGGGAGTGCGTCCTTGAAGCATCAGGCTTACTTTGGATAACAAATATATATATATATTGTTTCCCAAAGTGCTCTCTGCAACGGGAGGTCACTCTACAGCGCTCTGTGTGAAATGCAGCATGCCTTCCTGTGCCACCTCACAGTTTTCTTGCCGACGCGTTTCTGGGTAACAACCCCTTCTTCCTGGGCAGCAAACTTCACAATTGAAGCACGCATTGTCATTTCTGGCTTTATTCATTTAGCATGACCGCCCCCAGTGGGCGTCTGCGCAGTGCAGGTTGTTCAATTGCCTGATGGGACATGAAGTCCCTGATGCGATATAAATTATAATCTTTAGTAAGTTCAAATGTGGGTTTGTATTAAAAAAGCTTTATTCTCCTTGGTAGGTAGTGGTACATTCAGGCAAGCTTAATTAGCATATTGAGCGTTGTGCCGATCGTTCTGAAAAGTTCCAAAGCTCCAGCCTTCCCAGTTGGTTTTGCAATCCTCTTCCAACTGGCAATGGTGCTCCTCCCCACGGCCGAGCCGCCGTGTAGTATTTTGTTTCCGTAAGTGCTCTCTGCAACGGGAGGTCACTCTACAGCGCTCCATGTGAAATGCAGCATGCCTTCCTGTGCCACCTCACAGTTTTCTTGCCGACGCGTTTCTGGGTAATAACCCCTTCTTCATGGGCAGCAAACTTCACAATTGAAGCACGCATTGTCATTTCCGGCTTTATTAATTTAGTATGACCGCACGGGAAGGGGCCACTCGGCCCCCTTCCTTTAAGAATTTTTTTGAAGAAAAGGCCTTGTCCCAGGTGATGGGGTTCCAGGGCCGAAAATGGCC
Source organism: Calotriton arnoldi (assembly GCA_963921515.1). Taxonomy (NCBI): domain Eukaryota; kingdom Metazoa; phylum Chordata; class Amphibia; order Caudata; family Salamandridae; genus Calotriton; species Calotriton arnoldi. The sequence goes on along the minus strand of CAWUFW010004606.1, from coordinate 96,673 downwards.
AGGGAGGGGGGCCATTCCCTGTGCACTACCGGTGGGGGGACTAAAGTGGACTTCATCCCCCAAGCAGCAGTGCACCAGGAGGCAAGTTTGCAGAGTGGTGGAGAAAGGGGGCGTGGCCTCTGACCACCTCTCAACAATCCAGCTGTGTGGGGCTTTCTTGAGATAACAGGGCAGCTAGTTGGCCCCCAAGGAAGCTCAAGACCCAAGGGGACTTCATCCCCCAAATAGGAGTGCGCAAGGAGGCACGTTTGGAGAGTGGAGGAGAAAGAGGGCACGGCCAACGAAAACCAATACACCTTGGTATATATATTTAACACTCATAAACTTTTTAAAAACACTCACAGTCACTGGATGATGTCATCACTGATGTCATTTGAGATGTAATCAGTGAAGTCATCACTGATGTCACTGACCATGTCATGAGTGATGTAATATGTGAGGTCATAAGCAGTGTAATGCGGGGTGCGAGTTATGTACAATTCCTGCAAGGGGTTTTAGATAAGCAGGATAGTGGCGCTCGAGCAGGTTAGCGGTGAGGTATAATGAACAAGCACTAGTGTTTCACGGTGCAAAAGGTAAGGGGAAGACCCGAAACCCCTATATAATATGTAGGCCGAGCACCCACATAACAAGTTCAAAACAAATCCTGTGCACACGTTTAAGGATAACGCTATTGAAAGTTAAAGGTACAGTTGTAGTGTTCAATTAATGAGGATTCACAGAGATCGACACCGGTAGCTTCATGTGGAAAAGATGTTTATGCAAGCTTTAGAGTTCGTCAAAACAAAAGCGCCAGCCGACACGTGTTTCGTCAACAGGGCAGTGACCTGTGACTCTTCAGGGCTGGGAACAATACAAGACGTATATTGGATTAAAATAACAGTGTCTATACTATGATAATATCAATGTATAATAGCAGTGAAAAGAGTGAGGTGACAACACACGACACCCAACTTAAAGTGGAAACCCTAATGAGACATCTTTCTGAGGATCGAAAGGGAGAACAAAACAAATATGTGAAAAAAACAAGAGTTGCGACTTCACAGAATTGTCTAATATGGATTTGTTCATCACAAGAATGACTATCAGTATCCCCCACAACAAATGCCTATATTTGCAAATGGCCATGGTGACTGTTACTGCGGGTGAAAGATGGTCAGTGACCGGGTGTTAACGTGAGAAGAACAAGTGACATCTGGTGACGTTGCATGTAAAGACATTCAAAATTAAACATCGGTTCGGTTGTTTATTATAAAATGCCAATAAAATCGTAAGTCCTGCGACAGCAGAGTAATGTTGTATCAATGCCAGGATTAAGGCCAACTATGTTAACAGAGGAGAGATTTAGTAATACTGAGTAGCAAAATTAGCTGGTGAAAAAAGAATAGCAGCCTCAAGAGAAGCCGAAGAAACGGCGTGCACGAGAGTAGAAAAGTTTCTATGCGATGATAACATGCTCGTGTATATAATAAGAATCAAAGAAGGTGCGTGGGGGGGAGCAAGTTACCTTGATGGCATGCAACGATTGCGATATCTAATGTAAGAGAAAAAGAGGGAAAAAGACCAAAGTGGCGTGTTTAAAATAGAAAGCAGGGGAAAAAGAAAAAAATGTGGGGTGCGAGTTATACTTAACTCAGGTAACTATAACAGCTGAATTTCTCTGGTTTTGTATGAGTGCAAACTGAGCCTAACTATAACATCCCTGTAACCTTTGGTTTTATTAGTGACTTTCTAAGGTTTTTTTAATTCTATTTGCTAACCATAACGTCTTTGTAACCTTTGGTTTTTTCAGTGAATATATATATATAAACAATGTGTGGTAAAGGTATACGTTGTAAAAGCATATGCGTTCTAAAAAAATGTGGGGTAAAAAATGCAGATAAAAACATGCAGAGTATTTCCCTTCATTGTTCTGTCATACAATCTCATAAAATGTGTTCTGTGACCCACACCAGATCAAAATTTGGAAGAGGCATGTAAGCGGAGTTCCTCCCAAATTCCGATTCAGTAACCTATGTATCAGAGGTTTGCAACCAGAATTCCGATCACAAACAATTGACCAGATACTGACTCCACAAAGACGGTGGTAATTGATTGTAAAGGGCACTTGTTTCACAAAGGACCCGTTTCCCTTTGGGAATCGGGTAGCAAACTCAGGGAGATACAGATGTTTTCGGTGTTTACATAGAAGGCACTCGGAATGAGGCCCTTAATTGGGCCCCTAGTGAAGAATGCCCACCAAAGCCTTGCTGCCCTCTGGTTGAAGCACACATCTTATACAACTTCAGTTGAATCTGTGCTCTGGTCATGACCAGGTTGTAAACATCTTTACAGCGGCCTTTAAAGTATTCATAATTCCATGATTCACTTAAATCTACCATTTTTGCTGACTCCTGACAGCGTGACTGCCATAGATATTAACCACGTGGCAGCAATTAAAGAAATTGGCAGATTCATTGTGTACCTTGAAGCAGTAAGGCTTTAATTGGAAATCTCTCTTTTCAACATATCTCTGCGTACTTCAGGGATTCTTTCGAATGATGAAAAATGACCCCTATTTCTCAATGAGCGCCTGTAAAAGCAATTACATATTTCACGTTGAGCCGGTGTATGCCTTGACTTACAACGTGTCATTAATAATTACCGTGTAGGCATCATCTGAACGTGTCTGCTTCTGACAGAGGCGAATTACAGTATCTGTTTATCTTTCTATTTTGGGCGTAACTAGGCATTTATCCTACTCAGAGACAAACCCAACAGAAATATTAAGGCAGCTCTCGCTGTTCACAGCACGCAATGACTTTACGCCGAGACGACCATCTCAGTTCAAGAACTGGGGCTGTATTGTATGAAATATGCCCTGCTACCCACGAGTGGGGCAAATCTACTTGCACCACTGTTGCTGATTGGGTTACATGGCATGGAGCAAACTTGGGCCGAACGGACTCCACGTTCTTTTTATTGTCTTCCTTTAATAAAAAGAGCCGAAAAACATTTCATTTTCTCCTCTTTTGAAATTTGAAAGATTATTTGAAGCAAATGATTTACATTCTTATCATATTCTCATAAAAAAATGATGCCGAATCAGTTTATTTAACTTTTTATTGAAAGGAGTATGTATAGGCTGGGGTTTGCTGTTAATCTATAATGCTCTTAAAATGTGTTTTAAATGCTTAGCGACGGTACCACGAACATGTTTCTCACTAATTTACCCGACGCCAAAACATTTCTTGAACATGGACCGGGTAAAAACAGTTTTTCCGTTCCCTATAACATAAGCAGAAAACAGTGCACATTGGCGTTGCCCTGTTATTTACCCCAGTGCCATTTTCTTTAAAGTGTCCTCTGCATTTAAGTACGGTACAGAGATCTGTGATTTGAGGAGTCATTTATTTTAGTGCGTCTTGGGGAAATCAACCCTGGCTAAACATATTTGTTAAAAATGCTTCGGCAGATCAGTGGGATTTTCTGCTTTGCGAACTGCGCCGACAATTAGGGCTTGTAAAACAACTCGATCACGTCATGTTTGGTACATTTCAGGGTGATGAGACGATCGAATACCCAAATTAATCAAACGTTTAAATTAGTTATCAGACCCATGGAAGGCATCAGCGATGAAAACAAAGCATCCGAGCAGCAAAATGTAACAAAATGTAGTGAAGTGTTTTAAGAGCATTTTGTGAAGTACACGTGTCAGGCAAATGGAAGAAACGAACAACGTCCATAAAGAATAACCGGGGAGTACGCGCATCTCCACTTTGGTGGCAATAAACAGAAGCACGGCGGATTTGCTGGCCACAAATCAGATTTCTAAGAGCAGTGGAGAGAAAGGCACTGTGCGTGCGAGCGACCGTCGATACTTTAAAAAATACATGTTTATGTGTATGAGAATTTTAGTCATCATGACTTCTGATCGACTTAAGCAATGATTTAAATCACTACACCTTGGGGCATATTAGCAAGACCGGCGATAAAATTATCGCCGTTTTAGCGGCAGGAAACTGCCGCTAAAACGGCGATAATGGGCTTGCTAATATGCGTTATAGAATTCAATAGAAGCCCAGGTTAGATGTGCAGGACATCTAACCTGGGCTTCTATTGAATTCCATAACGCATATTAGCAAGCCCATTATCGCCGTTTTAGCGGCAGTTTCCTGCCGCTAAAACGGCGATAATTTTAACGTGGGTCTTGCTAATATGCCCCCTTGTTTTTAATTTAGCGCATAACACCGCAGTGTTGCAGTTTCGAAGCACTGTAAGTAGCAGGTGTCTCTATCACCAACTGCAGTGTTAATCTGTATATCGACCGCGGAAAGACAGGGGATTAGTTGGCCCTGTCACGATTCGAATGTGGTGTGTGCGTTTGCTAACAGTGAGTACCGTCCTAATTTACGATGACGGTAGGCGCCTCGTGTACAACAGTAACAACTCCACATTGGCACAAAGACTACAGTCAGTTCTCAAGTACTAGCAGGTATGCAGCACCGGGCAACACGAAGGAAAGAGAATCAGAATATCCCTATCTAATGTGCAGGACAATGGCGTTTTTTCCAAAAATGATCGTAAGACGTTCCATACAGGATTTCGTAAGGAGACGGCTCCGAACGGAAATGACGATGCGTTTCCAACATGTGAGAAAGTGTACTGCGTTTTGCTAAGGGATGCATTGCTACACAGTGGCTGCGGCATTGTAATCCTCACAAAAGAACGTTGGGTATTGTTTGCAATGCTCGTGAACCCGCACGTGAACGTGCCTCAAAGTGCACGTGGGATTCAAACGGTTAAATACGACTATGAGGTATCACTTTTTTTCACAGTGTGATCTGAAGCTCCAGGCCGCAGGCTGCATAAGTCCTCTAGTCACCACCAGTGAAAAACGCCCCCTCAGAAAGCATAGTATGTTATTTAACCGCCCCCACAAACGTGGACCAATTGTGTGATAGTCCGCAATGTGATGCAGCATGCTGACGCAAGTATCCGGCTTTAAAATGGGACACATCAAACCTCTCGGCTGCTGTGAGTAGTAACAGTTGTGTCGCTAGACTAAAGCTGCGAATGGTAAGTGGTCACTTCTGAGAACTCCAATTGGGGACTCTTTTTTTCACAACTGGAGGATTTAAACTTTGTGACAGTCTTGTCGACCAACAGCGCAGTAGAATTCAGTCTGAGTTTCGAGTGCCCAAACAGGAAAATAATATGCACTGGAAGACATGGTGCTCGATTCAAAAAGTTACTTGCGTGTGTACCGTTAGACGACATGTAAAAAATACTAACTACGAAAGTAGGTTATCATTTGAGGTGGGCTGTCACCTACCTCAGGTGATCCTAAACTATCCCCTCAAGATAAACGTCAAAAGTCACTAAATTAACTTGAGTTCTACCTCCTGGTAGATGTGAAACAGAGCGGACAGACTTAACTTAGGGCAGTGTGTAAAGTATTTATGCAGTGCAAAAACAGTAATAAAGTCTAAACCCCAAACAATAAAAACCCCAAAGCAATTTAGGAAACTAGAGCAAATTTTAATAACAAAAATGATAGGAAAACAACAAAAATCCAATAAGAGGAAGCAGAGACATGAGTTTTTACATGTTTCAGTGAAAAAAGCACCAAATGATGGTGGTAGACTGTGACTCAGGGTATCTTTGAGGCTGACTGCGACGGGTCCTTAGGTTAGATACACCAAGGAGGATGGCATGCAAAAGGATTTTACCTTCAGACTTAGTCTGCAAAATTGAAGTCAGAATCTCTCAGCAGTGGACAGAAGCAGGCTGCATCTGGGAAGGTCTCACCAAAGTCAGATAGGCATTGATTAAAGTTCTGCTTAAGCTGTTCATTTTAGTGGAAAAAGCTCCATGAGGGAAAAGCCAAATTTCACGCCCAGGGCTGCAGTCTCATCAGTCGGATACTTTTGACCTCTTTGACAAGTCAAGATTTCTGCCTTCTGACTTAGTCACTGAAATGGAGCTCAATTTCTCCTCTAGAAAAAAGGGAACCAGGAGCTTTTAGGTCCAACACACGTGCTCCTTGTATCAATGAGGTATAAGAAAAGGGTGCGCAGTTCTTTAAACACATAGTTTAAAGTCTACAGTTTCCAGGAGGGGGAGTATACTCCAATAAGAGCATGGGCTCTCACACCCCAAAGGGTGTCAAACTTCATCATTGGGCCGGTGCTGCAATGCCAGACGGGCACCCACTAGGGGGCTCTTTACCGGAGATAATTTCTTAGCTGTCAGGTGATGTGAGGGTGTGTGGGCTCAGGAGGTATATGTAGGGTGATGATGAAAAGTGGGCTGAAATAGGTGTTGTGATGCTCAGGATCACTCTATTTAATGAAGGAGCTCCCTACCCTAATTAATCAGTGCTGACTTAGGATATAATGGTCCTAGTTAGTTAAGTAAATAGAATGTTAAAAATGGTCGACATGTTTCTCGCCTAAATATGTCAGGATGATCATGTGGCGATTCCTCAGTACCCTAAGCAAAAACCTACACCAAACTGTGACTGGATTCAGTAAATCAAAGTGCTGTGAAAAAGGGAAACAGTCACACAATAATCAAAGGAACACTATGTGCCTTCGATAAAACCTAGGTCAACCCGATTCGGGTAATAATTACTGTCCCATGAGGGAATGGCAGTGGGAACGCCTGTTAGCTTCTCGGACTCAGAGTGGCATCCGCTGTGAGACCTACCCCAGCTCTGCTTCCGCCCGAGGTTGGTTATACACATAAAACACCATACTTCACACTAATATTGTCGTGTGAGTTTCAGAGATGGAATGCCTTGAAAAGTTGGGCACTCCCAGAAATAGGTATGCAGAAATTATCTACACGCCCATTCCTACCCTGGAAAAGGTTGGAAATGTATTCATGTCATGGTAGGAGTAAATCAGTATATTTTCAAGTGTCGCAAGAAGAAGAGGACCCCCCCTCCCCCAAAATTGGGTGGGTGTTGCAAAAGAGTTTTCTCAAAAAAAGAAAATGTTTTGCCTATGGAGAAAAAATATGCCATTCTACAAAGACGATGGCATTTCCTGCTGCATAACTGTGCCTGGAAGCCTGCAACGGTTACAGGTTTCGAGGGGTAACATATGAAACCTTTGTAAATTCTGACATGCTTGATCTTACACCATTGTGATGTCATAAGAATCTACTGTTTCTTCTCAGACATATTCTGAAAACCTGACTAGATTTTACAGTTCATTGGGTAAATGAGCCCGCCCTCAGTAAGTTCACACGTCATTTGCAAACTCCATCATTAAATCACATTTAACAGGGAACACATATGCACCAGGCACACGCAAGCAACACTTAAGTGTTCAATGCCTTGAACACAAAAACTGTGAACTACTGTACAGAACCACGAAGAAGCACAAAATAATAAAACTTTTTTTCTGCCTACCATTGGACACTATTGCTATAATAAATAGCACACAGTATGACACACCATTTTAACCAAATGTACTAACTGCAAAACAGAACCCTGCATTAAAGTTGGAGAAATGTGTTATTTCACGCTAATTGCTGAACGAGAAAAGGACAATTAAGGTTGTCACAAAATCGCGCACAAAATAGCCTTCTCCCAATGGCATTGTAACCCCCCCCCCATATCTATCTTTTTATCTTGCTGCTACCTCACTTATGTACATTGGGTTTTTTCATTCAACACTAAGGTCATTATGCAGTGACAAAATAATTGGTCCATGACAATGTAAGACTGGAACAAGGTGGCATAATGGCCAGAGCTTACTTTGAAACTGGGGAACCAGGTTCGAGTCTGGGCGTCGGCTCAACATCTTGTGATTCAAATCACTTAATCTCCCTGTCCCTACAAAGATGGATTTGTCCTTGTGTAATGGAACTGGTGCTCATGTAAAGTGCTCTGATACCTTCGGGCCGAGTTCGTGCAATATAAAACTGCAAAAAAAAAACACTGACAGAAAGAGCTGAAATATAATATATTTTAGCATGGTTATGTGGTGGGTATCCATATCTTATGAATTCATTTATTTTCTACTTCCACCCCTCTTATATCCAATATCTCTGGACTCTTGACTATCATTACACTGTCAGCTCCTCTTTGCTTACTTTGCTGTACTTGTAATTTGAAAAGCATTTTTAAACGTGTGTATGCCAAGGTCCAATTGACCAAGTGTTTATTAAAAACAAACTAAAATATATTGTAGGGAAAGAAACATCATCATGAAAGAATATAACCCCAAACATTCTGGTGATATCAAGACGTGAAGGGGAATGAAGGTATGGGAATTAAGGTTGCATTTAAATGCAAAGCAGCTTGAAAGTGTTGCTGCATATACTTATCTAGGACTGAGTGTTCATAGTATGTATATATGTATATAGCATTTTTCTAGCCTGAACCTAGCCAAAAGGCAGCGGAGCACTATACACGATCAAAGGCAAGCTTAAAGTCGGCGAGTAATAGGAGATGACGCTGAGTTGTGGATGGTTAATGCATTGTGATGTAGTGTTTTTAAAGAGGTGAGTCCTCAAGTCTTTTCTAAATTGTAGCAGCATTGAAGAAGTCCTGTTGGATAGAGAAATGTTTTTCCAGATACTGGGTGACAGATTTACTAACATTTCATGCCTTGCTGCACTGCGTTGCGTGAAAGGGAGACGTCAGAAATGAGCCGTATTTACAATGATATGGAGCATTTCTACTTCCTCCTTCAGCTGGCCCACTGTGTGCTGCCTAGGGCCAATGCAGGCACCATTGCACCACAGTGCAAGGGTGCTTGCGTTATGAGCACAATTGTTTTTGTGCAGGAAGGTAAGCCTTCCTGCACAAAAATAATCCTGAAAGGATTTTTCTTTTTCTATGTGTGATTTGGAATGCTTTCACACATAGAAAAAGGAAGTAAGAAGGAGAAATAAAGATATTTCTCCTTGTTACGCCTGAGTCTGGGAGGCGTGCCATTTTGACGCATACCCAGGTTTACAACTGCTTCTGAATCTTAGAATGTGCCAAAATCCATGTGTGGGTGCCTGGGAACGCCGACACTTCACACATGGAACGGTTCCCTGCCACAAGGTAATGCAAGGCGGCGAAATGCTCTGCCTTGTGTTACCTTGGATTTACTAAACCATGTAGAGCCGAGCAAGAAGGCTTTGTGTGGCTCAATAAATCCCAGTTAAGGGCTTGCATTGCCTTGTGTCACTTTGCGTGATGTAAGGGCAACACAAGCCTTTTGTAAATCTGGCCCTGGGTGCACAGATGAAAGAGACTTCTGGTCCACCCTTCTGGATGAAATGTTGATGAATGCAAATACAACAGCACTGCCTTCCTGGACATAACACTTCATGGATAAAGCAGTGAGTCAAAGGTTTGAGGCATAATCAGTTATGGAGCTGAATTGTGAAACTATGATAAAATCATTACCTAATATAATCATAATCATACAAAAATCCATAATCACTTATGAAGCTGAATTGTGAAACTCTGATAAAAATCATAACCTAACTGGGAAAACAGAAATATATATTTTGGAAGAACATATTCCTGGTGCTAAAGAGTACTCCTAGTGCACCCTGGGAAGCTGATCTGGCATTTACACTAATTCCTAAAGAGGCCAGGGAAAGCACAGCTACTTAAGCCATAAACTGATATGCATCATGAACAGCCACTTTTATTGACTCATTCATTGATAAATATGTGGCTTGGAAATCATCCTCGAATGTCTAGGGAACCACCAGCTAACTTATGAGAGCTAATATCTATATCAGAGGCTGATCTGCGTGAAAAGCTGAACCTCCCATAAATCTAAGGGAATAATTGTAAGAAATTAGGTTATTGGTTGAGGTGGGTGAAAGCCCCACCCAGGCAACAACCACAATCCCTGCTGAACAACCAGAAGTCACAAATTTAACCTGCTCTTAACCCTTTGGTCAATGTGTAAAGTAGTTATGCATCACACAAACACTGACAAAGTGAAAAAACAACATAAGAAAAATTCCAAACCAATTTAGAAAAATAGAATACATCTTAATAAATAAAATGATACAGGAACAATAAAAATCCAAGCAGTAGAACTGAAGATATTGAATTTTAAATGTTTAAGTAAAAATATCGCCAAGAGACAGGAAGCGCTAACTGTGGGTATCTGGCTGCGCTGGACCGTGACAAAGTCTCAAGTTCAAGCTGACTGTGATGGAACGCAGGTCAAGCACAGGAACAAGATTGTCCTGCTGAGGATTGTACGTTATGTTCTTTGTGCAAGGTCTGTGCAATGTTGCTTTGCGAAGCGTCACGTAGTCTGGCGGCAGTTCAGATGAAGCTGTGCGGAGAGGCTTTGCAAGAGTTTGCGTCGCTCGCATTGGTTCCGATGAAGCTTTCAGATGTTCTGCAAGGCTTTGTGGGGCTTCATGCCATTAGGCGTTGGTTCCGAAGAAGCTTGTAGCTGTGCAGCAAGGCTTTGCCGGGCTTTGTGTCGCTCAGCGCGGGGCTCAATGAATCTTTCAGCGGTGTGGCAAGGCTTTGCGAGGAACCTTCAGTTAAGCCAGGAGGAGTTCTCTATGAGGCCAACCAAGGGTCCAGGGTCTGGGGAGGCACCTCTTGGGGACCAGAAACGCACTCCAGCAAAGGACAGTAGGGCTTCAGGCAGGTCCAGTTGCAGGTCCAGGCAGGTCCAGTGCCGCAGGTTAGCTGGGCATTTGCAGGGAGGCCTCTGGAGCCTGTCTGGTTTCCTCTTGGGGACCAGAAACTCCCTACAGCAAAGGCCAGTAGGGCTCAGGCATGTCCAGTTGCATGTCCAGGCAGGTTCAGTGGCAATTGCAGGGAGGCCTCTGGAGCCTGTTTGGTTTCCTGTATCTCAGAACAGGAGGTCAGACAGCTGATTCTTGGAGTCACTCAGGTGGCCTGGGAATAAGAAGATGGTCCAGTTCTCCTTCAGCAAGGCAGGCCTCAAGCTGCAGGGCAGTCCTGAGGGGGTCCAGGCAGACCTCTAGCAGCAGAGCAGTCCTCAGGTAGCAGCACAGCAGTCCTTTGGGGGTCCAGGCAAGCCTCTAGCAGCAGGAAAATTCCTTCTGGAGTCTTCCTCAGGTCCTGGAGTGTACTGGAGAGTAGTTCAGGAGATACAATATTATTTATACCTGGTTCCACCCTTTGAAGTGGTGGTGACATCCTGGCTAAAACCACATCTGATTCTGGGAAGTTTTTCTCTTTCTTTGCCAAGGCTGCAAGTAGTGATGGGTGACAACGGCTAGTGTCAGGTTACTTTGTGTCTGTGCTGGAGGCAGCCTATTAAAATGTAAGTAGGGCAGGGAACAGCTCCGCTCCACCCATCCTAGCAGGATGGTACATCCTGCCAACAACTCGTCCCCATTTGTCTCATTGTTGGGCAGGAAAACACAAAGGCCAACTGCCAAGCTATTCACAGTAATGTGACCCAGGACACATGCTGCAGGCACCAAATGGTTAGGACAAGAAAATGCCAATTTTCTAAAAGTAGCATTTTCAGAATTGTGACTTAAAATCTAACCTTTCCTTAAAGAGGACTTTAAATTACAATTATTTTGAGTCCAAACTTGGCATTCCCATCTGTTCCCAATCAAAAGTTAGCACTTGTTAAATGTAATAAGGTAACCCAATGTTATCCAATGAGAGAGATAGGCCTTGCAATAGTGAAAAACAAATTTAGGAGTTTTCACTACCAGGACATGTAACACTTTAAAACATGTCCTACCTTTGAAATACAATGCACTCTGCCCTGTGGACTGTTTAGGATCTACCCTAGGGGCGACTTATATGTTTTGAAAATGAAGGTTTAGGATGACTTGGCAGTTTTAAAACTGCAGTACAGGCTGCAATGGCAGACCAGCGACATGTTTTAGAGTGCTACTTAAGTGAGCGGTACAATGACTGCTGCAGGCTCATTAGTAGTATTTATTTTATAGGCCCTCAGTACATGAGGTATCATATACTAGGGAATTATACGTAAAGTAATATGCCAATCAGGTGTAAGCAAATTGTACCATGCTTTAGGGAGAGAGCACAAACACTTTAGCACTGGATAGCAACGGCAAAGTGCACAGAGCCCTAATGCCAACAAAAACAAAATTCAGGAAACAGGAGGGAGCAAAATATCTGGGGGGTAGACCTGCAGAAAGGAGCAGGTCCATCAATAATGATATCAGAAGATAATGGGGAAAAACAACCAAGCATAAGCCAATGTGGATGATCTCACATGAAAAGAAATGTTAAAGCTTGAAAACAAACCACAACCATATAGGACCACAGTCAATGCTGTGAAGTACTTTAGGCTCTTTCAGAAAGCAAGGTAATATTCACTTCTCTTGAAGACTATTAAAAAATGGGTGGAGGGGAAGATATGTAGATTGATTGTGGAATCAAATAAGGACATATCAGAAGAGATTAAGAAACAACTGATAGACCTGTGTTTGGTGGAGATATGGAGGGTTAAACACCAGAGGGAGAAAGATTTTTTTTCTATCCATCTATTCCCTGTACATACTTTAGGTAATTTGTTATCAAGGTCAGAAAGGGAGTCGTATCATACCCCATTGTGAGTAATAGGGTCTGGTGGGGTTGATGATGCCAGTTAGGAAGTGTTGGAAAGTATCATCTTTTCCTGTGTATAAAGCCAGAGTTTTGCCTTGATTGTTTTTCTGACTGCAGAACTTTGAGCACTGGACCCTCGCTAACCAGTGATAAAGTGCTTGTGCCCCTCTTTTCAACATGGTGAAATTGGCATACCCCTAATTGGCATCTTTTACTTACCTATAAGACCCTAGTAAATGGTACCCACAGTGTATCCAGGGCCTGTAAGTTAAATGTAACCAGTGGAGTGCAGTATACTTTCGGCTGCCCACTGCAGTAACAATGCAAACATTTAAAAAAAAAAAAATCTTTATTTTCAGTTTACCAACATTGACAACAAGTAGTCATCACAGCTTACACATTTGTTATAGTTTAGGTTTATTACATGCAAGTGAATGCCTGTCCCCCACAAACGTTCAATAGGTACCATTTCCACATGTCAGGGACAGTTCAGGACATCAACCCATCTCACTCATCAGGGCCATCTCCATCAGCCCACATATGTTGCAGATACTGCCTCAAAGGGTTCAATTTGTCTTTAGGCTGTGAGTTTCTAGGAAGGAGCATGGGGTATGTCTCTGAATGCACACTACATGGGCCATATCCTTTATTCAGGCGTCCACTGTAGGTCACACCTGCCATTCCATTTCATTGCCACTCATCTCTTTCTCAACAACATGGCCATGCCCACAAATTTCCTATTGGCTTTAGGTAGTCTTTTTACATAACCCAAAAGGGCCAGCAGTAGGTCTACCTGCAAAGGTAGTTCCCTCATCTCATTCACTGTGGTGAATAATTCTTGCCAGAACCCAGCTATTCTTGGGCAATACCATGCTAGGTGCATGAAGTTGGCCTCTGCAGTAAGTCAATTGGGGCTGGGTAGCAAAGCTGGTTAGTGGTACCATCACTGATTTTGCCTAGGTTATACACAGTCTGGACCATACTCTATGATCTGTAATCTCGCCTATCAGTGGGGTTAGCGAAATGTGCGGGTGTTAGACCTGTCATCCTTAGGGTGGTCTTCCCCCAAGTTTTTGCCTGCTTACCTCCACTTTTTGCTGTATCTTTTTTCTTGCCACTTCGACATGGCATTTAAACCACATGCCAAGCCTTAAACTCCCCTTTTATTATACATAAGTCAACCATAAGGCAAGCCCTAGGTAGCTTAAGGGCAAGGTGCTTTGTAACTAAAAGGTAAGACATGTACTTTTAAGTTTTACATGTCCTGGTAGTGACAAACAGCAAATTAATTTTTCACAACTGTGAGACCTGCTCCTCTCATACACTAGCACTTGGAATTAAATCATGTTTCATATCTTTGGAATGGTAATGATAAATCCTGTTTAGTGGTAAATTTGGATTTAACATTACTATTTTAGAAATGCCACTTTTAGAAAGTGAAAAAAATCAAAACAAATTAAAAAAAGAAAACAAAAAAAAGTGGCCATTACTCTACTCTTAACTTAGCTTTGTGTGTCTGTAGCCTGTCTACAATGCACGTCTGGGGTGGGTGACAGCTAAACTTTATGCATTCCCTTTAGACAGCCACAAACACAGGAAAGGTGGGTGTGACAGAAAACTCATCTGCATTCATCTGCATTCTGATAGCCCTCCTGGGCAGGAAGGGGTAGAGGTAGCTGACACTTTCATCTGAATAGCCTGTGTCCTGCCCCCAAACAAAGGACTGATTACCCCTCACAGATAGCCTGGCAGACAGGGCTAGGATATAAGTACTGTGGCTCTGAACTACCAAGACAGTGCACAACTTGACCTGTGAAGAACTCTGCCAGGAGTAAGGACTGCTGTGCTGAAAGGATTGGCACTTTGCTTGACTGACTGTTCTAAGGAACTGCTTCACTGCTGTGCTGAGGTGCCCCTGCTGCCTGCTGATCTCTGTCCTGCTGAGGACAAGGACTGGACACATCTCACTTGAACCCAGAGTGAACCCAAGGGCTTTCTGGCTTGCCTCCTGTTTCCTGAAGTTTTAGGAATTCTGCCATCTGAGAGTCCTACCCTTGCCTGAGGTGTCACCTCCAGTATTGGGTCTCAGTAGTAAGTTCTGCAGCTGTTTTTGCTACAAAACTGATTCATCGTTACCACTAGGTGAATCAGAACTGACGCAGTGCCCTTTGACGACGACACATTGCTCATCCAAAGACATCCCTGCACGACTTGATGATGACGCAGCGCCGATCTGAGCTCCTGACTGCGAGCTTTGACTCCAACACAGCGCCAATTCGAGGTCCCAACTGCGAGGCTCAACTTCGATGCATCGACCTGACTGCGTGAATCAGAACAAGGCATCGTACTCTCGACGACGACACTTTGCTTTTGGAGACCTGTAGTCAGCCAGCCCTCAATCCCGGTCATTCTGAACTTTGGATTTACCCTGGTCAAGCGTGAACTAAAGTAAGCTTTTAGCACTGTTGCCTTCTAAGCACTATTTTTGGTTTATTCTTTAAAAATTCATAACTCCGGTTCTACTTATTGGAGTTTTGTGGTTTTTGTCTTGTTTTACTCAGATAAATATTCTCTATTTTTCTAAACCTGTGTGGATTTTTTTTGTGGTGTATACATTGTGTTACTGTGTGTATGTGTTGCACAAATATTTTACTCAAAACAAAAAGGAGAGAAAGGGCTTTTCACAGGATTGAAGGAAATACTCCTGGTCCCCTTAGGGTCAGATAGTCAAAACAAAGAAAGGATAAACACATAATACGTAATCACAGACAAACAAATAAATATATACATATTGCTTGTAGTATGTTTGCTCAAGGAATAAGTGCTCTGGAGGCAGTGAACTATAACGAACATTCATTCGATTTAGAAGCATTTTTTTAGTCTTACCCACACATCGTGATCGTCCGGGTGGGTGTTTTAGTGCACTTCATGTGAATTCGAAGTGCGCTTCTAAATCGAATGAATGTTCGTTATAGTTCACTGCCTCCTTTGCTACAAGGCACACTTCGGAGACATGTTCTATTCATATGCTACGCACAATATGTGTTGGGAAACACAAGAGCACTTATTCCTTGAGCAAACATACTACAAGCAATATGTATATATTTATTTGTTTGTCTGTGATTACGTATTATGTGTTTATCTTTTCAGACAAATTCCCCTTTTTTTCGAATGGAACTTAAGGAAACTTAACCGTGAGTACATGGTTGAGGTCGCAGTGACCAAGGGTAGGGTACACCTTAGCGAGTGTATACCTCCCGGGTCACGTTCACTGGTCCTGAAGAAAACCTTGTAATACCAACTATAGGTTGAAACATGTAGACCTTTTTATCTGCACTTTTTTATGCACTTTGTTTCACTGTAAGATACTTGAAGGTTAATTTCACCTTACATGGCATCCTAATTATTTTTAATATTGCCCAGTTGCCCCAGAATAAAAGTTTTTCAGTGGGTTATATCTGGTCAATTTTTAATTATCACTTTCACATCACTGAACAACCAGCTCCACTGTAATCAGGTGTCGCAGCACACCCGGATAGCATTCGGCTATTCGGGTGGGACCCCAATGATGAAGCATGTCACCAACTAGGTTGGTGAGTGAGGGGTCTTCTTAGAAAAGGATAATCTCCTTTCTTGTGTTCTTGTCCCAATACCATAAAGACAGTGAGCTGTCTTGTGGTGATACTCCTTTCTTTGTTTCGCACAAATATTTTACACATTGCAACTTTAGATACGCCTGCCTACTCTGTGTCAAGCTACCAGAGGGTGAGCACAGGTTATCTTTTAGTGTGTATCTAGCTTACCCCAACTAGGATTGTGGCCCCTACCTGGATACGGTGCAGATATCTGCCAGCTAGAGATCCAATTTCTAGCACACCAATATATCATCAGCATATAATGAAATGAGCACTCTACTGGGTCCGAACTGGATAACCCTACCTCCATTGAATTCCCTAAGTAGACATGCTAACGGTTTGCTAACGATTTGATTGCTAAGGCAAATATGAGTGGTAATAGGGGGCAGCCCTGTCTTATTCTTTTTTTATTGCAACTGGGTCCAAGAGCCAGTTATTTATTCTGATTCTGGTGACAGGGATAGTGTACAGGAGTCTGATTCATTTCATTATTGCCCTGTCCAGCCCAAGTCTATTAAGCACGGTTAATCAGTATGGCCATTCAATGGAATCGAATACCCTTGTGGCATGTAAGAATACCGCTATTTCCTTGACGTTTGTACCTACCTGCTGGGCCACAGAGAACAATGCTCGCAGATTATCTGTAGTTGACCTCCCAGGTATAAATCCAGAGTGGTCTGGCATGACCAGCCCCTTCATCAGTGGCATCAGTTGGGTAGCGATTATTTTTGCCAGATTTTTATTATCAACGTTAATCAGGGATAATGGTCTTTATGAGTCACACAGGCTCGAATCCTTGCCTGGCTTCAATAATGTTATTACAATAGCTTCCCTCAGCGAGTGGGGGAGTTCTCCCATCTGATTCGCATCACCATACATGTTCAATAATTAAAGCACCAGCAACTCAGTATTTTTCCTTTTAGAAGTCCCCGGGCAGTCCATCACCACCGGGTGACTTCCCATTTCTTAGGTCCCGTATAGCCATTTTAATTTCTTCTGTGTGATAGGTTCACACAAGGCCTCCCTCTCTGCCTTTTCCGCCCACGCCAGTGTGGCAATCTCAAGATAGTTGTTGATGTTTGCAGAACGTTTCTCATAGTGTGAGACATATAGGTTCTGAAACTACTTAACCAATGTATTGAGAATTTCCGTATCCTGATAGCCTGTGCTCCCATTTGGCATCTGTATCTGTGCTATGGGGTCAGATTCCCATTTTGGCTTGATTAGTTTCGCCAGGGTTTTGCCAGGCTGTTCTCCTTTTCCAAGTCATCTGGCAGTAGCGTATTTCCCAAAATAATGAACTTCCCCATCCACTTCTTTGTTCTTTGCTAGTAGTCTAGACTGTATTAATGACTTTGTGTCTGGGCAATGATATCATTCATATTTGCTTTGAAGAATCTGGAGTTCCAAATTCTGGCCTATCCAGTCTGCCCCTTATTTCCTTCAGTATGCTGTTAACCTTGGATATGCATTCCTCCCTGATTACTGCTTTTAATGCTTCCCATACGCTCCCTGCTTCCTTTACAGAATTAACATTTATTTCAAAGAATGGTTGTATAGCTTGTTGTATCTCTTCTTTAAACATGGCATCTAACAGCAAAGTTGGCTGAAATCACCATAACCTCTGCATGTTCACGGCGGTTGGAATATGCAGTGTTAATTGTATGGGGGTGTGGTTTGAGTACATATGGGAAAAGTGCTCTACTCCCTCCATCCAGCCCACTACATCCTTAGTACTTAGCCAGAAATCTATTCTGGACTCCATACCATGTACCCTGGAGCTATAGGTATAACTCAGTAACTGGGCATTTTAGATTCTACTAAGTCATTTTGTTGCATGACATCTAGGAATGCAGAATTCACTGGGGTCATATCTGTCTCTATTGTTGCTGCTGTCCCATGTGCTATGTTGTGTGACATTGTGGTCACCACCATACAATTGTACGGGCCTGCAGTTTTGTGCATTGTGTCATGACCTTCAGCAAAAATTCAGGATCATCATTGGTTGAGCATAGACATTCACAGTTGTTATGTGTGTCCCGTGCAGCATACCCTGTATTATCACATATCTAACATCCGGGTCAGCCACAGATTGAATGTGCCTATAGTTGATTCCTTTTTTGACCAAGGTGGTTACTCCATGAGCATAATTAGAGTAGGAACTGGAGCAAGGTTACCGACGAGCAACTTAACTCCACCCTCACCCAAGACAACCACACCTGGGCACCCGACGCAAATGACGCAGCCAGAGAACTCCACACCTGGATCTTCAACTGCGCAGACGAGCTCGCCCCGCTACGCAACCCCGACAGACAACGCCCCAGGAAAGCTGCCTGGTTCACCACCGCTCTCTAGAAGCCAGACGCACCTGCAGACGCCTGGAGAAGAACTGGAGAAACACCAAGACAACCGAAAACCACACCACCTACAAGGACACCATGACGGACTACCACAACCACATTAGAGCCACCAAGAGGAACTTCATCCACAACAAAATCCTGGCCAACTCCACCAACTCCAAGGAACTTTTCAGTGTCATTCAAGAATTCACCAACCCATGCAGCGAAGCCACAGACATCACCCCATCCCAAGACCTCTGCGACAAGCTTGGAACCTATTTCCACCTCAAGATAAAAAACCTCTGCGACAACTTCTTCGACCATCCACCAGGCACCACAGACGGCCCCCCGCCCCCCAGAAACACCAGCCAGCCCACCATCTCCAACTGGACACCGATCACGGCCGAAGACACCGCCTCGACCATGAAAAGCATCCTCTCGGGGGCCCCCACCGACCCCTGCCCCCCTCACATCTACCACAGAGCCGCGGCCATCAGCGCACCCAAACTACAACGCACCATCAACACCACCTTCAAAACAGGCACCTTCCCAGACGACTAGAAGCGCGCAGAAGTCAGACCCCTGCTCAAGAAGCCCACAGCTGACTCCACCGTCCTCAAGAACTATCGGCCCATCTCGCTTCTCCCCTTCGCAGCCAAAGTTGCAGAGAAAACAGTCAACAGGAAACTGACACGATTCATTGAAGAGAACGCCGTCCTCGACCCGTCCCAATCCGGATTCCGAAGCAACCACAGCACAGAGACCGCTTATTCGCTGCCACAGACGACATCCGCACCCTCCTGGACCAAGGCCACTCCGCAGCCCTCATCCTACTCGACCTATCAGCGGCCTTCGACACCGTCTCCCACTGCACACTAGTTGCCAGACTACACGACGCAGGCATACAAGGAACAGCCGTGGACTGGATCCGATCATTCCTCACCGGAAGAAGCCAAAGGATCAGACTCCCACCCTTCCTCTCCGACTCCACGAAAATCACATGCGGAGTCCCACAGTGTTCATCACTGAGCCCCACCCTCTTCAACATCTACATGGCCCCCCTCGCAGCCATCGTCCAACAACACGGCCTCAACATCGCATCCTACGCCGACGACACCCATCTCATCCTCTCCCTCACCAAAGACCCCACCACTGCCAAACTCAACTTCCAGAAAGGAATGCAAGACGTCGCAGTCTGGATGACCAACAGCTGCCTGAAGCTCAACGTTGAGAAGACAGAAGTCCTCGGTACCACCCCTTCTGCTTGGGACAGCACCTGGTGGCCGACCGCCCTCGGAAGCCCACCTACCCCCTCAGACCACGCCAAGAACCTCGGCATCGTTCTCGACTCATCACTCACCATGAACCGACAGGTCAACGCCGTCACCTCCAGCTGCTTCAACACCCTCCGCATCCTTAGCAAGACCTTCAAGTGGATCCCCCCTGAGTCAAGGAAGACAGTCACCCACGCACTCATCACCAGCAGACTGGACTATGGAA
Source organism: Calotriton arnoldi (assembly GCA_963921515.1). NCBI lineage: Eukaryota > Metazoa > Chordata > Amphibia > Caudata > Salamandridae > Calotriton > Calotriton arnoldi. Next base: position 76,667 of record CAWUFW010004606.1, on the reverse strand, counting down.
ACGCACTCTATGCCGGCATCAACAAGTCCCTACTCCGCAAACTCCAGACAATACAGAACACCGCTGCCAGACTCGTCCTCGGCATCCCCCGACACGAACACATCAGCCAACACCTACGAAGTCTCCACTGGCTCCCCGTGGAGAAAAGAGTCAATTTCAAAATCCTCACTCATGCCTACAAATGCCTACACCACAACGGACCCAAATACCTCAACGACAGAATCAACTTCCACGTACCCAAAAGAAACCTCCAATCTTCCAACCTCGCACTGGCCGAAACCCCACGAATCCACAGAGCCAGAGCAGGCGGAAGATCCTTCTCTCACATTGCAGCCAAGACCTGGAACGAGCTACCGGCAGACATCAGACGCGCCCCCTCCCTAAACACCTTCAGGAAGACCCTCAAGACCTGGCTCTTCGGCTAAACAAATCTGCGGACCCCCCCTCAGTGCCTTGAGACCCTCACAGGTGAGTAGCGCGCTTACAATTCCCTGATTGATTGATTTACAAAGTACCTATGGGCACCCCAGCTTGAGGCCACAGTCTTCCATCCCTTAGATGTGTCTCCTGTAGTAGTAAAATATCAATGTTGTGTCTTTTGGCATATGCCATGATTTGTCTTACCTTCTTTATTAAGCCCGTGTATGTTCGATGTCATAAGCTTAGTTGTGGATTGCTTCAGTTTGTCCCCCGTGTGTGGTTCTCAAGTCAAAATCTAATCCATGCCATAGTGGTAAAACATGGAATGGCTGTTTTTTGACTACTTGGACTAATAGTAAAGTAAATACACCCCTCCAATACTTTTAATTTCAGCAATGAACCTAACTGGAACTATCCCTATTTGTCTGGATTTAGCCCAGTCTCAGAGTTCCCCCGCTCCCAAACTGCAAATTCACCAGGGGGCAACCGGTCGAGTATATGGGTGACACAGTGTATATTCGATGATAAAAGTCTGTTCACTGGCCAAAGTCAATGTTCCACCTACGCACCATTAAGGACCAGTGGATTTGCCAAGTAGGTATCTACTTAATCTGTCCCCAGCTGCACCCGCTGCCTCAGCAGAGTGACGGTGTTCTAGTCCATGATGACTAATAACTGAGTTCTTATTTTCTTTCCCAACATTCACGCATCCGTATTTCACGATCACAAGTGTCTCACCAAGCCAGGCTGGCTGCTCATTATCGAAGAGTCTGTGATGCTCCTCCTCCACAGCGGTGTCTCAGCTTTTGTTGCTTTTTATGCAGCTTTTGTTCAAGAATGCAGCTGCTAGCTGGTGGTCCGAAAAGGTTTGGATTTTCCCATTGTACCAGAATGGCAGTTTTGCAGGATATAACCTGGCATATGTGATGTTGAGTTGCCAGAGCTTTCCCTTGACCTACACAAATCTTTGGCTTGCCTCTAGCACCGACTGTGTGTGATTAGGATAGAAAGCAACTTGTGATCCCTCATATGCAAGTTCTCCCTGTTCACGTGCTAGAGCCAAGATATTGTTGCGATCTCTGTAGTTAAAAAGCTTGGTGAGACTAAAGTGCGGGGGTGCCTCCTGCACTGGTCGTGGCCCCAGGGTCCAGTGCGCTCTTTCCACTATGAACAAAGGCAAAAGGTTATCTCGGCAAAACAGTGCTATGAGCAGGTTTTTTACAAAATATTCCGTTTTGTTATGACAGTTGTTTCCAGAATCCCTGTTATGCGCACATTACTCCTACGTGAATGGACTTCCAGAACTTTGCACTTCCTCTGCATTTTCGTAAATTCCTCTGCTATTGTTTGCTGTTTCTTGGTAACCTGGATTGTGGTGCCTTCCATCTCTGATATGCGGCCTTCTGCTTGGATTATACGTGTATCTTGCCTCTCTAGTCTGTCAGTCATGGCATCAAGTCGCTGTACAAGTGAGTCCATTTTATTTTCTATATTTGCCAGCTTGCCACTCATTTGCAGCAGAAGCGTGCACAGCTCTCCTTCTAAGGGGTCCTCCGACATCTCTTTCGTCCCCCCTGTAGCCATATTGTCCTCATATCAGTCTGGGTTATGGTGCCCTTTCTTGGATTTGAGTGCCAGTTTGCCTTGTTTGGGGTCTCCTTTTCCTGTGGTAATGATTGGACAGGGTTAGTGCCGATACTACTCGTGATTGCTCGGGAGATAGTATGTTCGTTATGTGAGACACTCTGCAGCTAACAAGTCACTTTCCACATGACAAACTGTGCCAAAGACCGTCTGCTTCTCTGGTTGCAAGGTCACTTTTATATGCTGCTGCAGGTTATTAATGGCACAACTCACCAACTATCATAGTTTTGTATGGATCAGTCTGCCCTCTCCACCTCCATTCAGGCAGTGGGAGCATCAGTTATTGCCTCATGGTAACCAGGACTCCCCCATGGCAAAGGCAACAGTCTACTAGATTCAGCCGCATCTCTTACTCACAGCTGTGGGCTGTTGCACAGTTTCTCACCAGCCACGCAGGCACTTCCAAGGCCAGCCCTGTCACTCCAACTCAGTGCCCGCCAGGCCCCAATGTCTGGAACTGGGCCTGATTGTAGCCTTTCTTATAGTCTCCGGGGGGGGCATGCCAACTGCCTCCAGGGCTCACAAGTTGCTCCGCTGACCCACCGGGTCTATGACTACAGTTGGCCCGCACAGGTCGTCACTGCCTAAAGCATAATCTCAGCCATCGCCAGAGCTCATTCAGGCTGTGGCCATCTTGCTTGGGCTCCCTAGCGCCCCCTAACAATCCAAACATGACTGCAGATCTGCCACCAGTAGCCTGGCTGTACAGGTTTAAACTGCCATTTTGGCCTGTTAAAGTAACCCTGTTTGACAGGCCTAAAACTCTCCTTTCAAATATTTATGTCACCACTAAGTAAGCCTTACTGCACATTAAGCAGGGTGCATGGTGTTTAAAAGTAGGGCATGTAAAAGTGTAATGTTCGCTGTTCCATAGGAAAGCTTTGGGATACAATAATTGATTTGATACGGCTATCTCCACTTAGAAAACAGCTACAAAGTTAATTCTTGTACTTTTTAAGTCGTGTATTACAAATCCAATTCATTGGTAAAGTTGGATTTGTAATAAATATTTTAGAACAGATACTTTAAAAAAGTTGCTGTTGCCTGCCTAAAGCTTCTAGAAGGTCATTTGCACAAGCTTCCAACTATCACCCACGAGCTGAATAGCCCCTATAACAAGGTTTGAGCTTGCTCCCAAATCTGAGACAAAGGCCTTGGGTGTGGGTAGGTATTCTGTTTCTCTGGCAGGCTGAATAATCTTGGCTGTGCCTAGAAAAACATAATTAGCAGGGCCCTACCATGTCATAGGCAGATATAGCTAACACCTGGCCTGTACCCTTTTTTGTCCCCCTAGCCAATCTGGCACCAGGCCCAGTGGGAGTAAAGCTGTCCCTAGAACCAGTTTGTGTGACAACAGAGGAGCAAATCCGATTCAGCAGGATCTCACGGAGAAGGCATTCTGCCTTGTGAAGCCCTCTGTCGTGTAGTTCCTAAATATACATGGGATCTGCACATAAATTAAGGGATTGGTGTCTAGACTGATTCCAGATACCCCCACAGAATATGTCAGCCTATAGACCAGCTAGCTCACAGTGCCGCTATAAGCCCCCGAACCCTACCAAGGAGCGATTAGTTTCTGGCAACCATTGAACATGACAACCCTTGACCCTTCAGGGATCGTGAAAACAGTACAGTACTTCTCACTCAGTCAATCGTGCTCACTTAGTCTCAGAGAGATACACAGGTTAAACATCGGGGACGTTTTCAATAAGTATTTATTGAACCAGCGTCATTCTAGTATAATACATGCTTGCTGCGACAATCAATAGACAGAAGCAAATGTAAAAGATTACAAGCACCAACATAGTAGATATATTTCTACCATGGTGCTAAGCAACGAATATATGCAGGCATATATAAGAACAGTAATCTTAGCGTACTCCTACTATGCACACCCTACCTAAGTGTACCTTAATGTACCTAGCATGTATGTGGGTGTGAAGCCAAGAATCCTCTAGGAAAGAGCCAACCCCATTACCTGATGGGAGAGAATGAAGGACCCCGTCTTGGTTGCGAGATGGACACCCCGCAAGGGATGTCAGACAGCTGTGTGTTGAAACCTCAGCATGCAGGGACCTCCGTGTCAGCGTAGAAGCGTCTCCTCTGTTTACCTAGTGAAGGTGCAGTTCTTTTATACCAAAATGGTAGCCTCTGGGGTTCTACCACATTCAATATGTTGTGAGTACGATCATGTAGATGAGCCTAAAGCAATAATTGTAATTATGCAAAGTAGCCCTAGGATGAAGATAGCGATTAATTTTGTACAGAGTATGTTAATCCTGCTATGTACGTCATGTGCAGGAGATTTTACTAAGAATCCTCATGCATAATAAATTAGGCTAGTTTCAAGGAAACCAATCGACATTTATTCAGCACATAACTGGGTAAAAGGTCAGTGCTAGAACCTTTATGCAGAGCAAGGTAGGACAAATGTAGGTAAAAGGTCACTTTGCTACTTAGGACTAGGTTAGGAAAAATAACACCTCTTCGGCTACAGCCTACAACCTTGCCTCACTGGAAGAATCCGAGCTCCAAAAAAGTGACTACGTCCAAAGGTAGAGCAGGGCAGAGGTATGAAAAGTATCTGTCCAGCAAAGGTCCTTTTCTGGGTGTGGAATTAAAATTTCTCCTGCTCGGAGCTTTCCTGCTAAAAGTCAACAGCTTCACCCAGACCTCGTACAGCGGCTATCCAATGACATGGAGACCTCTTCGGCCGAAGCCTGCTGCCTTGCCCCACTGGTGATTTTTAAATTCCAACCCAGAGACTAAAGGCCTGATTAAAAGTTTGGCAGTGCAGGAGCAGGGCAGCATGCCACTGCCCCGCCAAACTCGACCGCCGGCCACCCGCCAGATTATGAGTTTCCTTGTTGTCAGGCGGGTGGGCCTTTGGCGTTCCCACTGGGCGCCTTTGAAAAAGGCGTTGCAATGGGAACGCCAAAGCAAGTTCCTGCATGGCATGGACTGTTAAGTCCATGCTGTGCAGGAGCTGGGTGTGCATGCAGACAGGGGTCACACCATGTGCCCCCCTGCATTCATCCCCATTGCCTGAGGCACCAGGGGGCCCTGTAGGGCCCCCTTAGTTTTTTCACTGCCAGCAGTTTCATGGCATGAACACCCTCTTGAGACTGCTGGCAGTGAAGAAACTCGTAATATGCTTGGTGGGGCTGCAGCGACCTTGCCAAGCATATTGCAGCCTCACACCACCACGCCACTGCCAGGGATCATGGATCCCTGGTGGTTGCGGTGGTGCAATGGAGGTCTGACCACTGTAGTTGTAATACAGCAGTCTAAACACTAGTGTGGCGGTCCCTGACCACCACCACTTCCTCCACCACAGGTTCAGCTGTCCAATTGACCACCGAACTCGTAATCAGGCTTTAAGTCAGAAGGTAAAACTTTTCACTGGGACAACTTGGGTTCTGTATCTAATCTGCACTCCATTGAGATAAGCCTTAAACCTTACCCTTGTCCCGGTCACGAGCAACGAGGTGACCGTGGTTGGCACTTAACGCTTTTTGGTGCTATTTTGAACTTTAAGGTTTATAACTTCATAACTCTGGTTTTACTTATTGGATTTTTATCATTTTGGTGTAATTTGTTTTATGAAAGTTTGCTCTATTTTTCAAAATTGGTTTAGGATTTCTTGTATTGTGTTTTGACTTTATTACTCTTTGCCTACTTCATAAATACTTTGCACATTGTCTCTAATTTAAGCCTGTCTGCCCTATGACATAGCTATGAGGGGATTGAGCTCAGGTTAATGTAGTGACTTTAAGGGCTCACCGTGACAAGGATTGTGGTTATTATTTTTATTATTTATAATTTATTTCAGGGAGAAACACTAGACACCTGCCAAGTGCATCTTGCAGGATGCCATTCACAACGCTGGCATTTCAAGTACTGTTTATGAATATATGGAATCCATTAATTTACTCTTCAACCCAAAAGCAGTAGAGATTGTAGAGGTAGCTAACTAAATAGTTTATAGAATTATGCCACTTATGACTTTCTATTGCCTACATGAAATTGCTGTATGCATTCTTCAACTTATATAGTCTTGCATATCATATTATAGGAAATAAGAACAATATACACAATTATTCTTTGTGTGCAACTAAACAGATTTACAGAAATTGTGTCAGAACCAAACAGCCCACACGTTTCACAGCAGGAGGTCCCTTTAGCAAGGCTAATTGTGATCAGAGAGGAGATATAGGCATTATGACGTCATAACTGGGGATGGATATCTGTAGACAGACTAAACATGCATTTTGTCTTGAAAATATTGGGCTTGCATGAAATTATAATATGTACATGAAAAATACCTCCCTTCAGACTAAAATCAATGCTTGTTGGAAAAGGGGCAGATAATGTGACACTGTGGCTGTTTCAGAACGGAAAGAAGCCCGTGATAAGGGTCCCTTTAAATAGAAAAATGTTGAGGAGACAGTTTCCCTTCTTGACATTGACGTCAATGTAGATGTTGCTATTTAATTTACACCAGGCAGAGACATTCGTGTCGTGTGAAAACACTCTATCACGGGACAACTGTGCTCCCAAAGATGCTTATAGTTTGTGAGACCTCTAAAGAAGTGTTGTGGGTCACCCTGAAAGGAGTAAAGAAGGGTCGCTGTGGTGTGTTTACATTAACAGGTTTTAATAAAGTTTATTGATGTTGTATTCTTTCACATGTTACCATGGTTTCTTCTCGTTCCATGGAATCTCTTATGTCATTAGGAATGTTTTACTGTCATGGGTGGAACGGGAGGGAGAAGCGGTTGGAGTTGGTGGTAGCTGGACGTTTTATCCTGATGCACCAGTGGGTCATTTATTGGTTTATGAATTAAACCTTTTATATTACAAAATTACAGACTCCTTCGCCTCTTTACAGTCGCTTAATGGCACTTGCGGCTGCCACAAAAGGAAGAAGGCTTTAGAACAGTCGGTACTTTGAGTTGTACTGAAAGTGGTCAAAGCCTGATGTAAGGACTCTGGTTCCACAGTGGTCCTTACATAGGTAAAATACGATAAGAGGTCCCTCGAGAGTACTTTTGATCTATAAGTCAGAAGTGGTGCACCTGGCCCTCATAAAACAGGGAACAGCGAGCACACATTATCAGCTGATAAACATAAAGCTAAGAGGCTGGTAGAAAGCATGTATGGCCTGAACAACAGTCATGGCACTGATAACGCCGATTCTTATCTAATTATCTATAAGAATCTTCTGGTCGCCAGGATCTTTTTACCTGTTGAATAGTGTAAAGGAGAGAATCTCATCTGGTTATATAACAACATTCATTTTGTCTGAAAGGACCACTGACTCCGAATTTAAGTTCATGAATTTATTATCGCTAAGAATAACTGGACATGCAAACACCTCAACACGAGGTTAAAGAAATAGATGGGCACTAATACAAATAATAATCTACGCAGGAGTCTCATCCGACTCAGAATAAAAAGAATCGATAGTTCTAGAAGGATCAACCAAGCTATGATTGCTCCAATTTCTACGTTGCTCTTCATTTATCTAAGAAAGCTTTAAATCGATTGCTGTCCCTACACTAACACTTAGTGACATCCCTACATAACTATTTTCCCAGGCAAGAGTAAATAAAAGGTGTCAGCTGTGAAGACTTCCTCAGAAGTGCAATCACATAATACCTAAGCTCAGATTCTTTTATGCTCCTTCCTCAGGACACTCTCTGGTCTCCCCTACCTCTTCTCTGGCCTCCTCCCTCGGGGCACTATCCCTAATACAAAACCCTAATACAATTGTACACGCCTTGGTCACGCCTCCTTGGCCAGGTCTTCTTTCTTGTACTTTTCCATCGAAACGGTTACTTCATCCTGGACGGTTGCGATGACCTTGAGTCCCAGGCACCTTCTCCGCTGAAAGTATCATCCCTAAATTCCATTGCACTCCCCGTACCATGCCTCCCATCTCTCTAACTTTTGAAAACAAAGAGTTAGTCTTTTACTAACGAGACATGTGTCCTTGCACCTGCAACAAAAGATACGTTCAACAGAAACCTTCTACTGTGCTAATTAAATTTACCGTTTGTGCCCAGAGAGCCTTACCAAGAGAAACTTTTCTCTGCCTACAAAATAAGCTAACATAAGAATAAACCAGGCCTCTCCTAGTCATATATGTAGTCAGGCCTTTACATATAACTTTTAAACACACATCTTACTTTTCTCTATAAACATTTTCATTACAATTCATATGCAAAAGTGAATTACATGTGCAACTTTAATATGGTGCACGTTTAAACTACTGCAATTGAATTACACACAAACTAATTTCTCTATGCATTATTTTTCACACAATTCAATAAACATTACATTGCATAATTATCATAACACAATTATACTGCGTAGTTCACTTAATATTAGTGAACTATTCACTCTTACTAAACATGCATGGATATACAACTGAATATATACGAATATAAGTCTGAGTACATGCGGGTGCGAACTACCAGTGATTATGATGCACCCCTACAATTCACAAGAACATTTCGCTCTATCAGTTCCCCCCTTTGATGACTCCTGTCATCACATTTCATTCAACTTTCTTGGAGAAAGAACCGACCTAAACAGAACTCGTTGCCATTTTTCCTGATCTTAGTTTCTCCATGCTCTTGAGCCTCTGATATTGACTGTCCTGCAGTCTCGCCAATCTCATCTCATTTTCCCTCAAAGCTCTCTTGACTCGGCCTGCTCGATACCACTTGTAGGCCTTGATCGAAATCCACAGACAAACCACACAAACCACCACGATAAGGAGGGGTCTCAGAACATACCCAAGGAATCCCTTTCCCAGATTTGCAACCCAGCTTCCCACTTGACCAAATCCCTTGCCAACTTTTTCCCAAACCCCCTCTTCGGTCAAATCCGCTATTTTTGTGTGGATGGTAGTGATATTACTTATATATTTCTCCAGATCTTTGCTACGGTCTGGTATATAAGTACATCACTCTTGAACCTTCAACAATTTACAGACTCCGCCCTCTTTTGCCAATAAGACATCCAAAGCAAGGCGATTCTGCAAAACCATTGCCCTTATCGACAACATCTCTCCTTCCACCAGCACCAATGACTTTGCTGTATTCATTGAAAATTCATCTACCACAGTCGCTAATCTCCGGATTTTCACATCATTCAAGACTACTCCCAGACTGGGTATCATAGCTCCAAAGATATCCCCACAACGATTCCTGCACTTGCAGCTCTTCTCGCTCTTGAATGCTTCCCACTTTCTAGAAGTTCCAAATCCTCTGTATCGTAAATCTTTGGAAATATTATTGCCAAATAACATGTTCCATACCAATTTGCAGGCAACCTCACATAAGCATTCTTCCCACACACAAAATACACCGTTGGTATCACTTGTACAGGACCTTGGAGAAAATCTTTTGCCACATCTGCCATGGTGAAAACGTGATCACAAGTGCTTTGTCCCACTGCAACCTTTTCGTAGTAAGTCTGATAACGCCTTATACACAGCTTACCCCTCTGCTCTTTGTCTAACGCTATAGGACCATAGCTTCCCTTTGTCTTATGCAACTTTTCCTCATCTGTCCAATCAGGTCTGTTATGCCCCATGTCTCGTGACTGGGTCAGCTTTCTGTACCTGTCCACTACCTGATCTACAAACTTTTTCTCTACATCTGACAACGAGCAGGTCAGATTGTGTCTGTGAGCGAATGCTGTATCCAATTCCAAACTCGGTATGAAGAACTTCCTGAGTCTATCCTCGGTCTTATAATAGTCATACTTATTCAAATGCTTGTAAGCTGGGACTTCAGGAAGCACTGCGTCGAAATTGGAAAAGAAATACTCAAACTGATCTCTCTCATAAAATATACTAAGCAAAAGACTACATGAAATTCCATAAGTCAGTGAAAGATGGTGATACCTAATACCCTCGTCCACTGAAGCAGGCAACTGCATACACACATAACAATCTTTCGCATCCATCACATCAACATACTCATATAGCAGCTTAGCATATGCATTAAGCTTAAAATCACTCCTAGACAAATCTATATGTAACCTACGACTTTCTTCTAATAGCAAAGCTCTGTCAGCTCCCATGTTTACCCCTTTTGGCTAGGTGTAGTAGGTGTAGGTGTCCCTGGCACCCCCTTCACTTCTAGCTCATGCAAACCAGTATATGAGACTATGATTACTATGATTATAGAGACTATCACACTACTTATAAGTACGCCTACAATCCACTTAGATCTACGATTGGGATCTCCCGGCTCCATGGTTTCGAAAGTTCTCAAAAGTTCTTGGTTATAGCAATGAACCCTGAAAAAGTGTCTGTGTCCTTTACTCGTGACTTGCTTAACCAGCTCGAGCAACCATGAAATCTCCGGATTTTCCCTTTTCGATCACAATCTTATTTACACAGTCCAGAAAAAGACTTCCCTAGTTTTCGTTCCTCTTCTGTGGAAAGTCCCTAAGTTTATTCTTCTTCCACTCGGACCTAGGTTATCTTCTTCTTTTAGACTTTTATTTACAGTTTATAGTTGATCCACAATAAGATCCTCATTGAGCAGTTCCAGAACGTGATACAAAAGTTCAAGACGCAAGATTACCATTTCATGTGAAGACGGCTCAAACCCAAAAGACGGAAATTCGAGTCGATGCAGAACCAAGTTTCGAACTTCACTCAGAAGCGGGGATTCGGAACTGTGAGGTCAGTACTCCTTCTACTTCGAGCCCTGGCAACTGCAGCACCACCTTCACTACCACATTCGGGCTTCGACGGACCACCAGCACTGACCTCAGCCTTCCCGTACTCACTACCCCTGCATCAAACACTGTGTAAGTCCACTCAGGGGTAGAGTATCTGCGACAAGGTACTCTTGTTCTTTTTGACCTTCGCCGACTATCTTGAGCCTGGTCTTCGTCACTTGCCTCTGTTTCGGACGCTTCAGACACTGGGGCAAGGTCTCTTTCAGGTGCTAACCTCAGGTTCCGTCGCCTCTGTCTTTCAGGCCAACTTTCCTCACTTCTGTTCGTTCGTTTGCCTTCCCCTGCTATACCCAGTGCACTACTTCCTCTTTCTGCTGAATCTGACTCTTCTCCGCCCACTGCACCGTTTCTGTCTTCGGTGTCTGAGTCAGGATTCGAACTGTGGAAACCCCCTTCGGCTTGCTCTAGTGCACCACCAGCTGTGTCAGCGACCCTTACAGCTTGACTTGTCCTCTCATGTGGCCCTGCCACATCAGCTGGATTTTCATTTACGAGAGGAGCTGTTTCTTCCAAGGGTGCTGAAACTCTGCGGGTATGGGAGGCATGCACCCAGTTCGGCAATACTCCACACTTTACTGCTGTGTTCGTGATGAGTATCACCTGGTACGGGCCACGCCAGCGGGCATCCAAGCAACTCTTCCTCACGTGTTTCTGGACAAGCACCCAATCTCCGGGACACAAGTCGTGGCACAGATCACTCGAGGCTGGGACCACTGCAGCTTGCACCTGCTGGGATACAGAACGGACCACATCAGATAGTCCTTTACAATAATCGAGAATCAAGTCATCAGTGATGCTTATCAAAGCTGTAGCTGGTACTTCCGGCAACCTCATTGCCCTTCCCATTAGTATCTCGTGGGGGGACAACCCGGTTTTCCTGTCTGGGACACTTCGCATGCTCATTAACACAAGCGGCAAGGCATCGGGCCATTTCAGGGATGTCGAAGAACACATTTTTGCCATCCGGGCTTTCAAAGTTCCATAACTTATTCCACCATCCCAGAAGCCTCTGGTCTGTAACTACAGTGGAGTCTCTGGTCAATATTCAATGCCGCACAAAGTAACTTCATGATTTCACTGTGGAAATGCCTTCCTCTATCAGATTCCAAAGAGGTTGGGATCCCGAACCTAGGGATGAGTTCCCTCAACAATAACTTAGCCACTGTGAGAGTGTCACACCTGCGTGTTGGGTAAGCCTCCACCCACCGTGAGAATACACATACCAGCACTAAAATGTACCTCAACCCATTACACTTAGGCATTTCTACGAAGTATAGCTGTATCCTGTTGAAAGGCCCACCTGACCTCCCAATGTGACTCAAAGTGACCACAGTTTTCTTTCCAGCATTCATCTGCTGACACGTAACACACCTCTGACACACTGTTTCAGCCATTGCCCGAAATCGTGGGTTGTACCACGTCTGTCTAAACACCCTCATCATTGCTTCTCTACCAAGGTGTGCCTGTCCATGTATCAGCCTTGCCATCGGACTCAACAGCTCTTCTGGTAATACGGCTCTCCCATCACTGGAGACCCACACATCCACGTCTCCTCTTGCACAACCTGCTTTGATCCATCCTTCTCTCTCCTGGTCTGAGACTTTGTCCTGCAACCGCTTGAGCTCTTCCCAAGTGTCTGCCATGGCCAACATTATGTTGAGCTCGGTTCTTTCTTGGCTCTCCCCTGCGTATCTATCTGTGAATATGCATCCTTGTTCCGCACAGAACCGGGCAACCTCGTCTGCGTAATTATTACCCAATGACACAAAGTCTTCCCCTTTCCCATGCGCGGAACATTTAACAACAGCAATTTCCTTCGGATGTTGTAACGCATCCAACAGTTGTCTTACATATTCTCCATTCCTAATGGGTGAGCCAGATGATGTCAAAAATCCCCTCTGAGACCATAACTGCCCGAAGTCATGCACCACACCAAACCCATATTGGCTGTCGGTGTAAATCGTGATTTGAATTTGATCAGCGGCCAAACAGGCACGGGTCAAGGCAATGATCTCAGCTACCTGCGCGGAGCGTACTCCTTCTAGGCAAGCAGCCTCGACCACTCCCGAAATGGTACACACAGCAAACGCTGCTCTCAATTGCCCAACACTGTCCCTTAAGCATGAACCATCGACAAAGAAAATTTCATCTGGGTCAGCCAGTGGTTCATCGACAATGTCAGGTCTCGGTTTGATGCAAAGTTCGGTCACATCGAGACAATCATGGTCCGCACAATCTTCATCATCTGCGTTCGGTGTAGGCATCAATGTCGCAGGGTTCAAGACAGAGCACCTTTTCAGAGTCACATTCTCTGCGGCAAGTATGACTTGCTCGTACCTCGTTAACCTATTGTTCGTTAGGTGCTGAGTCTTGGTTCTGGTCATTAATAACTCAACCGAGTGTGGCACATGTACAATCAGTGGATGTCCCATTACAATGCTTTCACATCTTTCAATGCTGACACCTGTTGCAGCAACGGATCTTAGACATCCGGGCAACGCAGAAGCTACTGGATCTAGAGTAGCTGAGAAATAGGCAACTGGTCTACGGACACCTCCATGGTTCTGAGCTAAGACTGCTAATGCACATCCTTCCCTCTCACAACAGAACAATGAAAAGGCCTTGTTGTAATCAGGCATCCCCAGTGCCGGAGCACTGCACAATTCCTCTCTCAGTTTCAGGAATGACATCAAGCACTCCTCGTCCCATGGTACCGGATCACTCACATCCTTGTGTGTAAGCCTCTGCAAAGGCTTTGCTCTCAAGGAGAAACTAGGAATCCACTGTCGACAGTAGCCGACCATTCCCAGGAACATCCTAACTTCTCTCTGTGTGGTGGGTACTGCCATACTCATTATTGCCTCAATTCGGTCTGGTGACACCTTTCTCTTGCCTTTTTCCAATCGGTGTCCCAAGTACTGTACCTCATTCAAACAGTACTGCAGCTTGTTCGGGGACACCTTATGTCCATTCTCTGCTAAGTGGTTCAACAGGGCTACAGTGTCAATTCTGCAAGCATCTTCTGTTTCTGAGGCAATGAGTAAATCGTCTATGTATTGCACGAGGACTGAGTTCTGCGGCAACACAAGGCTCTCAAGATTCTTTTTCAGGATCTGGTTAAAGATCGATGGACTTTCTGTATACCCTTGAGGGATACGACACCATGTTAACACGCGATTTTCCAGCCTGAATGCAAAGAGAAATTGGCTTTCCTCATGGAGCGGTATCGAAAAGAAGGCTTGACACAAGTCGATGACCGTAAACCACTCGGCATCGCATGGGATCTGGAACAGTATTACTGAAGGATTCGGTACCACTGGACAACAAGGGACAACTATCGTGTTGACCTTTCGCAGGTCTTGCACGATCCTGTATTTCCCGCTAGGTTTCTGTAGTCCCATAATAGGTGAATTACAGGGGCTACCTCTGATCTCTTTCAGAATGCCTTTCTCAATGAAAGTCTCGATTACAGGTTTTATCCCTGCAATCGTTTCTGGCGACAGGTTGTATTGAGGTGTCCTGGGGAAATCAACATTCTGTTTCACCTCAATCCGCACCGGTTCAACCCCTCTTATTAGACCTATTTCATCGCCTGCGAAATCCCACACCACAGATGACACAGCGTCTCTCAAATCAGGTGGAAGTTCTTCCACCGTCACCATTGGGTACAGATCTATACATAGATGCTGATTTGTAACCTTAAAGTCAGCATCATCATCCCTCGTCTGAACCTCCACCCCCTGAGGTGTACAATAAATCGTGCAGTTCAACTTGCACAACAGATCTCTTCCCAAAAGGCAAACTGGACTCGTATCACACACTACAAACTGATGTCTAGTTTGGAAGGAACCTATCTTTACTAAGATCGGTTCTGTCAACGGGCTGCTTATTCTTTTATTTGCTACTCCAACAACCTGGATTGATTGTCCCGAGAGGGGTAGGTTAGGGACCACTGCTGATCTTACAGTAGACCGGGTAGCACCAGTATCAACCAAAAGTGTGGCAGGATGACCCTCAATATCTGCCTCTACAAAGGTCCCCTCTGGTCTACCTCCAAGACCGCTCCAAGCGTGCAGTCTTCCTCCCCCCTCAGGCACCGTCAGGATAAAGGGTCTGAGCTACTCTCGTCATAGTCTTCGAACAAGGGCATCTGTTGGTAAGTTCGTATTCCTTGTGAAATCCTTGGAGCCTGGGGAACCTGTGCGTGAGGGCTGTATATCCCCCCTTTCATCACCCTAGGCCTCGTCACGGTGTTAACTACCTCCTGCGCGGGTGCCTGAACCCCCTCTTCCTCTTCCTGCAACTGATTAACTGCGTTCAAAGGACACTCGCGTTTCCAATGTCCGACCTGACGACAAAGATGACACGCAGTGGTCTTCTTCAGTGTGGCCACGTCCACTCCCGTCTTGGGGTCTATTGGTTTTCCCTTTCCCTGTCCTTGCCCATTCTGGTTCCCCTGGAAATTTCCTTGTTTTCTTCCTAAGGTCCCTCCATTAGACTGACCCTGTGCTGTCTGCATCTGGACAAGCATCAATTTGTCTTTTAGCTTCCGATGTTTCGATTCCACCTCATCACTACAGTATCTTGCATACCTCAAAATTTCATCTACCGGCTTGTTCTGCCAGCAGATCAGATGGTGCTGTATCATGAGACTGACTTCTGATCTCAGACCCAGTACAAACTTTGAGACAAACTGTCCCATATCCTTGGGGTCTAACGTATCTAATCCACTATACTGTTTAAAAGCTTGCAGAAGTCTTTCGTAATATTCATGCACCGTTTCTTTGGGTTCCTGTACAGTTCGATCTATTTTAACCCAATCTATATCTTGAGGTGAAATCTTCAGTTTTAGCCATGTAATCACCTGCTCATATTTTTTCATTACTAGGGGTGATGGGCCATTTGTAACCGCCTCCCTTTCAGGTTCCGAAGTCGGCCACTCGACAGCGACTTTACAAGCTGTCCACAAATCTCCCGGCACCACTATGTCAAACAAGGTGTTCAAATCAATCCACAATACTTTTGAAATTTTAACAAACCGCTCAACCTGCTTGTACCACTCTACTGGTTTCTCCCTCAGCCAAGGAAAATCATTTGTAAATGCAGCTAAATCACCTCTATTCCACGGCACATGCACATACCCTCCATTCTGTACTTCCCGTAAAGGAAAATTTCCGACACCCGTCGCCCCCCCTCCTGGAGACGGCGTTTCCCCCTCAGCTTTCTTTGCTATTTTCTTCTTGGACCACCTTTCTTCCCATTTGTCCAACAAAATCCATATCCGCATCCCTACAATCAGATCTCTGGTGTGTGTCCTTAATCCTGTGATTCTTTTCTCCTCCAGCTCCTGGTCACTGTATTGCAATCTATGCGGTCCTTGCAACGTTTTAGTTTTATTCAGGTCTACCTCATATCTTTTGGCCAACGCCGTTAAGTTTTCATGTGCTATTCTAGCTTTTCAAGTCACATCTTTTGCTACGAACAGCAGCTCATCTGATCCATAAATTTCTATCCTTTCCAAAGGCAGACTCCCGCTAATCATTTCGTCTACCTCTGCTTTCAACCTTACTACGTCTAGCAACCTTGCCTGTACTGCACTCCTCAGTACTTCTCGACAAGTTGAGCTGTCCCGCTTATCACATTCACTATTCTGTCCTTGTGACCTATTCCCTTCCATCGTATTCCTGGAACTTGGTCTGTCTTCCGAGATGTTTTGTTCCCTATCTCCTGGCATCCTATCACTTTGATTTCTCACCGTTGGTGTCCACATCCTCAAAGCTGACTTGGATTCGTGCAAAGACCTCGGTCTGACTGGTCTCTCATCCTCCTGTCTAAAGGAAGAGTCTGCAGTAGCCGGTAACGGCGTACTTGTCTCCACTGGTCTTGGGAAATGAACCACCCGTACTCCTAACCCATTCCCACTCTCACTGGTTACTTCTTCCCTTCCCATCTGTACGGAGCTCCCTTCTCTCACTCTGTCTGGGTCATATACCGGTACTATAGGGCCAATGGTAACCGGTACTGTCAAGGAGTCCGGTAACCTTGTGTTCCCAACAGGAGGCTGTGTTATCATAGACGTCGTCGCCCCTTCCGTTCCTGTGGAAATCCTTCCCACTACTCTCATGCTAGTCTGATTCTGTCTCTCATCAATTGTTACTGCTGGAGCCGGTTTTCCCTCCTCTGAATCTGGATTAAATGGAGGTGGCCTCTCTGCCAACAACCTATCTAACAGGCTGTCGTCTGTATCACTGTCGTCCTCATCGATTCTTGTAATCTTTCCATTTTGTATTAGCAGTGGGTATAACTTATCTCCCTCAATCGTTTCCACTCTCCACCTTTTCTCCAGTGCATCCCACCTTGCATCTTGAAATGCCCTGATCGATTTCTTCACCCTTTCCTGGCTCTTGTCTTTCTTCCTATCATACGCTGCTCTAATCCACGCATGTAACGCCTCAAACTGCGTCGGTCTAGGTAGTGGTCGTAAAGAAGCCATTATACTTTTTAGCTGGTACAACACCTCTAACCTGAAAGTACCATAGCGTGGGAAAGTCAATTCTCCTTCTCCTTCTGTCATTTTATGCCAATTCTCAAGCCAAATTATAGTATGCAATCCTACATTCTTAGCCATATAATGTGCTGGCGTATCCTCGGGAGGGGCTTCCTCTCCTTCCCGAGTAACCACATGTCTGTCACCTCTGCAAAGTTCCCGTAAAACTTTAAAACATTTCATGATGAATCAACTTTTTATTTGCACTCAAAATGTCAGCTTTTACTTCCTGATTTCAATCCACCAATGCCAGCGCGGCTCACACCAACCGGCCTATCGCAGCGCGGCACTTGTCTGACGTCACTTTTCCTCCGCTCGCAGCAGTTCTCCTCCTCCCTAATTCACTCGTTCTCTCTCGCACCTGTCCCAATCATACTCTGAAGTAATGTCCGTCCTACCGAACAATTACCTCTCTGACTGTCAGTCCACCAATGACCGATCAGCCTCTCGAGCTTGTTGACCTCAATCTGGCAACCGTCTGTCCGCGAATCGACCGGACAATCGCCTCTAACACACTCGATAGGATTCAATCACTCGATGTTCTGCACACAATAACCTACGACCTGCGTTGGTTATTCACACACTCACACATGTGTTCCCTATCTTCAGTGGGTCTGTCAATGACGTCTCGTGACCCCCACAACCTCTGGTCAACGCTCTCAACTCTGGGTGTATTCTACACCACAATAAATCTCCGGTCCCACGCGCGCTCACGGTCCGGTTCTCAATCACACAACTCTCGTTCCAACTCCGCAAGACATCACACGACAATAAAACACCGCAATCTACCAAACACCACTCTTTTCATACTCACTCTACCACGAACTGCTACTTCCGCCGCACCGTCACTCTCCGTCAGTTTTCAACGACCTCCGACATCCTTCTCCTACGGTCCACTGGATCAGCATTACTCGGGCTCTATGGGGCAACTTAATCTCCTATCTTGATCTAGATCTCCCCTTACCATCAAAGGTAACCATCCTACTCTGCTACCAACTGATAACGCCGATTCTTATCTAATTATCTATAAGAATCTTCTGGTCGCCAGGATCTTTTTACCTGTTGAATAGTGTAAAGGAGAGAATCTCATCTGGTTATATAACAACATTCATTTTGTCTGAAAGGACCACTGACTCCGAATTTAAGTTCATGAATTTATTATCGCTAAGAATAACTGGACATGCAAACACCTCAACACGAGGTTAAAGAAATAGATGGGCACTAATACAAATAATAATCTACGCAGGAGTCTCATCCGACTCAGAATAAAAAGAATCGATAGTTCTAGAAGGATCAACCAAGCTATGATTGCTCCAATTTCTACGTTGCTCTTCATTTATCTAAGAAAGCTTTAAATCGATTGCTGTCCCTACACTAACACTTAGTGACATCCCTACATAACTATTTTCCCAGGCAAGAGTAAATAAAAGGTGTCAGCTGTGAAGACTTCCTCAGAAGTGCAATCACATAATACCTAAGCTCAGATTCTTTTATGCTCCTTCCTCAGGACACTCTCTGTCCTCCTCTCTGGTCTCCCCTACCTCTTCTCTGGCCTCCTCCCTCGGGGCACTATCCCTAATACAAAACCCTAATACAATTGTACACGCCTTGGTCATGCCTCCTTGGCCAGGTCTTCTTTCTTGTACTTTTCCATCGAAACGGTTACTTCATCCTGGACGGTTGCGATGACCTTGAGTCCCAGGCACCTTCTCCGCTGAAAGTATCATCCCTAAATTCCATTGCACTCCCCGTACCATGCCTCCCATCTCTCTAACTTTTGAAAACAAAGAGTTAGTCTTTTACTAACGAGACATGTGTCCTTGCACCTGCAACAAAGATACGTTCAACAGAAACCTTCTACTGTGCTAATTAAATTTACCGTTTGTGCCCAGAGAGCCTTACCAAGAGAAACTTTTCTCTGCCTACAAAATAAGCTAACATAAGAATAAACCAGGCCTCTCCTAGTCATATATGTAGTCAGGCCTTTACATATAACTTTTAAACACACATCTTACTTTTCTCTATAAACATTTTCATTACAATTCATATGCAAAAGTGAATTACATGTGCAACTTTAATATGGTGCACGTTTAAACTACTGCAATTGAATTACACACGAACTAATTTCTCTATGCATTATTTTTCACACAATTCAATAAACATTACATTGCATAATTATCATAACACAAATATACTGCGTAGTTCACTTAATATTAGTGAACTATTCACTCTTACTAAACATGCATGGATATACAACTGAATATATACGAATATAAGTCTGAGTACATGCGGGTGCGAACTACCAGTGATTATGATGCACCCCTACAATTCACAAGAACATTTCGCTCTATCAGCACCATGATTTTGGCAAACTACACAAAAGTAGACGTGTTGTTTTCGTTGTTTTCATGACTGTCGTGGTCTTATATGGTGCATTCTATTTATTGGTGCCCATGACCCGATGACCGATATGTCACTTATTGATAAGGAACTCAATGAAGGAGTTGTGGCACTCGGGTGGGGGGAGGAATATCTTGCTTTTTTGATAATGAGCTATTCGACATGAGGGTCAACACCGAACAAAAACATCTTTTTAGACAAAGTGTTGTTTCCTTGATTAGCCAAACACAGGTAGATGAACTGGGAAACCCAAAAAAATCATTGGAAGTTGGCATGGCCATTGAGGGTTTGTAAGAAAATAAGGCTCCAGGGCAAGAGGGATTCAATAAGGAATTTCATAGAATATTTTCCTCTAAACTACCTCAAATTATGAAAGCAGCCTTCTGATCATTTGTGTAAACGGGGTATGGGGGTTGACCTCCTCCACTGAGAAAGCAAATACTGATGTTATTCCAAAGCTTGGGAAGGACCATCCACACAGCTCTGACTATAGTCCAATTGCGTTATTGAAATGGATGTAAAGATGTATATGAAAATCCTTGTGAACAGGCTGTCCACATTTCTTCCCTTCCTTACTCATGGACATCAAGCAGGGTTCATAATACAGAGGATGACATTTGATAATGTCCCTATGCGCACTCACTTTGCTGAGAAAGTGAAACGTTAGGGTATTGAATCAATTCTACTGGTGTTGGATGCCAAAAAATCTTTCAAAATGATGAGTTGGTCGTGGACAAATTCTACCAGGGTAGGCCATTTTGGGATTTGCAGAGGTTGGCTAGATTCACCCTACAATGATGTATCTGGAATACAGGATATATTTGTCACCAATTCACCTCTGCAGGGGCATGAGGAATGCAGGGGTGTAAGTCAAGGCTGCCTGCTCTCATCCCTTATATACAACTTGGCAATCGAACCAGAATGTGCACTCAGAGCAAGCTCTTAAAGCCCCCGATTTAAGGGACATTGAACACAAAATATCTCTCTTTGCAGATAATATGCTGTTCTCCTTTCGAGGCCCCAGGTCATCATTGTCACAGATCCTAATGACACATGAGGAGTATGGGGGCAGTATCTTGATTTTCAAAGATAATCTGAGCTTCTACTCATTAAACTCCGAGAAAAGAACATTCACAAAATTAACCAGAATGCGTCCCTTAAAATTACCAAAAACGCGATTAATTACCTGGATGCTTGCTTCAATGATGAAACTCACAACAATGAACATACCGGACTTATTAAAACGTATGCAAGATGATTTCAGCAGGTGTAAAGACTGTATGTGCTTTGGCTGGGCCTTATAGCATATTTCAGGCCCTACCATTAACAATGGAGGTAAACACATTGGAAGGTCTTCAAAAGAGCATGATGAGCTTTGTATGGCAAAGAAAACACATGAGAATTTCCATCAAGCACCTATGGGGCGATGAGAGACAGTTGAGGCCTGGGTCTCCCAGGTGTCCTTGATTACTACAAAGCAGCACAGCTGTGCATAGTGGGGAATTGATCATGTAAAGAGCTCGAAAAAAACTGGGTCCTCGTAGTTCACTTTTGAGTCTGCCTTCCTAAGAAACCCAGACCCCCATAACATATACTGTACCAAGTTACCAACGATTTGGTACAGGTATAGGACAGGTTGGACTTATCTTACAAAATCACCTCTCTACTGTCCCTCCTCACTCCTATATACGACAACCCTGAATTTGGAACTGCAAATGTAGATGGGTGGTTTCTGAGATGGAAAGTTGGAGATTGCAATTTGATATCAGATTTTTTTAAATGGACAGAGTAGGTCCTGTGAGAATTGTAAGCAGATCTATGATTTGATGGAGGCCAAACAATTCCAATATCAACAAATAAGTAATTGGTGACACAATTGGAAATCAGGGAAGCAACAAAAAGCAGTTAACTAGAGACAAGAAGCTATCCACTGCATATCAGAAACAAAAGTGTGGATTTTGGTCCTATACAAGTTGCCCACTGCACCTCTGACACAAGAGAGATGGAAATACGGCTTGAAGTGGGAATGAGATTTAAACAGATGGATATCTCCAAGGGAGGGGGAAATGCTATAGCTCCCGTACGTGGCTTTACAGTGGACGCTTACTCAACAATAACAGTTCTGGAATTATGCTCCACAGAGGGGAGGGGGATCACCCATAGTTTGGAAACTGATTAACCAGTTATTGTTAGTGGCTATCCTGACTATTGCATCTTAATGGAAACAGTGCTCAAGTCCGGCTTGGCACTCATGACCCTGGAGGGTGTGGATAACAATGGCAGCAAAAAGAATAAACCCTTGTCAATAAAAACAGAGATGATGTTTTGCTAACTGGCTGCTTGCTTTAAAATATATCAAAGGGGAAAATCGTGAAGGAGCCCTCCTTGGTTCAGTGCATTTACAATGATTGAAAATTGCAACAGGCATCTTATAAAGACTTTTAATATAGTGGGCGAATATATGACTACCATTCTGTACACATTGGATTAACTTACAAGCCTTCGATGTCTGATGCTCTGGAGGGAGGAGGTGAGTTTTAAGCTTAGTTTTAATGTTTTCTTTATATGACTAGAGTTTCCTATTTTAGGTTTAAACCTATAATAACTGATAAAATTCCCCGAAAGGGAAACAGCCCTCATCAGTATAAACATATAAAGAACGATAAACACCTGCAGAACAACAAACTAAAATGGCATTCAAAGAAAGGAAAGAGAGAGTGAGTCATTTTTCATTCTTTTGGAAAGGTACAACCCAATGTAGCTTTATAATACAAGGTAGCAGCAAGAAAGACTGGTTTAAGAATATTCAACTTAAGTTTTGTTTAGCTATGTCACTTAAATATTGTTTCTTCTCCCATTTGTTTTGTTCAGTTGTGTGTTCTTAGATTAAAATTGCACGGTTTAGAAGCAAGTTTGAGATCTAATCTAATTATTTTATACACTATACTGAACCTGGGAATATTAAACTCATATGTGATCTTTTGGAAGTGTTTAGATTTTTCACTGATTGGTGAAATGGCTGGCTCATAAGAATATTGGCCAATATGCACTATCACATTTACCCACAGACACAAAATGGGTAAAACCCATTGATACATCAATCCCGCTTTCTAACAAGCCAGTATTGATATCAAGTCATCTGCCAAACACTCCAGGCTTTAAACAATCAATGCAAGGTGTAGTGACAGGTACCTGTGAAAAGAGTGCTGTCACCATGCACATGGGATAGTGGTGAAAACATGACACAAGACTTTTCACATATCAACAAAATTCATAGCTGCAAGGTGTCCCATTATTATGTGTGATATTTACGGTTAATCCTGGCTTTTTACCCAACTGCACTTTACTGCTGTGGTTTTGAGCCCATAGTTACAATGTTAACAGTAAAGTTCCAGAATATAATGTGCTGGGACAGAAACTTCCTCTGCATGGTAAAGACATGTACCCCTGCCCTGAATGCCCCACTGTACTATTGCCTGGATCCCTAATGCTTATTTTTTGTCATAGGCAAACGCAGATCATGCATGTGCCCCATAACATAGGCCTGTCTCATGGATTGCGACTTATTGGACTGGGAGGGACTCCCAAAGTGCTACCCTAATAGTGGTGGAAGACTACCACCTTCACTAGGAGTAAAGCAGCACAAGGGTGGTGGTGGCAGCATACTGGTAGTGATCAGTAGTTGTGAACAGGCCCTTTTTAGCCTCTGTCTCAGGAGAGAGGACTAAAGGCTTACTCACCTTTTTAAAAAAGTTCCACTGCTGTGTGCGCAACTCTCCCTTGGCCTACATCAGTGTAGGAGAGTAGGATCTGCCTCTTATGTTGCCCCCACTTTTTTTCTGATGTTTACACTGGTTTCTGGCTATAGTCAGGCTGGGACCCTACCAATCAGGGTCCCAGCCTCTCTGTTCTCTCTAAACGACTTGGAGTGCACTCTAGGTGCACTAGTGATTGGATACTGTGGTACCTTATGAGTCCCTAGTATATGGTACCTTAGGTACCAAGGGCATAGGTACTTCACAGGCCTACCAGGGGCTGAAGCATGTATTATGCCACCCCTGGGAAGCAGACTAAATCTGACTCCACAGGTCTGCTACTGCAGCCTGGGTAAGGTGGTGCATGCACCCCTTACTGTGATATAGGCTACCTATATCACTACATAGATACTACACATATAAACCTATAAGTCACTCCTATGGCAGGCCTTATCAATCCTGAAGGCAGAGTGCTTGGTTCCTATGTGAGAGGGTGCCCCTGCATGAGCAGAGCCCCTCTGCAGCATTCGGAGACCCTTCTCTGAGGCTGTTTGTAGTGCAGCCTGACCATATACTATTAAGCGCATTATAAACTCGCGTTAAATGCTAACTTTGGGATGGCTGCACGGAAACATGTCGTGTTTGGTGTCAAACATCTTGGAATACTACCCCCCGCCAGTTCTGGCGGCGGGGGTAGCATTCCACCCTTCTAGAGGGATAGCCATGTACCTATTGTGGAAACGCGGTAGAATCCTGAAGAGCCCTGGCATCACAAAATGGATGCCACCAGTCACAGACACTGGGCTGCCCTCCTGCTGATGACCGACACTCGCAGTGGAGGAGTCCCAACAATAGGTATCCTGTCCCAAGGGGGTGTGACCACCTCCCAGATAGGGATTAGTGTATTGGGGCTGGGTGGGTGCACTCCTAGAGTGCTTTGAAGTCCTGCACTGGGGGAGCAGAAGGCTCCTCTGTGCATATGCCAGTTCAAACCAGCTCAGGGGCTACCTGCCCCTGCTCTGGCACGAAACTGGACAAAGGGAAGTGGGTGTAGCCACCCCCTCCCCTGACCCTCCCATAGGTGGGGTCATAGAGCTAGTCCCTCCCTTCTTTTTAGTATAAGAGGGGGAACCTGTGCATTGCAACCCAGATCTCCCTGGATGACGCTCTACTGAAGAATCCCAGACCTTCGACGTTCCACTACCTCTGGAAGACTGAAGAATCTCCCTTGGAGTCAAGGAGTGACTCCCCTGCTTGGCAGGCACCAAAAACTACAATGACGGTCGCAAACTACGCCGCTCCCGCCGGAGCCCGAAGTCCCTGCAGCCCAGGAAGAGGATTTCCTGACTACTCCAAGGCCATCGTGAGTCCCCAGCGAAGCTGAGGCAAGTGGACCCCACGAGCGATGAGGAACCGCAGCCCCTGGGTACCGTGCATTATTGTCGAGTGCAACCCCCTCACGATGTTCTACGAACTTGTGTTTTGGACCACGTATGATCCCAGCCTCCAGCAGAGATCCCTCCCAAAATCAGAGGCCTACACTGTCCCGAGTGACCGTAGGCCCCTGTTGAGTGAATCCTCCTGAGACATCTTCGCGATCCCTTGCCAGCTGGCTTGTGGGTCCCCAGAAGACTTTCCAAAGAAACCAAAGGACTCCCCTAGTTGCTCCAGGCCTGCCCTGACCTGCCGTCACTGGGTAAGTTCCTCAGACCTTGCTGGTCTGCACCATTGACTTTTCCTTTCCAACACGAGACTTGCTGCTACCAAGGCTTGTTGGCTCCAATCGGATTGCCGACACCGCAGTCAGCTGCAGACCTTGTGGGACACGCTGAATCCAGCTCCTGGCCATCCTCGACGCCTCCTGGACCTCGTGGTTGAAGAGTCAAGACACCAGTGAACGACCTGAATCTGTCGACGACGGTGGGCATTCATCTTCCTTGCCCCGGGTCACTGCCAAGTGCCCTTGAACACTGTCCCCTCTGCTTTCAGGTCTTCCTCCTCCTGAATCCAGGCTTGGATTCCAACGGACACTTCTTCTGTCGCCGCAAGCAGCAAGTCTTCACTGGCTCCCATTGAAAACGACGCCGCGACCCGACACCAAAGGACACCTATGCACCCGGCTCCCCTGGGTGAGGTAACTTTAGCATTACGGTGCTCCCGTGGGTGTGGGCGCTAGAACTACTTACCCTGTAAGTGGCTTGCTTGTAGCTTCCCTAGAAGTGCCCTAAAACTCTTGTTTTCTAAGTGCGACAATTGCGCTGACTCGTACAGGGTTCGCGTCTGTGTTAGACACATCGCGTCCATCTCCCTTGTAATTCTATCTATAATCGTGTCCTTTGACTCGTACGGAGTCCGATCGGTGTTCGCCTCGAACCCACAAGGGGCCTGTAACATTGAACTCTCCATTGCGCTGACTCGTACAAGGTTCGCGTCTGTGTTAGACACAGCGCGTCCATCTCCCTTGCAACTCTATCTGTAACCGCGTCCTTCGACTCGTACGAGGACCGATCGGTGTGTTCGCCTCGAACACGCAGGGGACCTGTAACATTGAAATCCCAATCGCGTCTGTTCGCATAGACTCTGACAGGACTCGCACCGGTGCCTGAACACCGCGTCCGTCCCCTGTGGGTCTCCTACAACTCCCTGGGGTGGTTCTAGGGGCTCCCTCGATTCTATATGCCCTAGACCTAGGTCTAGCCAAACTAAGATTGTGATATTGGATTGTGCTAACTTATTTGTGATAACTTTGCATTGTACATATGTTCCTGACTTCTAATCTCATAAAGAGATTAGTAGAGAGTTGTTTATTAATAAATACATATATATTTGATATATATACCTGTGTGGTGTCTTTTCATTTGGTGATTCAAGAGATTGTGTGGTAAAACAAGCTGCTTTACATTCCTCCAAGACTTAGCCTGAAGGCTGCTCTCCACAGCTACCACTAGGATAGCTTTCTATAAAGGTTGTCTTAAACCTACCTACCATAAGAGTCGAATTGTTCTGGTGCAAGGTGTCCACTTTAACTAGTGAACAGCATATACCAGGCCAACTTCTCACATTGGTGGCAGCGTGTGGGATTCCAGCTTGCCATTGTTTTACCAGAAAATCTCTATTTGAATTACTAACTGAAAACCACTATAGGTACTCAAGGTACATATAAAGTCAAGCTTAGTATCAATAAGTTCTACTGAACTTAGAGCTGTGTGCCAAGGGATAGCACACCCTTTCTACAGCTCAAGCTAGGATCAGTAGGCCACAAACTAGTGTAGGTAGTACAACACTGCACAACACTAGAATGTCCTTAAGGGATGGACCCAGTGGATCCACCCAGCTTCAGTATAAGGACATGACTTTCTTTGACTTGAAAGCCATGTGTGCTGAGAGGCACCTGAAGATAGGACAGAGTCCCTCCACACTACACCTGATAGATCTGCTGACAGCAGATGATCTGAGATTAGCTCTAGGAGCTAATGGGTCTGAATCAGGGGGTGGGTCAATTACAGTGTCTGGGTCAGATGATGAACATCAAGTTGACCAGGACTCTGTGATTGCAGGGCCAGGCCCAAAGGGGTCTGAAAAGGACAGAGGAATTCTCCCTAAGAGAACTGACACAGTGGAGGAGAGGCATAGGTCCCCTTCTAGGGACTCTGACCGCTCCTATCACTCTGGCAGAGAATTTGTCCAGCAGAGGAACTCCTACTTCCCAAGAAGAGACCTCCTCTGAAAGACTGTGCAAACTGCTGCAGTATGAGGAAGCAAGATATGCCCTCAAAACCAAGCAGTTGGCATTAGATAGAGAAGCCTTTGAGCTCCAGAGAGCTTCTAGAAGAGAGGGTTAGAACCCCTGGTGTCAGCAACAGTGTCCCTAGAGGCAGAGAATATATTCCAGACCATAGGAACCTGAGCAAGGTTGTTCCTCCCTACCAGAGTGGGGATGATATCCATAAGTGGATAACTACTATGGAAAGGGCCTGTAGAGTACAACAGGTCCCCCAAAAGCAGTGGGCAGCAATCTTGTGGCTCTCCTTTTCAGATAAAGGTAGAGACAAGCTCCTCACTGTTAGAGAAGAGGATGCTGATGACTATGAAGTCCTGAAGAGTGCACTGATAGATGGGTTTGGCTTAACCACTGAGCAGTACAGGTTGAAGTTCAGAGACACCCAGAAGGCACAGACTCAGGACTGGACTGACTTTGTAGATTGTGCAACCAAGGCTCTGGAGGGTTGGCTGGTTGGCAGTAGGGTTACTGATTTCAAGGGATTGTATAATCTAATGATGAGAGAACAGATCCTTAATAATTGCCAGAACCAGTTGTTGCATCAATACCTGGTGGACTCAGATCTGACCTCTCCCCAAGAATTGGGAAAGAAGGCAGACAAGTGGGTCAGAACCAGGGTGAGGCAGAAAACCCAGAACCAAGGGGTGACCCAAAGAAGCAGGATTCTAAGGGCTCTGAGAAAAGTGGGGATAAGTCAAAAGACCAGAAGTCTTCACAAGGGCCCCAAAAATCTGCATCTGGTGGGGAGTCACAATCCAACAAGGGAAAAGGCCAAAAGAAGCCCTGGTGTAAATTCTGTAAACAGAAAGGGCACTGGACTTCTGATTGTAACAAGTCCAAAGACCAAACCACCACCACTCCTGCCCTTAAGGCAACTGTTCCCCCTAGTTCAGCTACTGGTGGTACTCAGAATAAGGGTGTAGTAGGGTTGACCCTGGGTTCTGAAGTGGACTCTGACCTAGTCAGAGTAACCACACAGGCCATGCTGATTTGTGATGGAGACATTGACATGTCCTTCCTAGTAAGCCCCAGTAATCTGGGCAAATACAAACAGTAGCCTGTAATAAATGGCAAGGAGGCTTTGGCATTTAGGGACACAGGTGCTAGTGTCACCATGGTGGCAGAGGATCTTGTGGACCCTGGACAGATCATCCTGGGTGAAATGTACCAGGTGACCAATGCAAGCAATGCCAGGACCAACCATAGCCTGGGAGTTGTGAATGTCTCCTGGGAAGGGGTAACTGGCTTCAAGAAGGTTGTAGTCAGTGCAGACCTCCCTGTAGAATGTCTATTGGGCAATGATCTAGAGACTTCAGCCTGGTCTGAAGTAGAGTTATGGACTCATGCTGAGATGTTGGGCATCCCTGCAGAGGTATTTGCTGTGACCAGGTCACAGGCCAAAATGCATAACACTGAACCAGCTCTGGATCCTGAAACTATGGACCAGATGCTTCCCACGAGGAGGAGCAGTAGGGTTAAGGCAGTGCCTTCCCCTCTGTCTCAGATCACTGATTCCCCTCCCCAGGGAGGAGGAGCAGATCCTGAAGAAGGAACTGCCCCAGAGGAACTTGAGCCTGATCAGGTTGAGTTCTTGGGGGCAGGGGGCCCTTCTAGGGAAGTTCTGAGTAAGGAGCAACAGTGCTGCCCCTCTCTTGAACCCCTCAGACAGCAGGCTGCTGCTGAGGCTGCTGGGAGTGCTAGTGGGTCCCATAAAGTTTATTGGGATGAGGGACTCCTATATTCTGAAGGTAGAGATCCAGCCCCTGGAGCCACCAGGAGGTTGGTAATACCTCAGAAGTTTAGGGGTTCCTCTTGACCCTAGCACATGAGATCCCTTTGGCAGGTCACTTGGGCCAAAACAAGACCTGGGACAGGCTTGTTCCACATTTTCATTGGCCACATATGTCAGAGGACACAAAGGAGTTTTGTCGCTCCTGTGTCACATGCCAAGCCAGTGGCAAGGCAGGTGGCACCACAAAGGCCCCTCTGATACCACTACCTGTGGTGGGGGTACCCTTTGAAAGGGTAGGGATTGACATTGTTGGTCCCCTTGACCCTCAAACTGCATCTGGGCACAGATTTATCCTGGTGGTAGTGGATCATGCCACCAGGTACCCAGAGGCAATTCCCTGAGGACCACCACAGCCCCTGTGGTGGCAAGAGCCCTCATTGGAGTTTTCTCCAGAGTGGGTTTCCCAAAGGAGGTCATCTCTGACAGAGGTACCAACTTCATGTCAGGATATCTGAAGGCAATGTGGAAGGAGTGTGGTGTAACTTATAAGTTCACCACCCCCTATCACCCACAATGCAATGGGTTGGTTGAACGCTTCAACAAACCCTTAAGGGAATGATTAAAGGACTCCCAGAGAAGCTTAGGTGGAAATGGGACCTTCTTCTTCCCTGCCTGTTGTTTGCATACAGAGAGGTTCCACAGAAGGGGGTTGGTTACAGCCCATTTGAGCTTCTGTATGGGCATCCTGTAAGAGGTCCATTATGTTTGGTAAAAGAGGGCTGGGAGTTACCTCTCAAGCCCCCAAACAGGATGTGATGGGCTATGTACTTGGTCTCCTCTCCAGGATGGCTGAATACATGAAAAAGGCAACCAAAAACCTGGAGGCCAGCCAAGAATTACAAAAAGCTTGGCATGACCAAAGGCTGTGCTGACTGTATACCAGCCAGGACAGAAAGTGTGGGTGTTGGAGCCTGTGGCCCCAGCAGCCCTCCAAGACAAATGGAGTAGCCCCCATACAATAGTTGAGCAAAAGGGAGAAGTCACCTATCTGGTGAATCTTGGAACTCCCAGGAGCCCCCTGAGGGTGCTCCATGTCAACAGATTGAAACCATATGTTGACAGGGCTGACATGGGCTTGCTCATGGCAACTGATGAGGAACAGGAGGAGGAGAGTGACCCTCTCCCTGACCTGCTCTCACAGAACCCTGATGATGGGTCAGTAGATGGTGTTGCTTTGGCAAGCAGCCTCACTGACCATCAGCAAACTGAGTGCAGACAAGTTCTGCAGCAGTACAGACATTTGTTTAGCCTGACCCCTAGTCAGACTACCTGGTGCACCCATGAGGTGGACACTGGAGACAGTCTGCCTGTCAAGAGTAAAATCTACAGGCAACCTGACCGTGTCAGGGACTGTATCAGGACTGAAGTCCAGAAAATGTTGGAGTTAGGTGTGATTGAGCCTTCAGATAGCCCTTGGGCTAGCCCAGTAGTCCTAGTACCCAAGCCTCATACCCAGGGTGGTAAGAAAGAAATTAGGTTTTGTGTAGACTACAGAGGCCTCAATGCAGTCACTAGGACTGATGCCTATCCCATACCAAGGGCAGATGAGCTGATTGATACTTTGGCCTCAGCCAAGTATCTAAGTACATTTGACCTAACAGCTGGCTACTGGCAGATCAGATTAGCTGATGATGCAAAAGCCAAAACAGCATTTTCGACCCCTGGTGGGCACTACCACTTTGTGGTGATGCCCTTTGGATTGAAAAATGCACCTGCCACTTTTCAGAGGTTGGTGAACAAAGTTCTGGCAGGGATGGAAACTTATTGCTCAGCTTATCTAGATGATATTGCTGTCTTTAGTTCCTCCTGGCAGGATCACCTGGTCCACCTCAGAAATGTTTTGGAGGCTCTGCAGAAAGCAGGCCTCACTATCAAGGCCACTAAGTGCCAGATAGGGCAGAGTCAGGTTGTGTACCTGGGCCACCTTGTGGGTGGAGGCCAGGTTCAGCCTTTACAGAGCAAAATCCAAACCATAATGGAATGGGTTGCTCCCACCACCCAGACACAGGTGAGAGCCTTCTTAGGCCTGACTGGGTACTAAAGGAGGTTTGTGAAGGGATATGGATCTATAGTGACCTCCTTGAATGATCTAACCTCAAAGAAAATGCCAAAAAAGGTTCAGTGGACAGCTAGCTGTCAGAAGGCATTTGAAGACCTAAAGCAGGCCATGTGCACTGCCCCCATCTTACAGAGTCCAGACTACACCAAAAAGTTCATTGTCCAAACAGATGCTTCTGAGCTGGGTGTGGGAGCTGTACTGTCTCAACTGAATGATGAAGGTCAAGACCAGCCAGTAGCTTTCATTAGCAGAAGGCTGACCCCTAGAGAGAAACGTTGGTCAGCTATAGAGAGGGAGTCCTTTGCTGTGGTGTGGGCCCTGAAGAAGCTGAGGCCGTACCTGTTTGGCACTCACTTCATAGTTCAGACTGACCACAAGCCCCTCCTATGGCTTAAACAGATGAAAGGTGAAAACCCAAAACTTTTGAGGTGGTCCATTTCCCTACAGGGGATGGACTATACAGTGGAACATAGACCTGGGACCCAACATGCCAATGCAGATGGACTCTCAAGGTATTTCCACTTAGAACACAAAGACTCAACTGGTCAAGGTTAGTTTAGTGTCCCTGCGTTTGGGGGGTTGTGTAGGAGAGTAGGATCTGCCTCTTATGTTGCCCCCACTTTTTTTCTGATGTTTACACTGGTTTCTGGCTATAGTCAGGCTGGGACCCTGCCAATCAGGGCCCCAGCCTCTCTGTTCTCTCTAAACGACTTGGAGTGCACTCTAGGTGCACTAGTGATTGGATACTGTGGTACCTTATGAGTCCCTAGTATATGGTACCTTAGGTACCAAGGGCATAGGTACTTCACAGGCCTACCAGGGGCTGAAGCATGTATTATGTCACCCCTGGGCAGCAGCCTAAATCTGACACCACAGGTCTGCTACTGCAGCCTGGGTAAGGTGGTGCATGCACCCCTTACTGTGATATAGGCTACCTATATCACTACATAGATACACACATATAAACCTATAAGTCACTCCTATGGCAGACCTTATCAATCCTGAAGGTTGAGTGCTTGGTTCCTATGTGAGAGGGTGCCCCTGCATGAGCAGAGTCCCTCTGCAGCACTCGGAGACCCTTCTCTGAGGCTGTTTGTAGTGCAGCCTGACCATATACTCTTAAGCGCATTATAACCTCGCGTTAAATTCTAACTTTGGGATGGCTGCACGGAAACATGTCGTGTTTGGTGTCAAACATCTTGGAATACTACCCCCGCCAGTTCTGGCGGCGGGAGTAGCATTCCCACCCTTCTAGAGGGATAGACATGTACCTACTGTGGAAACGCGGTAGAATCCTGAAGAGCCCTGGCATCACAAAATGGATGCCACCAGTCACAGACACTGGGCTGCCCTCCTGCTGATGACCGACACTCGCAGTGGAGGAGGCCCAACAATAGGTATCCTGTCCCAAGGGAGTGTGACCACCTCCCAGACAGGGTTTAGTGTATTGGGGCTGGGTGGGTGCACTCCTAGAGTGCTTTGAAGTCCTGCACTGGGGGAGCAGAAGGCTCCTCTGTGCATATGCCAGTTCAAACCAGCTCAGGGGCTACCTGCCCCTGCTCTGGCGCTAAACTGGACAAAGGGAAGGGGTGTAGCCACCCCTCCCCTGACCCTCCCATAGGTGGGGTCATAGAGCTAGTCCCTCCCTTCTTTTTAGTATAAGAGGGGGAACCTGTGCATTGCAACCCAGATCTCCCTGGACGACGCTCTACTGAAGAATCCCGGACCTTCGACGTTCCACTACCTCTGGAAGACTGAAGAATCTCCTTGGAGTCAAGGAGTGACTCCCCTGCTTGGCAGGCACCAAAAACTACAACGACGGTCGCAAACTACACCACTCCCGCCGGAGCCCGAAGTCCCTGCAGCCCAGGAAGAGGATTTGTTGACTACTCCAAGGCCATCGTGAGTCCCCAGTGAAGCTGAGGCAAGTGGACCCCACGAGCGACGAGAAACCACAGCCCCTGGGTACCGTGCACTATTGTCAAGTGCAACCCCTTCACGACGTTCTACGAACTTGTGTTTTGGACCACGTGTGGTCCCAGCCTCCAGCAGAGATCCCTCCCAAAATCAGAGGCCTACACCATCCCGAGTGACCGTGGGCCCCTGTTGAGTGACTCCTCCTGAGACGTCTTTGCGATCCCTTGCCAGCTGGCTTGTGGGTCCCCAGAAGACTTTACAAAGAAACCAAAGGACTCCCCTGGTTGCTCCAGGCCTGCCCTGACCTACCTTCACTGGGTAAGTTCCTCAGACCTTGCTGGTCTGCACCATTGACTTTTCCTTTCGACCACAAGACTTGCTGCTACCAAGGCTTGTTGGCTCCAATCGGGTCGCCGACACCGCAGTCAGCTGCAGACCTTGTGAGACACACTGAATCCAGCTCCTGGCCATCCTTGACGCCTCCTGGACCTCGTGGTCGAAGAGTCAAGACACCAGTGAACGACCTGAATCTGTCGACGACGGTGGGCATTCATCTTCCTTGCCCCGGGTCACTGCCAAGTGCCCTTGAACACTGTCCCCTCTGCTTTCAGGTCTTCCTCCTCCTGAATCCAGGCTTGGATTCCAACGGACACTTCTTCTGTCGCCGCAAGCAGCAAGTCTTAACTGGCTCCCATTGAAAACGACGCCGCGACCCGACACCAAAGGACACCTATGCACCCGGCTCCCCTGGGTGAGGTAACTTTAGCATTACGGTGCTCCAGTGGGTGTGGGCCCTAGAACTACTTACCCTGTAAGTGGCTTGCTTGTAGCTTCCCTAGAAGTGCCCTAAAACTCTTGTTTTCTAAGTGCGACAATTGCGCTGACTCGTACAGGGTTCGCGTCTGTGTTAGACACAGCGCGTCCATCTCCCTTGCAACTCTATCTGTAACCGCATCCTTCTACTCGTACGAGGACCGATCGGTGTGTTCGCCTCGAACACGCAAGGGACCTGTAACATTGAAATCCCAATCGCGTCTGTTCGCATAGACTCCGACAGGACTCGCACCGGTGCCTGAACACCGCGTCCGTCCCCTGTGGGTCTCCTACAACTACCTGGGGTGGTTCTAGGGGGTCCCTCGATTCTATATGCCCTAGACCTAGGTCTAGCCAAACTAAGATTGTGATATTGGATTGTGCTAACTTATTTGTGATAACTTTGCATTGTACATATGTTCTTGACTTCTAATCTCATAAAGAGATTAGTAGAGATTTGTTTATTAATAAATACATATATATTTGATATATATACCTGTGTGGTGTCTTTTCATTTGGTGATTCAAGAGATTGTGTGGTAAAACAAGCTGCTTTACATTCCTCCAAGACTTAGCCTGAAGGCTGCTCTCCACAGCTACCACTAGGATAGCTTTCTATAAAGGTTGTCTTAAACCTACCTACCATAAGAGTCGAATTGTTCTGGTGCAAGGTGTCCACTTTAACTAGTGAACAGCATATACCAGGCCAACTTCTCACAATCAGGTAGATGTGGAGTGCTGCATAGCTACTTCAGTAGTGACAGTGACTCTGCATTGATTGTATGTGTGTCTCGGAAGGATATGAACAGGGACAGAGCTGTACAGTGTAGTACGTGTGTGGTTAGTATATGTGCTGGGTATATGTATGCCTGAAAAGGATACATTACCTGAGAGATGTAGTGCTGTGTAGTGTGTGTGCTAGCATGAACTACAATACATGAAGGTTGAAGTGTTGTGCAGCCTGCACATAGTGATTGTGTGTGTGCTGGCAGTGTGTGTGTTTTAAAATAACACCCTGGTTGAATATAGGAAAGCTTCAGTACTGAACAGTGCACACAGACTGAGAGTGTTTGCTGAATGCATGTGCATGCAAGGGTACAATGCATAGAAATATTAGTGCTGGACTGTAAGTGTGCTGTGAGGCTACACTGAGTAAATGTGCCTGCAAGGATGCATTATATGGAGGAGCCTGGGTTCCATTTTAGAAAGCCCAGGCATACCTGGTGAAGACATGAGGAGGAGAGCAATCCCCCCAGACAGACTTGTGGATTGCTGCATTCCTGTGAGCTTGGAGGTACTTATTTTGGAGGGAAGGGAGAGACTTCCTTTGCGCTTCAATAGGTTTCTCTTTGATTCAGTCACAAGGATGGTTGCAAGGACAAATCTCAGAACAGGAGTTGGGTCTGATAAGGAAATCATAAAGAGTAGGGCTAGGAGCCTGGGATTAACCTTTTTGATGCACATATCATTGTGGCTGGCATACAGGTGTGACCTTTGGTCACTTCCATGAATTGTGTTGTGGGTCAATCAGCTTCAGAGTCATGCCTGCTGTGACAGAAATCTTTCATGAGGAGAGAAGAAAGAGAGAAATATCCACTTCAAAGAGCAGAACCCCAACATAAGCGTTCAAAGACTCTGACCCTAAATCACATTTGGTGCCTTGGAAAAGGACTATAAGAAGGGGAGGTTGAGTCCCCAAAAACATGTCTTGTGCCAAGCAGTCAGATGGGCTGTGGGAGAAGGGAAAGCTCTGCTAGACCTTTGCCTGTGATCAGGACTGGGGACCAAGGCCTGCTAGTCTCCCTGCTGGGTGAGGGACGATCACCCAGGGAAACCAAGGCCACCTGCCCTGGAGTCTTAGCACCAGTGCCTACCTGCTTTCCAAGACCAGTGTGCCCTGTGAAGAAGAGGAGAGTGTTGAAAGGAGCAAGGTCCAGTTGGGAACTCTACCTTGAGGTCTCCCTGTGTGAGGTGTGAAGAATTGGCTGTGAACCAATTGGGCCATTACCTGTGTGCAGGATTGCTTTCGGTGACTCCCATATGCCAGGAGAGGGCTTCTGTAGACTGAGCTGTGTGTTGAGTGGCATGCAGTGATCCCGTATGCCTGAGGGTGCCACTGATGACGAACCACTTCAAGTAGTGCTAAGACTTGTTACCATCTGGGCCAGGGCCTTCAGGATGGGAGAGCCTGCAACTGTATAATAGTGAGAAAGTTGATGTCAATATGAAGAACGATACATTTATGTATAAAAACGAGATTGCATCTTTATTAACGAATTCACCCGTTGTGAACTCCACTCCAATCCCAACTCAGAAATACGTTGTCAGACAGGCTCTGAGACCTAGGCCTGAGGCCACTGATTGATGTGTCACAGGTGGGGGCAGACAAATGCACGAACAGGAAATCCCAGATCAATCCAACAGATGGGCAAAGGGACACAGCAATGGTCCAGGGAGATTGACCCCAATAAAGCACACATGGCTGGAAGGGTTCGCACGCTCCCAAAAACTATAAAGTCAGATGCCACATAAGTTAGGAACATATAGCCAATCAGGACACAGCACACACAGTACAGGCAGTGATCATGTGCTCCCCATGCTGGACATCTGGACACGTTACCCACTGGCCGCATTGTGTCCACACAAGGCTGAGGCCCTCCTGGATTCCCCATTGAATAAATTAATTTAAGACTCCAAAGGCAGCAACTCACATTTCTTACCATACAAACATCGCGGGAACCGTTTATGGCATTCAATGAATTGTATATAAACTCATCTCAGATCAATTGTAAGTTGAGACAGTCTTCAGACCCTACGGCTGTAACTGTTCCCTCAGCCGCATTGTTTATTTAAACAAACTGTTCCTGTTTTACCAAACGCCTCTTGTTTTTTTAAGTTATTTCATGTTCAAGCAACATTTTCGCAAGCCACCATCGGAGCTGATCGGTACCTCGAAAGCAACTGCAGCAAAGGAAGAAGACCCCACCCGGACTGATTCACATTTGCACAACAAGGAAGGTGAGCAGACACCGCAACTGATTGGAAGTTATGCTGAATCCGTGGGGCGGAGGTCCATCCTGAAACAACCGCCACAGAGGGTAAGAGACTACATCAGAACCTTAGCAAAGCATTTGGCATATGGAAAACTAGGGAGAAGCGTAAAAAGATAGCCTGAGCACCCTGCAAGTGACAGAATCTGGCATATTATCCATTTTATATGTCCTAGCGAATATATACCATAACATCGCATGCGTTTACAACGCATGCGATTACAACGCGGTTGTTACAACGACTACGTTGTTACATCGCAGTACATTACAACGCAAGTCATTACAACGACTTGCTCTAGATGGCGCGCTGGACTTAGGAACAGTATAATTTCCTATTCCAACTCCAGTGTGTGCAACAGTAGGGAAGGTGTTGGAATAGTAGATGACACTATTCCTTAGTTTAGAGCGCCATCTAGAGCAAGTTGTTGTAACGACTTGCGTTGTAATGTACTGCGATGTAACAACGCGGTCGTTGTAACGACCGCGTTGTAAAGGTAACGCGATGTAATGACCGCGTTGTTAAGGTTGTTTCCCGTCCTAGCTAAGTAGTCGTAAGGAGGCCTCGGCGACGATCCTGCGGAAGTCACCTTTTTTCAATAGTTAGCATGCTAGTTAAGATGAATATTTATTGTATGGCCTTTATGGCTCCAAGGGCGGTATTTTTGTGATAAAGCTATCCTGATTGGGCAGAGTTCGCACCTCAATCTTATGTTTTAGTCTAGGAGGGTTTCTCAGTACCACTGGTTTCTTAACACCATTGGTATCTGAAAGGAGTGAGAGGTGTTGGTCACTTGGACCTCTGGGCATAACTCAGATAGTACGCTTGGCCCCTGGGTATGATACAGGGTGCTATTAGGGCATTTAGGGAAAAAGATTTGGATGTGGGAAACTAGGTGTAACTTGTGTGTGGCCAAGAGGGAACTCTGGTTCTCGAGTTATTCCCTTTTTTTCCACGATCTATTGCTATTACTTTTGTCCCAGAGCCAATATTGGTAACTATGAGGCTCACTTAGTTCTGTGTACCACGTAGAGCGCTTCCCCTGGCCACAGGATAGCATGTGCTAAGAGCGAGCTAAGATATTTTTGACAAAGTCATCAGTTTTTTCCCTGCCAGTTTTTTGCTTGATGCAATGTATATGGATGTTATGGTGCTATTATTTATTGCAAACTGTATTTTGTACAAAAGTTGATCAAAGATTGTCCTAAATATTTATATTTTTTCGTTGGTGACTCAATGTTTCTTATAAGGATGCTGTTATTTCTCGCAAACTGTATTTGACGCCAAAGGTTGATATCGTTCAGATACTTTTTTTGTTGACAATTGCACTTTTACCTATGTTGCGACCCTTCACAAACATTGTTATTTGTGTTGATGAAATGTTCATATTGAAGTATTTGTTTAATCTGTAGAGAGTGCTGAACTTGTAGAATGTAATTATAACAGTGCACCATGTACGTTTTCCCCACGATTAGATCAAAACAAAGATTCCCCAAAAAGGAGCTAGTCGTACTTTGTCCACTAAACCTACCAGACTTATCATGGATTCCCCAATAAAAACACATGCAAACCAAGTTTCCCACTCAGGCTAAAAAACGTAATAAGTTTTGCCAAGAATGGCACTCACACATGAAGACAAACATATTTCCCTGGCTAAAAAAGAGGGAACTTTTGACACTAATGCAGTTGACCATATGAGAACACACATACAAATAAATACATAGGCAAAAAGAAAGACAGGAGAGAGGCATTAGTAGAACTATGGGCAATATTCAAGGTGGCCCAGATTGACAATTCAACACCACAGATAGCAAGCAAGGTCTCAGCACCTCCCCCACAATATGCAGGTATGGAGGTGCTCATGCCAGTTCCCCCCACATTAGGATATACCAATCTGCCAATAGCGGGAGCCAGCGGGCCTTCCACCAAATGACGAATGGTTAGATCCAGGCATGAGAAACTAACAGGCCAGAATGCCCAGACAATTAGAGTGCAACCCAAGTCCAGTGGAAAGGCCCCCAGAAGCTCAACCCCCCTTTCTGTCGCATCTGACACATAAAACCACAGCAGCATGGAGAACACGCACTCCCACTGGTTCAGGCGAACATATGCGAATGATAGGGAGATTAGTGGAGGTCATAGACAGTGATACAGCATGTGGGGGTGATGATGGGAGCCTCATTTCACAGTGAACCGATGACGAGGGTGAGACTACAGGGTTTGCCTAGAAATCAAGGGAGAAAAACGGGAACCGATGCTTGAAGTAGAAGAGGCACACAACCATACATGTCTCATACTGTCAATCACTGGCTGACCAGAGGAAGAACCAATATTCATGGTACTCGTTAACAAAACACTTTACAACTTCTTAATAGACACAGGGGCGACAAGGTAATGTCTAAGGGAAGGCATGGTCCCCTTATCGAAAGACACTACAATTATGCAAGGGTTCTCGGGTATAGTGACAAGGATCCCCTTCACGAAATCCCTTCAAACTAGAGATAGGGGGGAGTCACGTGAGAGGACAGTTATTTGTTTTCCCTCATCCCCGGCTAATCTATTAGGACGAGATTTGATGACCAAACTAAAAATGTCCATCGAGTTTTCCGACGACGTGACCATTACCTGCTCCTCCCCTGGAGCTCCGTCTCTGGGACCCGTGTCACCCCCACATCGCAGATAGACAGGCAAAGACACCACCTACCAACCAGACCACCTTCACTGAGGCAGTCTTGGAGAACATGGGAAAATTCTTTGATCTTTGCAAACTTGTTAGGCAGTGGGCACGTCGTGCACACCGCCTCCTACTAGAGGCAGCTAAAAAGACAAAAGCCTTCATAGCCAATAGGGTATTTGAGAAGGGAGAGTCTTGATTGCACTACCCACATGCCCACTGGGTCCCTTGGGACAAAGCAGGAAACAGGAGTAAGGTACATGGGGACAGTGGCTGTAGCAACTAGAATCCACGTGCCTTTAAAAATACAGAGCTTAGCCTTTGCCATGACCACAGTACCCCTGTGCACCTGGGGGTGGCGAAGACGAGGCTGCCTGGTGCTATATGGTGCACTTGCCGTGCCTAGGGACCCCTTTCTGCTGTCAAATATGTTACTCGAATGCGTAGCTAATATAAAGAATGCTGCAGTCACATGTACCCCCCCTCAACAACCCTGAGGACGATCACCAAACAAGAGCAAACCCAGAGAGACACTGCTAAATTGGTCCAACACAAATTGAAAAAGATAGCCCTCGAGGGGGCTGTGCTGGCTGGGAGTGTGCAAATGGCACCAGTCTTAAAGGGAGCTCCACCGCAAAACCCAAGAGGGTTTCAACCTAGCTATGGCAGCCGAGATCAGGGAGGTTGGCAGTAACCAGACCATAGGGAATGCTACTATTGCCACAGGATGGGCCACCTGGCAGACAGATGCTGGTTAAAGGCATACTAGGAGCAAAGATTGATAAGTCAGGGCCATCCAAAACAAAACCCTACGAATGTTCATCCACAAAGCCAAGCATAGGGAAACCTGAATGCACCTTACATTCAGGCACAGAGAGGTTCGTCAGCCGCTGTACACCTGCAGCAGGGATCAGGTAGTTGGACAAACATGTGGAAGCAGCAACCACAGACAGGGAACTAAGCCCAACAGGGACTGGAGCCTCTACCTCAGCAGGGAGGGATAACTGGGAAGGTAATGCCTTCACACAAACACAGAGTCCAAATGTGCAGTAAAATAAACCTCCAGAATAAATAGTAACCCTTCACCCACATCCCCAAAAAGTGTACCATACCAAAAGAAGGATCAATGAGACAATGTTGGGAATCCAAGCTTTTACTTGTGTTTACGGATTCAGGGCTGCTGTATGTGCTCTGTCAACTGGGTATGCTCACTAAAGTTCGCCATCAAGGGTAACCTGCAGGAGTCAAGGCCCCACTCTGCTGCTGATCCCCCAGGACAGGGTTGGCTGGCCACACCCCAAAGGGAGGGCAGTCTGATGAGAGGATGGGGTGGCTCCCAAATAAAGTATTATAAAAGCAGACACCCAAGTCCCGGCATCCAAAAAGTCAATAGGACTGGGTTCCTATTATGAGG
This sequence comes from Calotriton arnoldi, assembly GCA_963921515.1. Taxonomy (NCBI): domain Eukaryota; kingdom Metazoa; phylum Chordata; class Amphibia; order Caudata; family Salamandridae; genus Calotriton; species Calotriton arnoldi. The sequence continues at coordinate 35,638 of CAWUFW010004606.1, read as the reverse complement.
TCGAAAGGTCCCCATTCTCGGGCATCCGGGTCGGGTCAGATGTTTCCATCGTGGTGTGTAGCCCCAACAGTGCCTCCAAAAACTAGAGGTCTCCACCCAATGGAGGCCTCCCTGTCAGTTCTAAAACAAAGCTGTCCTCCAGTGGCGAGAACCAGGATTCCCATACACCTGGGATATTGAAGACCCCACAACCTCCACAGTACACGCTCAAGAATCAATAAGCGGCAAGGTGTCCACATAATGTTGATTCCAAGCCCTTAGGATAAGCGGGGGTTTGCAGGAGTTTCCAAGTGTCCCAGAATTGCTGGGGCAGTCCCGGTTCATTATCATCACTCAGCAGACTTCGACGAAGGTTTTTGGCCTTAGCCCCAAGCTCTTCATTTTCTTATGTTCCCAGCAATGTTTTCTTTCTCTTTTTTCTCAAGTTTTTCCAATTTCCAAAGCCTGGCCACCGTGCCTTACCCCTCCAAAATAGCAACAGAAACATGCCCACTCGTTAAAAGTCCCTAGCCGCAAGCTAGGAACAGCAGGTCCAAATGCGCTGAAAAGAAGGGGGACGTGGTCCGAGGGAGAGGGGGGTGCCTGGGAGAGGGGGATCCCCTGTGTCCACCGCAGCTCCAGGCCACAGTAGAATGTTAAATGCGCTCATCTCCATATCTGGCCTGGCAACTAGCCAACACACAAAGCCCCACATGCACCATCTGGGAATAGCTGTAGGCTTCAACTTCAGACACCACAAGACAACATAATTAGGGGTACATGGGGCTACGGAACAAATTTCCGACCCCTTCCGCCTCATGATAAATGAGGTAGCAGATCATGTAAGACCTAGGAAAACACCCAAACACCAACAAAAGAAGCCAAACGTTAGCTCAAGAGAAGTCTCTAGAGAAAGGGCGGAGTCGAGATATCTGGTGCCACAAGGGAGGGTCACATTGCAGACCGCATGCCGGGAACTGAGAAATGCAAGCACGTGATCTTGGGGTACGTTGCAACCACCAACAACAGTTGACAGCGACACGCCCCCTCCTCGCACAGTCCCACACATGTGCCGGTTGAAAGACGCAGGCCACACCGACGGCCCCTCCATGCACACACCAGGAGAGACATGTTCTTGGAAAGCTGGTGGCATCCATAGAACCCTAAATAAAAACTGATGCGATCCATCCCTATGATCATGAGACCACTCCATGAATATTTTGCTTTATTCCAAGAACCTAGTTAGGTGCGAAGGAGGGGGCTCAAAGGCTCATAAAAAGATTCATTCGTCTGATTACCAATAAGCCACCTTTTAATTTTCAACTATCAAAAAGATACCCGAGCGGGGCCACCTTCCGGTGCCTCACTAAAATTGCGACTAGTTGAGTGTGGAGAACACACCCTTAAGCTTGGGTACTTGCAAACATTTTTCCAAGGGCCGCAAACTGTGGTCAGTGGTGTGTCCGAGGGCCGCATTGATGCCAGCATGGTGGAATTGGGGCTTTGTGTGGAGAGGGGTTAAGATGGGGGCTATTGCTAGCTTGGGAGATTAAAGTGTAAAAAGGAAGTAACTTGATTATTGAATTGGAATGCAATAGAATTGACCAATGTGAAACCAGAAAACCTGGGATCAATCCTGGCTTCGCTACTTGACCAAATTGTGTGATCCTAGACAATTGACAAATTTCACTTTACCTTCTTTTTCTTCATTATGACATATAGGAGCACCTTGAAATACATGATTTCAGGATATGCGCTGTACAAAACCTTCTCTCTTGTGTTTGGTTTAATAAACTATAATGTTGTCCATGTATAATAACAACTCAGACCACCCAGAAGGTTCTATGTGACAACTGACTTGCTTCTTAGTTCACTATTGGCATTGTTGTCAGGGTGGGTGGAAGCATGAATGTTTCTACGTTTATTTTAGAAAACTATCAGTTTTAAAAATACTTCTGAATGCACTGATATAATCTGATGTAATAAGGTGAAATGCATCTGCATATTAACCCCTTCGCTGCTAGGCCTTTCCCTCCCCTGTGCTAAGCCTTTTTTTGGCTATTTGGGGTAGTTCGTGCTTAGGCCCCTGTAACTTTTTGACCACATAAGGTATCCATGCCAAATTTGCGTCCTTTTCTTCCAGCATCATTGGAATTTTAAAGGTACCTAGGGTTTGTTGGTTCCTCTGGAGGGGACCCAGAATTAATTTTTTTAAATGGTAAAAAAGTGCTGCAGATGAAAGCGTCTGGTTTTTTCCCTGTAAATGGTATCAACAAAGGGTTTCTGGTGCTGAAATCACCATCTTCCCAGCTTTCAGGGACTGACAGACTTTTGTCAGAAAACCAAAATCTTTTACACAGTTGTGGCATTTTACTTGGACATAGCCTATTTTTGCTATTTTTTGTGCTTTCAACCTCCTTCCAGTTAATGGTAGAAATGCGTAGAAAAGCAATAATGGATCCTGGAAAGCCATACATTTCAGAAATGTAGACAAAATTCTGAATTTAGCAAGGGGTCATTTGTGTAGATCCTTCAAGGTTTTTTCATAGAAACTACCAGTTGAAAATAGGAAAAATTGAAAATGAGTTGAAAAAAACTGCCATTTGTGCCAACGTTTTCACCTGTAACTTCTTTTAAGTATGACAGATTTTTTAAAGCAATATACCGTTATATCCGCTGGCCCCTTCTGGTTGTGGGGATATATAGGACTTGTAGGTTTACTGTTGGAAATGGCCCTTTTTGCAGGGTTATCCCCAAATGTTTTGCTTCTTCCTCCTACTTTTTCCTGACCTGTTTGTGTTGGTTTTAGGACTCTGGGCACTTTACCACTGCTAATCAGTGCTAAAGTGCATATGCTCTCCGTGTAAATTGTGTTATGGATTGGTGTTTCCATGATTGGATATTTGATTTACTTGTTAGTCCCTAGTAAAGTGCACTGAGTGGGCCAGGGCCTGTAAATCAAATGCTAATAGTGGGCCTGCAGCACTGATTGTGCCACCCAGGTGAGTAGCCCTGAAAAGGTAACTCAGACCTGCCATTGCAGAGTCTGCGTGCAGTTTGTAACTGCCATGTCGACTTGGCCAGTGCACACACTTGCCAGACTCTAACCTTCCCTTTTCTTACATGTCAGCCACCCCTAAGGTAGGCCCAAGGTACCCCTGTGGGCAGGGTGCAGTGTATGTGAAAGGTAGGACATGCCCTGGTGTGTGTGGCATGTCCTGATAGTGAATTACTGCCAATTTCGTTTTTCACTATTGCAAGGCTACCTGTTCCCCATAGGACAGAATGGGAAGTTTGTTTATAACATCTTATAAACATAACTGGCCCTGGGACCTAGGTAGGAAAATAAAGTTTAGTATGCCTGAACTCAGAATCTAAAGATGCCTCTTTTAGTGAAGGTGATTTTTACATTCTGTGTTTGAAAATACCACTTTTAGAAAGTAGGTATTTTCTTGCTCAGTCATCCTGTGTGCCTCTGTTGGAATGTGAATTGCCTGTCTGGGTTTTGGATGACAGAAGGGTGGGGAGCAGGAGTGGCTCCAGATAGTCTAGGTGGGTCAGGAAAGGGCTGAATAGATCTGGGCTGCAACTGGGGAAGGGGGAGGAGATTTCCTTGCACCTCAAAGGGCCTGGTCTGCCTCTGACAATGCCGTCTCCCCCTCCTGCCAGGAAGTCACACCAGAGAAGGCAGAACTGGTTCTGGCTGGGCACAGACACTCTCTGCCTAAAGGATCAAAGGATTTTGGGATATAAATATTGGGGCCCAGACCCCTGAACTTTAGAACTCTTTTGGATCAAGAAGACTGCCAAGAAGAAGAGCCGGAGAAGCTGTGAGGAGGAACTACCACTTTGCTGTGTGCTTTGCTGTGTTGGCCTGCAGTGGCTGCTTCTGTCTTGGGCAGTGAAAAGCCTGGACTGGACTTTCTGCAATCTACTTTTGTGAGTTTCTCCAAGGGCTTGAGGTAGAGCTTGCCCCCTGTTCAAGAAGTCTCAGGAACAGCAAAGACTTCAAGTTCTTCTGCCCTCAGCACTGAGGACTGTATGTTTTGTGCTGCAACAGAAGAACAGCAACCCGACGACGTCTACGACGCCGCTGCCGACTCCGTGTCCTGAAGGCACCGCAGAGGGCACCACCGTAACGCCGCACCGCGACCCTGGTCTCGCTGACGACGCCTGCTGATGCCGCCACTGAGCTGCAGCTCGCACCTCGACCTGTGGGCACCGCACTCCGCACCGCCTCGCTGCACGACGATACCTTGGCACCGCAGAGGGCACCGCCCTAACGCCGCACCACGACCCTGGTCTCACTGACGACGCCTGCTGGTGCCGCCACCGAGCCGCTGCTCGCACCGCGACCTATGGGCACCACACTCCACACCGCCTTGCTTCACGACGACGCCTTGGTATCCCAGACGACGCCGCTCCACACCGAAATCTATGCCGCTGCTTGCACCGTGGTTCGAGGGCACCGCTCGTAAAGTTACACGACGCACCGCCCTCATCCCGCACCGCAGCCTTGGCCTACCGACGCCGGCACCATCAACTCCAGTTCATCAGCCGACGACAGCGCTTCAGCAACGACGACGACGCTGCTTGCACCGTGACCTGCCAGCACCATGACGAGCACCGCCTTCATCTCGCACCGTGACCCTGGTCTCACCAACGACACCATCCGACACCACCACCGAGCCGCTGCTCGAACCGCGACCTGAGGGCACCGCACGCCGCACCGCTGCAATTCGCAGACCAGCACACAACGCCTGCCGACGCCAGCGCTCCTGACTTCAACAGAGAGGAGATCGATCTGCAACGCGTGTGACTTCGAGGGCCCCCGACGACTCCTGCACCGACCTCCGGAACCAACGCCTGCGGATGCCGTGCTTTCGGAAGCTCGACGAGAGGTCGCCGACACCCTGCATTTCTAAAAGGTACTGTTTGCGGGTCTTCCCGACACCATAGCTGGCCCGTGACGCCGCGGTCAGCCAGAACTGTTTGGATTTGTTTGCTCACGACGCCGTGATATCCCCGGACGGAGCTATCGACATCAATGAACTGTTTTTAAAGCATATTTTGATAACTGAAGATTTTTAAGTACTGTATTGTGTATTTTTATAATTTTTGGTCTTGTCTTAAGTATATAAAAATATTGGATATTTTTCTAAACTGGTGTGGTGTCCTTTTGTGCTTACACTGTATTACTCGGGGTTATGTGCAAATGCTTTACACACTGCCTCTAATATAAGCCTGACAGCTCATGCCAAGCTACCAAGGGGGTGAGCAGGGGTTATTTTATGAGTGTAACTCCCTTATCTTGACTAGAGTGGTGGTTTCTGCCTGGCTTTGGCACATGCCCTAGCCTGCCAAAAATCCCATTTCTAACATTTACCAAGAACCCGAGGAACCCAGAGCCAATAACTGAGCAGCGTCTTGCAATGATTTTTATTGTGTACCGGGTATATAGCAATTCATTTGGGAAAACATAAACAGTGAAAAATCGGTATGAAAGACACCTATGTATTTCTGAAATGGGAACAAAATATAGAGTTTAGAAACAGTAGCTATTTGCACATCTCCGAAACTGTGGTTACCCATACTAGCATGTGAATTATAGGACATTTTTCAAAGTGACTTCTTTTTTACACATTGTCTTACATTTGGAAGGCAGAAATGCATCGAAAGTCAACAGGAAATGACAGTTGCTCTACAATTCTGTATTCCCCTAAGTCTCCTGATAAAATGGTACCTCGTTTGTGTGGGTAGGTCTAGTGTTTGCGACAGTAAATGGCCCAAAACGCAACGTAGACACTCCACATTTTTACAGTGAAAACAGACCCTTTTTTTGCAAAGTGCCTAGCTGTGGATTTTGAACCCTAGCTCAGCCGGCACCTAGGGAAACCTAGCAAACCTATACATTTTTTAAAACTAGACACCCAGGGAAATCCAGGATGGAGTGACTTGTCTGGCTCTCACCAGGTTCTGTTACCCAGAATCCCTTGCAAACCTCATACTCTGTAAAAAAAAACACATTTCCTCATATTTCTGTGATGGAACATTCTGGAATCTGAGTGGATCCACATAATTCCACCCCCCCCGCATTCCCCAAAGTCTTCCGATACAAATGGTACCTCACTTGTGTGGGTAGGCCTAGTGCCCGTGACAGGAAACGGCCAAAAACACAACATGGACACACCACTTTTTTACAGTGAAAACTGGCCTTTTTTTGCAAAGTGCCTAGCTGTAGATTTTGAACCCTTGCTCTGCCGGCACCTAAGGAAACCTAGTAAAGCTATACATTTTTTAAAACTAGACACCCAGGGGAATCTAGGATGGGGTGACTTGTCTGCCTCTCACCAGGTTCTGTTACCCAGAATCACTTGCAAACCTGAAACTTTGTCAAAAAAACACATTTTTCTCATATTTCGGTGATGGAAAGTTCTAGAATCTGCGTGGGTCCACAAACTTCCACCTACTCCGCATTCTACAAAGTCTCCCGATAAAAATGGTACATCACTCATGTGGGTGGGTCAAGTACCTACCACAGGCAAGGACCCTAAACGTATTGTAGAGACTTCAAAATTACCTAACATAAAACAACTTGGTTTTGCAGGGGGGGCACCTGGGTTTTTGGCCCCGGGCTCAGCGACCATCTGGGGAAACCTACCAAACCCAACACATTTCTGAAAACTAGACACCCTGGGGAGTCTAGTGAGGTATCCCCCAATGTTTCCCTACCCAGAATCCCCTGCAAACCTCAAATTGTGTTGGAAAAAATCAAATTTTTCTCAACTTTTTGTGCACCATCATGGGAACCATTCCGTTATGAGCACAGAAGGGGTTAATGAAATATACTTTTTTGAATTTTGAAGAGACTTTATCATATTTGTACACGTTTGTTGCTGAATGTCTTAACAAATAATGCTCTTCTAAAGTTAAGTGGTGCAGGACACCTTATTTGCTGCTTCTCTTTTACTTGATGCTTGCTGTTTATTTAACATCTTTCTCAATGTTAGTGCTCAATGAAGTAAAGAACAGCCGAGTGCAGTCGGTCTGAATGCGCCCTCGGGCCGTACTTTGAGCATCACTGCCCTTCAGGAAAGTACAGGAACTCCGGAAAAATCATTGCCTGCGGCACACATGTAATATATCTTACTTTATAAAATGAACCAAGTTGTTATTCAACAGGTCTACAACAGAACCTCCAAGTGCACTACCTCTCAACTGCCACATCAGCCCCCCAGCACAGATCCAAAGTATACGAATCAAGATTACAATTTACACCGCAAATGCTTTTGTTTGAACTATTAAAAGGGAAACACCTGTCACTGGAGGACCCCAGACACCTCCCCTGGATCCATAGCAAGACCTACAATGTTCAATAACAAGTTATGTAATAAGTTATGATTTAATGCACTTCTATGTACCCTCTGTCTATTTTGGGTGCTGCCGCACCTATTTACTGCTAAAGAACAGCCTGGCCAAATGGAGTCTGTTCAAAAACTGTCACAGCCCCTGCGCAGGGATCTCTCCCATATCACTTACAATTACACCAAATGCCCTCTTGCACAACACGTGGTATCAGCACATGACCACAGTGTCTCCCAGACATCAGCCAGGTCATGTTATGTCTGTTCACTGATACCACATGCAGTAGGTGCGGACTTTGCTTATCCCAAGGGGTAGCCCCCGAAAAAGCAAAATGCCTTCTTCACTTATACTTATGCAGAATTAGGGCCAACATCCAACCCAATAAAGTAGAGCCCCACAGAGTAGTAGTGAATCTGACTCAATACAAAACCAACCCAACGTCTCTATACCTTTTCACTGAGTCTAGCGATATTGAATGTGAGCTGGACAGGATGCACAGAAAGGGCACCACAGGGGAGGATACTGTTTGGCCCCAAGACTTCCCAGTAAAGAGATTCTTGGAGGTAGTGACACCCCCAACCCAATGCACAGACACATCCTCTCCTGCTTTAATTTGTGGTCCAAGGGTGGCCCTTAAGGTATCTGGGGTGGACCTATTTAACAACAAGTGGACCCACAACATGGAGTTTCTGTGTAGGGCCGTCCAGCTCGAGGATTGTTAGACCTGGATCTTTTGGCATGGTTTCCCCTGTCTTTTGCCTCTGACCTCCGGTTTTTGGTTGTGTACTGCATTTTGTTTTTGGTTGTGTTAAGACTGGGCACTTTTCCACTGCTGACCAGTGCTAAAGTGCAAGTGCTCCCTGTCTAAAATGTAATGGTATTTGGTCTCTCCATGATTGGCCTATTTGATTTACTAGTAAGTCCCTAGTACAGTGCACCATGTGTGCCCAGGGCCTGCAAATCAAATGCTACTAGTGGGCTTGCAGCACTGATTGTGCCACCCACATGAGTAGCCCTGCAAACATGTCTCAGGCCTGCCACTGCAGTGTCTGTGTGTGCAGTTTTTAACTGCCTTTTTGACCTGGCAAGTGCACCCACTTGCCAGGTCCAACCTTCCCTTTTATTACATGTAAGGCACCAATAAGTTAGGCCCAATGTAGCCCCATGGGCAGGGTGCAGTGTGTTTAAAAGGTAGGACATGTACTGTTGTGTTTTACATGTCCTGGTAGTGAAATACTTCTAATTTCGTTTTTCACTACAGCAAGGCCTATCTCGCCCATCAGTTAGCATTGGAGCTGCCTTGTAACATCTTACAAGTGTATCTGCCAATTAGGAGCTAATAGAAATTTGGATCTTGGTGTCTCTGGACTCACAATTTAAAAATACATCTTTTTAGTAAAGGTGGTTTTTAAATTGCAGGTCTGAAAGTGGGCATTTTCCTACTTAAGGCATTCAGTGCCTCTGACTGTTTCTGAATACACGTCTGGGTCAGGATGACAGTTGAGCTGTTTGTACATTTACTCTAGACAGTCACACAAAGGGAGCTGAGGTGTGCCCTGCATATCCTGATGGCCCATCACCAGGCTGATGGTCCTTCCTGAGCCAGAGTGGTGGGAGGAGTTGACACTGACACCTGAACAGGGCTGTGCCTGTCCTCACACAAAGTAGTCTCCATCCTCTGTAGTGTGTCTGGGGCCAGGGCAAGGAAAGATAGGGTCTTGTGCACTACAAAGACTTTTCTTTGAAGTTTGCCTACTTTAAAGGCTGAAATAGGTATAAGTACTGGACTTATGACACCATATACTCAGAACACTTCTGTGTTGAGGACATTATGCCAGGAAGAAGAGCTGGATTGCTATCAGGAGGGTCTGCCACTTTGCTGTTTGCTTTGCTGTGTTGGCCTGCCGCTTGCTGCTTCTGACTTGCTTCTGTCCTGGGAGCGAAAGGACTGGACTTTGCTTTCTACATCCTGCTTCCAAGGTTCTCCAAGGGCTTGATTTAAGCTTGCCTCCTGTTAAGAAGTCTCAGGCCCATCAAAGACTTCACCTACCAGTGCCTGGGTTCTTCTGCTGAGACTCCTGTCTTGCCAAGTGGTACCAAATCCAATTCCTGGGCCGTTGAAAATGAGTTCTAGTGACACAAAGTAGAAAATCTACGCATCGACCCCAAGTGTTCGGAATCAGCGCAGCACCACCAAAACTCGACGCAACGCCGCTGCCTGCACCGGAGCGTAGTCCCCACTTGACACAACAGCTGTGGCTTACAACGCAGGCCCCAGATTTCCATCGCAGCGCAGCTGAAGAACTGCTGCTGCATGAATCTCAAGCACCGTATCACCGAAGTCTGTGACACATCGCCCCGACTCCGACGCAATACCTGCTTCAATGCTGTGGAATAGAGGCAGCGCAACTTGACTTTCGAAACATTGTCCCTGGGTGCCGATTTCTTCATTGACCTGCACCACAGTATGGAACCGAGAACGCTTGCCTGAAAACAACGCATCACCTCCCCTGCAGCAGTAAGGAACCAACGCATCACCTCCCCTGCCTAGCAGTAAGGAACCGATGCATCACATCCCCAGTAGCAGTAAGGAACCGACACATTGCCTGCATTTTCGGCACCTCACCTTCCCAGCACCCCACATCGTCTTTGATTTTTGACGCATCTAAGGTACTTTGTCCTGATCAAGCGCAGCCACTGATTTTTAATAATGACAACTGTTAGAAATGGGGGTCTCTAGTTGGCAATGGCTGGCCACTGTCCAAGTAGGGACCCTTCTTCCTAAGTCAGAGTGAGAGGGCTACCCTCTTTAATACCCCTGCTCAACCCTGTGGTAACGTAGCACGAGCAGGTAGGCTTATCTCAGAGGCAGGGTGTGAAGCATTTATGATCATACACAGTAACACAGTGAGGAACACTACAAAGGGACGCCACACAAGTAGTTATTATAAAAAATAAGTATCTTTATATAAAGGCAGATTTATCACAAGACCAATAACTGTAAAAGCCACAATACTGTCAAAAATAGGATAGCTGTTGAAGGGCTGTCAAAAATAGTTCAAAGGTTGCAAAAATAAGGTTCAAGTTCAAAGCAGTGGTCTCTGCGACCCTTTCTTTCACAAAGTACCTGGGTTTAGTAGCAAAACCAACAAAGAGTCGCAAACAAGCTGTAGCGATGATTCTTGGCACGCGAGGCCGGCGATGCGTTGAAATCCTTGCCGCAAGGGAGGATGATGCGCCGATCTGCGGGATGCGTGCGGAGACGATGCGACAAACTTCTGCACGCTGGACCGCCGATGCGATGACTTTCTTGCCGCGTGGGCGAAGTCGATGCGGTGATCCTGTTGCGCTGTGCGATCGTGTTGCGATGCGAAGACAAGACGCTCCGCGAGGAGCGACGAAATTCGGTGCGATGCGATCAAAGTGGCGAACGCACGGCGTCCGCACTGCGATGTCTCGAAGCGATGATTTCTTTCAGGGTTGCGAGTGCGCAGCGACAGCAGCGCGATGATCTTTCCAGCGCGTCTCGGCTGCAGCGGCTCGCAAAGGGCGTCAGCGATGGTTTCGGGTTGCGGGCCCTCGGCGGCAGTAGCGCGATGATTTTCCCAGCGCTCTCGACTGCAGCGGCCCGCAAAGATGCGTTAGCGTCGATTTCTTACCCTCTTTTCTCTGATGCAGACTAGAGGCCCTGGAACTCACAGGAGCCTCCTCAGCAGATAGCAGTCCTCGCAGGGAGGAAGCAGGAGGTTGGTGGTGGAGTCTGATGTGCCTGAGACTCCAGCAGGAGGCTAGCTCTTTTCCTAGCCCTTGGGTGATTGCTGTAACAAAAATAAAAGTTCTCTCAAAAGTTCCGTTTCCTCTTCTTCAAGGTCCAGTGGTCACTGCTGCAGGCCAGTGCAAGAAACAACACACAAGCACAAGGACAGTCACTTCCTGCAGATTCCTCCAGTGGCACGGACAGAGTTTCCTCTCCAGATCCAAAAGCAATACAAAAGTAGGGGTTTGAGCACAGATATTTATACCCCAAAAACCTTTGATCCTTGAAGCTACCAGTCCCTGAACCTAGCCAGAACCAGTTCTGCTCAGGCCTGGAGCACTTTGTTTACCAGGCTGCATCCTTCCTTTCAGAAAGAGGGGTCTGCTAGCAGACACACAGTGGGAGGTGGAGCCAGCATTCACCTTGCAGGCACAGCCCTATTCAGATCAAAGAGCCACCCCTCCCCACACTCTAAATGCAGATCTCTCTATTCCACCCAGGTCTGACTCAGCCTGTCCTGCCCCTCTAAAACCAGACAGCCAATACACATAACGGCAGAGCACACTGGAAGGCTTAGGCAAGAAAATACCTACTTTCTAAAAGTGGTATTTTCAAACACAGAATATAAAAATAAACTTCACTAAAAGGTGTATTTTAATATTCTGAGCTCAGGCATACTAAATTCGTTTTTCTACCATGTTCCTGGGGTCAGTTAGGACTATAGTATGTAATAGTCAAGCTGCCCATTCTAGCCTATGAGGAACAGGTAGCCTTACAGTAGTGAAAAACGAAATGGTGCATAATTCACTACCCGGACATGCTACACACACCAAGGCATGTCCTGCCTTACACATACAAGGCACCCTACCATAGGGGTGACTTACAGGATGCTAAGGGAAGGTTCAGGGGCTGGGAAGTGAGTGCACTTCACAGCCAAGATGGCAGTTCTGGACTGCACACAGACACTGCAGTGGCAGGTCTGAGACACACTTTACAAGCTGCTTCTGTGGGTGGCACACATCAGTGCTGCAGGCCCACCAGCAGCATTTGGTTTACCAGCCCTGGGCACACATAGGCCACACTACTAGGGACTAACAGGTAAACCAAATAAGCCAATCAGGGGTATACCAATTCACATAGACATATTTACACAGGGAGCATTCGCGCTGTGACACTGAATGGCAGTGGCACAGCGCCCAGAGCATCTAACACCAGTAAAACAGAGGAGACAACAGCGAAAAATGGAAGGGAGACCCACGCCAATGGTGCCAGGTCTAACAACAACTTTATTTAATTTCTGAAAATTCATAGCTTGACTTGTGTATGTTGGATTTGTGTCGTTTTAGTCTTGTTTTATAAATAGTGGCTATTTTTCGAAACTGGTGTGGAGTCCTTTTGCAGTGTTTTCACTGTTTTACTGTGTGTGTGTGTGTGTGTGTGTGTGTACAAATACTTTACACAATGCCTCTGGGATAAGACTAACTGGTCTGTGCCAAGCTACCAAGGGGGTAAGTAGGGATTATCTTAGGTGTGTAACTTACTTACCCTGTCTAGACAGGGTGCAAACCACTCCCAACTAGAGACCCAATTTCTAGCAATTATAACAAGGGGAATAAGTCACATGGGGGAGGGTTGAATGAGAGCTTGACCAGCCCATGTCAGTGAATCTGGGATACCAAGGTGGGTGGATCACTTGGCTAGACAGAAAAAAGTGAAAGCCCGCTGGTTACAAATAAGCAGGTGGGAGATGCCTAAAATGATGAACAGCACTGAGCCTGGCCTTAATTCATTCAAGAAAGAACTGAGAGCGATCCGCCTCATGGGGATGCAGCATCGAAATGTGTTAGACTTAATGACCGTGATGGTGGGAGGGGTGGGTGCCAAGATCAGTACCTCCTGCTGCACGTTTATCCCAGGGAATGACACGGACAATGGGACATTGACTCTTGCCATCCAAACAGGGTACCATTTGCAAAGAGACATGCGTGAGGAGGGAGGGGCCGCTGAGCAGGAGTGGTTCTCGAGTTGTTTCTCCTGGCTCTCCTGGTGCATCTACAGTTTGTGTACATCTTTGTTGCCAGTTTTCATTGTCTTCTTGTCTTTATGTGGATCCATAAAATTGGTGATTTCCTGCTGTAAAAACGCAGTTCTCAAACTGGGTAGAATGCAAGTAACTAGGAAAGTAGTAATTGTCAAAAGCGAGCTTAAAGAACAATAGACCCCCTATAATGTAACTGTCAGGAAGTATGCGTTAGTTAATGTAGTTGAAAATTCAATTTGAGGGGGAATATTAATATTGAGAAAGTCAATGTCAATATGAAGAACGATACATGTATGTATAAAAACGATATTGCATCTTTACTAACAAATGTATCCGTTGTGATCTCTACGTCAACCCTGACTCAAAAATTCGTAGTCAGGCAGGCTCTGAAACCTAGGCCTGAGGTTACTGATTGACGTGTCACAGGTGGGGCGATACATAACCAGCAGACAAATGTACGAACAGGAAATCACAGATCAATCCCACAGATATGCGCAGTGACACCACAGTGGTCCAGGGAGATTGGCCCCAATAAAGCACACATAGCCGCAAGGGTTCGCGCGCTCCTAAAACACCATAAAGTCAGATGCCACATAAGTTAGGAGACTTCAGTTCCCTTTCTTCTCCTGTGGAAGGGCTCTCAGATGACTGCTTGCTGCTGTGGCCTGCTGTGTACTCACCAAGACTGCTTTGCTGCCCTTAGAAGGACTGTTCTGCTGTCTGAAGCCTGCCTTGAACCCTCATAGGCTCCCACCATCTTGAAACCCTCACCTAGACCCAGCATTAGTGAGTTCTAATCCCCCCACCCAAGTGTTGCCCTTCAGTCCCAGACCCTTGGTGGTGGTGCTAAAAGAGCCCAGATAGAAAATTCCAAAACTTGGTCAAAAATCTGCTCTGAGAACTGAGAGGAGACTGGGACCAACCGGCTCGTTTATCCGTCCAAGGTGCCTCACCGATAAGCTTGACTTCATGGTAGCTCCTTCTACATTCTTTTCTATACCAGCCAATCCTGTTCATCGGTCTTTCGCCAAAGGGGTATCAGTCTTGTGGAACTCTCATCAGCTAGAACCTCCATCCTCATCCCACGGGAGATTTGTGACTTCCAGAAAAAGAGACAAAGGGGTCGATTCCGATTCGGGCCGGAAAAAGCACCGACCGACTCGGATCCGGAAAAAATACCGACCGACACGTACCAGTGGCGCCCGACACGCCAAGTACGATGCAAGCCGCGATAAATCCGACCGACACGTCAGGAAACCAAGCCGACCGACCGAGCCGCTCGGAAAATAGCAATCCGGCCGGAAAAACACGCGAATCCAACCGACCGACACGCACCCGGAACAAATCCGACCGAATCGTACCCGCCAACTCCAACCTGCAAAGTACGATGCAAGGCGCGAAAAACACGACCGAGTCGGACGGAGGACAAGCCGTACGACCGACACGCATACAAAACCGAGCCGAAGCAACACAATACACCGCGACCGACGCGTACGCAGCATACAAAACTGCACAAACACAGCGTGAACGAAACGGAAAACACCGTACGAGACCAATGCAGGGTCCGACTCGGTCACAAGAACGTTTCCAACATACACAAACAGCACAAAGGAAAAATCAACCAAAAAAAGGCCAAACAAGCAATTACCAAGCCAATAAATACTGGGGGGTGGGGACAGAGAACAAAGACACACCAACAACTCCACCTATATAAAGGACACAAATCACTACCATGAGCCTTTGCAAATGCCATTCCACTGCCAGCACCCAAGAGAAAGCAACCACACACCCACAGCTCATCCCTCACACAAGCCACACACCAGCAGCACACCAACAAATACCTACCTCACATACACCCAGCACAACACACACCCACACACCCTCACCTGCACACCAACACACACATCACCCACCATCACCAACCATCACCATGCCCCCCAAGAAGAATCCCAAGTTTCTAGATTGTGAATTGGAAGTCCTGGTAGACGAGATCCTCAGGGTGGAGCCACAGCTGTTTGGCACATTGGTCCAACAGACCCCCATGTCGCAGAAAACCAAGATGTGGGAGAGGATCATCAACAGGGTGAACGCCCAATCACCATGTCGGCGCACAAAGACCGACATCCAGAACAGGTGGTATGACGTGCGCAGGAGGGTACGGAAAATGCTGACGAAAGACTACATCAACAGCCAACACACCGGCAGTGGCCCTCCTGCCAAGCCAATATACCTCAGGCCCTGGGAGGAGAAGGTGCGGGCCATCCTTCCGCCAGTGAGCGTATATGGACTAGAGGACATCCCAGAGCCTGGTGAGTACACAACAAATGTACACAATAAACTGCCACAAAACACACACATCACTGTCAAGGGAGAGTCAAACCATGCACTCATAGCAATTACACAGCAACTAGAACAGAATCATCCCAAAATGTGTATGTCAGTCAGATAAACACAACACATGCCATCAAAAAAGTCACATCCAACTGTGCCAACACATGTACAAACACAACCACAACTACAGCTAGGCAGTGGCACAAATAGAACTAACACACACATCCACACATGTAGCCACCACAACAACACCAACACACAGTGAAGACCACTCAAAGGAAGGAATTCTGTGTATGCTGGCCAAGTCAGTGTAGCCAATAGCATCATGGGAGTCGCAGTCACACATATTGCCCCCCCACAACTGTCCCATCAACACCACCCTGAACCATGCTCACATCACAGGGAGTGGAGAAGGACTCACAAGATGGCTGACACTGGCTACTGCTGTGGGGAGCACAAGGCCCTGCTGCCAACTGTGCACCAACAAACAGCAGGACACCACTGACTGACATCCTGAGAGACAACTTACACTCCCTGCAATGCAAGCACGTTCCATGGTGGGATATCTGGCTGGCTGGCTGGGTGGGAAGGGAGACTTGCAGCACTGACCATAGTCACCAGCACCTCCCCTCACACCCCCCAACACAAACTCCACAGTACCCACCTGGTAGAATGCAATGCCCTCCATCCTAACACAAGATCCCACAAAGCACCACCACCCTGGGTTATGTTGTGTGAAGCACAGGGACACTCTTGGGACTCTTAGCCAAACAACTGCCAGGACAACACTCCCAGCCATCCTGTCAGCACAGCCAGCCCACCCCACAGGGAAGCAGAGTCAAAAGGAAGGAAGCATGGGCATGCTGGGAAGGGGGTGGAGGCAATAGCATGATGGGAGTCGTAGTCACAGACATTGCTCAGCCTCACAACTGGCCCATCAACACCACCCTGAACCATGCTCACATCACAGGGAGTGGAGAAGGACTCACAAGATGGCTGACACTGGCTACTGCTGTGGGGAGCACAAGGCCCTGCTGCCAACTGTGCACCAACAAACAGCAGGACACCACTGACTGACATCCTGAGAGACAACTTACACTCCCTGCAATGCAAGCACGTTCCATGGTGGGATATCCGGCTGGCTGGGTGGGAAGGGGGACTTGCAGCACTGACCATAGTCACCAGCACCTCCCCTCACACCCCCCCAACACAAACTCCACAGTACCCACCTGGTAGAATGCAATGCCCTCCATCCTAACACAAGATCCCACAAAGCACCACCACCCTGGGTTATGTTGTGTGAAGCACAGGGACACTCTTGGGACTCTTAGCCAAACAACTGCCAGGACAACACTCCCAGCCATCCTGTCAGCACAGCCAGCCCACCCCACAGGGAAGCAGAGTCAAAAGGAAGGAAGCATGGGCATGCTGGGAAGGGGGTGGAGGCAATAGCATGATGGGAGTGGTAGTCACAGACATTGCTCAGCCTCACAACTGGCCCATCAACACCACCCTGAACCATGCTCACATCACAGGGAGTGGAGAAGGACTCACAAAATGGCTGACACTGGCTACTGCTGCGGGGAGCACAAGGCCCTGCTGGGAACTGTGCACCAACAAACAGCAGGACACCACTGACTGACATCCTGAGAGACAACTTACACTCCCTGCAATGCAAGCACGTTCCATGGTGGGATATCCGGCTGGCTGGGTGGGAAGGGGGACTTGCAGCACTGACCATAGTCACCAGCACCTCCCCTCACACCCCCCCAACACAAACTCCACAGTACCCACCTGGTAGAATGCAATGCCCTCCATCCTAACACAAGATCCCACAAAGCACCACCACCCTGGGTTATGTTGTGTGAAGCACAGGGACACTCTTGGGACTCTTAGCCAAACAACTGCCAGGACAACACTCCCAGCCATCCTGTCAGCACAGCCAGCCCACCCCACAGGGAAGCAGAGTCAAAAGGAAGGAAGCATGGGCATGCTGGGAAGGGGGTGGAGGCAATAGCATGATGGGAGTGGTAGTCACAGACATTGCTCAGCCTCACAACTGTCCCATCAACACCACCCTGAACCATGCTCACATCACAGGGAGTGGAGAAGGACTCACAAGATGGCTGACACTGGCTACTGCTGTGGGGAGCACAAGGCCCTGCTGCCAACTGTGCACCAACAAACAGCAGGACACCTCTGACTGACATCCTGAGAGACAACTTACACTCCCTGCAATGCAAGCACGTTCCATGGTGGGATAACTGACTGGGTGGGTGGGTGGGTGGGAAGGAGGTCTGGCTGTCAACCAAACACAATCAATGCAGACCATGTTCACACCCCAGAGAATACATAGAAATGCCCAAATAATGCAGGACAATGTGCCACACCAATATCAACCCCTGACTGTGACGACTTAGGACAATACAATGTACAGGCCCGCACCCGAGGCACAGTCACAACTGTCAGGTGTGTCAACCACTGATGCCTGCAGAAACATGACATACATTGTTTGTGTCTCCCAAAAACAGGTGATGATAGGGACACAGCAGCAGACGCTGAGGAGTCCCAGTCCCAGGCTCAAGAGGATGCCGAGCTCACTGGCGTCGTACAGCCTCTGTCCTCCTCGGACGATGAAGAACAACCTGGCACATCCGGTGCAAGTCAACATGCTGCACCAGCAGGACCACCAGCTGCAGCACCAGCAGGTCCACCAGCTGCACCCCCTGCACCCACCCCTCCAACGACTGTCACCACGAATACCATCCCTGCCGACATGGACAGAATAAGGAACAACACCAGCGCAGTGACCCTGGACCAACCTGGGGCCATGGACACCACCACCACCACCAACCCCGAGGTGGACCAGGGTTATCTGTGCGTGCAACTGCACACACTGCACATGTCAGCAGGGGTGGTGGGAGGGGTGGGAGACAGAGGTCGCTGCTTGCAGACGTTGCTGGTGTGCATGAAGACCCACAACTGGTACGCATAGCTGATGCGTACCAGTCCAGCACCGGAGAGCTCAGCCAGGTAGTGGGGCTCCTCAGAGACATCAAACAGCAGCAGGCTGCCCATCATGCCCGCTTGGACTCCCACATGTCCCATGTGGAGTCACACATGTCACGTGTGGACTCCCACATGTCACGTGTGGACTCCCACATGACCCGCGTGGAGTCCAAGTGGGATGTACTACATGAGATGACGGCGGTGCACAGGGACATTTTACAATGCCTCCGCCAGATGAACAGCAACCAGTCCACACCTCCCTGTGTGCCAACAACATCTGGTACCGAACAAACTGCAACTGCCACAGGGAGGGAGGAGGACTCTGGCGGAGAGTCCCCTGCACCGCAGCAGCCTGCACTTGAGGGCCCCCCCCAAGAAGAGGGGTCGTCCGAGGAGGGGAAAGTGAGAGGCTGATGGCCAAGCGCAACTCCCAGGAAGCCTGAACCTGTTCTGGATTTTCGCCTTTGTGCACAGACTGTTCACCCTGTTGATGGCAACACTACTCCCACACATTGCATGGGGAGTACAAGTTGGAACAATGTGTCAGACAACTGTGGCCCCGATACTGGGGATCCTGTCTACCTGGACTTTCTATTCATCTAGGAACTTGGGATTGCAAGATTCATGTACAGCACAATCCATCCTATGCACTATTATCACAGATGTATCACAATAAACACAATAATACACCATACTTGCCTCTGTCGTGATTCCAACGTGGGTGCTGTTATGGGGATGATGAACAACAAAATTACACTGTGTATGCGAACTGCAACAGCAAGGACAACACAGGCATGTGAGTACAGGCAACGTGACACATATGAGGGAGACACACCACCAGGGCTACACAACACATACACACCTAGGCCATCTGACTCATTGCCTACACTGATGTTGCCAGGGAAGACGGTGCAATGCACAGACACCACACCCATTCCCAGTTGTAGTCAAGTAGCCCACAGGTGCAGTAAGCAAATGGCAGTCAAATGTGTGACCACAGACAACGCACATCACTAAGTGAAGCACAGGTTTATTACACAGTAGCAACATGCCGTAACCACTACAGATGCAAGGTAACCCCACCTGGTAGCGGGCACACAGTCAACAACTGTAGACAGAAGGAAGTCCATGGGTGTGGCGCACATCACCTGTAGGGACACAACAGCTACCAGCCTGGATGTGCAATCACGTTGTCGGTGGACACAGTTGACCAAACGAATCTGAAAGTACCCTGTGAAGGACAGAAATGACACACAGTCAAAAGCAATGGAGTACAGGACAGAACAGCAAAACTCATGCACAATACATGTTACAAGATACCCACCCAGAACCAAGTTAGCATGTGAACACTGTTGGGGAGTACAGCCCACCTGTAAGCACACATCGCAACACACATCCAGTCAAGTAGCCCATGGACACACTCCAACAGCACCAGAGCACCACCCACACATCATGCCAACTCACATCATTGACATGACACCTCAGGATACTCACATTCAGCTAAAGAAGTTGGTGATGAGCTGTGTGCGGACATCACCATCACCATCATCATCATCATCGTCACTGGCATCGTGTTCCAGGCCAGGATCCTCCACAGGTGGCGGATGTTGGTCATCGTCATCCTGGATGAGAGGCAACTCCTTCCGCACTGCCAGGTTGTGGAGCATGCAGCAGACGATGATAATCTTGCACACTTTCGCAGGGGCATATGGGAGGGACCCTCCGGTCTTGTCCAGGCAGCGGAAGCGGCTCTTCAGGAGACCAAAGGTCCGCTCAATCACTCTCCTGGTCCGACCATGTGCCTCATTGTAGCGCATCTGGGCAGGTGTCACAGGGTTCCTGAGGGGTGTCAGCAACCACGGCATGTTGGGGTATCCCGAGTCACCTACGGACAGACAAGTGCACATCAGCTGACTTGGAAAAGTGGGCGGAATACTACAGATCAGATCACACACAATGGCACAAAGTCAGTACACACCGACAAGCCAGGCACGCTGGTTCTGCATCTGTGCCATCAACCTGGGGATGCGACTACTCCTCATCACAAAGGCATCGTGTGCTGAACCAGGGAAACGGGCACACACGTGTGTGATGGTCATGTCTGCAAGACACACCACCAGTGCATTGACCGAGTGGTAGTGCTTGCGGTTCCTGTAGGCCTGCTCCTGGGCCTGTGGTGGTACCAAAGCCACATGTGTCCCATCAATGGAGCCAATGACATGCGGCATCCTCCCCAGGGCATAAAAGTCACTCTTCACGTCAGTGAGTCGTCGCAGTCTAGGGAAATAGATGTACCGGTTCAGGAAGAGCAACATTGCCGCCAAAACATCGCGGAGCACACGGCTGAACATGGTCTGTGACATCCCACCAGCAGACGCCACAGTATGTTGGAAGGTACCGGTGGCAAAGAAGTGTAGGGCTGCCATCACCTTCACCTTGGGGGTCAGCGCTGTAGGATACGGCCGGCCAGGCTGCAAATGTGGGGACAACTGCACTGCCAAATCCTCAATCAGCTGCCTGGTGAAGCGGTACCGTCGGATGCTGTCCCGTTCCACCATCGTTGCCAGGTCTGGGAATGGCCGATGGACAGCAGGAGCCCTGCAGTGCAGAGGAGAAGTAAGCAAGATCGTCAGTCACCCCACATATGCGGCATTGAACACACTCAAGATCCCAACATACATCATCATGAGGCACAACTACATGAAGTGTGCAGTACCGGAACGACATGTATGGTACATACATGGCCAACATCTGTCAACACGGTCCTACAGGTGGCATCAATTTGTCCCAGGTTGGCCCATTGGATATCATGATGCTGTGTCACAGTCACCCCCCAGTGACATGTGAGGACAGATGTGCCCCAGGCACCACAGCTCAACGACAGGCACATTCCCAGGGACCCTGTAATGCCACATGGACACTGGCATCACCTGGAGTATCATGTGTACACCACAACAAAACAAACATGACCCCCACAGGTAGTGGCCACACTTGCCATGGCAGGAGAGCCATGGACGTCTGTGACACACACGCACAACATCAGAGTCCATGCACACACAACGTGGATGTGGAGACTGTCTCCCATTGTGCACATGAAATCAGAGACATTGTAAACACTACATGCACAAAGACTGTGGAGGGCCATCACTATTGTGCCACTGGGACACCCTGGCTCAAACATACCGTCCCACATGGGACTCACGGGGTATGTGACATGACATACACAAACACCACTGTGAAATGTGACCATGGCACATGCACAGATATGAACAGTTGCACATCACAGTGGTCACGTACACGTAACACCCAGGATCCTGTCCCCATTAACACGTGCACAGCCTGGGGGTGGCTGCCCACAGGTGACACCCACAGGACAAAATGTACACCAACATACACACAATAGGAAATGCAGCCTTACATGCCTTATGATAAGGTTTGGACAGGCTGTCGTGATGTAGGTGTGCCCCTCACTCCCTGGGAGCTATCTGTGGCTGGCATATGTCCATCTGAGACAGGCATGCTGACATATGCCAGTCACATGTACAGTGATGCGTTGAACAGCAATGGACCGATCGGTGCCTCCGGCCGGCCCATTGCTTTCAATGTGTGCGGGTACGCGTTGTACCCCTGTGCGCGTTGTACTGCAATGGACCGATCGGTGCCTCCGGCCGGCCCATTGCATTCAATGTGTGCGGGTACGCGTTGTACCCCTGTGCGCGTTGTACTGCAATGGACCGATCGGTGCCTCCGGCCGGCCCATTGCATTCAATGTGTGCGGGTACGCGTTGTACCCCTGTGCGCGTTGTACTGCAATGGACCGATCGGTGCCTCCGGCCGGCCCATTGCATTCAATGTGTGCGGATGCAGCGTTGTACCCCTGTGCGCGTTGAACAGCAATGGACCGATCGGTGCCTCCGGCCGGCCCATTGCTTTCAATGTGTGCGGGTACGCGTTGTACCCCTGTGCGCGTTGTACTGCAATGGACCGATCGGTGCCTCCGGCCGGCCCATTGCATTCAATGTGTGCGGGTACGCGTTGTACCCCTGTGCGCGTTGTACTGCAATGGACCGATCGGTGCCTCCGGCCGGCCCATTGCATTCAATGTGTGCGGGTACGCGTTGTACCCCTGTGCGCGTTGAACAGCAATGGACCGATCGGTGCCTCCGGCCGGCCCATTGCATTCAATGTGTGCGGGTACGCGTTGTACCCCTGTGCGCGTTGTACTGCAATGGACCGATCGGTGCCTCCGGCCGGCCCATTGCATTGAATGTGTGCGGGTACGCGTTGTACCCCTGTGCGCGTTGAACAGCAATGGACCGATCGGTGCCTCCGGCCGGCCCATTGCATTCAATGTGTGCGGGTACGCGTTGTACCCCTGTGCGCGTTGTACTGCAATGGACCGATCGGTGCCTCCGGCCGGCCCATTGCATTCAATGTGTGCGGGTACGCGTTGTACCCCTGTGCGCGTTGTACCTCAATGGACCGATCGGTGCGCACCCATTGACAATGGGCTTGCCTGGCAACGGACGCGTTTTCGAATATTCGAACGAGTCGGTTGCTGGAAAATCAGTTGGTCACCCACAACAATGTTGCAAAATCATGTATGTCATGAAGTTGAAATTTTGAAGGATGCTGTGGGCGTGTTTTGGTGCTGCTATTCCATGGATTGGCCAGATTCAGAAGATGCAAACGACTTGGACCTATCACTTTGGACACAAGGGACAGTATCTGCCTCTCCAGCACATATATATTGCTGCATGTTCCCCTGAGAGCCCACTTGCCTGCACTACATGCTCCAGGACGACATCTGCCACTGCACTGCTGCTGTCTCTGCCCCTCTGGACCCTGCAATGGCACGTACTGTGGAGAGAGCCCCAGCCTTCAGCCTTGAAGAGAACCAGGCCCTGCTGGACAGCCTACTTCCACAGTACAGCAAGCTGTATGGGACACCAGGGGAGCAGGTGAGTGTTCTGTGCACTGCCTTTCTGAATGTGCATTTTGTCTGACTAGCAAGGCTGAGAGTCAGCACACCACTGGCTAGCAGGCTCACTGAGTAGTTGTCACCCCCCATAGTGTGTAGTGACTTGCACTGGACAGGTATGGTGCAGTGACAGTGCTTCTGAACAGGGTTTTACTCCCCATGCTATGATACCATGTAGTGACTTCTGGAAAACTGTCCATGGGCAGCCGTGCACTGCCTGGGTACACCATGTGCCCCTGTGATTGCGACATGTATATGCAACTGTGTCATGCACGGATATGTTGCATGTGTAGTAATGGCCTTATCACTTTGTCATCCTGACAGGCTTCTGCCCATCGGAAGCATGAGATCTGGAAGGACATCGTCCGGGCTGTCCGGTCCGTGGGGGTCTACAAGCGCCGGATCCGCAACTGCCAAAAGAGGTGGCAGGACCTTCGGGGCTGGACCCGGAGGATTGCACGGGTCCAGCTGAAGCTGTCGCCTCCTCGCAGGAGGGCGGAACACGGACCCTGACCCCCACATGCTCAGGATCCTGGCGGTGGTCTTTCCAGACCTGGATGGGCAGCTGAAGGCCAGAGAGCAGCAAGGAGGGGTGAGTCAAAGACTGCACTGTGTACTCTGTCTAACATGTTATGTGCCCTCCTCGGGCCAGGTTGAACTGCCACAGTACAGCAGTCATGTTGTCCAGGAGCCATGTCCCTCTATTGTGCACTGCCCACTCCTCATCTGATACCCAGGTGTGGCCCTTACATGCAGGGAATTCTGTCACTTAGGACTGTGTCCTTGCAGTTTGCTTGACTCAAGGTGGGAGACAGCATCTGTTTCCCTGACTCTGTGGTGGGCATCATGGGTGGGTCCATTGCTTACACAATGCCTGTATTCTGACATGTATTCAGCGTGTTACTTTGATCTGTGGTCCAATTGCTGAGCTGATCCACCACATGTGGCTGGGGTACCTGGCACACACCCATGCTGCGGGTGGGAACAATGTTTGGGCCCCAGGAGTATGTATATGACGTGTGTCACACATACTTAGCCAGCTGCCTACAGTCCAGGGCTCATCCCTCATTCATGTGGGGCTGGACAGTCATGCCTACTCCAGGCCATACAATACACTCTGTACTCCCACTCCCGTGTATCAGAGGACACATTGTGCACAGTGATTTGACCCCTCAGGTGTCTGCCTCTGTGTCAGTGTGCTGTGGATTAGTCGCCAGGACTGCTGTGGAGTTTCTTGGTAGGGGCTCAGCATGCCACTGGAGATGTGACCATAGGAGACGATACTTGTGTGACACATAGGTGTCTGATCAGCTGCCCATGCAGACTGGGGCATGTAAATGTGAAGTTCAGGCAGCTGTTCCCCATGCACAGCAGAGTGTGAGGGGCTCAGGTTCAGAGGGTAGTGTCACAGGTCTCCCATATGTCCAATAGGTATGACCTGGACAGATGAGGGTTAAGAGGATGTGTTGTGGGGGGGATGTACATGTGCACTTGTGCAGCTCCAGGACTTGCATTCCCCATGACCTACTATTGTGACACAGTGCAGAGTGTTGTTGTCTGGCTGCAAAGTCATACATCACTGAGACAGTGATGTATGACTTTGCAGTCATGCCTCCGCCATGGCATGTGTCTACTGATTGGTGATCCTGCAGGGGAGTGACATGTGCTACATGCACACCATAGTGGCGCTGGCTATCAGGACATGGGTGCATCATGGTGTCTGTCGCTGGTATGCATCACATGCATTTCCTATTTGACTCTGGGCATCCCTTACATCCGTAAACCTGTACTGACTCAGTGGCAAGAGCTGTGATGTGTCCACACCGTGTCCTCTGCACTGTCCAACTACTGTGTACTTGGTGCATGTGTCAACACTGGGGTGTTGCAATCCAACAGACACCAGACAGATGGGTGCAAGGCCATGTGGGATGTGAGTGCCATGCTTGGCATCAGACTGACAATTGACTTCTCCTGTTCAATTAGGGCACTTTTAGCAATGTACAACTAATGATGCCAGGGCTTGCTCTGTAATGTGCTGTGCTCACAGTGGTGTGTGCGTTTGGTGCAGGTGACTGATGTCTGTCTGTTTCCCCATTGTTTGCAGATACATCCACGGCCACGGAAGGGGACAGCTCCACGGACCAGGAGGAGCCGGAGAGCCAGACTGGGTCAGCAGCCGAGGAGTGGTCGGAGGGACCCAGTGGCACGGAGGGCGAGGGGAGCCACACCGAGGAGTCCTCAGCAGCATCCACCTCAGCTGAGGACCAGAGCAACTCGGAGGATGACTCCCTTGTGGAGGCGGGTGTCAGCAGCCACCACACCCCAGCTAGTGTTGCTGTCCCCGCCACCACCAGCACCACCACCGCCCTCCCATCGGCTCCCATTCCCCAGGTCCGTGGAGGCTCCCATGTCCGGGAGCGTGTCTCCTTTGGGCCAGGCACCGCACCCCCTGCCCCTGTGTCCCCTGCTGCCCTGAGTGAGGAGTCTGTGTACCTCCTTCGCCAGCTCCATGTAGGGCAGACAGCCATGCTGAGTGTCCTCCATGCGCACACCGCGCTGTTGACTCAGCTGGTGTCGTTCATGGAGGGCATCTCATCGGGCATGTCTGACCTACAGAGGGGCAATAGGTCCATGGACTCCTCCCTGACGGCAGCAGTGTCCCTCCTCAAACGGTCCCTCACCCCTCCTGCCTCTGCTCCATCCACACTCCCCAGCACCTTACCCATCCCAGGCACACACACACTGGCACAGGCACACACCAGCACACACACATCCAGCACACTGACACACACGCCAATGACAAAACGCACACGCACGCACATTCAGGGGACTGAAGCCAGACTCACAGGGGATGGGGCCCTGGAACACACACACGCATCCACATGCACTGCGCAGTCCTCAGTTCCCTCTCCCTCCAAAGCACCCTCCCTTGCCTCACCTGCAACCCCAAAGTCACAGCAGCTCTTCCTCTGTGACCTCGGCCTCTTCCCCACCGATGAAGCTGCTCCAGCATCCCGGGGGAAGAGGAAGCCCACCCACACGGAGCAGAGTGCCCCTCGCCCCCGGACACCCTCCCCCAGGCGCAGACGGACTGAGGCCCCCACCCGCAAGTCCCCCGGAGTGCTAAGAGCAAGACCCCGCCACCACCCTGCAGCTCAGGCACAAGGTCTCCGTCCTCCATCCCTCAGGCCCCCACTGCACAGGTGCCCCCACCACACCCTGCCCCAGGTTCCCCCACCCACAGATATACCATCCCCAAGATGCTCCGGCCTTCTCCCCCTGCCACTTGCTCTCCCAGCACCACACCCCCGCTGCGCTTGTCTGTGCCACTGATGTGGTGAGGGTGTCCCCCCCTCTGTCCAACCCACCTTGCCTGTTCCCCATTCTCCTCCCCTGGAGGTAGGCACTGCAGTGGAGTCCACTACCGCCCTGTCTGACTTGGGCACTGCAGTGGCGGACCTGTCCACCCCATCTGCAGGGTCCACTGCAGTTGTGCCGGCACCCACGACATCTGTGTCATGCCCCCCAGTTGTGCCGGCACACACCATGTCAGACACCTCCACTGCAGTTGTCAGTGGCTCTCCTGCACCCACCACCCCTTCCCTGACTCCCCCTGGTGAGCCCTGATCCTGTCCCTGCGGTGCCTGGCCTGCCCCCCGGTTGCCCCTCCTAGTGGATTGTCCCTGGTATTGTGCAGGCATGCGTAGGGTGACATCTGCCAGTGTCACCCTGTTTGAACTTTGACAATGGACTGGCCATTGGCCTTTGCTCTTTTTCAGGACTTCGTTTGGCCTCAACACATATGCTGAATAAAGCAACTTTCTTTTCTCTAGTGCTCATGCTTCAGATGTACATGTTGTTGGTGCAGCTAACCATGCCCTTGCTGCAGTGATGGTGATATCTGGTCTCATGATTATGAAGTGTTACTGTGCAGGAACCCATGTGGTCCAGGGGGAATGTGTCCTATCATGTGGTGTATCCATGTCATCAATAGCAGCATCTGAGGGTGTCATGTGTTCAGTATTTGGCAATGGGTTTCCTACTTACATTGGCAATTTCATATCTGTGGCTTCCACCCCTGCACATCTGTTGTGCCTGCCATCGTTGCATTTGTCTACTTCCCTGACCGTGTTGCCATCTCCAGTGGACATGCAGGTTTGGGCATCAATGGGGAGGGACTCATCCGTGTAGTCAGTGCAACATTGCTATACAAGTGTGTTGGATCTGTGCTGATGATTCCGTTGGCACATCCATGACCAGGCTGATGTGATGGGAGCCCTCATTTGGTGCTAATTGTTGATTGTGTGACCAAGTGCTCAGCTGACATGATGGGGCCCTACTGAGGCAACATATGGCACAGCTTTCCTCACACAGGAGTGGAGTCCCCTCATGGCAGTGTGTACACGTGTGACATTGCCTGCGCCCAAGGTGTGTGTTGTATGTGCATGTCTGTGTGTTCACTTCCATTCATCTGCGCATGCTGTGATCCCTAGTGTTGTACCTGTTTGTGATGCTTGCTGACTTGAGCTATGTTCCCCCAAAGTCTTCTCCCTGTGTTCTCTGTGATGTGGGTGCATGGCACATTACTGGTCATCAGGGTGTCACCCATAGGTGTGTTTGCTGTCAGGGCAGAGTTTGTGTGCTGACGCAGATGGGTCACAGTCAGGTTTCCCTTTGGCACTTGTTGTTTGCCCCTGTCATGTGATTTCCAGTTTGTGTTATCTTTCAGTGATTGTGACACGTTGTGTGTGTGACTGCTGGCACTCCTTAGGGTCCGGGCTGCAATGTTGGTTGTTGTCTATGTGTGTTCTTTGTGGGTGACCTTGGCTTCTT
This sequence comes from Calotriton arnoldi, assembly GCA_963921515.1. Lineage (NCBI taxonomy): Eukaryota > Metazoa > Chordata > Amphibia > Caudata > Salamandridae > Calotriton > Calotriton arnoldi. The sequence continues at coordinate 7,342 of CAWUFW010004606.1, read as the reverse complement.
CATTGGTGTGTGACTGTGGCTGGGATCCCATTGGTCGGTGTGGTATTGCCGTCATGTCCATGTACAGAGTAGTGTGCAGTGTGTCAGACATTCAGGAGTCTTGTTGAGTGTCCATGTGTGATGTGTTTCTACACCTTGGTTCCCACCCACCACCCTGGAATAGTCATGGGTGCATGTGCAATGTCACCAGTGCATGTGTACTTCACTGCTGCACATTGTTGGAGGTCGAGGGGTGTGGTGTTGAGTGTGTGCAGATGAGAGTTGTTGCCCGGCTAGTCCCCTGCCTCCATGTTGGCCTTGGCTTACTGGCCATGCTGATTGATTTGTGCTTGTGTAGGTGTGATGGTAGTTAGTTGCTCAGGACACCTGACTGTGGTTCACAGTGTGAACGACATTTAGCTTTGTCATCACAGTGGTATTTTTCTTCAGCCCAGGGTCACCACATTGTGGGGGCCCTGGGGGTGGTGCTGTGGTGTGTCTGTGACTTGCTGTGTCAGTTGTTGTTCCTACGTGCCTGTGTGACATGTGTGTTTTGTGCTCCCTCTCACCTGTCAATGCCTGCTTGCCCACATAGGGGATTTGGATCCATGAGTTAGCTTAGTGTGGCAGTGTATGCACATCTGTATGATTGGTATTCAGCTCTCCTCATGTGTTGTGTTGTTGCCTGGGGACACTGGCACCCCCACCCCTCACCTGCTGTGTATGATGACAGTGTTGGTCTGCCTGTTTGTGTTTGTGCATCTGCACCACTGCATTGGCATATCTTGGGTGTGCCATTGGCTGTATGTTGTTTGGTGTGTTTCCCCTGCTGTCCCTGGGACTCCTAGGTCATCGGTCAGCACAGTGATCATGGTTTGTGTGTCCCATTGCTGCCATGGTATGGTATCTGTTCACCTCACATCTGCTGTCTCCACAGGGTATCTGCATTTGTGTGCCCATTGGTGCAAATATGTGGTTCTGCATTCTGATGGTCACTTCTGTCATTGTGTCATTGATGACTGTTGACGGTCTCAGCCCCCATGGGTGTTGTTTGTCTGCACATGGCCAAAGGAATGTTTCATTTGCACTGCAGTATTTGGCTCCCCCAATTTATGTTGCAATGGGACACATACACTACTTTGCCACAGATGAGTTTTTGGTTCTGTGACCAGGAATGATCCATGCAGTTTGGCAGTTGCAGCTCTTTCTTTGTTAACAATTACCTTTTGGTCACTGTGATGATGAGGGTGTAGACCCCATTGCCACAATGGTCAAAATGTGCTTCAGCTATGGACCCCACACTTACCTTTTGGTCACTGTGATGATGGGGGTTTAGACCCCATTGCCACAATGGTCAAAATGTGCTTCAGCTATGGACCCCACACTTACCTTTTGGTCACTGTGATGATGGGGGTTTAGACCCCATTGCCACAATGGTCAAAATGTGCTTCAGCTATGGACCCCACACTTGCCTTTTGGTCACTGTGATGATGGGGGTTTAGACCCCATTGCCACAATGGTCAAAATGTGCTTCAGCTATGGACCCCACACTTGCCTTTTGGTCACTGTGATGATGGGGGTTTAGGCCCCATTGCCACAATGGTCATGGGCTGCTTGCATTGTGGGTGCCACACACATATATGTGTGGCACATGTGCTAGGGGGTCACATTGTATGTTCAATGTCATGTTCGGTGTTGTAGGCATTTGACACAGCCTGCTCACACGCTTGTCATGGTGGTGGGGGGATGTCTTAATCTTGCATTCCCTAGGTTGTGGTGTGCTTGTTGTGTCATGCATTGTCCATCCTATGAGTGGGGGTGGTAGTAGTGGTAGGCATCCTGCCCCCTGGCTAAGGGTGGTAGTAGTGGTAGGCATCCAGCCCCCTGGCTAAGGGTGGTAGTAGTGGTAGGCTTCCTGCCCCCTGGCTAAGGGTGGTAGTAGTGGTGGGCATCCTGCCCCCCTGGGTGAGGGTGGTAGTAGTGGTAGGCATCCTGCCCCCCTGGCTAAGGGTGGTAGTAGTGGTAGGCATCCAGCCCCCTGGCTAAGGGTGGTAGTAGTGGTAGGCATCCAGCCCCCTGGCTAAGGGTGGTAGTAGTGGTAGGCATCCAGCCCCCTGGCTAAGGGTGGTAGTAGTGGTAGGCATCCTGCCCCCTGGCTAAGGGTGGTAGTAGTGGTAGGCATCCAGCCCCCTGGCTAAGGGTGGTAGTAGTGGTGGGCATCCTGCCCCCCTGGCTAAGGGTGGTAGTAGTGGTGGGCATCCTGCCCCCCTGGGTGAGGGTGGTAGTAGTGGTGGGCATCCTGCCCCCTGGCTAAGGGTGGTAGTAGTGGTAGGCATCCAGCCCCCCTGGCTAAGGGTGGTAGTAGTGGTGGGCATCCTGCCCCCCTGGGTGAGGGTGGTAGTAGTGGTGGGCATCCTGCCCCCTGGCTAAGGGTGGTAGTAGTGGTGGGCATCCTGCCCCCCTGGGTGAGGGTGGTAGTAGTGGTGGGCATCCTGCCCCCCTGGGTGAGGGTGGTAGTAGTGGTGGGCATCCTGCCCCCTGGCTAAGGGTGGTAGTAGTGGTGGGCATCCTGCCCCCCTGGGTGAGGGTGGTAGTAGTGGTGGGCATCCTGCCCCCCTGGGTGAGGGTGGTAGTAGTGGTGGGCATCCTGCCCCCCTGGGTGAGGGTGGTAGTAGTGGTGGGCATCCTGCCCCCTGGCTAAGGGTGGTAGTAGTGGTGGGCATCCTGCCCCCCTGGGTGAGGGTGGTAGTAGTGGTGGGCATCCTGCCCCCCTGGGTGAGGGTGGTAGTAGTGGTGGGCATCCTGCCCCCTGGCTAAGGGTGGTAGTAGTGGTGGGCATCCTGCCCCCCTGGGTGAGGGTGGTAGTAGTGGTGGGCATCCTGCCCCCTGGGTGAGGGTGGTAGTAGTGGTGGGCATCCTGCCCCCTGGCTAAGGGTGGTAGTAGTGGTAGGCATCCTGCCCCCCTGGCTAAGGGTGGTAGTAGTGGTGGGCATCCTGCCCCCCTGGGTGAGGGTGGTAGTAGTGGTGGGCATCCTGCCCCCCTGGCTAAGGGTGGTAGTAGTGGTGGGCATCCTGCCCCCCCTGGGTGAGGGTGGTAGTAGTGGTGGGCATCCTGCCCCCCCTGGGTGAGGGTGGTAGTAGTGGTGGGCATCCTGCCCCCCTGGCTAAGGGTGGTAGTAGTGGTAGGCTTCCTGCCCCCCTGGCTAAGGGTGGTAGTAGTGGTGGGCATCCTGCCCCCCCTGGGTGAGGGTGGTAGTAGTGGTAGGCATCCTGCCCCCCTGGCTAAGGGTGGTAGTAGTGGTAGGCATCCAGCCCCCCTGGCTAAGGGTGGTAGTAGTGGTAGGCATCCAGCCCCCCTGGCTAAGGGTGGTAGTAGTGGTAGGCATCCAGCCCCCCTGGCTAAGGGTGGTAGTAGTGGTAGGCATCCTGCCCCCCTGGCTAAGGGTGGTAGTAGTGGTAGGCATCCAGCCCCCCTGGCTAAGGGTGGTAGTAGTGGTGGGCATCCTGCCCCCCTGGCTAAGGGTGGTAGTAGTGGTGGGCATCCTGCCCCCCCTGGGTGAGGGTGGTAGTAGTGGTGGGCATCCTGCCCCCCTGGCTAAGGGTGGTAGTAGTGGTAGGCATCCAGCCCCCCTGGCTAAGGGTGGTAGTAGTGGTGGGCATCCTGCCCCCCTGGCTAAGGGTGGTAGTAGTGGTGGGCATCCTGCCCCCCCTGGGTGAGGGTGGTAGTAGTGGTGGGCATCCTGCCCCCCTGGCTAAGGGTGGTAGTAGTGGTAGGCATCCAGCCCCCCTGGCTAAGGGTGGTAGTAGTGGTGGGCATCCTGCCCCCCTGGGTGAGGGTGGTAGTAGTGGTGGGCATCCTGCCCCCTGGCTAAGGGTGGTAGTAGTGGTGGGCATCCTGCCCCCTGGGTGAGGGTGGTAGTAGTGGTGGGCATCCTGCCCCCCTGGGTGAGGGTGGTAGTAGTGGTGGGCATCCTGCCCCCTGGCTAAGGGTGGTAGTAGTGGTGGGCATCCTGCCCCCTGGGTGAGGGTGGTAGTAGTGGTGGGCATCCTGCCCCCCTGGGTGAGGGTGGTAGTAGTGGTGGGCATCCTGCCCCCTGGCTAAGGGTGGTAGTAGTGGTAGGCATCCTGCCCCCTGGCTAAGGGTGGTAGTAGTGGTGGGCATCCTGCCCCCCTGGGTGAGGGTGGTAGTAGTGGTGGGCATCCTGCCCCCTGGCTAAGGGTGGTAGTAGTGGTGGGCATCCTGCCCCCTGGGTGAGGGTGGTAGTAGTGGTGGGCATCCTGCCCCCCTGGGTGAGGGTGGTAGTAGTGGTGGGCATCCTGCCCCCTGGCTAAGGGTGGTAGTAGTGGTAGGCTTCCTGCCCCCTGGCTAAGGGTGGTAGTAGTGGTGGGCATCCTGCCCCCCTGGGTGAGGGTGGTAGTAGTGGTAGGCATCCTGCCCCCTGGCTAAGGGTGGTAGTAGTGGTAGGCATCCAGCCCCCCTGGCTAAGGGTGGTAGTAGTGGTAGGCATCCAGCCCCCTGGCTAAGGGTGGTAGTAGTGGTAGGCATCCAGCCCCCTGGCTAAGGGTGGTAGTAGTGGTAGGCATCCTGCCCCCTGGCTAAGGGTGGTAGTAGTGGTAGGCATCCTGCCCCCTGGCTAAGGGTGGTAGTAGTGGTGGGCATCCTGCCCCCTGGCTAAGGGTGGTAGTAGTGGTGGGCATCCTGCCCCCCTGGGTGAGGGTGGTAGTAGTGGTGGGCATCCTGCCCCCCTGGCTAAGGGTGGTAGTAGTGGTAGGCATCCAGCCCCCCTGGCTAAGGGTGGTAGTAGTGGTGGGCATCCTGCCCCCTGGGTGAGGGTGGTAGTAGTGGTGGGCATCCTGCCCCCCTGGCTAAGGGTGGTAGTAGTGGTGGGCATCCTGCCCCCCTGGGTGAGGGTGGTAGTAGTGGTGGGCATCCTGCCCCCCTGGGTGAGGGTGGTAGTAGTGGTGGGCATCCTGCCCCCTGGCTAAGGGTGGTAGTAGTGGTGGGCATCCTGCCCCCCTGGGTGAGGGTGGTAGTAGTGGTGGGCATCCTGCCCCCCTGGGTGAGGGTGGTAGTAGTGGTGGGCATCCTGCCCCCCTGGCTAAGGGTGGTAGTAGTGGTAGGCATCCTGCCCCCCTGGCTAAGGGTGGTAGTAGTGGTGGGCATCCTGCCCCCCCTGGGTGAGGGTGGTAGTAGTGGTGGGCATCCTGCCCCCCTGGCTAAGGGTGGTAGTAGTGGTGGGCATCCTGCCCCCCCTGGGTGAGGGTGGTAGTAGTGGTGGGCATCCTGCCCCCCCTGGGTGAGGGTGGTAGTAGTGGTGGGCATCCTGCCCCCCCTGGCTAAGGGTGGTAGTAGTGGTAGGCTTCCTGCCCCCCTGGCTAAGGGTGGTAGTAGTGGTGGGCATCCTGCCCCCCCTGGGTGAGGGTGGTAGTAGTGGTGGCATCCTGCCCCCCTGGCTAAGGGTGGTAGTAGTGGTAGGCATCCAGCCCCCCTGGCTAAGGGTGGTAGTAGTGGTAGGCATCCAGCCCCCCTGGCTAAGGGTGGTAGTAGTGGTAGGCATCCAGCCCCCTGGCTAAGGGTGGTAGTAGTGGTGGGCATCCTGCCCCCCTGGGTGAGGGTGGTAGTAGTGGTGGGCATCCTGCCCCCCTGGCTAAGGGTGGTAGTAGTGGTGGGCATCCTGCCCCCCTGGGTGAGGGTGGTAGTAGTGGTGGGCATCCTGCCCCCCTGGGTGAGGGTGGTAGTAGTGGTGGGCATCCTGCCCCCCTGGCTAAGGGTGGTAGTAGTGGTAGGCATCCTGCCCCCCTGGCTGAGGGTGGTAGTAGTGGTGGGCATCCTGCCCCCCTGGGTGAGGGTGGTAGTAGTGGTGGGCATCCTGCCCCCCTGGCTGAGGGTGGTAGTAGTGGTAGGCATCCAGCCCCCTGGCTAAGGGTGGTAGTAGTGGTAGGCATCCAGCCCCCCTGGCTAAGGGTGGTAGTAGTGGTGGGCATCCAGCCCCCTGGCTAAGGGTGGTAGTAGTGGTAGGCATCCTGCCCCCCTGGCTGAGGGTGGTAGTAGTGGTAGGCATCCAGCCCCCTGGCTAAGGGTGGTAGTAGTGGTGGGCATCCTGCCCCCCTGGCTAAGGGTGGTAGTAGTGGTGGGCATCCTGCCCCCTGGGTGAGGGTGGTAGTAGTGGTGGGCATCCTGCCCCCTGGCTAAGGGTGGTAGTAGTGGTAGGCATCCAGCCCCCCTGGCTGAGGGTGGTAGTAGTGGTGGGCATCCTGCCCCCCTGGGTGAGGGTGGTAGTAGTGGTGGGCATCCTGCCCCCTGGCTAAGGGTGGTAGTAGTGGTGGGCATCCTGCCCCCCTGGGTGAGGTGGTAGTAGTGGTGGGCATCCTGCCCCCTGGGTGAGGGTGGTAGTAGTGGTGGGCATCCTGCCCCCCTGGCTAAGGGTGGTAGTAGTGGTGGGCATCCTGCCCCCCTGGGTGAGGGTGGTAGTAGTGGTGGGCATCCTGCCCCTGGGTGAGGGTGGTAGTAGTGGTGGGCATCCTGCCCCCCTGGCTAAGGGTGGTAGTAGTGGTAGGCATCCTGCCCCCTGGCTAAGGGTGGTAGTAGTGGTGGGCATCCTGCCCCCCTGGGTGAGGGTGGTAGTAGTGGTGGGCATCCTGCCCCCTGGCTAAGGGTGGTAGTAGTGGTGGGCATCCTGCCCCCCTGGGTGAGGTGGTAGTAGTGGTGGGCATCCTGCCCCCCTGGGTGAGGGTGGTAGTAGTGGTGGGCATCCTGCCCCCTGGCTAAGGGTGGTAGTAGTGGTAGGCTTCCTGCCCCCCTGGCTAAGGGTGGTAGTAGTGGTGGGCATCCTGCCCCCTGGGTGAGGGTGGTAGTAGTGGTAGGCATCCTGCCCCCTGGCTAAGGGTGGTAGTAGTGGTAGGCATCCAGCCCCCTGGCTAAGGGTGGTAGTAGTGGTAGGCATCCAGCCCCCCTGGCTAAGGGTGGTAGTAGTGGTAGGCATCCAGCCCCCCTGGCTGAGGGTGGTAGTAGTGGTAGGCATCCTGCCCCCTGGCTAAGGGTGGTAGTAGTGGTAGGCATCCAGCCCCCTGGCTAAGGGTGGTAGTAGTGGTGGGCATCCTGCCCCCTGGCTAAGGGTGGTAGTAGTGGTGGGCATCCTGCCCCCCTGGGTGAGGGTGGTAGTAGTGGTGGGCATCCTGCCCCCCTGGGTGAGGGGTGGTAGTAGTGGTAGGCATCCTGCCCCCTGGCTAAGGGTGGTAGTAGTGGTAGGCATCCAGCCCCCTGGCTAAGGGTGGTAGTAGTGGTGGGCATCCTGCCCCCCTGGGTGAGGGTGGTAGTAGTGGTGGGCATCCTGCCCCCCTGGCTAAGGGTGGTAGTGGTGGT